>CAUYWW010000111.1:859770-2059770 GCA_963576845.1 Megachile leachella | reverse complement strand
TTATCAATATAACATGCATTTTTACCCATATAATGCAGTTATTATCGCTAGAACTGTAATAATTATACTTATTACTTATATTGTTAGCAATATGACATGCATTATTACCCATATTATGCAGTTATTATCGCTAGAACTATAATAAATATACGTATTACTTTTACTATCATCAATATAACATGCATTATTACCCATGTAATGCAGTTATTATCGCAAGAACTGTAATAATTATACTCATTACTTATATTATTAGCAATATAACGTGCATTATTACCCATATTACGCAGTTATTATCGCTAGAACTGTAATAATTATTCTTATTACTTATATTATTATCAATATAACATGTATTATTACCCATATAATGGAGGTATTATCGCTAGAACTGTAATAATTATACTTATTACTTATACTATTAGCAATATAACGTGCATTATTACCCATATAATGCAGTTATTATCGCCAGAACTGTAATAATTATACTTATTACTTATATTATTCTCAATATAACATGCATTATTACCCATATTATGCAGTTATTATCGCTAGAACTATAATAAACATACGTATTACTTTCATTATCATCAACATAACATGCATTATTACCCATATTATGCAGTTATTATCGATAGAACTGTAATAAATATACTTACTACTTTTACTATTAAAAATATGACATGCACTATTAGCCATATTTTACTATTATTATCGCTAGAACTATAATAATTATACTTATTACTCCCGATATTATCAATATAACATGCCTTATTAGGCATATAATGCAGTTATTATCGCTAGAACTGTAATAAATATACTTACTACTTTCATTATCATCAATATAACATGCATTATTACCCATATTATGCAGTTATTATCGATAGAACTGTAATAAATATACTTATTACTTTTACTATTATCAATATATCATGCACTATTAGCCATATTTTACTATTATTATCGCTAGAACTGTAATAATTATACTTATTACTTATATTGTGAGCAATATAACGTGCATTATTACCCATATAATGAAGTTATTATCGCTAGAACTGTAATAATTATACTTATTACTTATATTATTATCAATATAACATGCACTATTACCCATATTATGCAGTTATTATCGCTAGAACTATAATAAATATACGTATTACTTTTATTATCATCAATATAGCATGCATTATTACCCATATTATGCAGTTATTATCGATAGAACTGTAATAAATATACTTATTACTTTTATTATTATCAATATAATATGCACTATTTGCCATATTTTACTATTATTATCGCTAGAACTATAATAATTATACTTATTACTCCCGATATTATCAATATAACATGCATTATTACCCATATAATGAAGGTATTATCGCTAGAACTGTAATAATTATACTTATTACTTATATTATTATCAATATAACATGCATTATTACCCATATTATGCAGTTATTATCGATAGAACTGTAATAAATATACTTATTACTTTTACTATTATCAATATATCATGCACTATTAGCCATATTTTACTATTATTATCGCTAGAACTGTAATAATTATACTTATTACTTATATTGTTAGCAATATAACGTGCATTATTACCCATATAATGAAGTTATTATCGCTAGAACTGTAATAATTATATTTATTACTTATATTATTATCAATATAACATGCATTATTACCCATATTATGCAGTTATTATCGCTAGAACTATAATAAATATACGTATTACTTTTATTATCATCAATATAGCATGCATTATTACCCATATTATGCAGTTATTATCGATAGAACTGTAATGAATATACTTATTACTTTTATTATTATCAATATAACATGCACTATTTGCCATATTTTACTATTATTATCGCTAGAACTATAATAATTATACTTATTACTCCCGATATTATCAATATAACATGCATTATTACCCATATAATGCAGTTATTATCGCTAGAACTGTAATAATTATACTTATTACTTATATTATTAGCAATATAACGTGCATTATTACCCATATAATGCAGTTATTATCGCTAGAACTGTATTAATTATACTTATTACTTATATTATTATCAATATAACATGCATTATTACCCATATAATGGAGGTATTATCGCAAGAACTGTAATAATTATACTTATTACTTATACTATTAGCAATATAACGTGCATTATTACCCATATAATGCAGTTATTATCGCCAGAACTGTAATAATTATACTTATTACTTATATTATTCTCAATATAACATGCATTATTACCCATATTATGCAGTTATTATCGCTAGAACTATAATAAATATACGTATTACTTTCATTATCATCAATATAACATGCATTATTACCCATATAATGGAGGTATTATCGCTAGAACTGTAATAATTATACTTATTACTTATATTATTATCAATATAACATGCATTATTACCCATATTATGCAGTTATTATCGATAGAACTGTAATAAATACACTTATTACTTTTACTATTATCAATATATCATGCACTATTAGCCATATTTTACTATTATTATCGCTAGAACTATAATAATTATACTTATTACTCCCGATATTATCAATATAACATGCCTTATTACCCATATAATGCAGTTATTATCGCTAGAACTGTAATAATTATACTCATTACTTATATTATTAGCAATATAACGTGCATTATTACCCATATTATGCAGTTATTATCGCTAGAACTGTAATAATTATACTTATTACTTATATTATTATCAATATAACATGCATTCTTACCCATATACTGAAAGGTATTATCGCTAGAACTGTAATAATTATACTTATTACTTATACTATTAGCAATATAACGTGCATTATTACCCATATAATGCAGTTATTATCGCCAGAACTGTAATAATTATACTTATTACTTATATTATTCTCAATATAACATGCATTATTACCCATATAATGCAGTTATTATCGCTAGAACTGTAATAATTATACTTATTACTTATATTATTATCAATATAACATGCATTATCACCCATATTATGCAGTTATTATCTCTAGAACCATAATAAATATACTTATTACTCCCAATATTATCAATATAACATGCATTTTTACCCATATAATGCAGTTATTATCGCTAGAACTGTAATAATTATACTTATTACTTATGCTATTAGCAATATAACATGCACTATTTGCCATATTTTACTATTATTATCGCTAGAACTATAATAATTATACTTATAACTCCCGATATTATCAATATAACATGCATTATTACCCATATAATGCAGTTATTATCGCTAGAACTGTAATAATTATACTTATTACTTATATTGTTAGCAATATAACATGCATTATTACCCATATAATGCAGTTATTTTCACTAGAACTGTAATTATTATACTTATTACTTATATTATTATCAATAAAACATGCATTATTACCCATATAATGCAGTTATTATCGCTAGAACTGTAATAATTGTACTCATTACTTATATTATTAGCAATATAACGTGCATTATTACCCATATTATGCAGTTATTATCGCTAGAACTGTAATAATTATACTTATTGCTTATATTATTATCAATATAACATGCATTATTTCCCATATTATGCAGTTATTATCGCCAGAACTGTAATAATTATACTTATTACTTATATTATTCTCAATATAACATGCATTATTACCCATATAATGCAGTTATTATCGCTAGAACTGTAATAATTATACTTATTACTTATATTATTATCAACATAACATGCATTATTACCCATATTATGCAGTTATTATCGCTAGAACTGTAATAATTGTACTCATTAATTATATTATTAGCAATATAACGTGCATTATTACCCATATTATGCAGTTATTATCGCTAGAACTGTAATAATTATACTTATTACTTATATTATTATCAATATAACATGCATTATTACCCATATTATGCAGTTATTATCTCTAGATCCATAATAAATATACTTATTACTCCCAATATTATCAATATAACATGCATTTTTACCCATATTATGCAGTTATTATCGCCAGAACTGTAATAATTATACTTATTACTTATATCATTATCAATATAACATGCATTATTACGCATATAATGGAGGTATTATCGCTAGAACTGTAATAATTATACTTATTACTTAGATTATTATCAATATAACATGCATTATTACCCATATTATGCAGTTATTATCGCTAGAACTATAATAAATATACGTATTACTTTTATTATCATCAATATAACATGCATTATTACCCATATAATGCAGTTATTATCGCTAGAACTGTAATAATTATACTCATTACTTATATTATTAGCAATATAACGTGCATTATTACCCATATTATGCAGTTATGATCGCTAGAACTGTAATAATTATACCTATTACTTATATTATTATCAATATAACATGCATTATTACCCATATAATGGAGGTATTATCGCTAGAACTGTAATAATTATACTTATTACTTATACTATTACCAATATAACGTGCATTATTACCCATATAATGCAGTTATTATCGCCAGAACTGTAATAATTATACTTATTACTTATATTATTCTCAATATAACATGCATTATTACCAATATAATGTAGCTACTATCGCTAGAACTGTAATAATTGTACTCATTACTTATACTATTAGCAATATAACGTGCATTATTACCCATATTATGCAGTTATTATCGCTAGAACTGTAATAAATATACTCATTACTTATACAGGGTGTCTCACAACTCGTGTAGGACCCGGAAATGGGGGGTAGCTGACGCAATTCTAAGCAAGATTTCCCTTTGCAAAAATTGGATTTGAAGCGTCGTTTTTGAGTTATTAACGAAAAACACGGACCAATCAGAGCGCCGGGATTTGGCGCGCCGAGAAGCGAGAGCGACAGCTTCGAGCCGGTCGCCGGGGCTCGAGCGCGATCAACTGAGTTTTCCTCGGAACTCTCTTAACGTCTACTAAGAAGTCTTTACATCGAAACTCAGTTAAATAACGAACAGAATAATTAAAATTAATGTTGATTTATTCATTCCTCATGAAGGAGGATCGAAATTAGTTATGTGTAATTGACATAAAGTATGCAAATGGAATTTATTGAATACTGCAATTTATTATCGACAAGGAATTTTTTTGTTTTATTTCCGACAGCAATATTGGCCAATCAATTTACGAATTTTATGAATTCATGAATTTTTAAGTATTTTAATAAGAAATACTTATTCTGTTTGTAAAAAAAAGAGTTTCAATGTGAGATCTAACAAATGTAATAACGTCTCTACTATTTTATAGGAAATTTATTAAAATAAGACTCACCCATTCTTTGAAAATAATCCTGTTTGTTAATAATCCGACAGTGAAAGTAATGGAGTAATTGCCACTGGGTCAACCTGCCGATGTTGACCTGTCGCAGACATTGGCACCGTATAACACAGCTGGTGGCACTCACAGGTCACTGCACTGTCTGCACTTCAAAACACTTTTGTTTTCACTTTCACTTTCTGAAAAATCTCAGGTAAAAGGTATTGTCCCTTCCGATGCCTCCGAGGGTGTCCGAAAGGGGCCGATTATTTTAACGTTATCCTGGACTGCTCCTATGATTAATAATAATCCTCCAAGATCCGTGTTAAAAATTGCAGGCGCTACGAAAAGTCCTCAGAATTTAAATTATGCGCTCGTATAAACTTATACGAGTGCATCTGGTTCTCTTGAAGAATTCGATGTATCGCGGAGCGATGCACACTGAAATAAAATACAGAAATGTATTAATAAATGAAGAAGGATACTTTAATATTAACGTTTGAATATTATTAACATTACTTACCCTAAGCGGCGGGCGATGTCTCGTATGCTTAACGTTTCATCTTCATGAAACTGTTCAAGTACCTCGCGTTACTTTTGCACTCCACGTAAATATACAAAATATTATAAAATTCTGTGTTAGACATGTGCAGAGACATTTCGATGGTTACTGTCCGACGGCTCTCAGGAAACTGCTCACGGGTCAAACATAGCTTTGTTTCCAAAAAATACTCTGCCTTTCCCCGTCCCATGGCTAGATATTATAACAAAAGTATGCATATTGTTTGAACGACTTCCATGAGTCTAATTGCCATTTTTGAATGTCGCCACGGGCTTTTCCCAAACAATCATTCCCACGACAGCTGATACCTGCGCCCCTCGAATTCACCTGGATTGCCCATTGTCCCGCTTAGTCTTGACCGTGCAATAAATTGTGCGAAGGCAAACTAACGAAAAGCTAATTACCTTAGATGACCCTTTTTACCAGACATTCAACATTCTGGTATAGCACACGGTTTTCTGTCCACTGATCACATACCGTTCGTCAATACCTGGCCAGATAGCACAAAAATGCAAAGTAGACCGTACGAGAAATGGACTGTTTTACGGCTCCGAACTTTGTTTTGTAAAACGGCTGCTGGTATGTGCTATACCATAATGTTAAATGTCTGTTAAAAAGGGGCATCTAAGGTAATTAGCTTTTCGTTAGTTTGCCTTCGCACAATTTATTGCACGGTCAAGTCTAAACGAGACAATGGGCAATCCAGGTTAATTCGAGTCTCGCAGGTATCGGCTGTTGTAGGATTGATTGTTTAGAAAAAAACCCTGGTGACGTTCAAAAATGGCAATAAGACTCGAGGAAGTCGTTCAAACAATATGCACACTTTTGTTAAAATATCTAGCCATGGGACGAGGAATGGCAGAGTGTCTTTTGTGAAGAAAACTATGTTTGACCCTTGAACAGTTTCGTGAGAGCTGCCGAACAGTAACCATCGAAATGTCTCTGCAAATGTCTAACACAGAATTTTATAATATTTTGTATATTTACGTGGAGTGCAAAAGTAACGCGAGGTACTCGAACAGTCTCATGAAGATGGAACGTTAAGCATACGAGACGTCGCCCGCCGCTTAGAGTAAGTAATGTTAATAATATTCAAACGTTAATATTAAAGTATCCTTCTTCATTCATTAATACATTTCTGTATTTTATTTCAGTGTGCATCGCTCCGCGATACATCGAATTCTTCAAGAGAACCAGATGCACTCGTATAAGTTTATACGAGCGCATAATTTAAATTCTGAGGACTTTTCGTAGCGCCTGCAATTTTTAACACGGATCTTGGAGGATTATTATTAATCATAGGAGCAGTCCAGGATAACGTTAAAATAATCGGCCCCTTTCGGACACCCTCGGAGGCATCGGAAGGGACAATACCTTTTACCTGAGATTTTTCAGAAAGTGAAAGTGAAAACAAAAGTGTTTTGAAGTGCAGACAGTGCAGTGACCTGTGAGTGCCACCAGCTGTGTTATACGGTGCCAATGTCTGCGACAGGTCAACATCGGCAGGTTGACCCAGTGGCAATTACTCCATTACTTTCACTGTCGGATTATTAACAAACAGGATTATTTTCAAAGAATGGGTGAGTCTTATTTTAATAAATTTCCTATAAAATAGTAGAGACGTTATTACATTTGTTAGATCTCACATTGAAACTCTTTTTTTTACAAACAGAATAAGTATTTCTTATTAAAATACTTAAAAATTCATGAATTCATAAAATTCGTAAATTGATTGGCCAATATTGCTGTCGGAAATAAAACAAAAAAATTCCTTGTCGATAATAAATTGCAGTATTCAATAAATTCCATTTGCATACTTTATGTCAATTACACATAACTAATTTCGATCCTCCTTCATGAGGAATGAATAAATCAACATTAATTTTAATTATTCTGTTCGTTATTTAACTGAGTTTCGATGTAAAGACTTCTTAGTAGACGTTAAGAGAGTTCCGAGGAAAACTCAGTTGATCGCGCTCGAGCCCCGGCGACCGGCTCGAAGCTGTCGCTCTCGCTTCTCGGCGCGCCAAATCCCGGCGCTCTGATTGGTCCGTGTTTTTCGTTAATAACTCAAAAACGACGCTTCAAATCCAATTTTTGCAAAGGGAAATCTTGCTTAGAATTGCGTCAGCTACCCCCCATTTCCGGGTCCTACACGAGTTGTGAGACACCCTGTATTATTAGCAATATAACGTGCATTATTACCCATATTATGCAGTTATTATCGCTAGAACTGTAATAATTATACTTATTACTTATATTACTATCAATATAACATGCATTATTACCCATATTATGCAGTTATTATCTCTAGAACCATAATTAATATACTTATTACTCCCAATATTATCAATATAACATGCATTTTTACCCATATAATGCAGTTATTATCGCTAGAACTGTAATAATTATACTTATTACTTATATTATTCTCAATATAACATGCATTATTACCCATATAATGCAGTCATTATCGCTAGTACTGTAATAATTATACTTATTACTTATATTATTATCAACATAACATGCATTATTACCCATATAATGGAGGTATTATTGCTAGAACTGTAATAATTATACTTATTACTTATATCATTATCAATATAACCTGCATTATTACCCATATAATGGAGGTATTTTAGCTAGAACTGTAATAATTATACTTATTACTTATACTATTAGCAATATAACGTGCATTATTACCCATATAATGCAGTTATTATCGCCAGAACTGTAATAATTATACTTATTACTTATATTATTCTCAATATAACATGCATTATTACCCATATAATGCAGTTATGATCGCTAGAACTGTAATAATTATACTCATTACTTATATTATTAGCAATATAACGTGCATTGTTACCCATATAATGCAGTTATTATCGCCAGAACTGTAATAATTATACTTATTACTTATATTATTCTCAATAGAACATGCATTATTACCCATATAATGCAGTTATTATCGCTAGTACTGTAATAATTATACTTATTACTTATATTATTATCAACATAACATGCATTATTACCCATATAATGGAGGTATTATTGCTAGAACTGTAATAATTATACTTATTACTTATATCATTATCAATATAACCTGCATTATTACCCATATAATGGAGGTATTTTAGCTAGAACTGTAATAATTATACTTATTACTTATACTATTAGCAATATAACGTGCATTATTACCCATATAATGCAGTTATTATCGCCAGAACTGTAATAATTATACTTATTACTTATATTATTATCAATATAACATGCATTGTTACCCATATTATGCAGTTATTATCGCTAGAACTGTAATAATTGTACTCATTACTTATATTATTAGCAATATAACGTGCATTATTACCCATATTATGCAGTTATTATCGCTAGAACTGTAATAATTATACTTATTACTTATATTATTATCAATATAACATGCATTATTACCCATATTATGCAGTTATTATCTCTAGATCCATAATAAATATACTTATTACTCCCAATATTATCAATATAACATGCATTTTTACCCATATTATGCAGTTATTATCGCTAGAACTGTAATAATTATACTTATTACTTATATCATTATCAATATAACATGCATTATTACGCATATAATGGAGGTATTATCGCTAGAACTGTAATAATTATACTTATTACTTAGATTATTATCAATATAACATGCATTATTACCCATATTATGCAGTTATTATCGCTAGAACTATAATAAATATACGTATTACTTTTATTATCATCAATATAACATGCATTATTACCCATATAATGCAGTTATTATCGCTAGAACTGTAATAATTATACTCATTACTTATATTATTAGCAATATAACGTGCATTATTACCCATATTATGCAGTTATGATCGCTAGAACTGTAATAATTATACCTATTACTTATATTATTATCAATATAACATGCATTATTACCCATATAATGGAGGTATTATCGCTAGAACTGTAATAATTATACTTATTACTTATACTATTACCAATATAACGTGCATTATTACCCATATAATGCAGTTATTATCGCCAGAACTGTAATAATTATACTTATTACTTATATTATTCTCAATATAACATGCATTATTACCAATATAATGCAGCTACTATCGCTAGAACTGTAATAATTGTACTCATTACTTATACTATTAGCAATATAACGTGCATTATTACCCATATTATGCAGTTATTATCGCTAGAACTGTAATAAATATACTCATTACTTATATTATTAGCAATATAACGTGCATTATTACCCATATTATGCAGTTATTATCGCTAGAACTG
Source organism: Megachile leachella (assembly GCA_963576845.1). Taxonomy (NCBI): domain Eukaryota; kingdom Metazoa; phylum Arthropoda; class Insecta; order Hymenoptera; family Megachilidae; genus Megachile; species Megachile leachella. The sequence goes on along the minus strand of CAUYWW010000111.1, from coordinate 2,049,588 downwards.
TAATAATTATACTTATTACTTATATTACTATCAATATAACATGCATTATTACCCATATTATGCAGTTATTATCTCTAGAACCATAATTAATATACTTATTACTCCCAATATTATCAATATAACATGCATTTTTACCCATATAATGCAGTTATTATCGCTAGAACTGTAATAATTATACTTATTACTTATATTATTCTCAATATAACATGCATTATTACCCATATAATGCAGTCATTATCGCTAGTACTGTAATAATTATACTTATTACTTATATTATTATCAACATAACATGCATTATTACCCATATAATGGAGGTATTATTGCTAGAACTGTAATAATTATACTTATTACTTATATCATTATCAATATAACCTGCATTATTACCCATATAATGGAGGTATTTTAGCTAGAACTGTAATAATTATACTTATTACTTATACTATTAGCAATATAACGTGCATTATTACCCATATAATGCAGTTATTATCGCCAGAACTGTAATAATTATACTTATTACTTATATTATTCTCAATATAACATGCATTATTACCCATATAATGCAGTTATGATCGCTAGAACTGTAATAATTATACTCATTACTTATATTATTAGCAATATAACGTGCATTGTTACCCATATAATGCAGTTATTATCGCCAGAACTGTAATAATTATACTTATTACTTATATTATTCTCAATATAACATGCATTATTACCCATATAATGCAGTTATTATCGCTAGTACTGTAATAATTATACTTATTACTTATATTATTATCAACATAACATGCATTATTACCCATATAATGCAGTTATTATCGCTAGAACTGTAATAATTATACTTATTACTTATATTGTTAGCAATATAACATGCATTATTACCCATATAATGCAGTTATTATCGCTAGAACTGTAATAATTATACTTATTACTTATATTATTATCAATATAACATGCATTATTACCCATATTATGCAGTTATTATCTCTAGAACCATAATAAATATACTTATTACTCCCAATATTATCAATATAACATGCATTTTTACCCATATAATGCAGTTATTATCGCTAGAACTGTAATAATTATACTTATTACTTATACTATTAGCAATATAACATGCACTATTTGCCATATTTTACTATTATTATCGCTAGAACTATAATAATTATACTTATTACTCCCGATATTATCAATATAACATGCATTATTACCCATATAATGCAGTTATTATCGCTAGAACTGTAATAATTATACTTATTACTTATATTGTTAGCAATATAACGTGCATTATTACCCATATAATGCAGTTATTATCGCTAGAACTGTAATAATTATACTTATTACTTATATTATTATCAATATAACATGCATTATTACCCATATAATGGAGGTATTATCGCAAGAACTGTAATAATTATACTTATTACTTATACTATTAGCAATATGACGTGCATTATTACCCATATAATGCAGTTATTATCGCCAGAACTGTAATAATTATACTTATTACTTATATTATTCTCAATATAACATGCATTATTACCCATATTATGCAGTTATTATCGCTAGAACTATAATAAATATACGTATTACTTTCATTATCATCAATATAACATGCATTATTACCCATATAATGGAGGTATTATCGCTAGAACTCTAATAATTATACTTATTACTTATATTATTATCAATATAACATGCATTATTACCCATATTATGCAGTTATTATCGATAGAACTGTAATAAATACACTTATTACTCTTACTATTATCAATATATCATGCACTATTAGCCATATTTTACTATTATTATCGCTAGAACTATAATAATTATACTTATTACTCCCGATATTATCAATATAACATGCCTTATTACCCATATAATGCAGTTATTATCGCTAGAACTGTAATAATTATACTCATTACTTATATTATTAGCAATATAACGTGCATTATTACCCATATTATGCAGTTATTATCGCTAGAACTGTAATAATTATACTTATTACTTATATTATTCTCAATATAACATGCATTATTACCCATATAATGGAGGTATTATCCCTAGAACTGTAATAATTATACTTATTACTTATACTATTAGCAATATAACGTGCATTATTACCCATATAATGCAGTTATTATCGCTAGAACTATAATAAATATACGTATTACTTTTATTATCATCAATATAACATGCATTATTACCCATATAATGCAGTTATTATCGCTAGAACTGTAATAATTATACTCATTACTTATATTATTAGCAATATAACGTGCATTATCACCCATATTATGCAGTTATGATCGCTAGAACTGTAATAATTACACTCATTACTTATATTATTAGCAATATAACGTGCATTATTACCCACATTATGCAGTTATTATCGCTAGAACTGTAATAATTATACTTATTACTTATATTATTCTCAATATAACATGCATTATTACCCATATAATGCAGTTATTATCGCTAGAACTGTAATAATTATACTTATCACTTATATTATTATCAACATAACATGCATTATTACCCATATTATGCAGTTATTATCGCTAGAACTGTAATAATTGTACTCATTACTTATATTATTAGCAGTATAATGTGCATTATTACCTATATTGTGCAGTTATTATCGCTAGAACTGTAATAATTATACTTATTACTTATATTATTATCAATATAACATGCATTATTACCCATATTATGCAGTTATTATCTCTAGAACCATAATAAATATACTTATTACTCCCAATATTATCAATATAACATGCATTTTTACCCATATTATGCAGTTATTATCGCTAGAACTGTAATAATTATACTTATTACTTATATCATTATCAATATAACATGCATTATTACGCATATAATGGAGGTATTATCGCTAGAACTGTAATAATTATACTTATTACTTAGATTATTATCAATATAACATGCATTATTACCCATATTATGCAGTTATTATCGCTAGAACTATAATAAATATACGTATTACTTTTATTATCATCAATATAACATGCATTATTACCCATATAATGCAGTTATTATCGCTAGAACTGTAATAATTATACTCATTACTTACATTATTAGCAATATAACGTGCATTATTACCCATATTATGCAGTTATGATCGCTAGAACTGTAATAATTATACTTATTACTTATATTATTATCAATATAACATGCATTATTACCCATATAATGGAGGTATTATCGCTAGAACTGTAATAATTATACTTATTACTTATACTATTACCAATATAACGTGCATTATTACCCATATAATGCAGTTATTATCGCCAGAACTGTAATAATTATACTTATTACTTATATTATTCTCAATATAACATGCATTATTACCCATATAATGCAGTTATTATCGCTAGAACTGTAATAATTGTACTCATTACTTATACTATTAGCAATATAACGTGCATTATTACCCATATTATGCAGTTATTATCGCTAGAACTGTAATAAATATACTCATTACTTATATTATTAGCAATATAACGTGCATTATTACCCATATTATGCAGTTATTATCGCTAGAACTGTAATAATTATACTTATTACTTATATTACTATCAATATAACATGCATTATTACCCATATTATGCAGTTATTATCTCTAGAACCATAATTAATATACTTATTACTCCCAATATTATCAATATAACATGCATTTTTACCCATATAATGCAGTTATTATCGCTAGAACTGTAATAATTATACTTATTACTTATATTGTTAGCAATATAACATGCATTATTACCCATATAATGCAGTTATTATCGCTAGAACTGTAATAATTATACTTATTACTTATATTATTATCAGTAAAATATGCATTATTACCCATATAATGCAGTTATTATCGCTAGAACTGTAATAATTGTACTCATTACTTATATTATTAGCAATATAACGTGCATTATTACCCATATTATGCAGTTATTATCGCTAGAACTGTAATAATTATACTTATTACTTATATCATTATCAATATAACATGCATTATTACCCATATAATGGAGGTATTATCGCTAGAACTGTAATAATTATACTTATTACTTAGATTATTATCAATATAACATGCATTATTACCCATATTATGCAGTTATTATCGCTAGAACTATAATAAATATACGTATTACTTTTATTATCATCAATATAACATGCATTATTACCCATATAATGCAGTTATTATCGCTAGAACTGTAATAATTATACTCATTACTTATATTATTAGCAATATAACGTGCATTATTACCCATATTATGCAGTTATGATCGCTAGAACTGTAATAATTATACTCATTACTTATATTATTAGCAATATAACGTGCATTGTTACCCATATAATGCAGCTTTATCGCCAGAACTGTAATAATTATACTTATTACTTATATTATTCTCAATATAACATGCATTATTACCCATATAATGCAGTTATTATCGCTAGTACTGTAATAATTATACTTATTACTTATATTATTATCAACATAACATGCATTATTACCCATATAATGGAGGTATTATTACAAGAACTGTAATAATTATACTTATTACTTATATCATTATCAATATAACCTGCATTATTACCCATATAATGGAGGTATTTTAGCTAGAACTGTAATAATTATACTTATTACTTATACTATTAGCAATATAACGTGCATTATTACCCATATAATGCAGTTATTATCGCCAGAACTGTAATAATTATACTCATTACTTATATTATTAGCAATATAACGTGCATTATTACCCATATTATGCAGTTATGATCGCTAGAACTGTAATAATTATACTTATTACTTATATTATTATCAATATAACATGCATTATTACCCATATAATGGAGGTATTATCGCTAGAACTGTAATAATTATACTTATTACTTATACTATTACCAATATAACGTGCATTATTACCCATATAATGCAGTTATTATCGCTAGAACTGTAATAATTATACTTATTACTTATATTATTCTCAATATAACATGCATTATTACCCATATAATGCAGTTATTATCGCTAGAACTGTAATAATTATACTTATCACTTATATTATTATCAACATAACATGCATTATTACCCATATTATGCAGTTATTATCGCTAGAACTGTAATAATTGTACTCATTACTTATATTATTAGCAGTATAATGTGCATTATTACCCATATTGTGCAGTTATTATCGCTAGAACTGTAATAATTATACTTATTACTTATATTATTATCAATATAACATGCATTATTACCCATATTATGCAGTTATTATCTCTAGAACCATAATTAATATACTTATTACTCCCAATATTATCAATATAACATGCATTTTTACCCATATAATGCAGTTATTATCGCTAGAACTGTAATAATTATACTTATTACTTATATCATTATCAATATAACATGCATTATTACGCATATAATGGAGGTATTATCGCTAGAACTGTAATAATTATACTTATTACTTAGATTATTATCAATATAACATGCATTATTACCCATATTATGCAGTTATTATCGCTAGAACTATAATAAATATACGTATTACTTTTATTATCATCAATATAACATGCATTATTACCCATATAATGCAGTTATTATCGCTAGAACTGTAATAATTATACTCATTACTTATATTATTAGCAATATAACGTGCATTATTACCCATATTATGCAGTTATGATCGCTAGAACTGTAATAATTATACTTATTACTTATATTATTATCAATATAACATGCATTATTACCCATATAATGGAGGTATTATCGCTAGAACTGTAATAATTATACTTATTACTTATACTATTACCAATATAACGTGCATTATTACCCATATAATGCAGTTATTATCGCCAGAACTGTAATAATTATACTTATTACTTATATTATTCTCAATATAACATGCATTATTACCCATATAATGCAGTTATTATCGCTAGAACTGTAATAATAATACTCATTACTTATACTATTAGCAATATAACGTGCATTATTACCCATATTATGCAGTTATTATCGCTAGAACTGTAATAAATATACTCATTACTTATATTATTAGCAATATAACGTGCATTATTACCCATATTATGCAGTTATTATCGCTAGAACTGTAATAATTATACTTATTACTTACATTACTATCAATATAACATGCATTATTACCCATATTATGCAGTTATTATCTCTAGAACCATAATTAATATACTTATTACTCCCAATATTATCAATATAACATGCATTTTTACCCATATAATGCAGTTATTATCGCTAGAACTGTAATAATTATACTTATTACTTATATTGTTAGCAATATAACATGCATTATTACCCATATAATGCAGTTATTATCGCTAGAACTGTAATAATTATACTTATTACTTATATTATTATCAATAAAATATGCATTATTACCCATATAATGCAGTTATTATCGCTAGAACTGTAATAATTGTACTCATTACTTATATTATTAGCAATATAACGTGCATTATCACCCATATTATGCAGTTATGATCGCTAGAACTGTAATAATTACACTCATTACTTATATTATTAGCAATATAACGTGCATTATTACCCATATTATGCAGTTATTATCGCTAGAACTGTAATAATTATACTTATTACTTATATTATTCTCAATATAACATGCATTATTACCCATATAATGCAGTTATTATCGCTAGAACTGTAATAATTATACTTATCACTTATATTATTATCAACATAACATGCATTATTACCCATATTATGCAGTTATTATCGCTAGAACTGTAATAATTGTACTCATTACTTATATTATTAGCAGTATAATGTGCATTATTACCTATATTGTGCAGTTATTATCGCTAGAACTGTAATAATTATACTTATTACTTATATTATTATCAATATAACATGCATTATTACCCATATTATGCAGTTATTATCTCTAGAACCATAATAAATATACTTATTACTCCCAATATTATCAATATAACATGCATTTTTACCCATATTATGCAGTTATTATCGCTAGAACTGTAATAATTATACTTATTACTTATATCATTATCAATATAACATGCATTATTACGCATATAATGGAGGTATTATCGCTAGAACTGTAATAATTATACTTATTACTTAGATTATTATCAATATAACATGCATTATTACCCATATTATGCAGTTATTATCGCTAGAACTATAATAAATATACGTATTACTTTTATTATCATCAATATAACATGCATTATTACCCATATAATGCAGTTATTATCGCTAGAACTGTAATAATTATACTCATTACTTACATTATTAGCAATATAACGTGCATTATTACCCATATTATGCAGTTATGATCGCTAGAACTGTAATAATTATACTTATTACTTATATTATTATCAATATAACATGCATTATTACCCATATAATGGAGGTATTATCGCTAGAACTGTAATAATTATACTTATTACTTATACTATTACCAATATAACGTGCATTATTACCCATATAATGCAGTTATTATCGCCAGAACTGTAATAATTATACTTATTACTTATATTATTCTCAATATAACATGCATTATTACCCATATAATGCAGTTATTATCGCTAGAACTGTAATAATTGTACTCATTACTTATACTATTAGCAATATAACGTGCATTATTACCCATATTATGCAGTTATTATCGCTAGAACTGTAATAAATATACTCATTACTTATATTATTAGCAATATAACGTGCATTATTACCCATATTATGCAGTTATTATCGCTAGAACTGTAATAATTATACTTATTACTTATATTACTATCAATATAACATGCATTATTACCCATATTATGCAGTTATTATCTCTAGAACCATAATTAATATACTTATTACTCCCAATATTATCAATATAACATGCATTTTTACCCATATAATGCAGTTATTATCGCTAGAACTGTAATAATTATACTTATTACTTATATTGTTAGCAATATAACATGCATTATTACCCATATAATGCAGTTATTATCGCTAGAACTGTAATAATTATACTTATTACTTATATTATTATCAGTAAAATATGCATTATTACCCATATAATGCAGTTATTATCGCTAGAACTGTAATAATTGTACTCATTACTTATATTATTAGCAATATAACGTGCATTATTACCCATATTATGCAGTTATTATCGCTAGAACTGTAATAATTATACTTATTACTTATATCATTATCAATATAACATGCATTATTACCCATATAATGGAGGTATTATCGCTAGAACTGTAATAATTATACTTATTACTTAGATTATTATCAATATAACATGCATTATTACCCATATTATGCAGTTATTATCGCTAGAACTATAATAAATATACGTATTACTTTTATTATCATCAATATAACATGCATTATTACCCATATAATGCAGTTATTATCGCTAGAACTGTAATAATTATACTCATTACTTATATTATTAGCAATATAACGTGCATTATTACCCATATAATGGAGGTATATTAGCTAGAACTGTAATAATTATACTTATTACTTATACTATTAGCAATATAACGTGCATTATTACCCATATAATGCAGTTATTATCGCCAGAACTGTAATAATTATACTCATTACTTATATTATTAGCAATATAACGTGCATTATTACCCATATTATGCAGTTATGATCGCTAGAACTGTAATAATTATACTTATTACTTATATTATTATCAATATAACATGCATTATTACCCATATAATGGAGGTATTATCGCTAGAACTGTAATAATTATACTTATTACTTATACTATTACCAATATAACGTGCATTATTACCCATATAATGCAGTTATTATCGCTAGAACTGTAATAATTATACTTATTACTTATATTATTCTCAATATAACATGCATTATTACCCATATAATGCAGTTATTATCGCTAGAACTGTAATAATTATACTTATCACTTATATTATTATCAACATAACATGCATTATTACCCATATTATGCAGTTATTATCGCTAGAACTGTAATAATTGTACTCATTACTTATATTATTAGCAGTATAATGTGCATTATTACCCATATTGTGCAGTTATTATCGCTAGAACTGTAATAATTATACTTATTACTTATATTATTATCAATATAACATGCATTATTACCCATATTATGCAGTTATTATCTCTAGAACCATAATTAATATACTTATTACTCCCAATATTATCAATATAACATGCATTTTTACCCATATAATGCAGTTATTATCGCTAGAACTGTAATAATTATACTTATTACTTATATCATTATCAATATAACATGCATTATTACGCATATAATGGAGGTATTATCGCTAGAACTGTAATAATTATACTTATTACTTAGATTATTATCAATATAACATGCATTATTACCCATATTATGCAGTTATTATCGCTAGAACTATAATAAATATACGTATTACTTTTATTATCATCAATATAACATGCATTATTACCCATATAATGCAGTTATTATCGCTAGAACTGTAATAATTATACTCATTACTTATATTATTAGCAATATAACGTGCATTATTACCCATATTATGCAGTTATGATCGCTAGAACTGTAATAATTATACTTATTACTTATATTATTATCAATATAACATGCATTATTACCCATATAATGGAGGTATTATCGCTAGAACTGTAATAATTATACTTATTACTTATACTATTACCAATATAACGTGCATTATTACCCATATAATGCAGTTATTATCGCCAGAACTGTAATAATTATACTTATTACTTATATTATTCTCAATATAACATGCATTATTACCCATATAATGCAGTTATTATCGCTAGAACTGTAATAATAATACTCATTACTTATACTATTAGCAATATAACGTGCATTATTACCCATATTATGCAGTTATTATCGCTAGAACTGTAATAAATATACTCATTACTTATATTATTAGCAATATAACGTGCATTATTACCCATATTATGCAGTTATTATCGCTAGAACTGTAATAATTATACTTATTACTTACATTACTATCAATATAACATGCATTATTACCCATATTATGCAGTTATTATCTCTAGAACCATAATTAATATACTTATTACTCCCAATATTATCAATATAACATGCATTTTTACCCATATAATGCAGTTATTATCGCTAGAACTGTAATAATTATACTTATTACTTATATTGTTAGCAATATAACATGCATTATTACCCATATAATGCAGTTATTATCGCTAGAACTGTAATAATTATACTTATTACTTATATTATTATCAATAAAATATGCATTATTACCCATATAATGCAGTTATTATCGCTAGAACTGTAATAATTGTACTCATTACTTATATTATTAGCAATATAACGTGCATTATCACCCATATTATGCAGTTATGATCGCTAGAACTGTAATAATTACACTCATTACTTATATTATTAGCAATATAACGTGCATTATTACCCATATTATGCAGTTATTATCGCTAGAACTGTAATAATTATACTTATTACTTATATTATTCTCAATATAACATGCATTATTACCCATATAATGCAGTTATTATCGCTAGAACTGTAATAATTATACTTATCACTTATATTATTATCAACATAACATGCATTATTACCCATATTATGCAGTTATTATCGCTAGAACTGTAATAATTGTACTCATTACTTATATTATTAGCAGTATAATGTGCATTATTACCCATATTGTGCAGTTATTATCGCTAGAACTGTAATAATTATACTTATTACTTATATTATTATCAATATAACATGCATTATTACCCATATTATGCAGTTATTATCGCTAGAACTATAATAAATATACGTATTACTTTTATTATCATCAATATAACATGCATTATTACCCATATAATGCAGTTATTATCGCTAGAACTGTAATAATTATACTCATTACTTACATTATTAGCAATATAACGTGCATTATTACCCATATTATGCAGTTATGATCGCTAGAACTGTAATAATTATACTTATTACTTATATTATTATCAATATAACATGCATTATTACCCATATAATGGAGGTATTATCGCTAGAACTGTAATAATTATACTTATTACTTATACTATTACCAATATAACGTGCATTATTACCCATATAATGCAGTTATTATCGCCAGAACTGTAATAATTATACTTATTACTTATATTATTCTCAATATAACATGCATTATTACCCATATAATGCAGTTATTATCGCTAGAACTGTAATAATTGTACTCATTACTTATACTATTAGCAATATAACGTGCATTATTACCCATATTATGCAGTTATTATCGCTAGAACTGTAATAAATATACTCATTACTTATATTATTAGCAATATAACGTGCATTATTACCCATATTATGCAGTTATTATCGCTAGAACTGTAATAATTATACTTATTACTTATATTACTATCAATATAACATGCATTATTACCCATATTATGCAGTTATTATCTCTAGAACCATAATTAATATACTTATTACTCCCAATATTATCAATATAACATGCATTTTTACCCATATAATGCAGTTATTATCGCTAGAACTGTAATAATTATACTTATTACTTATATTGTTAGCAATATAACATGCATTATTACCCATATAATGCAGTTATTATCGCTAGAACTGTAATAATTATACTTATTACTTATATTATTATCAATAAAATATGCATTATTACCCATATAATGCAGTTATTATCGCTAGAACTGTAATAATTGTACTCATTACTTATATTATTAGCAATATAACGTGCATTATTACCCATATTATGCAGTTATTATCGCTAGAACTGTAATAATTATACTTATTACTTATATCATTATCAATATAACATGCATTATTACCCATATAATGGAGGTATTATCGCTAGAACTGTAATAATTATACTTATTACTTAGATTATTATCAATATAACATGCATTATTACCCATATTATGCAGTTATTATCGCTAGAACTATAATAAATATACGTATTACTTTTATTATCATCAATATAACATGCATTATTACCCATATAATGCAGTTATTATCGCTAGAACTGTAATAATTATACTCATTACTTATATTATTAGCAATATAACGTGCATTATTACCCATATTATGCAGTTATGATCGCTAGAACTGTAATAATTATACTCATTACTTATATTATTAGCAATATAACGTGCATTGTTACCCATATAATGCAGTTATTATCGCCAGAACTGTAATAATTATACTTATTACTTATACTATTAGCAATATAACGTGCATTATTACCCATATAATGCAGTTATTATCGCCAGAACTGTAATAATTATACTCATTACTTATATTATTAGCAATATAACGTGCATTATTACCCATATAATGCAGTTATTATCGCTAGAACTGTAATAATTATACTTATCACTTATATTATTATCAACATAACATGCATTATTACCCATATTATGCAGTTATTATCGCTAGAACTGTAATAATTGTACTCATTACTTATATTATTAGCAGTATAATGTGCATTATTACCCATATTGTGCAGTTATTATCGCTAGAACTGTAATAATTATACTTATTACTTATATTATTATCAATATAACATGCATTATTACCCATATTATGCAGTTATTATCTCTAGAACCATAATAAATATACTTATTACTCCCAATATTATCAATATAACATGCATTTTTACCCATATTATGCAGTTATTATCGCTAGAACTGTAATAATTATACTTATTACTTATACTATTACCAATATAACGTGCATTATTACCCATATAATGCAGTTATTATCGCCAGAACTGTAATAATTATACTTATCACTCATATTATTATCAACATAACATGCATTATTACCCATATTATGCAGTTATTATCGCTAGAACTGTAATAATTGTACTCATTACTTATATTATTAGCAGTATAATGTGCATTATTACCCATATTGTGCAGTTATTATCGCTAGAACTGTAATAATTATACTTATTACTTATATTATTATCAATATAACATGCATTATTACCCATATTATGCAGTTATTATCTCTAGAACCATAATAAATATACTTATTACTCCCAATATTATCAATATAACATGCATTATTACCCATATTATGCAGTTATTATCGCTAGAACTATAATAAATATACGTATTACTTTTATTATCATCAATATAACATGCATTATTACCCATATAATGCAGTTATTATCGCTAGAACTGTAATAATTATACTCATTACTTACATTATTAGCAATATAACGTGCATTATTACCCATATTATGCAGTTATGATCGCTAGAACTGTAATAATTATACTTATTACTTATATTATTATCAATATAAGATGCATTATTACCCATATAATGGAGGTATTATCGCTAGAACTGTAATAATTATACTTATTACTTATACTATTACCAATATAACGTGCATTATTACCCATATAATGCAGTTATTATCGCCAGAACTGTAATAATTATACTTATTACTTATATTATTCTCAATATAACATGCATTATTACCCATATAATGCAGTTATTATCGCTAGAACTGTAATAATTGTACTCATTACTTATACTATTAGCAATATAACGTGCATTATTACCCATATTATGCAGTTATTATCGCTAGAACTGTAATAAATATACTCATTACTTATATTATTAGCAATATAACGTGCATTATTACCCATATTATGCAGTTATTATCGCTAGAACTGTAATAATTATACTTATTACTTATATTACTATCAATATAACATGCATTATTACCCATATTATGCAGTTATTATCTCTAGAACCATAATTAATATACTTATTACTCCCAATATTATCAATATAACATGCATTTTTACCCATATAATGCAGTTATTATCGCTAGAACTGTAATAATTATACTTATTACTTATATTGTTAGCAATATAACATGCATTATTACCCATATAATGCAGTTATTATCGCTAGAACTGTAATAATTATACTTATTACTTATATTATTATCAATAAAACATGCATTATTACCCATATAATGCAGTTATTATCGCTAGAACTGTAATAATTGTACTCATTACTTATATTATTAGCAATATAACGAGCATTATTACCCATATTATGCAGTTATTATCGCTAGAACTGTAATAATTATACTTATTGCTTATATCATTATCAATATAACATGCATTATTACGCATATAATGGAGGTATTATCGCTAGAACTGTAATAATTATACTTATTACTTAGATTATTATCAATATAACATGCATTATTACCCATATTATGCAGTTATTATCGCTAGAACTATAATAAATATACGTATTACTTTTATTATCATCAATATAACATGCATTATTACCCATATAATGCAGTTATTATCGCTAGAACTGTAATAATTATACTCATTACTTATATTATTAGCAATATAACGTGCATTATTACCCATATTATGCAGTTATGATCGCTAGAACTGTAATAATTATACTTATTACTTATATTATTATCAATATAACATGCATTATTACCCATATAATGGAGGTATTATCGCTAGAACTGTAATAATTATACTTATTACTTATACTATTACCAATATAACGTGCATTATTACCCATATAATGCAGTTATTATCGCCAGAACTGTAATAATTATACTTATTACTTATATTATTCTCAATATAACATGCATTATTACCAATATAATGCAGCTATTATCGCTAGAACTGTAATAATTGTACTCATTACTTATACTATTAGCAATATAACGTGCATTATTACCCATATTATGCAGTTATTATGGCTAGAACTGTAATAAATATACTCATTACTTATATTATTAGCAATATAACGTGCATTATTACCCATATTATGCAGTTATTATCGCTAGAACTGTAATAATTATACTTATTACTTATATTACTATCAATATAACATGCATTATTACCCATATTATGCAGTTATTATCTCTAGAACCATAATTAATATACTTATTACTCCCAATATTATCAATATAACATGCATTTTTACCCATATAATGCAGTTATTATCGCTAGAACTGTAATAATTATACTTATTACTTATATTGTTAGCAATATTTCATGCATTATTACCCATATAATGCAGTTATTGTCGCTAGAACTGTAATAATTATACTTATTACTTATATTATTATCAATAAAATATGCATTATTACCCATATAATGCAGTTATTATCGCTAGAACTGTAATAATTGTACTCATTACTTATATTATTAGCAATATAACGTGCATTATTACCCATATTATGTAGTTATTATCGCTAGAACTGTAATAATTATACTTATTACTTATATCATTATCAATATAACATGCATTATTACCCATATAATGGAGGTATTATCGCTAGAACTGTAATAATTATACTTATTACTTAGATTATTATCAATATAACATGCATTATTACCCATATTATGCAGTTATTATCGCTAGAACTATAATAAATATACGTATTACTTTTATTATCATCAATATAACATGCATTATTACCCATATAATGCAGTTATTATCGCTAGAACTGTAATAATTATACTCATTACTTATATTATTAGCAATATAACGTGCATTATTACCCATATTATGCAGTTATGATCGCTAGAACTGTAATAATTATACTCATTACTTATATTATTAGCAATATAACGTGCATTGTTACCCATATAATGCAGTTATTATCGCCAGAACTGTAATAATTATACTTATTACTTATAGTATTCTCAATATAACATGCATTATTACCCATATAATGCAGTTATTATCGCTAGTACTGTAATAATTATACTTATTACTTATATTATTATCAACATAACATGCATTATTACCCATATAATGGAGGTATTATTGCTAGAACTGTAATAATTATACTTATTACTTATATCATTATCAACATAACCTGCATTATTACCCATATAATGGAGGTATTTTAGCTAGAACTGTAATAATTATACTTATTACTTATACTATTAGCAATATAACGTGCATTATTACCCATATAATGCAGTTATTATCGCCAGAACTGTAATAATTATACTTACTACTTATATTATTATCAATATAACATGCATTGTTACCCATATTATGCAGTTATTATCGCTAGAACTGTAATAATTGTACTCATTACTTATATTATTAGCAATATAACGTGCATTATTACCCATATTATGCAGTTATTATCGCTAGAACTGTAATAATTATACTTATTACTTATATTACTATCAATATAACATGCATTATTACCCATATTATGTAGTTATTATCTCTAGAACCATAATTAATATACTTATTACTCCCAATATTATCAATATAACATGCATTTTTACCCATATGATGCAGTTATTATCGCTAGAACTGTAATAATTATACTTATTACTTATATTGTTAGCAATATAACGTGCATTATTACCCATATAATGCAGTTATTATCGCTAGAACTGTAATAATTATACTTATTACTTATATTATTATCGATATAACATGCATTATTACCCATATTATGCAGTTATTATCGCTAGAACTATAATAAATATACGTACTACTTTTATTATCATCAATATAACATGCATTATTACCCATATTATGCAGTTATTATCGATAGAACTGTAATAAATTTACTTATTACTTTTATTATTATCAATATAACATGCACTATTTGCCATATTTTACTATTATTATCGCTAGAACTATAATAATTATACTTATTACTCCCGATATTATCAATATAACATGCATTATTACCCATATAATGCAGTTATTATCGCTAGAACTGTAATAATTATACTTATTACTTATATTGTTAGCAATATAACATGCATTATTACCCATATAATGCAGTTATTATCGCTAGAACTGTAATAATTATACTTATTACTTATATTGTTAGCAATATAACATGCATTATTACCCATATAATGCAGTTATTATCGCTAGAACTGTAATAATTATACTTATTACTTATATTATTATCAATAAAACATGCATTATTACCCATATAATGCAGTTATTATCGCTAGAACTGTAATAATTATACTTACTACTTAGATTATTATCAATATAACATGCATTATTACCCATATTATGCAGTTATTATCGCTAGAACTGTAATAATTATACTTATTACTTATATCATTATCAATATAACATGCATTATTACCCATATAATGGAGGTATTATCGCTAGAACTGTAATAATTATACTTATTACTTATATTGTTAGCAATATAACATGCATTATTACCCATATTATGCAGTTATTATCGCTAGAACTATAATAAATATACGTATTACTTTCATTATCATCAATATAACATGCATTATTACCCATATAATGCAGTTATTATCGCTAGAACTGTAATAATTATACTCATTACTTATATTATTAGCAATATAACGTGCATTATTACCCATATTATGCAGTTATGATCGCTAGAACTGTAATAATTATACTCATTACTTATATTATTAGCAATATAACGTGCATTGTTACCCATATAATGCAGTTATTATCGCCAGAACTGTAATAATTATACTTATTACTTATATTATTCTCAATATAACATGCATTATTACCCATATAATGCAGTTATTATCGCTAGTACTGTAATAATTATACTTATTACTTATATTATTATCAACATAACATGCATTATTACCCATATAATGGAGGTATTATTGCTAGAACTGTAATAATTATACTTATTACTTATATCATTATCAATATAACCTGCATTATTACCCATATAATGGAGGTATTTTAGCTAGAACTGTAATAATTATACTTATTACTTATACTATAAGCAATATAACGTGCATTATTACCCATATAATGCAGTTATTATCGCCAGAACTGTAATAATTATACTTATTACTTATATTATTATCAATATAACATACATTGTTACCCATATTATGCAGTTCTTATCGCTAGAACTGTAATAATTGTACTCATTACTTATATTATTAGCAATATAACGTGCATTATTACCCATATTATGCAGTTATTATCGCTAGAACTGTAATAATTATACTTATTACTTATATTATTCTCTATATAACATGCATTATTACCCATATTATGCAGTTATTATCGCTAGAACTATAATAAACATACGTATTACTTTCATTATCATCAACATAACATGCATTATTACCCATATTATGCAGTTATTATCGATAGAACTGTAATAAATATACTTACTACTTTTACTATTAAAAATATGACATGCACTATTAGCCATATTTTACTATTATTATCGCTAGAACTATAATAATTATACTTATTACTCCCGATATTATCAATATAACATGCCTTATTAGGCATATAATGCAGTTATTATCGCTAGAACTGTAATAAATATACTTACTACTTTCATTATCATCAATATAACATGCATTATTACCCATATTATGCAGTTATTATCGATAGAACTGTAATAAATATACTTATTACTTTTACTATTATCAATATATCATGCACTATTAGCCATATTTTACTATTATTATCGCTAGAACTGTAATAATTATACTTATTACTTATATTGTTAGCAATATAACGTGCATTATTTCCCATATAATGAAGTTATTATCGCTAGAACTGTAATAATTATACTTATTACTTATATTATTATCAATATAACATGCATTATTACCCATATTATGCAGTTATTATCGCTAGAACTATAATAAATATACGTATTACTTTTATTATCATCAATATAGCATGCATTATTACCCATATTATGCAGTTATTATCGATAGAACTGTAATAAATATACTTATTACTTTCATTATTATCAATATAACATGCACTATTTGCCATATTTTACTATTATTATCGCTAGAACTATAATAATTATACTTATTACTCCCGATATTATCAATATAACATGCATTATTACCCATATAATGCAGTTATTATCGCTAGAACTGTAATAATTATACTTATTACTTATATTGTTAGCAATATAACATGCATTATTACCCATATAATGCAGTTATTATCGCTAGAACTGTAATAATTATACTTATTACTTATATTGTTAGCAATATAACATGCATTATTACCCATATAATGCAGTTATTATCGCTAGAACTGTAATAATTATACTTATTACTTATATTATTATCAATAAAACATGCATTATTACCCATATAATGCAGTTATTATCGCTAGAACTGTAATAATTATACTTACTACTTAGATTATTATCAATATAACATGCATTATTACCCATATTATGCAGTTATTATCGCTAGAACTGTAATAATTATACTTATTACTTATATCATTATCAATATAACATGCATTATTACCCATATAATGGAGGTATTATCGCTAGAACTGTAATAATTATACTTATTACTTATATTGTTAGCAATATAACATGCATTATTACCCATATTATGCAGTTATTATCGCTAGAACTATAATAAATATACGTATTACTTTCATTATCATCAATATAACATGCATTATTACCCATATAATGCAGTTATTATCGCTAGAACTGTAATAATTATACTCATTACTTATATTATTAGCAATATAACGTGCATTATTACCCATATTATGCAGTTATGATCGCTAGAACTGTAATAATTATACTCATTACTTATATTATTAGCAATATAACGTGCATTGTTACCCATATAATGCAGTTATTATCGCCAGAACTGTAATAATTATACTTATTACTTATATTATTCTCAATATAACATGCATTATTACCCATATAATGCAGTTATTATCGCTAGTACTGTAATAATTATACTTATTACTTATATTATTATCAACATAACATGCATTATTACCCATATAATGGAGGTATTATTGCTAGAACTGTAATAATTATACTTATTACTTATATCATTATCAATATAACCTGCATTATTACCCATATAATGGAGGTATTTTAGCTAGAACTGTAATAATTATACTTATTACTTATACTATAAGCAATATAACGTGCATTATTACCCATATAATGCAGTTATTATCGCCAGAACTGTAATAATTATACTTATTACTTATATTATTATCAATATAACATACATTGTTACCCATATTATGCAGTTCTTATCGCTAGAACTGTAATAATTGTACTCATTACTTATATTATTAGCAATATAACGTGCATTATTACCCATATTATGCAGTTATTATCGCTAGAACTGTAATAATTATACTTATTACTTATATTATTCTCTATATAACATGCATTATTACCCATATTATGCAGTTATTATCGCTAGAACTATAATAAACATACGTATTACTTTCATTATCATCAACATAACATGCATTATTACCCATATTATGCAGTTATTATCGATAGAACTGTAATAAATATACTTACTACTTTTACTATTAAAAATATGACATGCACTATTAGCCATATTTTACTATTATTATCGCTAGAACTATAATAATTATACTTATTACTCCCGATATTATCAATATAACATGCCTTATTAGGCATATAATGCAGTTATTATCGCTAGAACTGTAATAAATATACTTACTACTTTCATTATCATCAATATAACATGCATTATTACCCATATTATGCAGTTATTATCGATAGAACTGTAATAAATATACTTATTACTTTTACTATTATCAATATATCATGCACTATTAGCCATATTTTACTATTATTATCGCTAGAACTGTAATAATTATACTTATTACTTATATTGTTAGCAATATAACGTGCATTATTTCCCATATAATGAAGTTATTATCGCTAGAACTGTAATAATTATACTTATTACTTATATTATTATCAATATAACATGCATTATTACCCATATTATGCAGTTATTATCGCTAGAACTATAATAAATATACGTATTACTTTTATTATCATCAATATAGCATGCATTATTACCCATATTATGCAGTTATTATCGATAGAACTGTAATAAATATACTTATTACTTTCATTATTATCAATATAACATGCACTATTTGCCATATTTTACTATTATTATCGCTAGAACTATAATAATTATACTTATTACTCCCGATATTATCAATATAACATGCATTATTACCCATATAATGCAGTTATTATCGCCAGAACTGTAATAATTATACTTATTACTTACATTATTATCAATATAACATGCATTATTACCCATATTATGCAGTTATTATCGCTAGAACTGTAATAATTGTACTCATTACTTATATTATTAGCACTATAACGTGCATTATTACCCATATTATGCAGTTATTATCGCTAGAACTGTAATAATTATACTTATTACTTATATTATTATCAATAAAATATGCATTATTACCCATATAATGCAGTTATTATCGCTAGAACTGTAATAATTGTACTCATTACTTATATTATTAGCAATATAACGTGCATTATTACCCATATTATGCAGTTATTATCGCTAGAACTGTAATAATTATACTTATTACTTATATCATTATCAATATAACCTGCATTATTACCCATATAATGGAGGTATTTTAGCTAGAACTGTAATAATTATACTTATTACTTATACTATTAGCAATATAACGTGCATTATTACCCATATAATGCAGTTATTATCGCCAGAACTGTAACAATTATACTTACTACTTATATTATTATCAATATAACATGCATTGTTACCCATATTATGCAGTTATTATCGCTAGAACTGTAATAATTGTACTCATTACTTATATTATTAGCAATATAACGTGCATTATTACCCATATTATGCAGTTATTATCGCTAGAACTGTAATAATTATACTTATTACTTATATTACTATCAATATAACATGCATTATTACCCATATTATGTAGTTATTATCTCTAGAACCATAATTAATATACTTATTACTCCCAATATTATCAATATAACATGCATTTTTACGCATATGATGCAGTTATTATCGCTAGAACTGTAATAATTATACTTATTACTTATATTGTTAGCAATATAACGTGCATTATTACCCATATAATGCAGTTATTATCGCTAGAACTGTAATAATTATACTTATTACTTATATTATTATCGATATAACATGCATTATTACCCATATTATGCAGTTATTATCGCTAGAACTATAATAAATATACGTACTACTTTTATTATCATCAATATAACATGCATTATTACCCATATTATGCAGTTATTATCGATAGAACTGTAATAAATATACTTATTACTTTTATTATTATCAATATAACATGCACTATTTGCCATATTTTACTATTATTATCGCTAGAACTATAATAATTATACTTATTACTCCCGATATTATCAATATAACATGCATTATTACCTATATAATGCAGTTATTATCGCTAGAACTGTAATAATTATACTTATTACTTATATTGTTAGCAATATAACATGCATTATTACCCATATAATGCAGTTATTATCGCTAGAACTGTAATAATTATACTTATTACTTATATTGTTAGCAATATAACATGCATTATTACCCATATAATGCAGTTATTATCGCTAGAACTGTAATAATTATACTTATTACTTATATTACTATCAATATAACATGCATTATTACCCATATTATGTAGTTATTATCTCTAGAACCATAATTAATATACTTATTACTCCCAATATTATCAATATAACATGCATTTTTACCCATATGATGCAGTTATTATCGCTAGAACTGTAATAATTATACTTATTACTTATATTGTTAGCAATATAACGTGCATTATTACCCATATAATGCAGTTATTATCGCTAGAACTGTAATAATTATACTTATTACTTATATTATTATCGATATAACATGCATTATTACCCATATTATGCAGTTATTATCGCTAGAACTATAATAAATATACGTACTACTTTTATTATCATCAATATAACATGCATTATTACCCATATTATGCAGTTATTATCGATAGAACTGTAATAAATATACTTATTACTTTTATTATTATCAATATAACATGCACTATTTGCCATATTTTACTATTATTATCGCTAGAACTATAATAATTATACTTATTACTCCCGATATTATCAATATAACATGCATTATTACCCATATAATGCAGTTATTATCGCTAGAACTGTAATAATTATACTTATTACTTATATTGTTAGCAATATAACATGCATTATTACCCATATAATGCAGTTATTATCGCTAGAACTGTAATAATTATACTTATTACTTATATTGTTAGCAATATAACATGCATTATTACCCATATAATGCAGTTATTATCGCTAGAACTGTAATAATTATACTTATTACTTATATTATTATCAATAAAACATGCATTATTACCCATATAATGCAGTTATTATCGCTAGAACTGTAATAATTATACTTACTACTTAGATTATTATCAATATAACATGCATTATTACCCATATTATGCAGTTATTATCGCTAGAACTGTAATAATTATACTTATTACTTATATCATTATCAATATAACATGCATTATTACCCATATAATGGAGGTATTATCGCTAGAACTGTAATAATTATACTTATTACTTATATTGTTAGCAATATAACATGCATTATTACCCATATTATGCAGTTATTATCGCTAGAACTATAATAAATATACGTATTACTTTCATTATCATCAATATAACATGCATTATTACCCATATAATGCAGTTATTATCGCTAGAACTGTAATAATTATACTCATTACTTATATTATTAGCAATATAACGTGCATTATTACCCATATTATGCAGTTATGATCGCTAGAACGGTAATAATTATACTCATTACTTATATTATTAGCAATATAACGTGCATTGTTACCCATATAATGCAGTTATTATCGCCAGAACTGTAATAATTATACTTATTACTTATATTATTCTCAATATAACATGCATTATTACCCATATAATGCAGTTATTATCGCTAGTACTGTAATAATTATACTTATTACTTATATTATTATCAACATAACATGCATTATTACCCATATAATGGAGGTATTATTGCTAGAACTGTAATAATTATACTTATTACTTATATCATTATCAATATAACCTGCATTATTACCCATATAATGGAGGTATTTTAGCTAGAACTGTAATAATTATACTTATTACTTATACTATAAGCAATATAACGTGCATTATTACCCATATAATGCAGTTATTATCGCCAGAACTGTAATAATTATACTTATTACTTATATTATTATCAATATAACATACATTGTTACCCATATTATGCAGTTCTTATCGCTAGAACTGTAATAATTGTACTCATTACTTATATTATTAGCAATATAACGTGCATTATTACCCATATTATGCAGTTATTATCGCTAGAACTGTAATAATTATACTTATTACTTATATTATTCTCTATATAACATGCATTATTACCCATATTATGCAGTTATTATCGCTAGAACTATAATAAACATACGTATTACTTTCATTATCATCAACATAACATGCATTATTACCCATATTATGCAGTTATTATCGATAGAACTGTAATAAATATACTTACTACTTTTACTATTAAAAATATGACATGCACTATTAGCCATATTTTACTATTATTATCGCTAGAACTATAATAATTATACTTATTACTCCCGATATTATCAATATAACATGCATTATTACCCATATAATGCAGTTATTATCGCCAGAACTGTAATAATTATACTTATTACTTACATTATTATCAATATAACATGCATTATTACCCATATTATGCAGTTATTATCGCTAGAACTGTAATAATTGTACTCATTACTTATATTATTAGCACTATAACGTGCATTATTACCCATATTATGCAGTTATTATCGCTAGAACTGTAATAATTATACTTATTAATTATATTATTATCAATAAAATATGCATTATTACCCATATAATGCAGTTATTATCGCTAGAACTGTAATAATTGTACTCATTACTTATATTATTAGCAATATAACGTGCATTATTACCCATATTATGCAGTTATTATCGCTAGAACTGTAATAATTATACTTATTACTTATATCATTATCAATATAACATGCATTATTACCCATATAATGGAGGTATTATCGCTAGAACTGTAATAATTATACTTATTACTTAGATTATTATCAATATAACATGCATTATTACCCATATTATGCAGTTATTATCGCTAGAACTATAATAAATATACGTATTACTTTTATTATCATCAATATAACATGCATTATTACCCATATAATGCAGTTATTATCGCTAGAACTGTAATAATTATACTCATTACTTATATTATTAGCAATATAACGTGCATTATTACCCATATTATGCAGTTATGATCGCTAGAACTGTAATAATTATACTCATTACTTATATTATTAGCAATATAACGTGCATTGTTACCCATATAATGCAGTTATTATCGCCAGAACTGTAATAATTATACTTATTACTTATATTATTCTCAATATAACATGCATTATTACCCATATAATGCAGTTATTATCGCTAGTACTGTAATAATTATACTTATTACTTATATTATTATCAACATAACATGCATTATTACCCATATAATGGAGGTATTATTGCTAGAACTGTAATAATTATACTTATTACTTATATCATTATCAATATAACCTGCATTATTACCCATATAATGGAGGTATTTTAGCTAGAACTGTAATAATTATACTTATTACTTATACTATTAGCAATATAACGTGCATTATTACCCATATAATGCAGTTATTATCGCCAGAACTGTAATAATTATACTTATTACTTATATTATTATCAATATAACATGCATTATTACCCATATTATGCAGTTATTATCGCTAGAACTGTAATAATTGTACTCATTACTTTTATTATTATCAATATAACATGCACTATTTGCCATATTTTACTATTATTATCCCTAGAACTATAATAATTATACTTATTACTCCCGATATTATCAATATAACATGCATTATTACCCATATAATGCAGTTATTATCGCTAGAACTGTAATAATTATACTTATTACTTATATTGTTAGCAATATAACATGCATTATTACCCATATAATGCAGTTATTATCGCTAGAACTGTAATAATTATACTTATTACTTATATTATTATCAATAAAACATGCATTATTACCCATATAATGCAGTTATTATCGCTAGAACAGTAATAATTATACTTATTACTTAGATTATTATCAATATAACATGCATTATTACCCATATTATGCAGTTATTATCGCTAGAACTGTAATAATTATTCTTATTACTTATATTATTATCAATATAACATGCATTATTACCCATATAATGGAGGTATTATCGCTAGAACTGTAATAATTATACTTATTACTTATACTATTAGCAATATAACGTGCATTATCACCCATATAATGCAGTTATTATCGCCAGAACTGTAATAATTATACTTATTACTTATATTATTCTCAATATAACATGCATTATTACCCATATTATGCAGTTATTATCGCTAGAACTATAATAAACATACGTATTACTTTCATTATCATCAACATAACATGCATTATTACCCATATTATGCAGTTATTATCGATAGAACTGTAATAAATATACTTACTACTTTTACTATTAAAAATATGACATGCACTATTAGCCATATTTTACTATTATTATCGCTAGAACTATAATAATTATACTTATTACTCCCGATATTATCAATATAACATGCCTTATTAGGCATATAATGCAGTTATTATCGCTAGAACTGTAATAAATATACTTACTACTTTCATTATCATCAATATAACATGCATTATTACCCATATTATGCAGTTATTACCGATAGAACTGTAATAAATATACTTATTACTTTTACTATTATCAATATATCATGCACTATTAGCCATATTTTACTATTATTATCGCTAGAACTGTAATAATTATACTTATTACTTATATTGTTAGCAATATAACGTGCATTATTACCCATATAATGAAGTTATTATCGCTAGAACTGTAATAATTATACTTATTACTTATATTATTATCAATATAACATGCATTATTACCCATATTATGCAGTTATTATCGCTAGAACTATAATAAATATACGTATTACTTTTATTATCATCAATATAGCATGCATTATTACCCATATTATGCAGTTATTATCGATAGAACTGTAATAAATATACTTATTACTTTCATTATTATCAATATAACATGCACTATTTGCCATATTTTACTATTATTATCGCTAGAACTATAATAATTATACTTATTACTCCCGATATTATCAATATAACATGCATTATTACCCATATAATGCAGTTATTATCGCCAGAACTGTAATAATTATACTTATTACTTATATTATTATCAATATAACATGCATTATTACCCATACTATGCAGTTATTATCGCTAGAACTGTAATAATTGTACTCATTACTTATATTATTAGCAATATAACGTGCATTATTACCCATATTATGCAGTTATTATCGCTAGAACTGTAATAATTATACTCATTACTTATATTACTATCAATATAACATGCATTATTACCCATATTATGCAGTTATTATCTCTAGAACCATAATTAATATACTTATTACTCCCAATATTATCAATATAACATGCATTTTTACCCATATAATGCAGTTATTATCGCTAGAACTGTAATAATTATACTTATTACTTATATTGTTAGCAATATAACGTGCATTATTACCCATATAATGCAGTTATTATCGCTAGAACTGTAATAATTATACTCATTACTTATATTATTAGCAATATAACGTGCATTATTACCCATATTATGCAGATATTATCGCTAGAACTGTAATAATTATACTTATTACTTATATTATTATCAATATAACATGCATTATTACCCATATAATGGAGGTATTATCGCTAGAACTGTTATAATTATACTTATTACTTATACTATTAGCAATATAACGTGCATTATTACCCATATAATGCAGTTATTATCGCCAGAAGTGTAATAATTATACTTATTACTTATATTATTCTCAATATAACATGCATTATTACCCATATTATGCAGTTATTATCGCTAGAACTATAATAAGCATACGTATTACTTTCATTATCATCAACATAACATGCATTATTACCCATATTATGCAGTTATTATCGATAGAACTGTAATAAATATACTTATTACTTTTACTATTATCAATATATCATGCACTATTAGCCATATTTTACTATTATTATCGCTAGAACTATAATAATTATACTTATTACTCCCGATATTATCAATATAACATGCCTTATTACGCATATAATGCAGTTATTATCGCTAGAACTGTAATAATTGTACTCATTACTCATATTATTAGCAATATAACGTGCATTATTACCCATATAATGCAGTTATTATCGCCAGAACTGTAATAATTATACTTACTACTTATATTATTATCAATATAACATGCATTATTACCCATATTATGCAGTTATTATCGCTAGAACTATAATAAATATACGTACTACTTTTATTATCATGAATATAACATGCATTATTACCCATATTATGCAGTTATTATCGATAGAACTGTAATAAATATACTTATTACTTTTATTATTATCAATATAACATGCACTATTTGCCATATTTTACTATTATTATCGCTAGAACTATAATAATTATACTTATTACTTATATCACTATCAATATAACACGCATTATTACCCATATAATGGAGGTATTATCGCTAGAACTGTAATAATTATACTTATTACTTAGATTATTATCAATATAACATGCATTATTACCCATATTATGCAGTTATTATCGCTAGAACTATAATAAATATACGTATTACTTTCATTATCATCAATATAACATGCATTATTACCCATATAATGCAGTTATTATCGCTAGAACTGTAATAATTATACTCATTACTTATATTATTAGCAATATAACGTGCATTATTACCCATATTATGCAGTTATTACCGCTAGAACTGTAATAATTATACTTATTACTTATATCACTATCAATATAACATGCATTATTACCCATATAATGGAGGTATTATCGCTAGAACTGTAATAATTATACTTATTACTTAGATTATTATCAATATAACATGCATTATTACCCATATAATGGAGATATTATTGCTAGAACTGTAATAATTATACTTATTACTTATATTGTTAGCAATATAACATGCATTATTACCCATATAATGCAGTTATTATCGCTAGAACTGTAATAATTATACTTATTACTTATATTATTATCAATAAAACATGCATTATTACCCATATAATGCAGTTATTATCGCTAGAACTGTAATAATTGTACTCATTACTTATATTATTAGCAATATAACGTGCATTATTACCCATATTATGCAGTTATTATCGCTAGAACTATAATAAATATACGTATTACTTTCATTATCATCAATATAACATGCATTATTACCCATATTATGCAGTTATTATCGCTAGAACTATAATAAATATACGTATTACTTTCATTATCATCAATATAACATGCATTATTACCCATATAATGGAGGTATTATCGCTAGAACTGTAATAATTATACTTATTACTTATAGTATTATCAATATAACATGCATTATTACCCATATTATGCAGTTATTATCTCTAGAACCATAATAAATATACTTATTACTCCCAATATTATCAATATAACATGCATTTTTACCCATATAATGCAGTTATTATCGCTAGAACTGTAATAATTATACTTACTACTTATACTATTAGCAATATAACATGCACTATTTGCCATATTTTACTATTATTATCGCTAGAACTATAATAATTATACTTATTACTCCCGATATTATCAATATAACATGCATTATTACCCATATAATGCAGTTATTTTCGCTAGAACTGTAATAATTATACTTATTACTTATATTGTTACCAATATAACATGCATTATTACCCATATAATGCAGTTATTATCGCTAGAACTGTAATAATTATACTTATTACTTATATTGTTAGCAATATAACGTGCATTATTACCCATATAATGCAGTTATTATCGCTAGAACTGTAATAATTGTACTCATTACTTATATTATTAGCAATATAACGTGCATTATTACCCATATTATGCAGTTATTATCGCTAGAACTGTAATAATTATACTCATTACTTATATTATTAGCAATATAACATGCATTATTACCCATATTATGCAGTTATTATCTCTAGAACCATAATAAATATACTTATTACTCCCAATATTATCAATATAACATGCATTTTTACCCATATAATGCAGTTATTATCGCTAGTACTGTAATAATTATACTTATTACTTATACTATTAGCAATATAACATGCACTATTTGCCATATTTTACTATTATTATCGCTAGAACTATAATAATTATACTTATTACTCCCGATATTATCAATATAACATGCATTATTACCCATATAATGCAGTTATTATCGCTAGAACTGTAATAATTATACTTATTACTTATATTGTTAGCAATATAACATGCATTATTACCCATATAATGCAGTTATTATCGCTAGAACTGTAATAATTATACTTATTACTTATATTATTATCAATAAAACATGCATTATTACCCATATAATGGAGGTATTATCGCTAGAACTGTTATAATTATACTTATTACTTAGATTATCATCAATATAACATGCATTATTACCCATATTATGCAGTTATTATCGCTAGAACTATAATAAATATACGTATTACTTTTATTATCATCAATATAACATGCATTATTACCCATGTAATGCAGTTATTATCGCTAGAACTGTAATAATTATACTCATTACTTATATTATTAGCAATATAACGTGCATTATTACCCATATTATGCAGTTATTATCGCTAGAACTGTAATAATTATACTTATTACTTATATTATTATCAATATAACATGCATTATTACCCATATAATGGAGGTATTATCGCTAGAACTGTAATAATTATACTTATTACTTATACTATTACCAGTATAACGTGCATTATTACCCATATAATGCAGTTATTATCGCCAGAACTGTAATAATTATACTTATTACTTATATTATTCTCAATATAACATGCATTATTACCCATATAATGCAGTTATTATCGCTAGAACTGTAATAATTGTACTCATTACTTATATTATTAGCAATATAACGTGCATTATTACCCATATTATGCAGTTATTATCGCTAGAACTGTAATAATTATACTTATTACTTATACTATTATCAATATAACATGCATTATTACCCATATTATGCAGTTATTATCTCTAGAACCATAATTAATACACTTATTACTCCCAATATTATCAATATAACATGCATTTTTACCCATATAATGCAGTTATTATCGCTAGAACTGTAATAATTATTCGTATTACTTATATTGTTAGCAATATAACGTGCATTATTACCCATATAATGCAGTTATTATCGCTAGAACTGTAATAATTATACTTATTACTTATATTATTATCAATATAACATGCATTATTACCCATATTATGCAGTTATTATCTCTAGAACCATAATAAATATACTTATTACTCCCAATATTATCAATATAACATGCATTTTTACCCATATAATGCAGTTATTATCGCTAGAACTGTAATAATTATACTTATTACTTATACTATTAGCAATATAACATGCACTGTTTGCCATATTTTACTATTATTATCGCTAGAACTATAATAATTATACTCATTACTCCCGATATTATCAATATAACATGCATTATTACCCATATAATGCAGTTATTATCGCTAGAACTGTAATAATTATACTTATTACTTATATTGTTAGCAATATAACGTGCATTATTACGCATATTATGCAGTTATTATCGCCAGAACTGTAATAATTATACTTATTACTTATATTATTCTCAATATAACATGCATTATTACCCATATAATGCAGTTATTATCGCTAGAACTGTAATAATTGTACTCATTACTTATATTATTAGCAATATAACGTGCATTATTACCCATATTATGCAGTTATTATCGCTAGAACTGTAATAAATGTACTCATTACTTATATTATTAGCAATATAACGTGCATTATTACCCATATTATGCAGTTATTATCGCTAGAACTGTAATAATTATACTTATTACTTATATTATTATCAATAAAACATGAATTATTACCCATATAATGCAGTTATTATCGCTAGAACTGTAATAATTGTACTCATTACTTATATTATTAGCAATATAACGTGCATTATTACCCATATTATGCAGTTATTATCGCTAGAACTGTAATAATTATACTTATTACTTATATCATTATCAATATAACATGCATTATTACCCATATAATGGAGGTATTATCGCTAGAACTGTAATAATTATACTTATTACTTAGATTATTATCAATATAACATGCATTATTACCCATATTATGCAGTTATTATCGCTAGAACTATAATAAATATACGTATTACTTTTATTATCATCAATGTAACATGCATTATTACCCATATAATGCAGTTATTATCGCTAGAACTGTAATAATTATACTCATTACTTATATTATTAGCAATATAACGTGCATTATTACCCATATTATGCAGTTATTATCGCTAGAACTGTAATAATTATTCTTATTACTTATATTATTATCAATATAACATGCATTATTACCCATATAATGGAGGTATTATCGCTAGAACTGTAATAATTATACTTATTACTTATACTATTAGCAATATAACGTGCATTATTACCCATATAATGCAGTTATTATCGCCAGAACTGTAATAATTATACTTATTACTTATATTATTCTCAATATAACATGCATTATTACCCATATTATGCAGTTATTATCGCTAGAACTATAATAAACATACGTATTACTTTCATTATCATCAACATAACAAGCATTATTACCCATATTATGCAGTTATTATCGATAGAACTATAATAAATATACTTACTACTTTTACTATTAAAAATATGACATGCACTATTAGCCATATTTTACTATTATTATCGCTAGAACTATAATAATTATACTTATTACTCCCGATATTATCAATATAACATGCCTTATTAGGCATATAATGCAGTTATTATCGCTAGAACTATAATAAACATACGTATTACTTTCATTATCATCAACATAACATGCATTATTACCCATATTATGCAGTTATTATCGATAGAACTGTAATAAATATACTTATTACTTTTACTATTATCAATATAACATGCACTATTTGCCATATTTTACTATTATTATCGCTAGAACTATAATAATTATACTAATTACTCCCGATATTATCAATATAACATGCATTATTACCCATATAATGCAGTTATTATCGCTAGAACTGTGATAATTATACTTATTACTTATATTATTATCAATATAACATGCATTATTACCCATATAATGGAGGTATTATCGCAAGAACTGTAATAATTATACTTATTACTTATACTATTAGCAATATAACGTGCATTATTACCCATATAATGCAGTTATTATCGCCAGAACTGTAATAATTATACTTATTACTTATATTATTATCAACATAACATGCATTATTACCCATATAATGGAGATATTATTGCTAGAACTGTAATAATTATACTTATTACGTATATTGTTAGCAATATAACGTGCATTATTACCCATATAATGCAGTTATTATCGCTAGAACTGTAATAATTATACTTACTACTTATATTATTATCAATATAACATGCATAATTACCCATATTATGCAGTTATTATCGCTAGAACTATAATAAATATACGTACTACTTTTATTATCATCAATATAACATGCATTATTACCCATATTATGCAGTTATTATCGATAGAACTGTAATAAATATACTTATTACTTTTATTATTATCAATATAACATGCACTATTTGCCATATTTTACTATTATTATCGCTAGAACTATAATAATTATACTTATTACTTATATCACTATCAATATAACACGCATTATTACCCATATAATGGAGGTATTATCGCTAGAACTGTAATAATTATACTTATTACTTAGATTATTATCAATATAACATGCATTATTACCCATATTATGCAGTTATTATCGCTAGAACTATAATAAATATACGTATTACTTTCATTATCATCAATATAACATGCATTATTACCCATATAATGCAGTTATTATCGCTAGAACTGTAATAATTATACTCATTACTTATATTATTAGCAATATAACGTGCATTATTACCCATATTATGCAGTTATTATCGCTAGAACTGTAATAATTGTACTCATTACTTATATTATTAGCAATATAACGTGCATTATTACCCATATTATGCAGTTATTATCGCTAGAACTGTAATAATTATACTCATTACTTATATTATTAGCAATATAACATGCATTATTACCCATATTATGCAGTTATTATCTCTAGAACCATAATAAATATACTTATTACTCCCAATATTATCAATATAACATGCATTTTTACCCATATAATGCAGTTATTATCGCTAGTACTGTAATAATTATACTTATTACTTATACTATTAGCAATATAACATGCACTATTTGCCATATTTTACTATTATTATCGCTAGAACTATAATAATTATACTTATTACTCCCGATATTATCAATATAACATGCATTATTACCCATATAATGCAGTTATTATCGCTAGAACTGTAATAATTATACTTATTACTTATATTGTTAGCAATATAACATGCATTATTACCCATATAATGCAGTTATTATCGCTAGAACTGTAATAATTATACTTATTACTTATATTATTATCAATAAAACATGCATTATTACCCATATAATGGAGGTATTATCGCTAGAACTGTTATAATTATACTTATTACTTAGATTATCATCAATATAACATGCATTATTACCCATATTATGCAGTTATTATCGCTAGAACTATAATAAATATACGTATTACTTTTATTATCATCAATATAACATGCATTATTACCCATGTAATGCAGTTATTATCGCTAGAACTGTAATAATTATACTCATTACTTATATTATTAGCAATATAACGTGCATTATTACCCATATTATGCAGTTATTATCGCTAGAACTGTAATAATTATACTTATTACTTATATTATTATCAATATAACATGCATTATTACCCATATAATGGAGGTATTATCGCTAGAACTGTAATAATTATACTTATTACTTATACTATTACCAGTATAACGTGCATTATTACCCATATAATGCAGTTATTATCGCCAGAACTGTAATAATTATACTTATTACTTATATTATTCTCAATATAACATGCATTATTACCCATATAATGCACTTATTATCGCTAGAACTGTAATAATTGTACTCATTACTTATATTATTAGCAATATAACGTGCATTATTACCCATATTATGCAGTTATTATCGCTAGAACTGTAATAATTATACTTATTACTTATACTATTATCAATATAACATGCATTATTACCCATATTATGCAGTTATTATCTCTAGAACCATAATTAATACACTTATTACTCCCAATATTATCAATATAACATGCATTTTTACCCATATAATGCAGTTATTATCGCTAGAACTGTAATAATTATTCGTATTACTTATATTGTTAGCAATATAACGTGCATTATTACCCATATAATGCAGTTATTATCGCTAGAACTGTAATAATTATACTTATTACTTATATTATTATCAATATAACATGCATTATTACCCATATTATGCAGTTATTATCGCTAGAACTATAATAAATATACGTACTACTTTTATTATCATCAATATAACATGCATTATTACCCATATTATGCAGTTATTATCTCTAGAACCATAATAAATATACTTATTACTCCCAATATTATCAATATAACATGCATTTTTACCCATATAATGCAGTTATTATCGCTAGAACTGTAATAATTATACTTATTACTTATACTATTAGCAATATAACATGCACTGTTTGCCATATTTTACTATTATTATCGCTAGAACTATAATAATTATACTCATTACTCCCGATATTATCAATATAACATGCATTATTACCCATATAATGCAGTTATTATCGCTAGAACTGTAATAATTATACTTATTACTTATATTGTTAGCAATATAACGTGCATTATTACGCATATTATGCAGTTATTATCGCCAGAACTGTAATAATTATACTTATTACTTATATTATTCTCAATATAACATGCATTATTACCCATATAATGCAGTTATTATCGCTAGAACTGTAATAATTGTACTCATTACTTATATTATTAGCAATATAACGTGCATTATTACCCATATTATGCAGTTATTATCGCTAGAACTGTAATAAATGTACTCATTACTTATATTATTAGCAATATAACGTGCATTATTACCCATATTATGCAGTTATTATCGCTAGAACTGTAATAATTATACTTATTACTTATATTATTATCAATAAAACATGAATTATTACCCATATAATGCAGTTATTATCGCTAGAACTGTAATAATTGTACTCATTACTTATATTATTAGCAATATAACGTGCATTATTACCCATATTATGCAGTTATTATCGCTAGAACTGTAATAATTATACTTATTACTTATATCATTATCAATATAACATGCATTATTACCCATATAATGGAGGTATTATCGCTAGAACTGTAATAATTATACTTATTACTTAGATTATTATCAATATAACATGCATTATTACCCATATTATGCAGTTATTATCGCTAGAACTATAATAAATATACGTATTACTTTTATTATCATCAATGTAACATGCATTATTACCCATATAATGCAGTTATTATCGCTAGAACTGTAATAATTATACTCATTACTTATATTATTAGCAATATAACGTGCATTATTACCCATATTATGCAGTTATTATCGCTAGAACTGTAATAATTATTCTTATTACTTATATTATTATCAATATAACATGCATTATTACCCATATAATGGAGGTATTATCGCTAGAACTGTAATAATTATACTTATTACTTATACTATTAGCAATATAACGTGCATTATTACCCATATAATGCAGTTATTATCGCCAGAACTGTAATAATTATACTTATTACTTATATTATTCTCAATATAACATGCATTATTACCCATATTATGCAGTTATTATCGCTAGAACTATAATAAACATACGTATTACTTTCATTATCATCAACATAACAAGCATTATTACCCATATTATGCAGTTATTATCGATAGAACTGTAATAAATATACTTACTACTTTTACTATTAAAAATATGACATGCACTATTAGCCATATTTTACTATTATTATCGCTAGAACTATAATAATTATACTTATTACTCCCGATATTATCAATATAACATGCCTTATTAGGCATATAATGCAGTTATTATCGCTAGAACTATAATAAACATACGTATTACTTTCATTATCATCAACATAACATGCATTATTACCCATATTATGCAGTTATTATCGATAGAACTGTAATAAATATACTTATTACTTTTACTATTATCAATATAACATGCACTATTTGCCATATTTTACTATTATTATCGCTAGAACTATAATAATTATACTAATTACTCCCGATATTATCAATATAACATGCATTATTACCCATATAATGCAGTTATTATCGCTAGAACTGTGATAATTATACTTATTACTTATATTATTATCAATATAACATGCATTATTACCCATATAATGGAGGTATTATCGCAAGAACTGTAATAATTATACTTATTACTTATACTATTAGCAATATAACGTGCATTATTACCCATATAATGCAGTTATTATCGCCAGAACTGTAATAATTATACTTATTACTTATATTATTATCAACATAACATGCATTATTACCCATATAATGGAGATATTATTGCTAGAACTGTAATAATTATACTTATTACGTATATTGTTAGCAATATAACGTGCATTATTACCCATATAATGCAGTTATTATCGCTAGAACTGTAATAATTATACTTACTACTTATATTATTATCAATATAACATGCATAATTACCCATATTATGCAGTTATTATCGCTAGAACTATAATAAATATACGTACTACTTTTATTATCATCAATATAACATGCATTATTACCCATATTATGCAGTTATTATCGATAGAACTGTAATAAATATACTTATTACTTTTATTATTATCAATATAACATGCACTATTTGCCATATTTTACTATTATTATCGCTAGAACTATAATAATTATACTTATTACTTATATCACTATCAATATAACACGCATTATTACCCATATAATGGAGGTATTATCGCTAGAACTGTAATAATTATACTTATTACTTAGATTATTATCAATATAACATGCATTATTACCCATATTATGCAGTTATTATCGCTAGAACTATAATAAATATACGTATTACTTTCATTATCATCAATATAACATGCATTATTACCCATATAATGCAGTTATTATCGCTAGAACTGTAATAATTATACTCATTACTTATATTATTAGCAATATAACGTGCATTATTACCCATATTATGCAGTTATTATCGCTAGAACTGTAATAATTATACTTATTACTTATATCACTATCAATATAACATGCATTATTACCCATATAATGGAGGTATTATCGCTAGAACTGTAATAATTATACTTATTACTTAGATTATTATCAATATAACATGCATTATTACCCATATAATGGAGATATTATTGCTAGAACTGTAATAATTATACTTATTACTTATATTGTTAGCAATATAACATGCATTATTACCCATATAATGCAGTTATTATCGCTAGAACTGTAATAATTATACTTATTACTTATATTATTATCAATAAAACATGCATTATTACCCATATAATGCAGTTATTATCGCTAGAACTGTAATAATTGTACTTATTACTTATATTGTTAGCAATATAACATGCATTATTACCCATATAATGCAGTTATTATCGCTAGAACTGTAATAATTATACTTATTACTTATATTGTTAGCAATATAACGTGCATTATTACCCATATAATGCAGTTATTATCGCTAGAACTGTAATAATTGTACTCATTACTTATATTATTAGCAATATAACGTGCATTATTACCCATATTATGCAGTTATTATCGCTAGAACTGTAATAATTATACTCATTACTTATATTATTAGCAATATAACATGCATTATTACCCATATTATGCAGTTATTATCTCTAGAACCATAATAAATATACTTATTACTCCCAATATTATCAATATAACATGCATTTTTACCCATATAATGCAGTTATTATCGCTAGTACTGTAATAATTATACTTATTACTTATACTATTAGCAATATAACATGCACTATTTGCCATATTTTACTATTATTATCGCTAGAACTATAATAATTATACTTATTACTCCCGATATTATCAATATAACATGCATTATTACCCATGTAATGCAGTTATTATCGCTAGAACTGTAATAATTATACTTATTACTTATATTGTTAGCAATATAACATGCATTATTACCCATATAATGCAGTTATTATCGCTAGAACTGTAATAATTATACTTATTACTTATATTATTATCAATAAAACATGCATTATTACCCATATAATGCAGTTATTATCGCTAGAACTGTAATAATTGTACTCATTACTTATATTATTAGCAATATAACGTGCATTATTACCCATATTATGCAGTTATTATCGCTAGAACTGTAATAATTATACTTATTACTTATATCATTATCAATATAACATGCATTATTACCCATATAATGGAGGTATTATCGCTAGAACTGTAATAATTATACTTATTACTTAGATTATTATCAATATAACATGCATTATTACCCATATTATGCAGTTATTATCGCTAGAACTATAATAAATATACGTATTACTTTTATTATCATCAATATAACATGCATTATTACCCATGTAATGCAGTTATTATCGCTAGAACTGTAATAATTATACTCATTACTTACATTATTAGCAATATAACGTGCATTATTACCCATATTATGCAGTTATTATCGCTAGAACTGTAATAATTATACTTATTACTTATATTATTATCAATATAACATGCATTATTACCCATATAATGGAGGTATTATCGCTAGAACTGTAATAATTATACTTATTACTTATACTATTACCAGTATAACGTGCATTATTACCCATATAATGCAGTTATTATCGCCAGAACTGTAATAATTATACTTATTACTTATATTATTCTCAATATAACATGCATTATTACCCATATAATGCAGTTATTATCGCTAGAACTGTAATAATTGTACTCATTACTTATATTATTAGCAATATAACGTGCATTATTACCCATATTATGCAGTTATTATCGCTAGAACTGTAATAATTATACTTATTACTTATACTATTATCAATATAACATGCATTATTACCCATATTATGCAGTTATTATCTCTAGAACCATAATTAATACACTTATTACTCCCAATATTATCAATATAACATGCATTTTTACCCATATAATGCAGTTATTATCGCTAGAACTGTAATAATTATTCGTATTACTTATATTGTTAGCAATATAACGTGCATTATTACCCATATAATGCAGTTATTATCGCTAGAACTGTAATAATTATACTTATTACTTATATTATTATCAATATAACATGCATTATTACCCATATTATGCAGTTATTATCGCTAGAACTATAATAAATATACGTACTACTTTTATTATCATCAATATAACATGCATTATTACCCATATTATGCAGTTATTATCTCTAGAACCATAATAAATATACTTATTACTCCCAATATTATCAATATAACATGCATTTTTACCCATATAATGCAGTTATTATCGCTAGAACTGTAATAATTATACTTATTACTTATACTATTAGCAATATAACATGCACTATTTGCCATATTTTACTATTATTATCGCTAGAACTATAATAATTATACTTATTACTCCCGATATTATCAATATAACATGCATTATTACCCATATAATGCAGTTATTATCGCTAGAACTGTAATAATTATACTTATTACTTATATTGTTAGCAATATAACGTGCATTATTACGCATATTATGCAGTTATTATCGCCAGAACTGTAATAATTATACTTATTACTTATATTATTCTCAATATAACATGCATTATTACCCATATAATGCAGTTATTATCGCTAGAACTGTAATAATTGTACTCATTACTTATATTATTAGCAATATAACGTGCATTATTACCCATATTATGCAGTTATTATCGCTAGAACTGTAATAATTATACTTATTACTTAGATTATTATCAATATAACATGCATTATTACCCATATTATGCAGTTATTATCGCTAGAACTATAATAAATATACGTATTACTTTTATTATCATCAATGTAACATGCATTATTACCCATATAATGCAGTTATTATCGCTAGAACTGTAATAATTATACTCATTACTTATATTATTAGCAATATAACGTGCATTATTACCCATATTATGCAGTTATTATCGCTAGAACTGTAATAATTGTACTCATTACTTATATTATTAGCAATATAACATGCATTATTACCCATATTATGCAGTTATTATCTCTAGAACCATAATAAATATACTTATTACTCCCAATATTATCAATATAACATGCATTTTTACCCATATAATGCAGTTATTATCGCTAGAACTGTAATAATTATACTTATTACTTATACTATTAGCAATATAACATGCACTGTTTGCCATATTTTACTATTATTATCGCTAGAACTATAATAATTATACTCATTACTCCCGATATTATCAATATAACATGCATTATTACCCATATAATGCAGTTATTATCGCTAGAACTGTAATAATTATACTTATTACTTATATTGTTAGCAATATAACGTGCATTATTACGCATATTATGCAGTTATTATCGCCAGAACTGTAATAATTATACTTATTACTTATATTATTCTCAATATAACATGCATTATTACCCATATAATGCAGTTATTATCGCTAGAACTGTAATAATTGTACTCATTACTTATATTATTAGCAATATAACGTGCATTATTACCCATATTATGCAGTTATTATCGCTAGAACTGTAATAAATGTACTCATTACTTATATTATTAGCAATATAACGTGCATTATTACCCATATTATGCAGTTATTATCGCTAGAACTGTAATAATTATACTTATTACTTATATTATTATCAATAAAACATGAATTATTACCCACATAATGCAGTTATTATCGCTAGAACTGTAATAATTGTACTCATTACTTATATTATTAGCAATATAACGTGCATTATTACCCATATTATGCAGTTATTATCGCTAGAACTGTAATAATTATACTTATTACTTATATCATTATCAATATAACATGCATTATTACCCATATAATGGAGGTATTATCGCTAGAACTGTAATAATTATACTTATTACTTAGATTATTATCAATATAACATGCATTATTACCCATATTATGCAGTTATTATCGCTAGAACTATAATAAATATACGTATTACTTTTATTATCATCAATGTAACATGCATTATTACCCA
This sequence comes from Megachile leachella, assembly GCA_963576845.1. Lineage (NCBI taxonomy): Eukaryota > Metazoa > Arthropoda > Insecta > Hymenoptera > Megachilidae > Megachile > Megachile leachella. The sequence goes on along the minus strand of CAUYWW010000111.1, from coordinate 2,006,872 downwards.
TATAATGCAGTTATTATCGCTAGAACTGTAATAATTATACTCATTACTTATATTATTAGCAATATAACGTGCATTATTACCCATATTATGCAGTTATTATCGCTAGAACTGTAATAATTATTCTTATTACTTATATTATTATCAATATAACATGCATTATTACCCATATAATGGAGGTATTATCGCTAGAACTGTAATAATTATACTTATTACTTATACTATTAGCAATATAACGTGCATTATTACCCATATAATGCAGTTATTATCGCCAGAACTGTAATAATTATACTTATTACTTATAATATTCTCAATATAACATGCATTATTACCCATATTATGCAGTTATTATCGCTAGAACTATAATAAACATACGTATTACTTTCATTATCATCAACATAACAAGCATTATTACCCATATTATGCAGTTATTATCGATAGAACTGTAATAAATATACTTACTACTTTTACTATTAAAAATATGACATGCACTATTAGCCATATTTTACTATTATTATCGCTAGAACTATAATAATTATACTTATTACTCCCGATATTATCAATATAACATGCCTTATTAGGCATATAATGCAGTTATTATCGCTAGAACTATAATAAACATACGTATTACTTTCATTATCATCAACATAACATGCATTATTACCCATATTATGCAGTTATTATCGATAGAACTGTAATAAATATACTTATTACTTTTACTATTATCAATATAACATGCACTATTTGCCATATTTTACTATTATTATCGCTAGAACTATAATAATTATACTAATTACTCCCGATATTATCAATATAACATGCATTATTACCCATATAATGCAGTTATTATCGCTAGAACTGTGATAATTATACTTATTACTTATATTATTATCAATATAACATGCATTATTACCCATATAATGGAGGTATTATCGCAAGAACTGTAATAATTATCCTTATTACTTATATTATTATCAACATAACATGCATTATTACCCATATAATGGAGATATTATTGCTAGAACTGTAATAATTATACTTATTACGTATATTGTTAGCAATATAACGTGCATTATTACCCATATAATGCAGTTATTATCGCCAGAACTGTAATAATTATACTTATTACTTATATTATTATCAACATAACATGCATTATTACCCATATAATGGAGATATTATTGCTAGAACTGTAATAATTATACTTATTACGTATATTGTTAGCAATATAACGTGCATTATTACCCATATAATGCAGTTATTATCGCTAGAACTGTAATAATTATACTTACTACTTATATTATTATCAATATAACATGCATAATTACCCATATTATGCAGTTATTATCGCTAGAACTATAATAAATATACGTACTACTTTTATTATCATCAATATAACATGCATTATTACCCATATTATGCAGTTATTATCGATAGAACTGTAATAAATATACTTATTACTTTTATTATTATCAATATAACATGCACTATTTGCCATATTTTACTATTATTATCGCTAGAACTATAATAATTATACTTATTACTTATATCACTATCAATATAACACGCATTATTACCCATATAATGGAGGTATTATCGCTAGAACTGTAATAATTATACTTATTACTTAGATTATTATCAATATAACATGCATTATTACCCATATTATGCAGTTATTATCGCTAGAACTATAATAAATATACGTATTACTTTCATTATCATCAATATAACATGCATTATTACCCATATAATGCAGTTATTATCGCTAGAACTGTAATAATTATACTCATAACTTATATTATTAGCAATATAACGTGCATTATTACCCATATTATGCAGTTATTATCGCTAGAACTGTAATAATTATACTTATTACTTATATCACTATCAATATAACATGCATTATTACCCATATAATGGAGGTATTATCGCTAGAACTGTAATAATTATACTTATTACTTAGATTATTATCAATATAACATGCATTATTACCCATATAATGGAGATATTATTGCTAGAACTGTAATAATTATACTTATTACTTATATTATTATCAATATAACATGCATTATTACCCATAATATGCAGTTATTATCGCTAGAACTATAATAAATATACGTATTACTTTTATTATCATCAATATAACATGCATTATTACCCATATTATGCAGTTATTATCGCTAGAACTATAATAAATATACGTATTACTTTCATTATCATCAATATAACATGCATTATTACCCATATAATGGAGGTATTATCGCTAGAACTGTAATAATTATACTTATTACTTATAGTATTATCAATATAACATGCATTATTACCCATATTATGCAGTTATTATCTCTAGAACCATAATAAATATACTTATTACTCCCAATATTATCAATATAACATGCATTTTTACCCATATAATGCAGTTATTATCGCTAGAACTGTAATAATTATACTTACTACTTATACTATTTGCAATATAACATGCACTATTTGCCATATTTTACTATTATTATCGCTAGAACTATAATAATTATACTTATTACTCCCGATATTATCAATATAACATGCATTATTACCCATATAATGCAGTTATTATCGCTAGAACTGTAATAATTGTACTCATTACTTATATTATTAGCAATATAACGTGCATTATTACCCATATTATGCAGTTATTATCGCTAGAACTGTAATAATTATACTCATTACTTATATTATTAGCAATATAACATGCATTATTACCCATATTATGCAGTTATTATCTCTAGAACCATAATAAATATACTTATTACTCCCAATATTATCAATATAACATGCATTTTTACCCATATAATGCAGTTATTATCGCTAGTACTGTAATAATTATACTTATTACTTATACTATTAGCAATATAACATGCACTATTTGCCATATTTTACTATTATTATCGCTAGAACTATAATAATTATACTTATTACTCCCGATATTATCAATATAACATGCATTATTACCCATATAATGCAGTTATTATCGCTAGAACTGTAATAATTATACTTATTACTTATATCATTATCAATATAACATGCATTATTACCCATATAATGGAGGTATTATCGCTAGAACTGTAATAATTATACTTATTACTTAGATTATTATCAATATAACATGCATTATTACCCATATTATGCAGTTATTATCGCTAGAACTATAATAAATATACGTATTACTTTTATTATCATCAATATAACATGCATTATTACCCATGTAATGCAGTTATTATCGCTAGAACTGTAATAATTATACTCATTACTTACATTATTAGCAATATAACGTGCATTATTACCCATATTATGCAGTTATTATCGCTAGAACTGTAATAATTATACTTATTACTTATATTATTATCAATATAACATGCATTATTACCCATATAATGGAGGTATTATCGCTAGAACTGTAATAATTATACTTATTACTTATACTATTACCAGTATAACGTGCATTATTACCCATATAATGCAGTTATTATCGCCAGAACTGTAATAATTATACTTATTACTTATATTATTCTCAATATAACATGCATTATTACCCATATAATGCAGTTATTATCGCTAGAACTGTAATAATTGTACTCATTTCTTATATTATTAGCAATATAACGTGCATTATTACCCATATTATGCAGTTATTATCGCTAGAACTGTAATAATTATACTTATTACTTATATTATTATCAATATAACATGCATTATTACCCATATTATGCACTTATTATCTCTAGAACGATAATTAATATACTTATTACTCCCAATATTATCAATATAACATGCATTTTTACCCATATAACGCAGTTATTATCGCTAGAACTGTAATAATTATACTTATTACTTATATTGTTAGCAATATAACGTGCATTATTACCCATGTAATGCAGTTATTATCGCTAGAACTGTAATAATTATACTTATTACTTATATTATTATCAATATAACATGCATTATTACCCATATTATGCAGTTATTATCGCTAGAACTATAATAAATATACGTACTACTTTTATTATCATCAATATAACATGCATTATTACCCATATTATGCAGTTATTATCTCTAGAACCATAATAAATATACTTATTACTCCCAATATTATCAATATAACATGCATTTTTACCCATATAATGCAGTTATTATCGCTAGAACTGTAATAATTATACTTATTACTTATACTATTAGCAATATAACATGCACTATTTGCCATATTTTACTATTATTATCGCTAGAACTATAATAATTATACTTATTACTCCCGATATTATCAATATAACATGCATTATTACCCATATAATGCAGTTATTATCGCTAGAACTGTAATAATTATACTTATTACTTATATTGTTAGCAATATAACGTGCATTATTACGCATATTATGCAGTTATTATCGCCAGAACTGTAATAATTATACTTATTACTTATATTATTCTCAATATAACATGCATTATTACCCATATAATGCAGTTATTATCGCTAGAACTGTAATAATTGTACTCATTACTTATATTATTAGCAATATAACGTGCATTATTACCCATATTATGCAGTTATTATCGCTAGAACTGTAATAAATGTACTCATTACTTATATTATTAGCAATATAACGTGCATTATTACCCATATTATGCAGTTATTATCGCTAGAACTGTAATAATTATACTTATTACTTATATTATTATCAATAAAACATGAATTATTACCCATATAATGCAGTTATTATCGCTAGAACTGTAATAATTGTACTCATTACTTATATTATTAGCAATATAACGTGCATTATTACCCATATTATGCAGTTATTATCGCTAGAACTGTAATAATTATACTTATTACTTATATCATTATCAATATAACATGCATTATTACCCATATAATGGAGGTATTATCGCTAGAACTGTAATAATTATACTTATTACTTAGATTATTATCAATATAACATGCATTATTACCCATATTATGCAGTTATTATCGCTAGAACTATAATAAATATACGTATTACTTTTATTATCATCAATGTAACATGCATTATTACCCATATAATGCAGTTATTATCGCTAGAACTGTAATAATTATACTCATTACTTATATTATTAGCAATATAACGTGCATTATTACCCATATTATGCAGTTATTATCGCTAGAACTGTAATAATTGTACTCATTACTTATATTATTAGCAATATAACGTGCATTATTACCCATATTATGCAGTTATTATCGCTAGAACTGTAGTAAATATACTCATTACTTATATTATTAGCAATATAACGTGCATTATTACCCATATTATGCAGTTATTATCGCTAGAACTGTAATAATTATACTTATTACTTATATTATTATCAATATAACATGCATTATTACCCATATTATGCAGTTATTATCTCTAGAACGATAATTAATATACTTATTACTCCCAATATTATCAATATAACATGCATTTTTACCCATATAACGCAGTTATTATCGCTAGAACTGTAATAATTATACTTATTACTTATATTGTTAGCAATATAACGTGCATTATTACCCATGTAATGCAGTTATTATCGCTAGAACTGTAATAATTATACTTATTACTTATATTATTATCAATATAACATGCATTATTACCCATATTATGCAGTTATTATCGCTAGAACTATAATAAATATACGTACTACTTTTATTATCATCAATATAACATGCATTATTACCCATATTATGCAGTTATTATCGATATAACTGTAATAAATATACTTATTACTTTTATTATTATCAATATAACATGCACTATTTGCCATATTTTACTATTATTATCGCTAGAACTATAATAATTATACTTATTACTCCCGATATTATCAATATAACATGCATTATTACCCATATAATGCAGTTATTATCGCTAGAACTGTAATAATTATACTTATTACTTATATTGTTAGCAATATAACATGCATTATTACCCATATAATGCAGTTATTATCGCTAGAACTGTAATAATTATACTTATTACTTATATTATTATCAATAAAACATGCATTATTACCCATATAATGCAGTTATTATCGCTAGAACTGTAATAATTGTACTCATTACTTATATTATTAGCAATATAACGTGCATTATTACCCATATTATGCAGTTATTATCGCTAGAACTGTAATAATTATACTTATTACTTATATCATTATCAATATAACATGCATTATTACCCATATAATGGAGGTATTATCGCTAGAACTGTAATAATTATACTTATTACTTAGATTATTATCAATATAACATGCATTATTACCCATATTATGCAGTTATTATCGCTAGAACTATAATAAATATACGTATTACTTTTATTATCATCAATATAACATGCATTATTACCCATGTAATGCAGTTATTATCGCTAGAACTGTAATAATTATACTCATTACTTACATTATTAGCAATATAACGTGCATTATTACCCATATTATGCAGTTATTATCGCTAGAACTGTAATAATTATACTTATTACTTATATTATTATCAATATAACATGCATTATTACCCATATAATGGAGGTATTATCGCTAGAACTGTAATAATTATACTTATTACTTATACTATTACCAGTATAACGTGCATTATTACCCATATAATGCAGTTATTATCGCCAGAACTGTAATAATTATACTTATTACTTATATTATTCTCAATATAACATGCATTATTACCCATATAATGCAGTTATTATCGCTAGAACTGTAATAATTGTACTCATTACTTATATTATTAGCAATATAACGTGCATTATTACCCATATTATGCAGTTATTATCGCTAGAACTGTAATAATTATACTTATTACTTATACTATTATCAATATAACATGCATTATTACCCATATTATGCAGTTATTATCTCTAGAACCATAATTAATACACTTATTACTCCCAATATTATCAATATAACATGCATTTTTACCCATATAATGCAGTTATTATCGCTAGAACTGTAATAATTATTCGTATTACTTATATTGTTAGCAATATAACGTGCATTATTACCCATATAATGCAGTTATTATCGCTAGAACTGTAATAATTATACTTATTACTTATATTATTATCAATATAACATGCATTATTACCCATATTATGCAGTTATTATCGCTAGAACTATAATAAATATACGTACTACTTTTATTATCATCAATATAACATGCATTATTACCCATATTATGCAGTTATTATCTCTAGAACCATAATAAATATACTTATTACTCCCAATATTATCAATATAACATGCATTTTTACCCATATAATGCAGTTATTATCGCTAGAACTGTAATAATTATACTTATTACTTATACTATTAGCAATATAACATGCACTATTTGCCATATTTTACTATTATTATCGCTAGAACTATAATAATTATACTTATTACTCCCGATATTATCAATATAACATGCATTATTACCCATATAATGCAGTTATTATCGCTAGAACTGTAATAATTATACTTATTACTTATATTGTTAGCAATATAACGTGCATTATTACGCATATTATGCAGTTATTATCGCCAGAACTGTAATAATTATACTTATTACTTATATTATTCTCAATATAACATGCATTATTACCCATATAATGCAGTTATTATCGCTAGAACTGTAATAATTGTACTCATTACTTATATTATTAGCAATATAACGTGCATTATTACCCATATTATGCAGTTATTATCGCTAGAACTGTAATAAATGTACTCATTACTTATATTATTAGCAATATAACGTGCATTATTACCCATATTATGCAGTTATTATCGCTAGAACTGTAATAATTATACTTATTACTTATATTATTATCAATAAAACATGAATTATTACCCATATAATGCAGTTATTATCGCTAGAACTGTAATAATTGTACTCATTACTTATATTATTAGCAATATAACGTGCATTATTACCCATATTATGCAGTTATTATCGCTAGAACTGTAATAATTATACTTATTACTTATATCATTATCAATATAACATGCATTATTACCCATATAATGGAGGTATTATCGCTAGAACTGTAATAATTATACTTATTACTTAGATTATTATCAATATAACATGCATTATTACCCATATTATGCAGTTATTATCGCTAGAACTATAATAAATATACGTATTACTTTTATTATCATCAATGTAACATGCATTATTACCCATATAATGCAGTTATTATCGCTAGAACTGTAATAATTATACTCATTACTTATATTATTAGCAATATAACGTGCATTATTACCCATATTATGCAGTTATTATCGCTAGAACTGTAATAATTGTACTCATTACTTATATTATTAGCAATATAACGTGCATTATTACCCATATTATGCAGTTATTATCGCTAGAACTGTAGTAAATATACTCATTACTTATATTATTAGCAATATAACGTGCATTATTACCCATATTATGCAGTTATTATCGCTAGAACTGTAATAATTATACTTATTACTTATATTATTATCAATATAACATGCATTATTACCCATATTATGCAGTTATTATCTCTAGAACGATAATTAATATACTTATTACTCCCAATATTATCAATATAACATGCATTTTTACCCATATAACGCAGTTATTATCGCTAGAACTGTAATAATTATACTTATTACTTATATTGTTAGCAATATAACGTGCATTATTACCCATGTAATGCAGTTATTATCGCTAGAACTGTAATAATTATACTTATTACTTATATTATTATCAATATAACATGCATTATTACCCATATTATGCAGTTATTATCGCTAGAACTATAATAAATATACGTACTACTTTTATTATCATCAATATAACATGCATTATTACCCATATTATGCAGTTATTATCGATATAACTGTAATAAATATACTTATTACTTTTATTATTATCAATATAACATGCACTATTTGCCATATTTTACTATTATTATCGCTAGAACTATAATAATTATACTTATTACTCCCGATATTATCAATATAACATGCATTATTACCCATATAATGCAGTTATTATCGCTAGAACTGTAATAATTATACTTATTACTTATATTGTTAGCAATATAACATGCATTATTACCCATATAATGCAGTTATTATCGCTAGAACTGTAATAATTATACTTATTACTTATATTATTATCAATAAAACATGCATTATTACCCATATTATGCAGTTATTATCGCTAGAACTGTAATAAGTATACTTATTACTTATATTATTATCAATATAACATGCATTATTACCCATATAATGGAGGTATTATCGCTAGAACTGTAATAATTATACTTATTACTTATACTATTAGCAATATAACGTGCATTATTACCCATATAATGCAGTTATTATCGCCAGAACTGTAATAATTATACTTATTACTTATATTATTCTCAATATAACATGCATTATTACCCATATTATGCAGTTATTATCGCTAGAACTATAATAAACATACGTATTACTTTCATTATCATCAACATAACATGCATTATTACTCATATTATGCAGTTATTATCGATAGAACTGTAATAAATATACTTACTACTTTTACTATTAAAAATATGACATGCACTATTAGCCATATTTTACTATTATTATCGCTAGAACTATAATAATTATACTTATTACTCCCGATATTATCAATATAACATGCCTTATTAGGCATATAATGCAGTTATTATCGCTAGAACTGTAATAAATATACTTACTACTTTCATTATCATCAATATAACATGCATTATTACCCATATTATGCAGTTATTATCGATAGAACTGTAATAAATATACTTATTACTTTTACTATTATCAATATATCATGCACTATTAGCCATATTTTACTATTATTATCGCTAGAACTGTAATAATTATACTTATTACTTATATTGTTAGCAATATAACATGCATTATTACCCATATAATGCAGTTATTATCGCTAGAACTGTAATAATTATACTTATTACTTATATTATTAGCAATATAACGTGCATTATTACCCATATAATGCAGTTATTATCGCCAGAACTGTAATAATTATACTTATTACTTATATTATTCTCAATATAACATGCATTATTACCCATATTATGCAGTTATTATCGCTAGAACTATAATAAACATACGTATTACTTTCATTATCATCAACATAACATGCATTATTACCCATATTATGCAGTTATTATCGATAGAACTGTAATAAATATACTTACTACTTTTACTATTAAAAATATGACATGCACTATTAGCCATATTTTACTATTATTATCGCTAGAACTATAATAATTATACTTATTACTCCCGATATTATCAATATAACATGCCTTATTAGGCATATAATGCAGTTATTATCGCTAGAACTGTAATAAATATACTTACTACTTTCATTATCATCAATATAACATGCATTATTACCCATATTATGCAGTTATTATCGATAGAACTGTAATAAATATACTTATTACTTTTACTATTATCAATATATCATGCACTATTAGCCATATTTTACTATTATTATCGCTAGAACTGTAATAATTACACTTATTACTTATATTGTTAGCAATATAACATGCATTATTACCCATATAATGCAGTTATTATCGCTTGAACTGTAATAATTATACTTATTACTTATATTATTAGCAATATAACGTGCATTATTACCCATATAATGCAGTTATTATCGCCAGAACTGTAATAATTATACTTATTACTTATATTATTCTCAATATAACATGCATTATTACCCATATTATGCAGTTATTATCGCTAGAACTATAATAAACATACGTATTACTTTCATTATCATCAACATAACATGCATTATTACCCATATTATGCAGTTATTATCGATAGAACTGTAATAAATATACTTACTACTTTTACTATTAAAAATATGACATGCACTATTAGCCATATTTTACTATTATTATCGCTAGAACTATAATAATTATACTTATTACTCCCGATATTATCAATATAACATGCCTTATTAGGCATATAATGCAGTTATTATCGCTAGAACTGTAATAAATATACTTACTACTTTCATTATCATCAATATAACATGCATTATTACCCATATTATGCAGTTATTATCGATAGAACTGTAATAAATATACTTATTACTTTTATTATTATCAATATAACATGCACTATTTGCCATATTTTACTATTATTATCGCTAGAACTATAATAATTATACTTATTACTCCCGATATTATCAATATAACATGCATTATTACCCATATAATGCAGTTATTATCGCTAGAACTGTAATAATTATACTTATTACTTATATTATTATCAATAAAACATGAATTATTACCCATATAATGCAGTTATTATCGCTAGAACTGTAATAATTGTACTCATTACTTATATTATTAGCAATATAACGTGCATTATTACCCATATTATGCAGTTATTATCGCTAGAACTGTAGTAAATATACTCATTACTTATATTATTAGCAATATAACGTGCATTATTACCCATATTATGCAGTTATTATCGCTAGAACTGTAATAATTATACTTATTACTTATATTATTATCAATATAACATGCATTATTACCCATATTATGCAGTTATTATCTCTAGAACGATAATTAATATACTTATTACTCCCAATATTATCAATATAACATGCATTTTTACCCATATAACGCAGTTATTATCGCTAGAACTGTAATAATTATACTTATTACTTATATTGTTAGCAATATAACGTGCATTATTACCCATGTAATGCAGTTATTATCGCTAGAACTGTAATAATTATACTTATTACTTATATTATTATCAATATAACATGCATTATTACCCATATTATGCAGTTATTATCGCTAGAACTATAATAAATATACGTACTACTTTTATTATCATCAATATAACATGCATTATTACCCATATTATGCAGTTATTATCGATATAACTGTAATAAATATACTTATTACTTTTATTATTATCAATATAACATGCACTATTTGCCATATTTTACTATTATTATCGCTAGAACTATAATAATTATACTTATTACTCCCGATATTATCAATATAACATGCATTATTACCCATATAATGCAGTTATTATCGCTAGAACTCTAATAATTATACTTATTACTTATATTGTTAGCAATATAACATGCATTATTACCCATATAATGCAGTTATTATCGCTAGAACTGTAATAATTATACTTATTACTTATATTATTATCAATAAAACATGCATTATTACCCATATTATGCAGTTATTATGGCTAGAACTGTAATAAGTATACTTATTACTTATATTATTATCAATATAACATGCATTATTACCCATATAATGGAGGTATTATCGCTAGAACTGTAATAATTATACTTATTACTTATACTATTAGCAATATAACGTGCATTATTACCCATATAATGCAGTTATTATCGCCAGAACTGTAATAATTATACTTATTACTTATATTATTCTCAATATAACATGCATTATTACCCATATTATGCAGTTATTATCGCTAGAACTATAATAAACATACGTATTACTTTCATTATCATCAACATAACATGCATTATTACCCATATTATGCAGTTATTATCGATAGAACTGTAATAAATATACTTACTACTTTTACTATTAAAAATATGACATGCACTATTAGCCATATTTTACTATTATTATCGCTAGAACTATAATAATTATACTTATTACTCCCGATATTATCAATATAACATGCCTTATTAGGCATATAATGCAGTTATTATCGCTAGAACTGTAATAAATATACTTACTACTTTCATTATCATCAATATAACATGCATTATTACCCATATTATGCAGTTATTATCGATAGAACTGTAATAAATATACTTATTACTTTTACTATTATCAATATATCATGCACTATTAGCCATATTTTACTATTATTATCGCTAGAACTGTAATAATTATACTTATTACTTATATTGTTAGCAATATAACATGCATTATTACCCATATAATGCAGTTATTATCGCTTGAACTGTAATAATTGTACTTATTACTTATATTATTAGCAATATAACGTGCATTATTACCCATATAATGCAGTTATTATCGCCAGAACTGTAATAATTATACTTATTACTTATATTATTCTCAATATAACATGCATTATTACCCATATTATGCAGTTATTATCGCTAGAACTATAATAAACATACGTATTACTTTCATTATCATCAACATAACATGCATTATTACCCATATTATGCAGTTATTATCGATAGAACTGTAATAAATATACTTACTACTTTTACTATTAAAAATATGACATGCACTATTAGCCATATTTTACTATTATTATCGCTAGAACTATAATAATTATACTTATTACTCCCGATATTATCAATATAACATGCCTTATTAGGCATATAATGCAGTTATTATCGCTAGAACTGTAATAAATATACTTACTACTTTCATTATCATCAATATAACATGCATTATTACCCATATTATGCAGTTATTATCGATAGAACTGTAATAAATATACTTATTACTTTTATTATTATCAAAGTAACATGCACTATTTGCCATATTTTACTATTATTATCGCTAGAACTATAATAATTATACTTATTACTCCCGATATTATCAATATAACATGCATTATTACCCATATAATGCAGTTATTATCGCTAGAACTGTAATAATTATACTTATTACTTATATTATTATCAATAAAACATGAATTATTACCCATATAATGCAGTTATTATCGCTAGAACTGTAATAATTGTACTCATTACTTATATTATTAGCAATATAACGTGCATTATTACCCATATTATGCAGTTATTATCGCTAGAACTGTAATAATTATACTTATTACTTATATCATTATCAATATAACATGCATTATTACCCATATAATGGAGGTATTATCGCTAGAACTGTAATAATTATACTTATTACTTAGATTATTATCAATATAACATGCATTATTACCCATATTATGCAGTTATTATCGCTAGAACTATAATAAATATACGTATTACTTTTATTATCATCAATGTAACATGCATTATTACCCATATAATGCAGTTATTATCGCTAGAACTGTAATAATTATACTCATTACTTATATTATTAGCAATATAACGTGCATTATTACCCATATTATGCAGTTATTATCGCTAGAACTGTAATAATTGTACTCATTACTTATATTATTAGCAATATAACGTGCATTATTACCCATATTATGCAGTTATTATCGCTAGAACTGTAGTAAATATACTCATTACTTATATTATTAGCAATATAACGTGCATTATTACCCATATTATGCAGTTATTATCGCTAGAACTGTAATAATTATACTTATTACTTATATTATTATCAATATAACATGCATTATTACCCATATTATGCAGTTATTATCTCTAGAACGATAATTAATATACTTATTACTCCCAATATTATCAATATAACATGCATTTTTACCCATATAACGCAGTTATTATCGCTAGAACTGTAATAATTATACTTATTACTTATATTGTTAGCAATATAACGTGCATTATTACCCATGTAATGCAGTTATTATCGCTAGAACTGTAATAATTATACTTATTACTTATATTATTATCAATATAACATGCATTATTACCCATATTATGCAGTTATTATCGCTAGAACTATAATAAATATACGTACTACTTTTATTATCATCAATATAACATGCATTATTACCCATATTATGCAGTTATTATCGATATAACTGTAATAAATATACTTATTACTTTTATTATTATCAATATAACATGCACTATTTGCCATATTTTACTATTATTATCGCTAGAACTATAATAATTATACTTATTACTCCCGATATTATCAATATAACATGCATTATTACCCATATAATGCAGTTATTATCGCTAGAACTGTAATAATTATACTTATTACTTATATTGTTAGCAATATAACATGCATTATTACCCATATAATGCAGTTATTATCGCTAGAACTGTAATAATTATACTTATTACTTATATTATTATCAATAAAACATGCATTATTACCCATATTATGCAGTTATTATCGCTAGAACTGTAATAAGTATACTTATTACTTATATTATTATCAATATAACATGCATTATTACCCATATAATGGAGGTATTATCGCTAGAACTGTAATAATTATACTTATTACTTATACTATTAGCAATATAACGTGCATTATTACCCATATAATGCAGTTATTATCGCCAGAACTGTAATAATTATACTTATTACTTATATTATTCTCAATATAACATGAATTATTACCCATATAATGCAGTTATTATCGCTAGAACTGTAATAATTGTACTCATTACTTATATTATTAGCAATATAACGTGCATTATTACCCATATTATGCAGTTATTATCGCTAGAACTGTAATAATTATACTTATTACTTATATCATTATCAATATAACATGCATTATTACCCATATAATGGAGGTATTATCGCTAGAACTGTAATAATTATACTTATTACTTAGATTATTATCAATATAACATGCATTATTACCCATATTATGCAGTTATTATCGCTAGAACTATAATAAATATACGTATTACTTTTATTATCATCAATGTAACATGCATTATTACCCATATAATGCAGTTATTATCGCTAGAACTGTAATAATTATACTCATTACTTATATTATTAGCAATATAACGTGCATTATTACCCATATTATGCAGTTATTATCGCTAGAACTGTAATAATTGTACTCATTACTTATATTATTAGCAATATAACGTGCATTATTACCCATATTATGCAGTTATTATCGCTAGAACTGTAGTAAATATACTCATTACTTATATTATTAGCAATATAACGTGCATTATTACCCATATTATGCAGTTATTATCGCTAGAACTGTAATAATTATACTTATTACTTATATTATTATCAATATAACATGCATTATTACCCATATTATGCAGTTATTATCTCTAGAACGATAATAAATATACTTATTACTCCCAATATTATCAATATAACATGCATTTTTACCCATATAACGCAGTTATTATCGCTAGAACTGTAATAATTATACTTATTACTTATATTGTTAGCAATATAACGTGCATTATTACCCATGTAATGCAGTTATTATCGCTAGAACTGTAATAATTATACTTATTACTTATATTATTATCAATATAACATGCATTATTACCCATATTATGCAGTTATTATCGCTAGAACTATAATAAATATACGTACTACTTTTATTATCATCAATATAACATGCATTATTACCCATATTATGCAGTTATTATCGATATAACTGTAATAAATATACTTATTACTTTTATTATTATCAATATAACATGCACTATTTGCCATATTTTACTATTATTATCGCTAGAACTATAATAATTATACTTATTACTCCCGATATTATCAATATAACATGCATTATTACCCATATAATGCAGTTATTATCGCTAGAACTGTAATAATTATACTTATTACTTATATTGTTAGCAATATAACATGCATTATTACCCATATAATGCAGTTATTATCGCTAGAACTGTAATAATTATACTTATTACTTATATTATTATCAATAAAACATGCATTATTACCCATATTATGCAGTTATTATCGCTAGAACTGTAATAAGTATACTTATTACTTATATTATTATCAATATAACATGCATTATTACCCATATAATGGAGGTATTATCGCTAGAACTGTAATAATTATACTTATTACTTATACTATTAGCAATATAACGTGCATTATTACCCATATAATGCAGTTATTATCGCCAGAACTGTAATAATTATACTTATTACTTATATTATTCTCAATATAACATGCATTATTACCCATATTATGCAGTTATTATCGCTAGAACTATAATAAACATACGTATTACTTTCATTATCATCAACATAACATGCATTATTACCCATATAATGCAGTTATTATCGCTAGAACTGTAATAAATATACTTACTACTTTCATTATCATCAATATAACATGCATTATTACCCATATTATGCAGTTATTATCGATAGAACTGTAATAAATA
This sequence comes from Megachile leachella, assembly GCA_963576845.1. Lineage (NCBI taxonomy): Eukaryota > Metazoa > Arthropoda > Insecta > Hymenoptera > Megachilidae > Megachile > Megachile leachella. Next base: position 1,989,737 of record CAUYWW010000111.1, on the reverse strand, counting down.
TACTTATTACTTTTACTATTATCAATATATCATGCACTATTAGCCATATTTTACTATTATTATCGCTAGAACTGTAATAATTATACTTATTACTTATATTGTTAGCAATATAACATGCATTATTACCCATATAATGCAGTTATTATCGCTTGAACTGTAATAATTATACTTATTACTTATATTATTAGCAATATAACGTGCATTATTACCCATATAATGCAGTTATTATCGCCAGAACTGTAATAATTATACTTATTACTTATATTATTCTCAATATAACATGCATTATTACCCATATTATGCAGTTATTATCGCTAGAACTATAATAAACATACGTATTACTTTCATTATCATCAACATAACATGCATTATTACCCATATTATGCAGTTATTATCGATAGAACTGTAATAAATATACTTACTACTTTTACTATTAAAAATATGACATGCACTATTAGCCATATTTTACTATTATTATCGCTAGAACTATAATAATTATACTTATTACTCCCGATATTATCAATATAACATGCCTTATTAGGCATATAATGCAGTTATTATCGCTGGAACTGTAATAAATATACGTACTACTTTTATTATCATCAATATAACATGCATTATTACCCATATTATGCAGTTATTATCGATATAACTGTAATAAATATACTTATTACTTTTATTATTATCAATATAACATGCACTATTTGCCATATTTTACTATTATTATCGCTAGAACTATAATAATTATACTTATTACTCCCGATATTATCAATATAACATGCATTATTACCCATATAATGCAGTTATTATCGCTAGAACTGTAATAATTATACTTATTACTTATATTGTTAGCAATATAACATGCATTATTACCCATATAATGCAGTTATTATCGCTAGAACTGTAATAATTATACTTATTACTTATATTATTATCAATAAAACATGCATTATTACCCATATTATGCAGTTATTATCGCTAGAACTGTAATAAGTATACTTATTACTTATATTATTATCAATATAACATGCATTATTACCCATATAATGGAGGTATTATCGCTAGAACTGTAATAATTATACTTATTACTTATACTATTAGCAATATAACGTGCATTATTACCCATATAATGCAGTTATTATCGCCAGAACTGTAATAATTATACTTATTACTTATATTATTATCAATAAAACATGAATTATTACCCATATAATGCAGTTATTATCGCTAGAACTGTAATAATTGTACTCATTACTTATATTATTAGCAATATAACGTGCATTATTACCCATATTATGCTGTTATTATCGCTAGAACTGTAATAATTATACTTATTACTTATATCATTATCAATATAACATGCATTATTACCCATATAATGGAGGTATTATCGCTAGAACTGTAATAATTATACTTATTACTTAGATTATTATCAATATAACATGCATTATTACCCATATTATGCAGTTATTATCGCTAGAACTATAATAAATATACGTATTACTTTTATTATCATCAATGTAACATGCATTATTACCCATATAATGCAGTTATTATCGCTAGAACTGTAATAATTATACTCATTACTTATATTATTAGCAATATAACGTGCATTATTACCCATATTATGCAGTTATTATCGCTAGAACTGTAATAATTGTACTCATTACTTATATTATTAGCAATATAACGTGCATTATTACCCATATTATGCAGTTATTATCGCTAGAACTGTAGTAAATATACTCATTACTTATATTATTAGCAATATAACGTGCATTATTACCCATATTATGCAGTTATTATCGCTAGAACTGTAATAATTATACTTATTACTTATATTATTATCAATATAACATGCATTATTACCCATATTATGCAGTTATTATCTCTAGAACGATAATTAATATACTTATTACTCCCAATATTATCAATATAACATGCATTTTTACCCATATAACGCAGTTATTATCGCTAGAACTGTAATAATTATACTTATTACTTATATTGTTAGCAATATAACGTGCATTATTACCCATGTAATGCAGTTATTATCGCTAGAACTGTAATAATTATACTTATTACTTATATTATTATCAATATAACATGCATTATTACCCATATTATGCAGTTATTATCGCTAGAACTATAATAAATATACGTACTACTTTTATTATCATCAATATAACATGCATTATTACCCATATTATGCAGTTATTATCGATATAACTGTAATAAATATACTTATTACTTTTATTATTATCAATATAACATGCACTATTTGCCATATTTTACTATTATTATCGCTAGAACTATAATAATTATACTTATTACTCCCGATATTATCAATATAACATGCATTATTACCCATATTATGCAGTTATTATCGATAGAACTGTAATAAATATACTTACTACTTTTACTATTAAAAATATGACATGCACTATTAGCCATATTTTACTATTATTATCGCTAGAACTATAATAATTATACTTATTACTCCCGATATTATCAATATAACATGCCTTATTAGGCATATAATGCAGTTATTATCGCTAGAACTGTAATAAATATACTTACTACTTTCATTATCATCAATATAACATGCATTATTACCCATATTATGCAGTTATTATCGATAGAACTGTAATAAATATACTTATTACTTTTACTATTATCAATATATCATGCACTATTAGCCATATTTTACTATTATTATCGCTAGAACTGTAATAATTATACTTATTACTTATATTGTTAGCAATATAACATGCATTATTACCCATATAATGCAGTTATTATCGCTTGAACTGTAATAATTATACTTATTACTTATATTATTAGCAATATAACGTGCATTATTACCCATATAATGCAGTTATTATCGCCAGAACTGTAATAATTATACTTATTACTTATATTATTCTCAATATAACATGCATTATTACCCATATTATGCAGTTATTATCGCTAGAACTATAATAAACATACGTATTACTTTCATTATCATCAACATAACATGCATTATTACCCATATTATGCAGTTATTATCGATAGAACTGTAATAAATATACTTACTACTTTTACTATTAAAAATATGACATGCACTATTAGCCATATTTTACTATTATTATCGCTAGAACTATAATAATTATACTTATTACTCCCGATATTATCAATATAACATGCCTTATTAGGCATATAATGCAGTTATTATCGCTAGAACTGTAATAAATATACTTACTACTTTCATTATCATCAATATAACATGCATTATTACCCATATTATGCAGTTATTATCGATAGAACTGTAATAAATATACTTATTACTTTTATTATTATCAATATAACATGCACTATTTGCCATATTTTACTATTATTATCGCTAGAACTATAATAATTATACTTATTACTCCCGATATTATCAATATAACATGCATTATTACCCATATAATGCAGTTATTATCGCTAGAACTGTAATAATTATACTTATTACTTATATTATTATCAATAAAACATGAATTATTACCCATATAATGCAGTTATTATCGCTAGAACTGTAATAATTGTACTCATTACTTATATTATTAGCAATATAACGTGCATTATTACCCATATTATGCAGTTATTATCGCTAGAACTGTAATAATTATACTTATTACTTATATCATTATCAATATAACATGCATTATTACCCATATAATGGAGGTATTATCGCTAGAACTGTAATAATTATACTTATTACTTAGATTATTATCAATATAACATGCATTATTACCCATATTATGCAGTTATTATCGCTAGAACTATAATAAATATACGTATTACTTTTATTATCATCAATGTAACATGCATTATTACCCATATAATGCAGTTATTATCGCTAGAACTGTAATAATTATACTCATTACTTATATTATTAGCAATATAACGTGCATTATTACCCATATTATGCAGTTATTATCGCTAGAACTGTAATAATTGTACTCATTACTTATATTATTAGCAATATAACGTGCATTATTACCCATATTATGCAGTTATTATCGCTAGAACTGTAGTAAATATACTCATTACTTATATTATTAGCAATATAACGTGCATTATTACCCATATTATGCAGTTATTATCGCTAGAACTGTAATAATTATACTTATTACTTATATTATTATCAATATAACATGCATTATTACCCATATTATGCAGTTATTATCTCTAGAACGATAATTAATATACTTATTACTCCCAATATTATCAATATAACATGCATTTTTACCCATATAACGCAGTTATTATCGCTAGAACTGTAATAATTATACTTATTACTTATATTGTTAGCAATATAACGTGCATTATTACCCATGTAATGCAGTTATTATCGCTAGAACTGTAATAATTATACTTATTACTTATATTATTATCAATATAACATGCATTATTACCCATATTATGCAGTTATTATCGCTAGAACTATAATAAATATACGTACTACTTTTATTATCATCAATATAACATGCATTATTACCCATATTATGCAGTTATTATCGATATAACTGTAATAAATATACTTATTACTTTTATTATTATCAATATAACATGCACTATTTGCCATATTTTACTATTATTATCGCTAGAACTATAATAATTATACTTATTACTCCCGATATTATCAATATAACATGCATTATTACCCATATAATGCAGTTATTATCGCTAGAACTGTAATAATTATACTTATTACTTATATTGTTAGCAATATAACATGCATTATTACCCATATAATGCAGTTATTATCGCTAGAACTGTAATAATTATACTTATTACTTATATTATTATCAATAAAACATGCATTATTACCCATATTATGCAGTTATTATCGCTAGAACTGTAATAAGTATACTTATTACTTATATTATTATCAATATAACATGCATTATTACCCATATAATGGAGGTATTATCGCTAGAACTGTAATAATTATACTTATTACTTATACTATTAGCAATATAACGTGCATTATTACCCATATAATGCAGTTATTATCGCCAGAACTGTAATAATTATACTTATTACTTATATTATTCTCAATATAACATGAATTATTACCCATATAATGCAGTTATTATCGCTAGAACTGTAATAATTGTACTCATTACTTATATTATTAGCAATATAACGTGCATTATTACCCATATTATGCAGTTATTATCGCTAGAACTGTAATAATTATACTTATTACTTATATCATTATCAATATAACATGCATTATTACCCATATAATGGAGGTATTATCGCTAGAACTGTAATAATTATACTTATTACTTAGATTATTATCAATATAACATGCATTATTACCCATATTATGCAGTTATTATCGCTAGAACTATAATAAATATACGTATTACTTTTATTATCATCAATGTAACATGCATTATTACCCATATAATGCAGTTATTATCGCTAGAACTGTAATAATTATACTCATTACTTATATTATTAGCAATATAACGTGCATTATTACCCATATTATGCAGTTATTATCGCTAGAACTGTAATAATTGTACTCATTACTTATATTATTAGCAATATAACGTGCATTATTACCCATATTATGCAGTTATTATCGCTAGAACTGTAGTAAATATACTCATTACTTATATTATTAGCAATATAACGTGCATTATTACCCATATTATGCAGTTATTATCGCTAGAACTGTAATAATTATACTTATTACTTATATTATTATCAATATAACATGCATTATTACCCATATTATGCAGTTATTATCTCTAGAACGATAATTAATATACTTATTACTCCCAATATTATCAATATAACATGCATTTTTACCCATATAACGCAGTTATTATCGCTAGAACTGTAATAATTATACTTATTACTTATATTGTTAGCAATATAACGTGCATTATTACCCATGTAATGCAGTTATTATCGCTAGAACTGTAATAATTATACTTATTACTTATATTATTATCAATATAACATGCATTATTACCCATATTATGCAGTTATTATCGCTAGAACTATAATAAATATACGTACTACTTTTATTATCATCAATATAACATGCATTATTACCCATATTATGCAGTTATTATCGATATAACTGTAATAAATATACTTATTACTTTTATTATTATCAATATAACATGCACTATTTGCCATATTTTACTATTATTATCGCTAGAACTATAATAATTATACTTATTACTCCCGATATTATCAATATAACATGCATTATTACCCATATAATGCAGTTATTATCGCTAGAACTGTAATAATTATACTTATTACTTATATTGTTAGCAATATAACATGCATTATTACCCATATAATGCAGTTATTATCGCTAGAACTGTAATAATTATACTTATTACTTATATTATTATCAATAAAACATGCATTATTACCCATATTATGCAGTTATTATCGCTAGAACTGTAATAAGTATACTTATTACTTATATTATTATCAATATAACATGCATTATTACCCATATAATGGAGGTATTATCGCTAGAACTGTAATAATTATACTTATTACTTATACTATTAGCAATATAACGTGCATTATTACCCATATAATGCAGTTATTATCGCCAGAACTGTAATAATTATACTTATTACTTATATTATTCTCAATATAACATGCATTATTACCCATATTATGCAGTTATTATCGCTAGAACTATAATAAACATACGTATTACTTTCATTATCATCAACATAACATGCATTATTACCCATATAATGCAGTTATTATCGCTAGAACTGTAATAAATATACTTACTACTTTCATTATCATCAATATAACATGCATTATTACCCATATTATGCAGTTATTATCGATAGAACTGTAATAAATATACTTATTACTTTTACTATTATCAATATATCATGCACTATTAGCCATATTTTACTATTATTATCGCTAGAACTGTAATAATTATACTTATTACTTATATTGTTAGCAATATAACATGCATTATTACCCATATAATGCAGTTATTATCGCTTGAACTGTAATAATTATACTTATTACTTATATTATTAGCAATATAACGTGCATTATTACCCATATAATGCAGTTATTATCGCCAGAACTGTAATAATTATACTTATTACTTATATTATTCTCAATATAACATGCATTATTACCCATATTATGCAGTTATTATCGCTAGAACTATAATAAACATACGTATTACTTTCATTATCATCAACATAACATGCATTATTACCCATATTATGCAGTTATTATCGATAGAACTGTAATAAATATACTTACTACTTTTACTATTAAAAATATGACATGCACTATTAGCCATATTTTACTATTATTATCGCTAGAACTATAATAATTATACTTATTACTCCCGATATTATCAATATAACATGCCTTATTAGGCATATAATGCAGTTATTATCGCTGGAACTGTAATAAATATACTTACTACTTTCATTATCATCAATATAACATGCATTATTACCCATATTATGCAGTTATTATCGATAGAACTGTAATAAATATACTTATTACTTTTATTATTATCAATATAACATGCACTATTAGCCATATTTTACTATTATTATCGCCAGAACTATAATAATTATACTTATTACTCCCGATATTATCAATATAACATGCATTATTACCCATATAATGCAGTTATTATCGCTAGAACTGTAATAATTATACTTATTACTTATATTATTATCAATAAAACATGAATTATTACCCATATAATGCAGTTATTATCGCTAGAACTGTAATAATTGTACTCATTACTTATATTATTAGCAATATAACGTGCATTATTACCCATATTATGCAGTTATTATCGCTAGAACTGTAATAATTATACTTATTACTTATATCATTATCAATATAACATGCATTATTACCCATATAATGGAGGTATTATCGCTAGAACTGTAATAATTATACTTATTACTTAGATTATTATCAATATAACATGCATTATTACCCATATTATGCAGTTATTATCGCTAGAACTATAATAAATATACGTATTACTTTTATTATCATCAATGTAACATGCATTATTACCCATATAATGCAGTTATTATCGCTAGAACTGTAATAATTATACTCATTACTTATATTATTAGCAATATAACGTGCATTATTACCCATATTATGCAGTTATTATCGCTAGAACTGTAATAATTGTACTCATTACTTATATTATTAGCAATATAACGTGCATTATTACCCATATTATGCAGTTATTATCGCTAGAACTGTAGTAAATATACTCATTACTTATATTATTAGCAATATAACGTGCATTATTACCCATATTATGCAGTTATTATCGCTAGAACTGTAATAATTATACTTATTACTTATATTATTATCAATATAACATGCATTATTACCCATATTATGCAGTTATTATCTCTAGAACGATAATTAATATACTTATTACTCCCAATATTATCAATATAACATGCATTTTTACCCATATAACGCAGTTATTATCGCTAGAACTGTAATAATTATACTTATTACTTATATTGTTAGCAATATAACGTGCATTATTACCCATGTAATGCAGTTATTATCGCTAGAACTGTAATAATTATACTTATTACTTATATTATTATCAATATAACATGCATTATTACCCATATTATGCAGTTATTATCGCTAGAACTATAATAAATATACGTACTACTTTTATTATCATCAATATAACATGCATTATTACCGATATTATGCAGTTATTATCGATATAACTGTAATAAATATACTTATTACTTTTATTATTATCAATATAACATGCACTATTTGCCATATTTTACTATTATTATCGCTAGAACTATAATAATTATACTTATTACTCCCGATATTATCAATATAACATGCATTATTACCCATATAATGCAATTATTATCGCTAGAACTGTAATAATTATACTTATTACTTATATTGTTAGCAATATAACATGCATTATTACCCATATAATGCAGTTATTATCGCTAGAACTGTAATAATTATACTTATTACTTATATTATTATCAATAAAACATGCATTATTACCCATATTATGCAGTTATTATCGCTAGAACTGTAATAAGTATACTTATTACTTATATTATTATCAATATAACATGCATTATTACCCATATAATGGAGGTATTATCGCTAGAACTGTAATAATTATACTTATTACTTATACTATTAGCAATATAACGTGCATTATTACCCATATAATGCAGTTATTATCGCCAGAACTGTAATAATTATACTTATTACTTATATTATTATCAATAAAACATGAATTATTACCCATATAATGCAGTTATTATCGCTAGAACTGTAATAATTGTACTCATTACTTATATTATTAGCAATATAACGTGCATTATTACCCATATTATGCAGTTATTATCGCTAGAACTGTAATAATTATACTTATTACTTATATCATTATCAATATAACATGCATTATTACCCATATAATGGAGGTATTATCGCTAGAACTGTAATAATTATACTTATTACTTAGATTATTATCAATATAACATGCATTATTACCCATATTATGCAGTTATTATCGCTAGAACTATAATAAATATACGTATTACTTTTATTATCATCAATGTAACATGCATTATTACCCATATAATGCAGTTATTATCGCTAGAACTGTAATAATTATACTCATTACTTATATTATTAGCAATATAACGTGCATTATTACCCATATTATGCAGTTATTATCGCTAGAACTGTAATAATTGTACTCATTACTTATATTATTAGCAATATAACGTGCATTATTACCCATATTATGCAGTTATTATCGCTAGAACTGTAGTAAATATACTCATTACTTATATTATTAGCAATATAACGTGCATTATTACCCATATTATGCAGTTATTATCGCTAGAACTGTAATAATTATACTTATTACTTATATTATTATCAATATAACATGCATTATTACCCATATTATGCAGTTATTATCTCTAGAACGATAATTAATATACTTATTACTCCCAATATTATCAATATAACATGCATTTTTACCCATATAACGCAGTTATTATCGCTAGAACTGTAATAATTATACTTATTACTTATATTGTTAGCAATATAACGTGCATTATTACCCATGTAATGCAGTTATTATCGCTAGAACTGTAATAATTATACTTATTACTTATATTATTATCAATATAACATGCATTATTACCCATATTATGCAGTTATTATCGCTAGAACTATAATAAATATACGTACTACTTTTATTATCATCAATATAACATGCATTATTACCCATATTATGCAGTTATTATCGATATAACTGTAATAAATATACTTATTACTTTTATTATTATCAATATAACATGCACTATTTGCCATATTTTACTATTATTATCGCTAGAACTATAATAATTATACTTATTACTCCCGATATTATCAATATAACATGCATTATTACCCATATAATGCAGTTATTATCGCTAGAACTGTAATAATTATACTTATTACTTATATTGTTAGCAATATAACATGCATTATTACCCATATAATGCAGTTATTATCGCTAGAACTGTAATAATTATACTTATTACTTATATTATTATCAATAAAACATGCATTATTACCCATATTATGCAGTTATTATCGCTAGAACTGTAATAAGTATACTTATTACTTATATTATTATCAATATAACATGCATTATTACCCATATAATGGAGGTATTATCGCTAGAACTGTAATAATTATACTTATTACTTATACTATTAGCAATATAACGTGCATTATTACCCATATAATGCAGTTATTATCGCCAGAACTGTAATAATTATACTTATTACTTATATTATTCTCAATATAACATGCATTATTACCCATATTATGCAGTTATTATCGCTAGAACTATAATAAACATACGTATTACTTTCATTATCATCAACATAACATGCATTATTACCCATATTATGCAGTTATTATCGATAGAACTGTAATAAATATACTTACTACTTTTACTATTAAAAATATGACATGCACTATTAGCCATATTTTACTATTATTATCGCTAGAACTATAATAATTATACTTATTACTCCCGATATTATCAATATAACATGCCTTATTAGGCATATAATGCAGTTATTATCGCTAGAACTGTAATAAATATACTTACTACTTTCATTATCATCAATATAACATGCATTATTACCCATATTATGCAGTTATTATCGATAGAACTGTAATAAATATACTTATTACTTTTACTATTATCAATATATCATGCACTATTAGCCATATTTTACTATTATTATCGCTAGAACTGTAATAATTATACTTATTACTTATATTGTTAGCAATATAACATGCATTATTACCCATATAATGCAGTTATTATCGCTTGAACTGTAATAATTATACTTATTACTTATATTATTAGCAATATAACGTGCATTATTACCCATATAATGCAGTTATTATCGCCAGAACTGTAATAATTATACTTATTACTTATATTATTCTCAATATAACATGCATTATTACCCATATTATGCAGTTATTATCGCTAGAACTATAATAAACATACGTATTACTTTCATTATCATCAACATAACATGCATTATTACCCATATTATGCAGTTATTATCGATAGAACTGTAATAAATATACTTACTACTTTTACTATTAAAAATATGACATGCACTATTAGCCATATTTTACTATTATTATCGCTAGAACTATAATAATTATACTTATTACTCCCGATATTATCAATATAACATGCCTTATTAGGCATATAATGCAGTTATTATCGCTAGAACTGTAATAAATATACTTACTACTTTCATTATCATCAATATAACATGCATTATTACCCATATTATGCAGTTATTATCGATAGAACTGTAATAAATATACTTACTACTTTTACTATTAAAAATATGACATGCACTATTAGCCATATTTTACTATTATTATCGCTAGAACTATAATAATTATACTTATTACTCCCGATATTATCAATATAACATGCCTTATTAGGCATATAATGCAGTTATTATCGCTAGAACTGTAATAAATATACTTACTACTTTCATTATCATCAATATAACATGCATTATTACCCATATAATGCAGTTATTATCGCTAGAACTGTAATAATTATACTTATTACTTATATTATTATCAATAAAACATGCATTATTACCCATATTATGCAGTTATTATCGCTAGAACTGTAATAAGTATACTTATTACTTATATTATTATCAATATAACATGCATTATTACCCATATAATGGAGGTATTATCGCTAGAACTGTAATAATTATACTTATTACTTATACTATTAGCAATATAACGTGCATTATTACCCATATAATGCAGTTATTATCGCCAGAACTGTAATAATTATACTTATTACTTATATTATTATCAATAAAACATGAATTATTACCCATATAATGCAGTTATTATCGCTAGAACTGTAATAATTGTACTCATTACTTATATTATTAGCAATATAACGTGCATTATTACCCATATTATGCTGTTATTATCGCTAGAACTGTAATAATTATACTTATTACTTATATCATTATCAATATAACATGCATTATTACCCATATAATGGAGGTATTATCGCTAGAACTGTAATAATTATACTTATTACTTAGATTATTATCAATATAACATGCATTATTACCCATATTATGCAGTTATTATCGCTAGAACTATAATAAATATACGTATTACTTTTATTATCATCAATGTAACATGCATTATTACCCATATAATGCAGTTATTATCGCTAGAACTGTAATAATTATACTCATTACTTATATTATTAGCAATATAACGTGCATTATTACCCATATTATGCAGTTATTATCGCTAGAACTGTAATAATTGTACTCATTACTTATATTATTAGCAATATAACGTGCATTATTACCCATATTATGCAGTTATTATCGCTAGAACTGTAGTAAATATACTCATTACTTATATTATTAGCAATATAACGTGCATTATTACCCATATTATGCAGTTATTATCGCTAGAACTGTAATAATTATACTTATTACTTATATTATTATCAATATAACATGCATTATTACCCATATTATGCAGTTATTATCTCTAGAACGATAATTAATATACTTATTACTCCCAATATTATCAATATAACATGCATTTTTACCCATATAACGCAGTTATTATCGCTAGAACTGTAATAATTATACTTATTACTTATATTGTTAGCAATATAACGTGCATTATTACCCATGTAATGCAGTTATTATCGCTAGAACTGTAATAATTATACTTATTACTTATATTATTATCAATATAACATGCATTATTACCCATATTATGCAGTTATTATCGCTAGAACTATAATAAATATACGTACTACTTTTATTATCATCAATATAACATGCATTATTACCCATATTATGCAGTTATTATCGATATAACTGTAATAAATATACTTATTACTTTTATTATTATCAATATAACATGCACTATTTGCCATATTTTACTATTATTATCGCTAGAACTATAATAATTATACTTATTACTCCCGATATTATCAATATAACATGCATTATTACCCATATAATGCAGTTATTATCGCTAGAACTGTAATAATTATACTTATTACTTATATTGTTAGCAATATAACATGCATTATTACCCATATAATGCAGTTATTATCGCTAGAACTGTAATAATTATACTTATTACTTATATTATTATCAATAAAACATGCATTATTACCCATATTATGCAGTTATTATCGCTAGAACTGTAATAAGTATACTTATTACTTATATTATTATCAATATAACATGCATTATTACCCATATAATGGAGGTATTATCGCTAGAACTGTAATAATTATACTTATTACTTATACTATTAGCAATATAACGTGCATTATTACCCATATAATGCAGTTATTATCGCCAGAACTGTAATAATTATACTTATTACTTATATTATTCTCAATATAACATGCATTATTACCCATATTATGCAGTTATTATCGCTAGAACTATAATAAACATACGTATTACTTTCATTATCATCAACATAACATGCATTATTACCCATATTATGCAGTTATTATCGATAGAACTGTAATAAATATACTTACTACTTTTACTATTAAAAGTATGACATGCACTATTAGCCATATTTTACTATTATTATCGCTAGAACTATAATAATTATACTTATTACTCCCGATATTATCAATATAACATGCCTTATTAGGCATATAATGCAGTTATTATCGCTAGAACTGTAATAAATATACTTACTACTTTCATTATCATCAATATAACATGCATTATTACCCATATTATGCAGTTATTATCGATAGAACTGTAATAAATATACTTATTACTTTTACTATTATCAATATATCATGCACTATTAGCCATATTTTACTATTATTATCGCTAGAACTGTAATAATTATACTTATTACTTATATTGTTAGCAATATAACATGCATTATTACCCATATAATGCAGTTATTATCGCTTGAACTGTAATAATTATACTTATTACTTATATTATTAGCAATATAACGTGCATTATTACCCATATAATGCAGTTATTATCGCCAGAACTGTAATAATTATACTTATTACTTATATTATTCTCAATATAACATGCATTATTACCCATATTATGCAGTTATTATCGCTAGAACTATAATAAACATACGTATTACTTTCATTATCATCAACATAACATGCATTATTACCCATATTATGCAGTTATTATCGATAGAACTGTAATAAATATACTTACTACTTTTACTATTAAAAATATGACATGCACTATTAGCCATATTTTACTATTATTATCGCTAGAACTATAATAATTATACTTATTACTCCCGATATTATCAATATAACATGCCTTATTAGGCATATAATGCAGTTATTATCGCTAGAACTGTAATAAATATACTTACTACTTTCATTATCATCAATATAACATGCATTATTACCCATATTATGCAGTTATTATCGATAGAACTGTAATAAATATACTTATTACTTTTATTATTATCAATATAACATGCACTATTTGCCATATTTTACTATTATTATCGCTAGAACTATAATAATTATACTTATTACTCCCGATATTATCAATATAACATGCATTATTACCCATATAATGCAGTTATTATCGCTAGAACTGTAATAATTATACTTATTACTTATATTATTATCAATAAAACATGAATTATTACCCATATAATGCAGTTATTATCGCTAGAACTGTAATAATTGTACTCATTACTTATATTATTAGCAATATAACGTGCATTATTACCCATATTATGCAGTTATTATCGCTAGAACTGTAATAATTATACTTATTACTTATATCATTATCAATATAACATGCATTATTACCCATATAATGGAGGTATTATCGCTAGAACTGTAATAATTATACTTATTACTTAGATTATTATCAATATAACATGCATTATTACCCATATTATGCAGTTATTATCGCTAGAACTATAATAAATATACGTATTACTTTTATTATCATCAATGTAACATGCATTATTACCCATATAATGCAGTTATTATCGCTAGAACTGTAATAATTATACTCATTACTTATATTATTAGCAATATAACGTGCATTATTACCCATATTATGCAGTTATTATCGCTAGAACTGTAATAATTGTACTCATTACTTATATTATTAGCAATATAACGTGCATTATTACCCATATTATGCAGTTATTATCGCTAGAACTGTAGTAAATATACTCATTACTTATATTATTAGCAATATAACGTGCATTATTACCCATATTATGCAGTTATTATCGCTAGAACTGTAATAATTATACTTATTACTTATATTATTATCAATATAACATGCATTATTACCCATATTATGCAGTTATTATCTCTAGAACGATAATTAATATACTTATTACTCCCAATATTATCAATATAACATGCATTTTTACCCATATAACGCAGTTATTATCGCTAGAACTGTAATAATTATACTTATTACTTATATTGTTAGCAATATAACGTGCATTATTACCCATGTAATGCAGTTATTATCGCTAGAACTGTAATAATTATACTTATTACTTATATTATTATCAATATAACATGCATTATTACCCATATTATGCAGTTATTATCGCTAGAACTATAATAAATATACGTACTACTTTTATTATCATCAATATAACATGCATTATTACCCATATTATGCAGTTATTATCGATATAACTGTAATAAATATACTTATTACTTTTATTATTATCAATATAACATGCACTATTTGCCATATTTTACTATTATTATCGCTAGAACTATAATAATTATACTTATTACTCCCGATATTATCAATATAACATGCATTATTACCCATATAATGCAGTTATTATCGCTAGAACTGTAATAATTATACTTATTACTTATATTGTTAGCAATATAACATGCATTATTACCCATATAATGCAGTTATTATCGCTAGAACTGTAATAATTATACTTATTACTTATATTATTATCAATAAAACATGCATTATTACCCATATTATGCAGTTATTATCGCTAGAACTGTAATAAGTATACTTATTACTTATATTATTATCAATATAACATGCATTATTACCCATATAATGGAGGTATTATCGCTAGAACTGTAATAATTATACTTATTACTTATACTATTAGCAATATAACGTGCATTATTACCCATATAATGCAGTTATTATCGCCAGAACTGTAATAATTATACTTATTACTTATATTATTCTCAATATAACATGAATTATTACCCATATAATGCAGTTATTATCGCTAGAACTGTAATAATTGTACTCATTACTTATATTATTAGCAATATAACGTGCATTATTACCCATATTATGCAGTTATTATCGCTAGAACTGTAATAATTATACTTATTACTTATATCATTATCAATATAACATGCATTATTACCCATATAATGGAGGTATTATCGCTAGAACTGTAATAATTATACTTATTACTTAGATTATTATCAATATAACATGCATTATTACCCATATTATGCAGTTATTATCGCTAGAACTATAATAAATATACGTATTACTTTTATTATCATCAATGTAACATGCATTATTACCCATATAATGCAGTTATTATCGCTAGAACTGTAATAATTATACTCATTACTTATATTATTAGCAATATAACGTGCATTATTACCCATATTATGCAGTTATTATCGCTAGAACTGTAATAATTGTACTCATTACTTATATTATTAGCAATATAACGTGCATTATTACCCATATTATGCAGTTATTATCGCTAGAACTGTAGTAAATATACTCATTACTTATATTATTAGCAATATAACGTGCATTATTACCCATATTATGCAGTTATTATCGCTAGAACTGTAATAATTATACTTATTACTTATATTATTATCAATATAACATGCATTATTACCCATATTATGCAGTTATTATCTCTAGAACGATAATTAATATACTTATTACTCCCAATATTATCAATATAACATGCATTTTTACCCATATAACGCAGTTATTATCGCTAGAACTGTAATAATTATACTTATTACTTATATTGTTAGCAATATAACGTGCATTATTACCCATGTAATGCAGTTATTATCGCTAGAACTGTAATAATTATACTTATTACTTATATTATTATCAATATAACATGCATTATTACCCATATTATGCAGTTATTATCGCTAGAACTATAATAAATATACGTACTACTTTTATTATCATCAATATAACATGCATTATTACCCATATTATGCAGTTATTATCGATATAACTGTAATAAATATACTTATTACTTTTATTATTATCAATATAACATGCACTATTTGCCATATTTTACTATTATTATCGCTAGAACTATAATAATTATACTTATTACTCCCGATATTATCAATATAACATGCATTATTACCCATATAATGCAGTTATTATCGCTAGAACTGTAATAATTATACTTATTACTTATATTGTTAGCAATATAACATGCATTATTACCCATATAATGCAGTTATTATCGCTAGAACTGTAATAATTATACTTATTACTTATATTATTATCAATAAAACATGCATTATTACCCATATTATGCAGTTATTATCGCTAGAACTGTAATAAGTATACTTATTACTTATATTATTATCAATATAACATGCATTATTACCCATATAATGGAGGTATTATCGCTAGAACTGTAATAATTATACTTATTACTTATACTATTAGCAATATAACGTGCATTATTACCCATATAATGCAGTTATTATCGCCAGAACTGTAATAATTATACTTATTACTTATATTATTCTCAATATAACATGCATTATTACCCATATTATGCAGTTATTATCGCTAGAACTATAATAAACATACGTATTACTTTCATTATCATCAACATAACATGCATTATTACCCATATAATGCAGTTATTATCGCTAGAACTGTAATAAATATACTTACTACTTTCATTATCATCAATATAACATGCATTATTACCCATATTATGCAGTTATTATCGATAGAACTGTAATAAATATACTTATTACTTTTACTATTATCAATATATCATGCACTATTAGCCATATTTTACTATTATTATCGCTAGAACTGTAATAATTATACTTATTACTTATATTGTTAGCAATATAACATGCATTATTACCCATATAATGCAGTTATTATCGCTTGAACTGTAATAATTATACTTATTACTTATATTATTAGCAATATAACGTGCATTATTACCCATATAATGCAGTTATTATCGCCAGAACTGTAATAATTATACTTATTACTTATATTATTCTCAATATAACATGCATTATTACCCATATTATGCAGTTATTATCGCTAGAACTATAATAAACATACGTATTACTTTCATTATCATCAACATAACATGCATTATTACCCATATTATGCAGTTATTATCGATAGAACTGTAATAAATATACTTACTACTTTTACTATTAAAAATATGACATGCACTATTAGCCATATTTTACTATTATTATCGCTAGAACTATAATAATTATACTTATTACTCCCGATATTATCAATATAACATGCCTTATTAGGCATATAATGCAGTTATTATCGCTGGAACTGTAATAAATATACTTACTACTTTCATTATCATCAATATAACATGCATTATTACCCATATTATGCAGTTATTATCGATAGAACTGTAATAAATATACTTATTACTTTTATTATTATCAATATAACATGCACTATTTGCCATATTTTACTATTATTATCGCCAGAACTATAATAATTATACTTATTACTCCCGATATTATCAATATAACATGCATTATTACCCATATAATGCAGTTATTATCGCTAGAACTGTAATAATTATACTTATTACTTATATTATTATCAATAAAACATGAATTATTACCCATATAATGCAGTTATTATCGCTAGAACTGTAATAATTGTACTCATTACTTATATTATTAGCAATATAACGTGCATTATTACCCATATTATGCAGTTATTATCGCTAGAACTGTAATAATTATACTTATTACTTATATCATTATCAATATAACATGCATTATTACCCATATAATGGAGGTATTATCGCTAGAACTGTAATAATTATACTTATTACTTAGATTATTATCAATATAACATGCATTATTACCCATATTATGCAGTTATTATCGCTAGAACTATAATAAATATACGTATTACTTTTATTATCATCAATGTAACATGCATTATTACCCATATAATGCAGTTATTATCGCTAGAACTGTAATAATTATACTCATTACTTATATTATTAGCAATATAACGTGCATTATTACCCATATTATGCAGTTATTATCGCTAGAACTGTAATAATTGTACTCATTACTTATATTATTAGCAATATAACGTGCATTATTACCCATATTATGCAGTTATTATCGCTAGAACTGTAGTAAATATACTCATTACTTATATTATTAGCAATATAACGTGCATTATTACCCATATTATGCAGTTATTATCGCTAGAACTGTAATAATTATACTTATTACTTATATTATTATCAATATAACATGCATTATTACCCATATTATGCAGTTATTATCTCTAGAACGATAATTAATATACTTATTACTCCCAATATTATCAATATAACATGCATTTTTACCCATATAACGCAGTTATTATCGCTAGAACTGTAATAATTATACTTATTACTTATATTGTTAGCAATATAACGTGCATTATTACCCATGTAATGCAGTTATTATCGCTAGAACTGTAATAATTATACTTATTACTTATATTATTATCAATATAACATGCATTATTACCCATATTATGCAGTTATTATCGCTAGAACTATAATAAATATACGTACTACTTTTATTATCATCAATATAACATGCATTATTACCGATATTATGCAGTTATTATCGATATAACTGTAATAAATATACTTATTACTTTTATTATTATCAATATAACATGCACTATTTGCCATATTTTACTATTATTATCGCTAGAACTATAATAATTATACTTATTACTCCCGATATTATCAATATAACATGCATTATTACCCATATAATGCAATTATTATCGCTAGAACTGTAATAATTATACTTATTACTTATATTGTTAGCAATATAACATGCATTATTACCCATATAATGCAGTTATTATCGCTAGAACTGTAATAATTATACTTATTACTTATATTATTATCAATAAAACATGCATTATTACCCATATTATGCAGTTATTATCGCTAGAACTGTAATAAGTATACTTATTACTTATATTATTATCAATATAACATGCATTATTACCCATATAATGGAGGTATTATCGCTAGAACTGTAATAATTATACTTATTACTTATACTATTAGCAATATAACGTGCATTATTACCCATATAATGCAGTTATTATCGCCAGAACTGTAATAATTATACTTATTACTTATATTATTATCAATAAAACATGAATTATTACCCATATAATGCAGTTATTATCGCTAGAACTGTAATAATTGTACTCATTACTTATATTATTAGCAATATAACGTGCATTATTACCCATATTATGCAGTTATTATCGCTAGAACTGTAATAATTATACTTATTACTTATATCATTATCAATATAACATGCATTATTACCCATATAATGGAGGTATTATCGCTAGAACTGTAATAATTATACTTATTACTTAGATTATTATCAATATAACATGCATTATTACCCATATTATGCAGTTATTATCGCTAGAACTATAATAAATATACGTATTACTTTTATTATCATCAATGTAACATGCATTATTACCCATATAATGCAGTTATTATCGCTAGAACTGTAATAATTATACTCATTACTTATATTATTAGCAATATAACGTGCATTATTACCCATATTATGCAGTTATTATCGCTAGAACTGTAATAATTGTACTCATTACTTATATTATTAGCAATATAACGTGCATTATTACCCATATTATGCAGTTATTATCGCTAGAACTGTAGTAAATATACTCATTACTTATATTATTAGCAATATAACGTGCATTATTACCCATATTATGCAGTTATTATCGCTAGAACTGTAATAATTATACTTATTACTTATATTATTATCAATATAACATGCATTATTACCCATATTATGCAGTTATTATCTCTAGAACGATAATTAATATACTTATTACTCCCAATATTATCAATATAACATGCATTTTTACCCATATAACGCAGTTATTATCGCTAGAACTGTAATAATTATACTTATTACTTATATTGTTAGCAATATAACGTGCATTATTACCCATGTAATGCAGTTATTATCGCTAGAACTGTAATAATTATACTTATTACTTATATTATTATCAATATAACATGCATTATTACCCATATTATGCAGTTATTATCGCTAGAACTATAATAAATATACGTACTACTTTTATTATCATCAATATAACATGCATTATTACCCATATTATGCAGTTATTATCGATATAACTGTAATAAATATACTTATTACTTTTATTATTATCAATATAACATGCACTATTTGCCATATTTTACTATTATTATCGCTAGAACTATAATAATTATACTTATTACTCCCGATATTATCAATATAACATGCATTATTACCCATATAATGCAGTTATTATCGCTAGAACTGTAATAATTATACTTATTACTTATATTGTTAGCAATATAACATGCATTATTACCCATATAATGCAGTTATTATCGCTAGAACTGTAATAATTATACTTATTACTTATATTATTATCAATAAAACATGCATTATTACCCATATTATGCAGTTATTATCGCTAGAACTGTAATAAGTATACTTATTACTTATATTATTATCAATATAACATGCATTATTACCCATATAATGGAGGTATTATCGCTAGAACTGTAATAATTATACTTATTACTTATACTATTAGCAATATAACGTGCATTATTACCCATATAATGCAGTTATTATCGCCAGAACTGTAATAATTATACTTATTACTTATATTATTCTCAATATAACATGCATTATTACCCATATTATGCAGTTATTATCGCTAGAACTATAATAAACATACGTATTACTTTCATTATCATCAACATAACATGCATTATTACCCATATTATGCAGTTATTATCGATAGAACTGTAATAAATATACTTACTACTTTTACTATTAAAAATATGACATGCACTATTAGCCATATTTTACTATTATTATCGCTAGAACTATAATAATTATACTTATTACTCCCGATATTATCAATATAACATGCCTTATTAGGCATATAATGCAGTTATTATCGCTAGAACTGTAATAAATATACTTACTACTTTCATTATCATCAATATAACATGCATTATTACCCATATTATGCAGTTATTATCGATAGAACTGTAATAAATATACTTATTACTTTTACTATTATCAATATATCATGCACTATTAGCCATATTTTACTATTATTATCGCTAGAACTGTAATAATTATACTTATTACTTATATTGTTAGCAATATAACATGCATTATTACCCATATAATGCAGTTATTATCGCTTGAACTGTAATAATTATACTTATTACTTATATTATTAGCAATATAACGTGCATTATTACCCATATAATGCAGTTATTATCGCCAGAACTGTAATAATTATACTTATTACTTATATTATTCTCAATATAACATGCATTATTACCCATATTATGCAGTTATTATCGCTAGAACTATAATAAACATACGTATTACTTTCATTATCATCAACATAACATGCATTATTACCTATATTATGCAGTTATTATCGATAGAACTGTAATAAATATACTTACTACTTTTACTATTAAAAATATGACATGCACTATTAGCCATATTTTACTATTATTATCGCTAGAACTATAATAATTATACTTATTACTCCCGATATTATCAATATAACATGCCTTATTAGGCATATAATGCAGTTATTATCGCTAGAACTGTAATAAATATACTTACTACTTTCATTATCATCAATATAACATGCATTATTACCCATATTATGCAGTTATTATCGATAGAACTGTAATAAATATACTTATTACTTTTATTATTATCAATATAACATGCACTATTTGCCATATTTTACTATTATTATCGCTAGAACTATAATAATTATACTTATTACTCCCGATATTATCAATATAACATGCATTATTACCCATATAATGCAGTTATTATCGCTAGAACTGTAATAATTATACTTATTACTTATATTATTATCAATAAAACATGAATTATTACCCATATAATGCAGTTATTATCGCTAGAACTGTAATAATTGTACTCATTACTTATATTATTAGCAATATAACGTGCATTATTACCCATATTATGCAGTTATTATCGCTAGAACTGTAATAATTATACTTATTACTTATATCATTATCAATATAACATGCATTATTACCCATATAATGGAGGTATTATCGCTAGAACTGTAATAATTATACTTATTACTTAGATTATTATCAATATAACATGCATTATTACCCATATTATGCAGTTATTATCGCTAGAACTATAATAAATATACGTATTACTTTTATTATCATCAATGTAACATGCATTATTACCCATATAATGCAGTTATTATCGCTAGAACTGTAATAATTATACTCATTACTTATATTATTAGCAATATAACGTGCATTATTACCCATATTATGCAGTTATTATCGCTAGAACTGTAATAATTGTACTCATTACTTATATTATTAGCAATATAACGTGCATTATTACCCATATTATGCAGTTATTATCGCTAGAACTGTAGTAAATATACTCATTACTTATATTATTAGCAATATAACGTGCATTATTACCCATATTATGCAGTTATTATCGCTAGAACTGTAATAATTATACTTATTACTTATATTATTATCAATATAACATGCATTATTACCCATATTATGCAGTTATTATCTCTAGAACGATAATTAATATACTTATTACTCCCAATATTATCAATATAACATGCATTTTTACCCATATAACGCAGTTATTATCGCTAGAACTGTAATAATTATACTTATTACTTATATTGTTAGCAATATAACGTGCATTATTACCCATGTAATGCAGTTATTATCGCTAGAACTGTAATAATTATACTTATTACTTATATTATTATCAATATAACATGCATTATTACCCATATTATGCAGTTATTATCGCTAGAACTATAATAAATATACGTACTACTTTTATTATCATCAATATAACATGCATTATTACCCATATTATGCAGTTATTATCGATATAACTGTAATAAATATACTTATTACTTTTATTATTATCAATATAACATGCACTATTTGCCATATTTTACTATTATTATCGCTAGAACTATAATAATTATACTTATTACTCCCGATATTATCAATATAACATGCATTATTACCCATATAATGCAGTTATTATCGCTAGAACTGTAATAATTATACTTATTACTTATATTGTTAGCAATATAACATGCATTATTACCCATATAATGCAGTTATTATCGCTAGAACTGTAATAATTATACTTATTACTTATATTATTATCAATAAAACATGCATTATTACCCATATTATGCAGTTATTATCGCTAGAACTGTAATAAGTATACTTATTACTTATATTATTATCAATATAACATGCATTATTACCCATATAATGGAGGTATTATCGCTAGAACTGTAATAATTATACTTATTACTTATACTATTAGCAATATAACGTGCATTATTACCCATATAATGCAGTTATTATCGCCAGAACTGTAATAATTATACTTATTACTTATATTATTCTCAATATAACATGAATTATTACCCATATAATGCAGTTATTATCGCTAGAACTGTAATAATTGTACTCATTACTTATATTATTAGCAATATAACGTGCATTATTACCCATATTATGCAGTTATTATCGCTAGAACTGTAATAATTATACTTATTACTTATATCATTATCAATATAACATGCATTATTACCCATATAATGGAGGTATTATCGCTAGAACTGTAATAATTATACTTATTACTTAGATTATTATCAATATAACATGCATTATTACCCATATTATGCAGTTATTATCGCTAGAACTATAATAAATATACGTATTACTTTTATTATCATCAATGTAACATGCATTATTACCCATATAATGCAGTTATTATCGCTAGAACTGTAATAATTATACTCATTACTTATATTATTAGCAATATAACGTGCATTATTACCCATATTATGCAGTTATTATCGCTAGAACTGTAATAATTGTACTCATTACTTATATTATTAGCAATATAACGTGCATTATTACCCATATTATGCAGTTATTATCGCTAGAACTGTAGTAAATATACTCATTACTTATATTATTAGCAATATAACGTGCATTATTACCCATATTATGCAGTTATTATCGCTAGAACTGTAATAATTATACTTATTACTTATATTATTATCAATATAACATGCATTATTACCCATATTATGCAGTTATTATCTCTAGAACGATAATTAATATACTTATTACTCCCAATATTATCAATATAACATGCATTTTTACCCATATAACGCAGTTATTATCGCTAGAACTGTAATAATTATACTTATTACTTATATTGTTAGCAATATAACGTGCATTATTACCCATGTAATGCAGTTATTATCGCTAGAACTGTAATAATTATACTTATTACTTATATTATTATCAATATAACATGCATTATTACCCATATTATGCAGTTATTATCGCTAGAACTATAATAAATATACGTACTACTTTTATTATCATCAATATAACATGCATTATTACCCATATTATGCAGTTATTATCGATATAACTGTAATAAATATACTTATTACTTTTATTATTATCAATATAACATGCACTATTTGCCATATTTTACTATTATTATCGCTAGAACTATAATAATTATACTTATTACTCCCGATATTATCAATATAACATGCATTATTACCCATATAATGCAGTTATTATCGCTAGAACTGTAATAATTATACTTATTACTTATATTGTTAGCAATATAACATGCATTATTACCCATATAATGCAGTTATTATCGCTAGAACTGTAATAATTATACTTATTACTTATATTATTATCAATAAAACATGCATTATTACCCATATTATGCAGTTATTATCGCTAGAACTGTAATAAGTATACTTATTACTTATATTATTATCAATATAACATGCATTATTACCCATATAATGGAGGTATTATCGCTAGAACTGTAATAATTATACTTATTACTTATACTATTAGCAATATAACGTGCATTATTACCCATATAATGCAGTTATTATCGCCAGAACTGTAATAATTATACTTATTACTTATATTATTCTCAATATAACATGCATTATTACCCATATTATGCAGTTATTATCGCTAGAACTATAATAAACATACGTATTACTTTCATTATCATCAACATAACATGCATTATTACCCATATTATGCAGTTATTATCGATAGAACTGTAATAAATATACTTACTACTTTTACTATTAAAAATATGACATGCACTATTAGCCATATTTTACTATTATTATCGCTAGAACTATAATAATTATACTTATTACTCCCGATATTATCAATATAACATGCCTTATTAGGCATATAATGCAGTTATTATCGCTAGAACTGTAATAAATATACTTACTACTTTCATTATCATCAATATAACATGCATTATTACCCATATTATGCAGTTATTATCGATAGAACTGTAATAAATATACTTATTACTTTTACTATTATCAATATATCATGCACTATTAGCCATATTTTACTATTATTATCGCTAGAACTGTAATAATTATACTTATTACTTATATTGTTAGCAATATAACATGCATTATTACCCATATAATGCAGTTATTATCGCTAGAACTGTAATAATTATACTTATTACTTATATTATTAGCAATATAACGTGCATTATTACCCATATAATGCAGTTATTATCGCCAGAACTGTAATAATTATACTTATTACTTATATTATTCTCAATATAACATGCATTATTACCCATATTATGCAGTTATTATCGCTAGAACTATAATAAACATACGTATTACTTTCATTATCATCAACATAACATGCATTATTACCCATATTATGCAGTTATTATCGATAGAACTGTAATAAATATACTTACTACTTTTACTATTAAAAACATGACATGCACTATTAGCCATATTTTACTATTATTATCGCTAGAACTATAATAATTATACTTATTACTCCCGATATTATCAATATAACATGCCTTATTAGGCATATAATGCAGTTATTATCGCTAGAACTGTAATAAATATACTTACTACTTTCATTATCATCAATATAACATGCATTATTACCCATATTATGCAGTTATTATCGATAGAACTGTAATAAATATACTTATTACTTTTACTATTATCAATATATCATGCACTATTAGCCATATTTTACTATTATTATCGCTAGAACTGTAATAATTATACTTATTACTTATATTGTTAGCAATATAACATGCATTATTACCCATATAATGCAGTTATTATCGCTTGAACTGTAATAATTATACTTATTACTTATATTATTAGCAATATAACGTGCATTATTACCCATATAATGCAGTTATTATCGCCAGAACTGTAATAATTATACTTATTACTTATATTATTCTCAATATAACATGCATTATTACCCATATTATGCAGTTATTATCGCTAGAACTATAATAAACATACGTATTACTTTCATTATCATCAACATAACATGCATTATTACCCATATTATGCAGTTATTATCGATAGAACTGTAATAAATATACTTACTACTTTTACTATTAAAAATATGACATGCACTATTAGCCATATTTTACTATTATTATCGCTAGAACTATAATAATTATACTTATTACTCCCGATATTATCAATATAACATGCCTTATTAGGCATATAATGCAGTTATTATCGCTAGAACTGTAATAAATATACTTACTACTTTCATTATCATCAATATAACATGCATTATTACCCATATTATGCAGTTATTATCGATAGAACTGTAATAAATATACTTATTACTTTTATTATTATCAATATAACATGCACTATTTGCCATATTTTACTATTATTATCGCTAGAACTATAATAATTATACTTATTACTCCCGATATTATCAATATAACATGCATTATTACCCATATAATGCAGTTATTATCGCTAGAACTGTAATAATTATACTTATTACTTATATTATTATCAATAAAACATGAATTATTACCCATATAATGCAGTTATTATCGCTAGAACTGTAATAATTGTACTCATTACTTATATTATTAGCAATATAACGTGCATTATTACCCATATTATGCAGTTATTATCGCTAGAACTGTAATAATTATACTTATTACTTATATCATTATCAATATAACATGCATTATTACCCATATAATGGAGGTATTATCGCTAGAACTGTAATAATTATACTTATTACTTAGATTATTATCAATATAACATGCATTATTACCCATATTATGCAGTTATTATCGCTAGAACTATAATAAATATACGTATTACTTTTATTATCATCAATGTAACATGCATTATTACCCATATAATGCAGTTATTATCGCTAGAACTGTAATAATTATACTCATTACTTATATTATTAGCAATATAACGTGCATTATTACCCATATTATGCAGTTATTATCGCTAGAACTGTAATAATTGTACTCATTACTTATATTATTAGCAATATAACGTGCATTATTACCCATATTATGCAGTTATTATCGCTAGAACTGTAGTAAATATACTCATTACTTATATTATTAGCAATATAACGTGCATTATTACCCATATTATGCAGTTATTATCGCTAGAACTGTAATAATTATACTTATTACTTATATTATTATCAATATAACATGCATTATTACCCATATTATGCAGTTATTATCTCTAGAACGATAATTAATATACTTATTACTCCCAATATTATCAATATAACATGCATTTTTACCCATATAACGCAGTTATTATCGATATAACTGTAATAAATATACTTCTTACTTTTATTATTATCAATATAACATGCACTATTTGCCATATTTTACTATTATTATCGCTAGAACTATAATAATTATACTTATTACTCCCGATATTATCAATATAACATGCATTATTACCCATATAATGCAGTTATTATCGCTAGAACTGTAATAATTATACTTATTACTTATATTGTTAGCAATATAACATGCATTATTACCCATATAATGCAGTTATTATCGCTAGAACTGTAATAATTATACTTATTACTTATATTATTATCAATAAAACATGCATTATTACCCATATTATGCAGTTATTATCGCTAGAACTGTAATAAGTATACTTATTACTTATATTATTATCAATATAACATGCATTATTACCCATATAATGGAGGTATTATCGCTAGAACTGTAATAATTATACTTATTACTTATACTATTAGCAATATAACGTGCATTATTACCCATATAATGCAGTTATTATCGCCAGAACTGTAATAATTATACTTATTACTTATATTATTCTCAATATAACATGAATTATTACCCATATAATGCAGTTATTATCGCTAGAACTGTAATAATTGTACTCATTACTTATATTATTAGCAATATAACGTGCATTATTACCCATATTATGCAGTTATTATCGCTAGAACTGTAATAATTATACTTATTACTTATATCATTATCAATATAACATGCATTATTACCCATATAATGGAGGTATTATCGCTAGAACTGTAATAATTATACTTATTACTTAGATTATTATCAATATAACATGCATTATTACCCATATTATGCAGTTATTATCGCTAGAACTATAATAAATATACGTATTACTTTTATTATCATCAATGTAACATGCATTATTACCCATATAATGCAGTTATTATCGCTAGAACTGTAATAATTATACTCATTACTTATATTATTAGCAATATAACGTGCATTATTACCCATATTATGCAGTTATTATCGCTAGAACTGTAATAATTGTACTCATTACTTATATTATTAGCAATATAACGTGCATTATTACCCATATTATGCAGTTATTATCGCTAGAACTGTAGTAAATATACTCATTACTTATATTATTAGCAATATAACGTGCATTATTACCCATATTATGCAGTTATTATCGCTAGAACTGTAATAATTATACTTATTACTTATATTATTATCAATATAACATGCATTATTACCCATATTATGCAGTTATTATCTCTAGAACGATAATTAATATACTTATTACTCCCAATATTATCAATATAACATGCATTTTTACCCATATAACGCAGTTATTATCGCTAGAACTGTAATAATTATACTTATTACTTATATTGTTAGCAATATAACGTGCATTATTACCCATGTAATGCAGTTATTATCGCTAGAACTGTAATAATTATACTTATTACTTATATTATTATCAATATAACATGCATTATTACCCATATTATGCAGTTATTATCGCTAGAACTATAATAAATATACGTACTACTTTTATTATCATCAATATAACATGCATTATTACCCATATTATGCAGTTATTATCGATATAACTGTAATAAATATACTTATTACTTTTATTATTATCAATATAACATGCACTATTTGCCATATTTTACTATTATTATCGCTAGAACTATAATAATTATACTTATTACTCCCGATATTATCAATATAACATGCATTATTACCCATATAATGCAGTTATTATCGCTAGAACTGTAATAATTATACTTATTACTTATATTGTTAGCAATATAACATGCATTATTACCCATATAATGCAGTTATTATCGCTAGAACTGTAATAATTATACTTATTACTTATATTATTATCAATAAAACAT
Source organism: Megachile leachella (assembly GCA_963576845.1). NCBI lineage: Eukaryota > Metazoa > Arthropoda > Insecta > Hymenoptera > Megachilidae > Megachile > Megachile leachella. The sequence goes on along the minus strand of CAUYWW010000111.1, from coordinate 1,958,081 downwards.
GCATTATTACCCATATTATGCAGTTATTATCGCTAGAACTGTAATAAGTATACTTATTACTTATATTATTATCAATATAACATGCATTATTACCCATATAATGCAGTTATTATCGCTAGAACTGTAATAAATATACTTACTACTTTCATTATCATCAATATAACATGCATTATTACCCATATTATGCAGTTATTATCGATAGAACTGTAATAAATATACTTATTACTTTTACTATTATCAATATATCATGCACTATTAGCCATATTTTACTATTATTATCGCTAGAACTGTAATAATTATACTTATTACTTATATTGTTAGCAATATAACATGCATTATTACCCATATAATGCAGTTATTATCGCTTGAACTGTAATAATTATACTTATTACTTATATTATTAGCAATATAACGTGCATTATTACCCATATAATGCAGTTATTATCGCCAGAACTGTAATAATTATACTTATTACTTATATTATTCTCAATATAACATGCATTATTACCCATATTATGCAGTTATTATCGCTAGAACTATAATAAACATACGTATTACTTTCATTATCATCAACATAACATGCATTATTACCCATATTATGCAGTTATTATCGATAGAACTGTAATAAATATACTTACTACTTTTACTATTAAAAATATGACATGCACTATTAGCCATATTTTACTATTATTATCGCTAGAACTATAATAATTATACTTATTACTCCCGATATTATCAATATAACATGCCTTATTAGGCATATAATGCAGTTATTATCGCTGGAACTGTAATAAATATACTTACTACTTTCATTATCATCAATATAACATGCATTATTACCCATATTATGCAGTTATTATCGATAGAACTGTAATAAATATACTTATTACTTTTATTATTATCAATATAACATGCACTATTTGCCATATTTTACTATTATTATCGCCAGAACTATAATAATTATACTTATTACTCCCGATATTATCAATATAACATGCATTATTACCCATATAATGCAGTTATTATCGCTAGAACTGTAATAATTATACTTATTACTTATATTATTATCAATAAAACATGAATTATTACCCATATAATGCAGTTATTATCGCTAGAACTGTAATAATTGTACTCATTACTTATATTATTAGCAATATAACGTGCATTATTACCCATATTATGCAGTTATTATCGCTAGAACTGTAATAATTATACTTATTACTTATATCATTATCAATATAACATGCATTATTACCCATATAATGGAGGTATTATCGCTAGAACTGTAATAATTATACTTATTACTTAGATTATTATCAATATAACATGCATTATTACCCATATTATGCAGTTATTATCGCTAGAACTATAATAAATATACGTATTACTTTTATTATCATCAATGTAACATGCATTATTACCCATATAATGCAGTTATTATCGCTAGAACTGTAATAATTATACTCATTACTTATATTATTAGCAATATAACGTGCATTATTACCCATATTATGCAGTTATTATCGCTAGAACTGTAATAATTGTACTCATTACTTATATTATTAGCAATATAACGTGCATTATTACCCATATTATGCAGTTATTATCGCTAGAACTGTAGTAAATATACTCATTACTTATATTATTAGCAATATAACGTGCATTATTACCCATATTATGCAGTTATTATCGCTAGAACTGTAATAATTATACTTATTACTTATATTATTATCAATATAACATGCATTATTACCCATATTATGCAGTTATTATCTCTAGAACGATAATTAATATACTTATTACTCCCAATATTATCAATATAACATGCATTTTTACCCATATAACGCAGTTATTATCGCTAGAACTGTAATAATTATACTTATTACTTATATTGTTAGCAATATAACGTGCATTATTACCCATGTAATGCAGTTATTATCGCTAGAACTGTAATAATTATACTTATTACTTATATTATTATCAATATAACATGCATTATTACCCATATTATGCAGTTATTATCGCTAGAACTATAATAAATATACGTACTACTTTTATTATCATCAATATAACATGCATTATTACCGATATTATGCAGTTATTATCGATATAACTGTAATAAATATACTTATTACTTTTATTATTATCAATATAACATGCACTATTTGCCATATTTTACTATTATTATCGCTAGAACTATAATAATTATACTTATTACTCCCGATATTATCAATATAACATGCATTATTACCCATATAATGCAATTATTATCGCTAGAACTGTAATAATTATACTTATTACTTATATTGTTAGCAATATAACATGCATTATTACCCATATAATGCAGTTATTATCGCTAGAACTGTAATAATTATACTTATTACTGATATTATTATCAATAAAACATGCATTATTACCCATATTATGCAGTTATTATCGCTAGAACTGTAATAAGTATACTTATTACTTATATTATTATCAATATAACATGCATTATTACCCATATAATGGAGGTATTATCGCTAGAACTGTAATAATTATACTTATTACTTATACTATTAGCAATATAACGTGCATTATTACCCATATAATGCAGTTATTATCGCCAGAACTGTAATAATTATACTTATTACTTATATTATTATCAATAAAACATGAATTATTACCCATATAATGCAGTTATTATCGCTAGAACTGTAATAATTGTACTCATTACTTATATTATTAGCAATATAACGTGCATTATTACCCATATTATGCAGTTATTATCGCTAGAACTGTAATAATTATACTTATTACTTATATCATTATCAATATAACATGCATTATTACCCATATAATGGAGGTATTATCGCTAGAACTGTAATAATTATACTTATTACTTAGATTATTATCAATATAACATGCATTATTACCCATATTATGCAGTTATTATCGCTAGAACTATAATAAATATACGTATTACTTTTATTATCATCAATGTAACATGCATTATTACCCATATAATGCAGTTATTATCGCTAGAACTGTAATAATTATACTCATTACTTATATTATTAGCAATATAACGTGCATTATTACCCATATTATGCAGTTATTATCGCTAGAACTGTAATAATTGTACTCATTACTTATATTATTAGCAATATAACGTGCATTATTACCCATATTATGCAGTTATTATCGCTAGAACTGTAGTAAATATACTCATTACTTATATTATTAGCAATATAACGTGCATTATTACCCATATTATGCAGTTATTATCGCTAGAACTGTAATAATTATACTTATTACTTATATTATTATCAATATAACATGCATTATTACCCATATTATGCAGTTATTATCTCTAGAACGATAATTAATATACTTATTACTCCCAATATTATCAATATAACATGCATTTTTACCCATATAACGCAGTTATTATCGCTAGAACTGTAATAATTATACTTATTACTTATATTGTTAGCAATATAACGTGCATTATTACCCATGTAATGCAGTTATTATCGCTAGAACTGTAATAATTATACTTATTACTTATATTATTATCAATATAACATGCATTATTACCCATATTATGCAGTTATTATCGCTAGAACTATAATAAATATACGTACTACTTTTATTATCATCAATATAACATGCATTATTACCCATATTATGCAGTTATTATCGATATAACTGTAATAAATATACTTATTACTTTTATTATTATCAATATAACATGCACTATTTGCCATATTTTACTATTATTATCGCTAGAACTATAATAATTATACTTATTACTCCCGATATTATCAATATAACATGCATTATTACCCATATAATGCAGTTATTATCGCTAGAACTGTAATAATTATACTTATTACTTATATTGTTAGCAATATAACATGCATTATTACCCATATAATGCAGTTATTATCGCTAGAACTGTAATAATTATACTTATTACTTATATTATTATCAATAAAACATGCATTATTACCCATATTATGCAGTTATTATCGCTAGAACTGTAATAAGTATACTTATTACTTATATTATTATCAATATAACATGCATTATTACCCATATAATGGAGGTATTATCGCTAGAACTGTAATAATTATACTTATTACTTATACTATTAGCAATATAACGTGCATTATTACCCATATAATGCAGTTATTATCGCCAGAACTGTAATAATTATACTTATTACTTATATTATTCTCAATATAACATGCATTATTACCCATATTATGCAGTTATTATCGCTAGAACTATAATAAACATACGTATTACTTTCATTATCATCAACATAACATGCATTATTACCCATATTATGCAGTTATTATCGATAGAACTGTAATAAATATACTTACTACTTTTACTATTAAAAATATGACATGCACTATTAGCCATATTTTACTATTATTATCGCTAGAACTATAATAATTATACTTATTACTCCCGATATTATCAATATAACATGCCTTATTAGGCATATAATGCAGTTATTATCGCTAGAACTGTAATAAATATACTTACTACTTTCATTATCATCAATATAACATGCATTATTACCCATATTATGCAGTTATTATCGATAGAACTGTAATAAATATACTTATTACTTTTACTATTATCAATATATCATGCACTATTAGCCATATTTTACTATTATTATCGCTAGAACTGTAATAATTATACTTATTACTTATATTGTTAGCAATATAACATGCATTATTACCCATATAATGCAGTTATTATCGCTTGAACTGTAATAATTATACTTATTACTTATATTATTAGCAATATAACGTGCATTATTACCCATATAATGCAGTTATTATCGCCAGAACTGTAATAATTATACTTATTACTTATATTATTCTCAATATAACATGCATTATTACCCATATTATGCAGTTATTATCGCTAGAACTATAATAAACATACGTATTACTTTCATTATCATCAACATAACATGCATTATTACCCATATTATGCAGTTATTATCGATAGAACTGTAATAAATATACTTACTACTTTTACTATTAAAAATATGACATGCACTATTAGCCATATTTTACTATTATTATCGCTAGAACTATAATAGTTATACTTATTACTCCCGATATTATCAATATAACATGCCTTATTAGGCATATAATGCAGTTATTATCGCTAGAACTGTAATAAATATACTTACTACTTTCATTATCATCAATATAACATGCATTATTACCCATATTATGCAGTTATTATCGATAGAACTGTAATAAATATACTTATTACTTTTATTATTATCAATATAACATGCACTATTTGCCATATTTTACTATTATTATCGCTAGAACTATAATAATTATACTTATTACTCCCGATATTATCAATATAACATGCATTATTACCCATATAATGCAGTTATTATCGCTAGAACTGTAATAATTATACTTATTACTTATATTATTATCAATAAAACATGAATTATTACCCATATAATGCAGTTATTATCGCTAGAACTGTAATAATTGTACTCATTACTTATATTATTAGCAATATAACGTGCATTATTACCCATATTATGCAGTTATTATCGCTAGAACTGTAATAATTATACTTATTACTTATATCATTATCAATATAACATGCATTATTACCCATATAATGGAGGTATTATCGCTAGAACTGTAATAATTATACTTATTACTTAGATTATTATCAATATAACATGCATTATTACCCATATTATGCAGTTATTATCGCTAGAACTATAATAAATATACGTATTACTTTTATTATCATCAATGTAACATGCATTATTACCCATATAATGCAGTTATTATCGCTAGAACTGTAATAATTATACTCATTACTTATATTATTAGCAATATAACGTGCATTATTACCCATATTATGCAGTTATTATCGCTAGAACTGTAATAATTGTACTCATTACTTATATTATTAGCAATATAACGTGCATTATTACCCATATTATGCAGTTATTATCGCTAGAACTGTAGTAAATATACTCATTACTTATATTATTAGCAATATAACGTGCATTATTACCCATATTATGCAGTTATTATCGCTAGAACTGTAATAATTATACTTATTACTTATATTATTATCAATATAACATGCATTATTACCCATATTATGCAGTTATTATCTCTAGAACGATAATTAATATACTTATTACTCCCAATATTATCAATATAACATGCATTTTTACCCATATAACGCAGTTATTATCGCTAGAACTGTAATAATTATACTTATTACTTATATTGTTAGCAATATAACGTGCATTATTACCCATGTAATGCAGTTATTATCGCTAGAACTGTAATAATTATACTTATTACTTATATTATTATCAATATAACATGCATTATTACCCATATTATGCAGTTATTATCGCTAGAACTATAATAAATATACGTACTACTTTTATTATCATCAATATAACATGCATTATTACCCATATTATGCAGTTATTATCGATATAACTGTAATAAATATACTTATTACTTTTATTATTATCAATATAACATGCACTATTTGCCATATTTTACTATTATTATCGCTAGAACTATAATAATTATACTTATTACTCCCGATATTATCAATATAACATGCATTATTACCCATATAATGCAGTTATTATCGCTAGAACTGTAATAATTATACTTATTACTTATATTGTTAGCAATATAACATGCATTATTACCCATATAATGCAGTTATTATCGCTAGAACTGTAATAATTATACTTATTACTTATATTATTATCAATAAAACATGCATTATTACCCATATTATGCAGTTATTATCGCTAGAACTGTAATAAGTATACTTATTACTTATATTATTATCAATATAACATGCATTATTACCCATATAATGGAGGTATTATCGCTAGAACTGTAATAATTATACTTATTACTTATACTATTAGCAATATAACGTGCATTATTACCCATATAATGCAGTTATTATCGCCAGAACTGTAATAATTATACTTATTACTTATATTATTCTCAATATAACATGAATTATTACCCATATAATGCAGTTATTATCGCTAGAACTGTAATAATTGTACTCATTACTTATATTATTAGCAATATAACGTGCATTATTACCCATATTATGCAGTTATTATCGCTAGAACTGTAATAATTATACTTATTACTTATATCATTATCAATATAACATGCGTTATTACCCATATAATGGAGGTATTATCGCTAGAACTGTAATAATTATACTTATTACTTAGATTATTATCAATATAACATGCATTATTACCCATATTATGCAGTTATTATCGCTAGAACTATAATAAATATACGTATTACTTTTATTATCATCAATGTAACATGCATTATTACCCATATAATGCAGTTATTATCGCTAGAACTGTAATAATTATACTCATTACTTATATTATTAGCAATATAACGTGCATTATTACCCATATTATGCAGTTATTATCGCTAGAACTGTAATAATTGTACTCATTACTTATATTATTAGCAATATAACGTGCATTATTACCCATATTATGCAGTTATTATCGCTAGAACTGTAGTAAATATACTCATTACTTATATTATTAGCAATATAACGTGCATTATTACCCATATTATGCAGTTATTATCGCTAGAACTGTAATAATTATACTTATTACTTATATTATTATCAATATAACATGCATTATTACCCATATTATGCAGTTATTATCTCTAGAACGATAATTAATATACTTATTACTCCCAATATTATCAATATAACATGCATTTTTACCCATATAACGCAGTTATTATCGCTAGAACTGTAATAATTATACTTATTACTTATATTGTTAGCAATATAACGTGCATTATTACCCATGTAATGCAGTTATTATCGCTAGAACTGTAATAATTATACTTATTACTTATATTATTATCAATATAACATGCATTATTACCCATATTATGCAGTTATTATCGCTAGAACTATAATAAATATACGTACTACTTTTATTATCATCAATATAACATGCATTATTACCCATATTATGCAGTTATTATCGATATAACTGTAATAAATATACTTATTACTTTTATTATTATCAATATAACATGCACTATTTGCCATATTTTACTATTATTATCGCTAGAACTATAATAATTATACTTATTACTCCCGATATTATCAATATAACATGCATTATTACCCATATAATGCAGTTATTATCGCTAGAACTGTAATAATTATACTTATTACTTATATTGTTAGCAATATAACATGCATTATTACCCATATAATGCAGTTATTATCGCTAGAACTGTAATAATTATACTTATTACTTATATTATTATCAATAAAACATGCATTATTACCCATATTATGCAGTTATTATCGCTAGAACTGTAATAAGTATACTTATTACTTATATTATTATCAATATAACATGCATTATTACCCATATAATGGAGGTATTATCGCTAGAACTGTAATAATTATACTTATTACTTATACTATTAGCAATATAACGTGCATTATTACCCATATAATGCAGTTATTATCGCCAGAACTGTAATAATTATACTTATTACTTATATTATTCTCAATATAACATGCATTATTACCCATATTATGCAGTTATTATCGCTAGAACTATAATAAACATACGTATTACTTTCATTATCATCAACATAACATGCATTATTACCCATATTATGCAGTTATTATCGATAGAACTGTAATAAATATACTTACTACTTTTACTATTAAAAATATGACATGCACTATTAGCCATATTTTACTATTATTATCGCTAGAACTATAATAATTATACTTATTACTCCCGATATTATCAATATAACATGCCTTATTAGGCATATAATGCAGTTATTATCGCTAGAACTGTAATAAATATACTTACTACTTTCATTATCATCAATATAACATGCATTATTACCCATATTATGCAGTTATTATCGATAGAACTGTAATAAATATACTTATTACTTTTATTATTATCAATATAACATGCACTATTTGCCATATTTTACTATTATTATCGCTAGAACTATAATAATTATACTTATTACTCCCGATATTATCAATATAACATGCATTATTACCCATGTAATGCAGTTATTATCGCTAGAACTGTAATAATTATACTTATTACTTATATTATTATCAATATAACATGCATTATTACCCATATTATGCAGTTATTATCGCTAGAACTATAATAAATATACGTACTACTTTTATTATCATCAATATAACATGCATTATTACCCATATTATGCAGTTATTATCGATATAACTGTAATAAATATACTTATTACTTTTATTATTATCAATATAACATGCACTATTTGCCATATTTTACTATTATTATCGCTAGAACTATAATAATTATACTTATTACTCCCGATATTATCAATATAACATGCATTATTACCCATATAATGCAGTTATTATCGCTAGAACTGTAATAATTATACTTATTACTTATATTGTTAGCAATATAACATGCATTATTACCCATATAATGCAGTTATTATCGCTAGAACTGTAATAATTATACTTATTACTTATCTTATTATCAATAAAACATGCATTATTACCCATATTATGCAGTTATTATCGCTAGAACTGTAATAAGTATACTTATTACTTATATTATTATCAATATAACATGCATTATTACCCATATAATGGAGGTATTATCGCTAGAACTGTAATAATTATACTTATTACTTATACTATTAGCAATATAACGTGCATTATTACCCATATAATGCAGTTATTATCGCCAGAACTGTAATAATTATACTTATTACTTATATTATTCTCAATATAACATGCATTATTACCCATATTATGCAGTTATTATCGCTAGAACTATAATAAACATACGTATTACTTTCATTATCATCAACATAACATGCATTATTACTCATATTATGCAGTTATTATCGATAGAACTGTAATAAATATACTTACTACTTTTACTATTAAAAATATGACATGCACTATTAGCCATATTTTACTATTATTATCGCTAGAACTATAATAATTATACTTATTACTCCCGATATTATCAATATAACATGCCTTATTAGGCATATAATGCAGTTATTATCGCTAGAACTGTAATAAATATACTTACTACTTTCATTATCATCAATATAACATGCATTATTACCCATATTATGCAGTTATTATCGATAGAACTGTAATAAATATACTTATTACTTTTACTATTATCAATATATCATGCACTATTAGCCATATTTTACTATTATTATCGCTAGAACTGTAATAATTATACTTATTACTTATATTGTTAGCAATATAACATGCATTATTACCCATATAATGCAGTTATTATCGCTAGAACTGTAATAATTATACTTATTACTTATATTATTAGCAATATAACGTGCATTATTACCCATATAATGCAGTTATTATCGCCAGAACTGTAATAATTATACTTATTACTTATATTATTCTCAATATAACATGCATTATTACCCATATTATGCAGTTATTATCGCTAGAACTATAATAAACATACGTATTACTTTCATTATCATCAACATAACATGCATTATTACCCATATTATGCAGTTATTATCGATAGAACTGTAATAAATATACTTACTACTTTTACTATTAAAAACATGACATGCACTATTAGCCATATTTTACTATTATTATCGCTAGAACTATAATAATTATACTTATTACTCCCGATATTATCAATATAACATGCCTTATTAGGCATATAATGCAGTTATTATCGCTAGAACTGTAATAAATATACTTACTACTTTCATTATCATCAATATAACATGCATTATTACCCATATTATGCAGTTATTATCGATAGAACTGTAATAAATATACTTATTACTTTTACTATTATCAATATATCATGCACTATTAGCCATATTTTACTATTATTATCGCTAGAACTGTAATAATTATACTTATTACTTATATTGTTAGCAATATAACATGCATTATTACCCATATAATGCAGTTATTATCGCTTGAACTGTAATAATTATACTTATTACTTATATTATTAGCAATATAACGTGCATTATTACCCATATAATGCAGTTATTATCGCCAGAACTGTAATAATTATACTTATTACTTATATTATTCTCAATATAACATGCATTATTACCCATATTATGCAGTTATTATCGCTAGAACTATAATAAACATACGTATTACTTTCATTATCATCAACATAACATGCATTATTACCCATATTATGCAGTTATTATCGATAGAACTGTAATAAATATACTTACTACTTTTACTATTAAAAATATGACATGCACTATTAGCCATATTTTACTATTATTATCGCTAGAACTATAATAATTATACTTATTACTCCCGATATTATCAATATAACATGCCTTATTAGGCATATAATGCAGTTATTATCGCTAGAACTGTAATAAATATACTTACTACTTTCATTATCATCAATATAACATGCATTATTACCCATATTATGCAGTTATTATCGATAGAACTGTAATAAATATACTTATTACTTTTACTATTATCAATATATCATGCACTATTAGCCATATTTTACTATTATTATCGCTAGAACTGTAATAATTATACTTATTACTTATATTGTTAGCAATATAACATGCATTATTACCCATATAATGCAGTTATTATCGCTAGAACTGTAATAATTATACTTATTACTTATATTATTAGCAATATAACGTGCATTATTACCCATATAATGCAGTTATTATCGCCAGAACTGTAATAATTATACTTATTACTTATATTATTCTCAATATAACATGCATTATTACCCATATTATGCAGTTATTATCGCTAGAACTATAATAAACATACGTATTACTTTCATTATCATCAACATAACATGCATTATTACCCATATTATGCAGTTATTATCGATATAACTGTAATAAATATACTTATTACTTTTATTATTATCAATATAACATGCACTATTTGCCATATTTTACTATTATTATCGCTAGAACTATAATAATTATACTTATTACTCCCGATATTATCAATATAACATGCATTATTACCCATATAATGCAGTTATTATCTCTAGAACTGTAATAATTATACTTATTACTTATATTGTTAGCAATATAACATGCATTATTACCCATATAATGCAGTTATTATCGCTAGAACTGTAATAATTATACTTATTACTTATATTATTATCAATAAAACATGCATTATTACCCATATTATGCAGTTATTATCGCTAGAACTGTAATAAGTATACTTATTACTTATATTATTATCAATATAACATGCATTATTACCCATATAATGGAGGTATTATCGCTAGAACTGTAATAATTATACTTATTACTTATACTATTAGCAATATAACGTGCATTATTACCCATATAATGCAGTTATTATCGCCAGAACTGTAATAATTATACTTATTACTTATATTATTCTCAATATAACATGCATTATTACCCATATTATGCAGTTATTATCGCTAGAACTATAATAAACATACGTATTACTTTCATTATCATCAACATAACATGCATTATTACTCATATTATGCAGTTATTATCGATAGAACTGTAATAAATATACTTACTACTTTTACTATTAAAAATATGACATGCACTATTAGCCATATTTTACTATTATTATCGCTAGAACTATAATAATTATACTTATTACTCCCGATATTATCAATATAACATGCCTTATTAGGCATATAATGCAGTTATTATCGCTAGAACTGTAATAAATATACTTACTACTTTCATTATCATCAATATAACATGCATTATTACCCATATTATGCAGTTATTATCGATAGAACTGTAATAAATATACTTATTACTTTTACTATTATCAATATATCATGCACTATTAGCCATATTTTACTATTATTATCGCTAGAACTGTAATAATTATACTTATTACTTATATTGTTAGCAATATAACATGCATTATTACCCATATAATGCAGTTATTATCGCTAGAACTGTAATAATTATACTTATTACTTATATTATTAGCAATATAACGTGCATTATTACCCATATAATGCAGTTATTATCGCCAGAACTGTAATAATTATACTTATTACTTATATTATTCTCAATATAACATGCATTATTACCCATATTATGCAGTTATTATCGCTAGAACTATAATAAACATACGTATTACTTTCATTATCATCAACATAACATGCATTATTACCCATATTATGCAGTTATTATCGATAGAACTGTAATAAATATACTTACTACTTTTACTATTAAAAATATGACATGCACTATTAGCCATATTTTACTATTATTATCGCTAGAACTATAATAATTATACTTATTACTCCCGATATTATCAATATAACATGCCTTATTAGGCATATAATGCAGTTATTATCGCTAGAACTGTAATAAATATACTTACTACTTTCATTATCATCAATATAACATGCATTATTACCCATATTATGCAGTTATTATCGATAGAACTGTAATAAATATACTTATTACTTTTACTATTATCAATATATCATGCACTATTAGCCATATTTTACTATTATTATCGCTAGAACTGTAATAATTATACTTATCACTTATATTGTTAGCAATATAACATGCATTATTACCCATATAATGCAGTTATTATCGCTTGAACTGTAATAATTATACTTATTACTTATATTATTAGCAATATAACGTGCATTATTACCCATATTATGCAGTTATTATCGCTAGAACTGTAATAATTATACTTATTACTTATATCATTATCAATATAACATGCATTATTACCCATATAATGGAGGTATTATCGCTAGAACTGTAATAATTATACTTATTACTTAGATTATTATCAATATAACATGCATTATTACCCATATTATGCAGTTATTATCGCTAGAACTATAATAAATATACGTATTACTTTTATTATCATCAATGTAACATGCATTATTACCCATATAATGCAGTTATTATCGCTAGAACTGTAATAATTATACTCATTACTTATATTATTAGCAATATAACGTGCATTATTACCCATATTATGCAGTTATTATCGCTAGAACTGTAATAATTGTACTCATTACTTATATTATTAGCAATATAACGTGCATTATTACCCATATTATGCAGTTATTATCGCTAGAACTGTAGTAAATATACTCATTACTTATATTATTAGCAATATAACGTGCATTATTACCCATATTATGCAGTTATTATCGCTAGAACTGTAATAATTATACTTATTACTTATATTATTATCAATATAACATGCATTATTACCCATATTATGCAGTTATTATCTCTAGAACGATAATTAATATACTTATTACTCCCAATATTATCAATATAACATGCATTTTTACCCATATAATGCAGTTATTATCGCTAGAACTGTAATAATTATACTTATTACTTATATTGTTAGCAATATAACGTGCATTATTACCCATGTAATGCAGTTATTATCGCTAGAACTGTAATAATTATACTTATTACTTATATTATTATCAATATAACATGCATTATTACCCATATTATGCAGTTATTATCGCTAGAACTATAATAAATATACGTACTACTTTTATTATCATCAATATAACATGCATTATTACCCATATTATGCAGTTATTATCGATATAACTGTAATAAATATACTTATTACTTTTATTATTATCAATATAACATGCACTATTTGCCATATTTTACTATTATTATCGCTAGAACTATAATAATTATACTTATTACTCCCGATATTATCAATATAACATGCATTATTACCCATATAATGCAGTTATTATCGCTAGAACTGTAATAATTATACTTATTACTTATATTGTTAGCAATATAACATGCATTATTACCCATATAATGCAGTTATTATCGCTAGAACTGTAATAATTATACTTATTACTTATATTATTATCAATAAAACATGCATTTTTACCCATATAATGCAGTTATTATCGCTAGAACTGTAATAATTATACTTATTACTTATATTGTTAGCAATATAACGTGCATTATTACCCATGTAATGCAGTTATTATCGCTAGAACTGTAATAATTATACTTATTACTTATATTATTATCAATATAACATGCATTATTACCCATATTATGCAGTTATTATCGCTAGAACTATAATAAATATACGTACTACTTTTATTATCATCAATATAACATGCATTATTACCCATATTATGCAGTTATTATCGATATAACTGTAATAAATATACTTATTACTTTTATTATTATCAATATAACATGCACTATTTGCCATATTTTACTATTATTATCGCTAGAACTATAATAATTATACTTATTACTCCCGATATTATCAATATAACATGCATTATTACCCATATAATGCAGTTATTATCGCTAGAACTGTAATAATTATACTTATTACTTATATTGTTAGCAATATAACATGCATTATTACCCATATAATGCAGTTATTATCGCTAGAACTGTAATAATTATACTTATTACTTATATTATTATCAATAAAACATGCATTATTACCCATATTATCCAGTTATTATCGCTAGAACTGTAATAAGTATACTTATTACTTATATTATTATCAATATAACATGCATTATTACCCATATAATGGAGGTATTATCGCTAGAACTGTAATAATTATACTTATTACTTATACTATTAGCAATATAACGTGCATTATTACCCATATAATGCAGTTATTATCGCCAGAACTGTAATAATTATACTTATTACTTATATTATTCTCAATATAACATGCATTATTACCCATATTATGCAGTTATTATCGCTAGAACTATAATAAACATACGTATTACTTTCATTATCATCAACATAACATGCATTATTACTCATATTATGCAGTTATTATCGATAGAACTGTAATAAATATACTTACTACTTTTACTATTAAAAATATGACATGCACTATTAGCCATATTTTACTATTATTATCGCTAGAACTATAATAATTATACTTATTACTCCCGATATTATCAATATAACATGCCTTATTAGGCATATAATGCAGTTATTATCGCTAGAACTGTAATAAATATACTTACTACTTTCATTATCATCAATATAACATGCATTATTACCCATATTATGCAGTTATTATCGATAGAACTGTAATAAATATACTTATTACTTTTACTATTATCAATATATCATGCACTATTAGCCATATTTTACTATTATTATCGCTAGAACTGTAATAATTATACTTATTACTTATATTGTTAGCAATATAACATGCATTATTACCCATATAATGCAGTTATTATCGCTAGAACTGTAATAATTATACTTATTACTTATATTATTAGCAATATAACGTGCATTATTACCCATATAATGCAGTTATTATCGCCAGAACTGTAATAATTATACTTATTACTTATATTATTCTCAATATAACATGCATTATTACCCATATTATGCAGTTATTATCGCTAGAACTATAATAAACATACGTATTACTTTCATTATCATCAACATAACATGCATTATTACCCATATTATGCAGTTATTATCGATAGAACTGTAATAAATATACTTACTACTTTTACTATTAAAAATATGACATGCACTATTAGCCATATTTTACTATTATTATCGCTAGAACTATAATAATTATACTTATTACTCCCGATATTATCAATATAACATGCCTTATTAGGCATATAATGCAGTTATTATCGCTAGAACTGTAATAAATATACTTACTACTTTCATTATCATCAATATAACATGCATTATTACCCATATTATGCAGTTATTATCGATAGAACTGTAATAAATATACTTATTACTTTTACTATTATCAATATATCATGCACTATTAGCCATATTTTACTATTATTATCGCTAGAACTGTAATAATTATACTTATTACTTATATTGTTAGCAATATAACATGCATTATTACCCATATAATGCAGTTATTATCGCTAGAACTGTAATAATTATACTTATTACTTATATTATTAGCAATATAACGTGCATTATTACCCATATAATGCAGTTATTATCGCTAGAACTGTAATAATTGTACTCATTACTTATATTATTAGCAATATAACGTGCATTATTACCCATATTTGCAGTTATTATCGCTAGAACTGTAATAAATGTACTCATTACTTATATTATTAGCAATATAACGTGCATTATTACCCATATTATGCAGTTATTATCGCTAGAACTGTAATAATTATTCTTATTACTTATACTATTACCAATATAACGTGCATTATTACCCATATAATGCAGTTATTATCGCCAGAACTGTAATAATTATACTTATTACTTATATTATTCTCAATATAACATGCATTATTACCCATATTATGCAGTTATTATCTCTAGAACGATAATTAATATACTTATTACTCCCAATATTATCAATATAACATGCATTTTTACCCATATAATGCAGTTATTATCGCTAGAACTGTAATAATTATACTTATTACTTATATTGTTAGCAATATAACGTGCATTATTACCCATGTAATGCAGTTATTATCGCTAGAACTATAATAAATATACGTACTACTTTTATTATCATCAATATAACATGCATTATTACCCATATTATGCAGTTATTATCGATATAACTGCAATAAATATACTTATTACTTTTATTATTATCAATATAACATGCACTATTTGCCATATTTTACTATTATTATCGCTAGAACTATAATAATTATACTTATTACTCCCGATATTATCAATATAACATGCATTATTACCCATATAATGCAGTTATTATCGCTAGAACTGTAATAATTATACTTATTACTTATATTGTTAGCAATATAACATGCATTATTACCCATATAATGCAGTTATTATCGCTAGAACTGTAATAATTATACTTATTACTTATATTATTATCAATAAAACATGCATTATTACCCATATTATGCAGTTATTATCGCTAGAACTGTAATAAGTATACTTATTACTTATATTATTATCAATATAACATGCATTATTACCCATATAATGGAGGTATTATCGCTAGAACTGTAATAATTATACTTATTACTTATACTATTAGCAATATAACGTGCATTATTACCCATATAATGCAGTTATTATCGCCAGAACTGTAATAATTATACTTATTACTTATATTATTCTCAATATAACATGCATTATTACCCATATTATGCAGTTATTATCGCTAGAACTATAATAAACATACGTATTACTTTCATTATCATCAACATAACATGCATTATTACTCATATTATGCAGTTATTATCGATAGAACTGTAATAAATATACTTACTACTTTTACTATTAAAAATATGACATGCACTATTAGCCATATTTTACTATTATTATCGCTAGAACTATAATAATTATACTTATTACTCCCGATATTATCAATATAACATGCCTTATTAGGCATATAATGCAGTTATTATCGCTAGAACTGTAATAAATATACTTACTACTTTCATTATCATCAATATAACATGCATTATTACCCATATTATGCAGTTATTATCGATAGAACTGTAATAAATATACTTATTACTTTTACTATTATCAATATATCATGCACTATTAGCCATATTTTACTATTATTATCGCTAGAACTGTAATAATTATACTTATTACTTATATTGTTAGCAATATAACATGCATTATTACCCATATAATGCAGTTATTATCGCTAGAACTGTAATAATTATACTTATTACTTATATTATTAGCAATATAACGTGCATTATTACCCATATAATGCAGTTATTATCGCCAGAACTGTAATAATTATACTTATTACTTATATTATTCTCAATATAACATGCATTATTACCCATATTATGCAGTTATTATCGCTAGAACTATAATAAACATACGTATTACTTTCATTATCATCAACATAACATGCATTATTACCCAATTATGCAGTTATTATCGATAGAACTGTAATAAATATACTTACTACTTTTACTATTAAAAATATGACATGCACTATTAGCCATATTTTACTATTATTATCGCTAGAACTATAATAATTATACTTATTACTCCCGATATTATCAATATAACATGCCTTATTAGGCATATAATACAGTTATTATCGCTAGAACTGTAATAAATATACTTACTACTTTCATTATCATCAATATAACATGCATTATTACCCATATTATGCAGTTATTATCGATAGAACTGTAATAAATATACTTATTACTTCTACTATTATCAATATATCATGCACTATTAGCCATATTTTACTATTATTATCGCTAGAACTGTAATAATTATACTTATTACTTATATTGTTAGCAATATAACATGCATTATTACCCATATAATGCAGTTATTATCGCTTGAACTGTAATAATTATACTTATTACTTATATTATTAGCAATATAACGTGCATTATTACCCATATAATGCAGTTATTATCGCCAGAACTGTAATAATTATACTTATTACTTATATTATTCTCAATATAACATGCATTATTACCCATATTATGCAGTTATTATCGCTAGAACTATAATAAACATACGTATTACTTTCATTATCATCAACATAACATGCATTATTACCCATATTATGCAGTTATTATCGATAGAACTGTAATAAATATACTTACTACTTTTACTATTAAAAATATGACATGCACTATTAGCCATATTTTACTATTATTATCGCTAGAACTATAATAATTATACTTATTACTCCCGATATTATCAATATAACATGCCTTATTAGGCATATAATGCAGTTATTATCGCTAGAACTGTAATAAATATACTTACTACTTTCATTATCATCAATATAACATGCATTATTACCCATATTATGCAGTTATTATCGATAGAACTGTAATAAATATACTTATTACTTTTACTATTATCAATATATCATGCACTATTAGCCATATTTTACTATTATTATCGCTAGAACTGTAATAATTATACTTATTACTTATATTGTTAGCAATATAACATGCATTATTACCCATATAATGCAGTTATTATCGCTTGAACTGTAATAATTATACTTATTACTTATATTATTAGCAATATAACGTGCATTATTACCCATATAATGCAGTTATTATCGCCAGAACTGTAATAATTATACTTATTACTTATATTATTCTCAATATAACATGCATTATTACCCATATTATGCAGTTATTATCGCTAGAACTATAATAAACATACGTATTACTTTCATTATCATCAACATAACATGCATTATTACCCATATTATGCAGTTATTATCGATAGAACTGTAATAAATATACTTACTACTTTTACTATTAAAAATATGACATGCACTATTAGCCATATTTTACTATTATTATCGCTAGAACTATAATAATTATACTTATTACTCCCGATATTATCAATATAACATGCCTTATTAGGCATATAATGCAGTTATTATCGCTAGAACTGTAATAAATATACTTACTACTTTCATTATCATCAATATAACATGCATTATTACCCATATTATGCAGTTATTATCGATAGAACTGTAATAAATATACTTATTACTTTTACTATTATCAATATATCATGCACTATTAGCCATATTTTACTATTATTATCGCTAGAACTGTAATAATTATACTTATTACTTATATTGTTAGCAATATAACATGCATTATTACCCATATAATGCAGTTATTATCGCTAGAACTGTAATAATTATACTTATTACTTATATTATTAGCAATATAACGTGCATTATTACCCATATAATGCAGTTATTATCGCCAGAACTGTAATAATTATACTTATTACTTATATTATTCTCAATATAACATGCATTATTACCCATATTATGCAGTTATTATCGCTAGAACTATAATAAACATACGTATTACTTTCATTATCATCAACATAACATGCATTATTACCCATATTATGCAGTTATAATCGATAGAACTGTAATAAATATACTTACTACTTTTACTATTAAAAATATGACATGCACTATTAGCCATATTTTACTATTATTATCGCTAGAACTATAATAATTATACTTATTACTCCCCATATTATCAATATAACATGCCTTATTAGGCATATAATGCAGTTATTATCGCTAGAACTGTAATAAATATACTTACTACTTTCATTATCATCAATATAACATGCATTATTACCCATATTATGCAGTTATTATCGATAGAACTGTAATAAATATACTTATTACTTTTACTATTATCAATATATCATGCACTATTAGCCATATTTTACTATTATTATCGCTAGAACTGTAATAATTATACTTATTACTTATATTGTTAGCAATATAACATGCATTATTACCCATATAATGCAGTTATTATCGCTAGAACTGTAATAATTATACTTATTACTTATATTATTAGCAATATAACGTGCATTATTACCCATATAATGCAGTTATTATCGCTAGAACTGTAATAATTGTACTCATTACTTATATTATTAGCAATATAACGTGCATTATTACCCATATTATGCAGTTATTATCGCTAGAACTGTAATAAATGTACTCATTACTTATATTATTAGCAATATAACGTGCATTATTACCCATATTATGCAGTTATTATCGCTAGAACTGTAATAATTATTCTTATTACTTATACTATTACCAATATAACGTGCATTATTACCCATATAATGCAGTTATTATCGCCAGAACTGTAATAATTATACTTATTACTTATATTATTCTCAATATAACATGTATTATTACCCATATTATGCAGTTATTATCTCTAGAACCATAATTAATACACTTATTACTCCCAATATTATCAATATAACATGCATTTTTACCCATATAATGCAGTTATTATCGCTAGAACTGTAATAATTATACTTATTACTTATATTGTTAGCAATATAACGTGCATTATTACCCATATAATGCAGTTATTATCGCTAGAACTGTAATAATTATACTTATTACTTATATTATTATCAATATAACATGCATTATAACCCATATTATGCAGTTATTATCGCTAGAACTATAATAAATATACGTACTACTTTTATTATCATCAATATAACATGCATTATTACCCATATTATGCAGTTATTATCGATATAACTGTAATAAATATACTTATTACTTTTATTATTATCAATATAACATGCACTATTTGCCATATTTTACTATTACTATCGCTAGAACTATAATAATTATACTTATTACTCCCGATATTATCAATATAACATGCATTATTACCCATATAATGCAGTTATTATCGCTAGAACTGTAATAATTATACTTATTACTTATATTGTTAGCAATATAACATGCATTATTACCCATATAATGCAGTTATTATCGCTAGAACTGTAATAATTACACTTATTACTTATATTATTATCAATAAAACATGCATTATTACCCATATTATGCAGTTATTATCGCTAGAACTGTAATAAGTATACTTATTACTTATATTATTATCAATATAACATGCATTATTACCCATATAATGGAGGTATAATCGCTAGAACTGTAATAATTATACTTATTACTTATACTATTAGCAATATAACGTGCATTATTACCCATATAATGCAGTTATTATCGCCAGAACTGTAATAATTATACTTATTACTTATATTATTCTCAATATAACATGCATTATTACCCATATTATGCAGTTATTATCGCTAGAACTATAATAAACATACGTATTACTTTCATTATCATCAACATAACATGCATTATTACTCATATTATGCAGTTATTATCGATAGAACTGTAATAAATATACTTACTACTTTTACTATTAAAAATATGACATGCACTATTAGCCATATTTTACTATTATTATCGCTAGAACTATAATAATTATACTTATTACTCCCGATATTATCAATATAACATGCCTTATTAGGCATATAATGCAGTTATTATCGCTAGAACTGTAATAAATATACTTACTACTTTCATTATCATCAATATAACATGCATTATTACCCATATTATGCAGTTATTATCGATAGAACTGTAATAAATATACTTATTACTTTTACTATTATCAATATATCATGCACTATTAGCCATATTTTACTATTATTATCGCTAGAACTGTAGTAATTATACTTATTACTTATATTGTTAGCAATATAACATGCATTATTACCCATATAATGCAGTTATTATCGCTAGAACTGTAATAATTATACTTATTACTTATATTATTAGCAATATAACGTGCATTATTACCCATATAATGCAGTTATTATCGCCAGAACTGTAATAATTATACTTATTACTTATATTATTCTCAATATAACATGCATTATTACCCATATTATGCAGTTATTATCGCTAGAACTATAATAAACATACGTATTACTTTCATTATCATCAACATAACATGCATTATTACCCATATTATGCAGTTATTATCGATAGAACTGTAATAAATATACTTACTACTTTTACTATTAAAAATATGACATGCACTATTAGCCATATTTTACTATTATTATCGCTAGAACTATAATAATTATACTTATTACTCCCGATATTATCAATATAACATGCCTTATTAGGCATATAATGCAGTTATTATCGCTAGAACTGTAATAAATATACTTACTACTTTCATTATCATCAATATAACATGCATTATTACCCATATTATGCAGTTATTATCGATAGAACTGTAATAAATATACTTATTACTTTTACTATTATCAATATATCATGCACTATTAGCCATATTTTACTATTATTATCGCTAGAACTGTAATAATTATACTTATTACTTATATTGTTAGCAATATAACATGCATTATTACCCATATAATGCAGTTATTATCGCTAGAACTGTAATAATTATACTTATTACTTATATTATTAGCAATATAACGTGCATTATTACCCATATAATGCAGTTATTATCGCTAGAACTGTAATAATTGTACTCATTACTTATATTATTAGCAATATAACGTGCATTATTACCCATATTATGCAGTTATTATCGCTAGAACTGTAATAAATGTACTCATTACTTATATTATTAGCAATATAACGTGCATTATTACCCATATTATGCAGTTATTATCGCTAGAACTGTAATAATTATACTTATTACTTATACTATTACCAATATAACGTGCATTATTACCCATATAATGCAGTTATTATCGCCAGAACTGTAATAATTATACTTATTACTTATATTATTCTCAATATAACATGCATTATTACCCATATTATGCAGTTATTATCTCTAGAACCATAATTAATACACTTATTACTCCCAATATTATCAATATAACATGCATTTTTACCCATATATTGCAGTTATTATCGCTAGAACTGTAATAATTATACTTATTACTTATATTGTTAGCAATATAACGTGCATTATTACCCATATAATGCAGTTATTATCGCTAGAACTGTAATAATTATACTTATTACTTATATTATTATCAATATAACATGCATTATTACCCATATTATGCAGTTATTATCGCTAGAACTATAATAAATATACGTACTACTTTTATTATCATCAATATAACATGCATTATTACCCATATTATGCAGTTATTATCGATATAACTGTAATAAATATACTTATTACTTTTATTATTATCAATATAACATGCACTATTTGCCATATTTTACTATTATTATCGCTAGAACTATAATAATTATACTTATTACTCCCGATATTATCAATATAACATGCATTATTACCCATATAATGCAGTTATTATCGCTAGAACTGTAATAATTATACTTATTACTTATATTGTTAGCAATATAACATGCATTATTACCCATATAATGCAGTTATTATCGCTAGAACTGTAATAATTATACTTATTACTTATATTATTATCAATAAAACATGCATTATTACCCATATTATGCAGTTATTATCGCTAGAACTGTAATAATTATACTTATTACTTATATTGTTAGCAATATAACATGCATTATTACCCATATAATGCAGTTATTATCGCTAGAACTGTAATAATTATACTTATTACTTATATTATTATCAATAAAACATGCATTATTACCCATATAATGCAGTTATTATCGCTAGAACTGTAATAATTGTACTCATTACTTATATTATTAGCAATATAACGTGCATTATTACCCATATTATGCAGTTATTATCGCTAGAACTGTAATAATTATACTTATTACTTATATTATTATCAATATAACATGCATTATTACCCATATTATGCAGTTATTATCTCTAGAACGATAATTAATATACTTATTACTCCCAATATTATCAATATAACATGCATTTTTACCCATATAATGCAGTTATTATCGCTAGAACTGTAATAATTATACTTATTACTTATATTGTTAGCAATATAACATGCATTATTACCCATATAATGCAGTTATTATCGCTGGAACTGTAATAATTATACTTATTACTTATATTATTATCAATAAAACATGCATTATTACCCATATAATGCAGTTATTATCGCTAGAACTGTAATAATTGTACTCATTACTTATATTATTAGCAATATAACGTGCATTATTACCCATATAATGCAGTTATTATCGCTAGAACTGTAATAATTATACTTATTACTTATATTATTATCAATATAACATGCATTATTACCCATATTATGCAGTTATTATCGCTAGAACTATAATAAATATACGTACTACTTTTATTATCATCAATATAACATGCATTATTACCCATATTATGCAGTTATTATCGATATAACTGTAATAAATATACTTATTACTTTTATTATTATCAATATAACATGCACTATTTGCCATATTTTACTATTATTATCGCTAGAACTATAATAATTATACTTATTACTCCCGATATTATCAATATAACATGCATTATTACCCATATTATGCAGTTATTATCGATAGAACTGTAATAAATATACTTACTACTTTTACTATTAAAAATATGACATGCACTATTAGCCATATTTTACTATTATTATCGCTAGAACTATAATAATTATACTTATTACTCCCGATATTATCAATATAACATGCCTTATTAGGCATATAATGCAGTTATTATCGCTAGAACTGTAATAAATATACTTACTACTTTCATTATCATCAATATAACATGCATTATTACCCATATTATGCAGTTATTATCGATAGAACTGTAATAAATATACTTATTACTTTTACTATTATCAATATATCATGCACTATTAGCCATATTTTACTATTATTATCGCTAGAACTGTAATAATTATACTTATTACTTATATTGTTAGCAATATAACATGCATTATTACCCATATAATGCAGTTATTATCGCTAGAACTGTAATAATTATACTTATTACTTATATTATTAGCAATATAACGTGCATTATTACCCATATAATGCAGTTATTATCGCTAGAACTGTAATAATTGTACTCATTACTTATATTATTAGCAATATAACGTGCATTATTACCCATATTATGCAGTTATTATCGCTAGAACTGTAATAAATGTACTCATTACTTATATTATTAGCAATATAACGTGCATTATTACCCATATTATGCAGTTATTATCGCTAGAACTGTAATAATTATACTTATTACTTATACTATTACCAATATAACGTGCATTATTACCCATATAATGCAGTTATTATCGCCAGAACTGTAATAATTATACTTATTACTTATATTATTCTCAATATAACATGCATTATTACCCATATTATGCAGTTATTATCTCTAGAACCATAATTAATACACTTATTACTCCCAATATTATCAATATAACATGCATTTTTACCCATATATTGCAGTTATTATCGCTAGAACTGTAATAATTATACTTATTACTTATATTGTTAGCAATATAACGTGCATTATTACCCATATAATGCAGTTATTATCGCTAGAACTGTAATAATTATACTTATTACTTATATTATTATCAATATAACATGCATTATTACCCATATTATGCAGTTATTATCGCTAGAACTATAATAAATATACGTACTACTTTTATTATCATCAATATAACATGCATTATTACCCATATTATGCAGTTATTATCGATATAACTGTAATAAATATACTTATTACTTTTATTATTATCAATATAACATGCACTATTTGCCATATTTTACTATTATTATCGCTAGAACTATAATAATTATACTTATTACTCCCGATATTATCAATATAACATGCATTATTACCCATATAATGCAGTTATTATCGCTAGAACTGTAATAATTATACTTATTACTTATATTGTTAGCAATATAACATGCATTATTACCCATATAATGCAGTTATTATCGCTAGAACTGTAATAATTATACTTATTACTTATATTATTATCAATAAAACATGCATTATTACCCATATTATGCAGTTATTATCGCTAGAACTGTAATAATTATACTTATTACTTATATTGTTAGCAATATAACATGCATTATTACCCATATAATGCAGTTATTATCGCTAGAACTGTAATAATTATACTTATTACTTATATTATTATCAATAAAACATGCATTATTACCCATATAATGCAGTTATTATCGCTAGAACTGTAATAATTGTACTCATTACTTATATTATTAGCAATATAACGTGCATTATTACCCATATTATGCAGTTATTATCGCTAGAACTGTAATAATTATACTTATTACTTATATTATTATCAATATAACATGCATTATTACCCATATTATGCAGTTATTATCTCTAGAACGATAATTAATATACTTATTACTCCCAATATTATCAATATAACATGCATTTTTACCCATATAATGCAGTTATTATCGCTAGAACTGTAATAATTATACTTATTACTTATATTGTTAGCAATATAACATGCATTATTACCCATATAATGCAGTTATTATCGCTGGAACTGTAATAATTATACTTATTACTTATATTATTATCAATAAAACATGCATTATTACCCATATAATGCAGTTATTATCGCTAGAACTGTAATAATTGTACTCATTACTTATATTATTAGCAATATAACGTGCATTATTACCCATATAATGCAGTTATTATCGCTAGAACTGTAATAATTATACTTATTACTTATATTATTATCAATATAACATGCATTATTACCCATATTATGCAGTTATTATCGCTAGAACTATAATAAATATACGTACTACTTTTATTATCATCAATATAACATGCATTATTACCCATATTATGCAGTTATTATCGATATAACTGTAATAAATATACTTATTACTTTTATTATTATCAATATAACATGCACTATTTGCCATATTTTACTATTATTATCGCTAGAACTATAATAATTATACTTATTACTCCCGATATTATCAATATAACATGCATTATTACCCATATTATGCAGTTATTATCGATAGAACTGTAATAAATATACTTACTACTTTTACTATTAAAAATATGACATGCACTATTAGCCATATTTTACTATTATTATCGCTAGAACTATAATAATTATACTTATTACTCCCGATATTATCAATATAACATGCCTTATTAGGCATATAATGCAGTTATTATCGCTAGAACTGTAATAAATATACTTACTACTTTCATTATCATCAATATAACATGCATTATTACCCATATTATGCAGTTATTATCGATAGAACTGTAATAAATATACTTATTACTTTTACTATTATCAATATATCATGCACTATTAGCCATATTTTACTATTATTATCGCTAGAACTGTAATAATTATACTTATTACTTATATTGTTAGCAATATAACATGCATTATTACCCATATAATGCAGTTATTATCGCTAGAACTGTAATAATTATACTTATTACTTATATTATTAGCAATATAACGTGCATTATTACCCATATAATGCAGTTATTATCGCTAGAACTGTAATAATTGTACTCATTACTTATATTATTAGCAATATAACGTGCATTATTACCCATATTATGCAGTTATTATCGCTAGAACTGTAATAAATGTACTCATTACTTATATTATTAGCAATATAACGTGCATTATTACCCATATTATGCAGTTATTATCGCTAGAACTGTAATAATTATACTTATTACTTATACTATTACCAATATAACGTGCATTATTGCCCATATAATGCAGTTATTATCGCCAGAACTGTAATAATTATACTTATTACTTATATTATTCTCAATATAACATGCATTATTACCCATATTATGCAGTTATTATCTCTAGAACCATAATTAATACACTTATTACTCCCAATATTATCAATATAACATGCATTTTTACCCATATATTGCAGTTATTATCGCTAGAACTGTAATAATTATACTTATTACTTATATTGTTAGCAATATAACGTGCATTATTACCCATATAATGCAGTTATTATCGCTAGAACTGTAATAATTATACTTATTACTTATATTATTATCAATATAACATGCATTATTACCCATATTATGCAGTTATTATCGCTAGAACTATAATAAATATACGTACTACTTTTATTATCATCAATATAACATGCATTATTACCCATATTATGCAGTTATTATCGATATAACTGTAATAAATATACTTATTACTTTTATTATTATCAATATAACATGCACTATTTGCCATATTTTACTATTATTATCGCTAGAACTATAATAATTATACTTATTACTCCCGATATTATCAATATAACATGCATTATTACCCATATAATGCAGTTATTATCGCTAGAACTGTAATAATTATACTTATTACTTATATTGTTAGCAATATAACATGCATTATTACCCATATAATGCAGTTATTATCGCTAGAACTGTAATAATTATACTTATTACTTATATTATTATCAATAAAACATGCATTATTACCCATATTATGCAGTTATTATCGCTAGAACTGTAATAATTATACTTATTACTTATATTGTTAGCAATATAACATGCATTATTACCCATATAATGCAGTTATTATCGCTAGAACTGTAATAATTATACTTATTACTTATATTATTATCAATAAAACATGCATTATTACCCATATAATGCAGTTATTATCGCTAGAACTGTAATAATTGTACTCATTACTTATATTATTAGCAATATAACGTGCATTATTACCCATATTATGCAGTTATTATCGCTAGAACTGTAATAATTATACTTATTACTTATATTATTATCAATATAACATGCATTATTACCCATATTATGCAGTTATTATCTCTAGAACGATAATTAATATACTTATTACTCCCAATATTATCAATATAACATGCATTTTTACCCATATAATGCAGTTATTATCGCTAGAACTGTAATAATTATACTTAATACTTATATTGTTAGCAATATAACATGCATTATTACCCATATAATGCAGTTATTATCGCTGGAACTGTAATAATTATACTTATTACTTATATTATTATCAATAAAACATGCATTATTACCCATATAATGCAGTTATTATCGCTAGAACTGTAATAATTGTACTCATTACTTATATTATTAGCAATATAACGTGCATTATTACCCATATAATGCAGTTATTATCGCTAGAACTGTAATAATTATACTTATTACTTATATTATTATCAATATAACATGCATTATTACCCATATTATGCAGTTATTATCGCTAGAACTATAATAAATATACGTACTACTTTTATTATCATCAATATAACATGCATTATTACCCATATTATGCAGTTATTATCGATATAACTGTAATAAATATACTTATTACTTTTATTATTATCAATATAACATGCACTATTTGCCATATTTTACTATTATTATCGCTAGAACTATAATAATTATACTTATTACTCCCGATATTATCAATATAACATGCATTATTACCCATATTATGCAGTTATTATCGATAGAACTGTAATAAATATACTTACTACTTTTACTATTAAAAATATGACATGCACTATTAGCCATATTTTACTATTATTATCGCTAGAACTATAATAATTATACTTATTACTCCCGATATTATCAATATAACATGCCTTATTAGGCATATAATGCAGTTATTATCGCTAGAACTGTAATAAATATACTTACTACTTTCATTATCATCAATATAACATGCATTATTACCCATATTATGCAGTTATTATCGATAGAACTGTAATAAATATACTTATTACTTTTACTATTATCAATATATCATGCACTATTAGCCATATTTTACTATTATTATCGCTAGAACTGTAATAATTATACTTATTACTTATATTGTTAGCAATATAACATGCATTATTACCCATATAATGCAGTTATTATCGCTAGAACTGTAATAATTATACTTATTACTTATATTATTAGCAATATAACGTGCATTATTACCCATATAATGCAGTTATTATCGCTAGAACTGTAATAATTGTACTCATTACTTATATTATTAGCAATATAACGTGCATTATTACCCATATTATGCAGTTATTATCGCTAGAACTGTAATAAATGTACTCATTACTTATATTATTAGCAATATAACGTGCATTATTACCCATATTATGCAGTTATTATCGCTAGAACTGTAATAATTATACTTATTACTTATACTATTACCAATATAACGTGCATTATTACCCATATAATGCAGTTATTATCGCCAGAACTGTAATAATTATACTTATTACTTATATTATTCTCAATATAACATGCATTATTACCCATATTATGCAGTTATTATCTCTAGAACCATAATTAATACACTTATTACTCCCAATATTATCAATATAACATGCATTTTTACCCATATATTGCAGTTATTATCGCTAGAACTGTAATAATTATACTTATTACTTATATTGTTAGCAATATAACGTGCATTATTACCCATATAATGCAGTTATTATCGCTAGAACTGTAATAATTATACTTATTACTTATATTATTATCAATATAACATGCATTATTACCCATATTATGCAGTTATTATCGCTAGAGCTGTAATAATTGTACTCATTACTTATATTATTAGCAATATAACGTGCATTATTACCCATATTATGCAGTTATTATCTCTAGAACCATAATAAATATACTTATTACTCCCAATATTATCAATATAACATGCATTTTTACCCATATAATGCAGTTATTATCGCTAGAACTGTAATAATTATACTTATTACTTATACTATTAGCAATATAACATGCACTATTTGCCATATTTTACTATTATTATCGCTAGAACTATAATAATGATACTTATTACTCCCGATATTATCAATATAACATGCATTATTACCCATATAATGCAGTTATTATCGCTAGAACTGTAATAATTGTACTCATTACTTATATTATTAGCAATATAACGTGCATTATTACCCATATTATGCAGTTATTATCGCTAGAACTGTAATAATTATACTTATTACTTATATTATTATCAATATAACATGCATTATTACCCATATTATGCAGTTATTATTTCTAGAACGATAATTAATATACTTATTACTCCCAATATTATCAATATAACATGCATTTTTACCCATATAATGCAGTTATTATCGCTAGAACTGTAATAATTATACTTATTACTTATATTGTTAGCAATATAACATGCATTATTACCCATATAATGCAGTTATTATCGCTGGAACTGTAATAATTATACTTATTACTTATATTATTATCAATAAAACATGCATTATTACCCATATAATGCAGTTATTATCGCTAGAACTGTAATAATTGTACTCATTACTTATATCATTATCAATATAACATGCATTATTACCCATATTATGCAGTTATTATCGCTAGAACTATAATAAACATACTTATTACTCCCAATATTATCAATATAACATGCATTTTTACCCATATAATGCAGTTATTATCGCTAGAACTGTAATAATTATACTTATTACTTATATTGTTAGCAATATAACGTGCATTATTACCCATATAATGCAGTTATTATCGCTAGAACTGTAATAATTATACTTATTACTTATATTATTATCAATATAACATGCATTATTACCCATATTATGCAGTTATTATCGCTAGAACGATAATAAATATACGTATTACTTTTATTATCATCAATATAGCATGCATTATTACCCATATTATGCAGTTATTATCGATAGAACTGTAATAAATATACTTATTACTTTTATTATTATCAATATAACATGCACTATTTGCCATATTTTACTATTATTATCGCTAGAACTTTAATAATTATACTTATTACTCCCGATATTATCAATATAACATGCATTATTACCCATATAATGCAGTTATTATCGCTAGAACTGTAATAATTATACTCATTACTTATATTATTAGCAATATAACGTGCATTATTACCCA
Organism: Megachile leachella; assembly: GCA_963576845.1. Classification (NCBI taxonomy): domain Eukaryota; kingdom Metazoa; phylum Arthropoda; class Insecta; order Hymenoptera; family Megachilidae; genus Megachile; species Megachile leachella. Next base: position 1,924,621 of record CAUYWW010000111.1, on the reverse strand, counting down.
TATTATGCAGTTATTATCGCTAGAACTATAATAAATATACGTATTACTTTCATTATCACCAATATAACATGCATTATTACCCATATAATGCAGTTATTATCGCTAGTACTGTAATAATTATACTTCTTACTTATATTGTTAGCAATATAACGTGCATTATTACCCATATAATGCAGTTATTATCGCTAGAACTGTAATAATTATACTTATTACTTAGATTATTATCAATATAACATGCATTATTACCCATATTATGCAGTTATTATCGCTAGAACTATAATAAATATACGTATTACTTTTATTATCATCAATATAACATGCATTATTACCCATATTATGCAGTTATTATCGATAGAACTGTAATTAATATATTTATTACTTTTATTATTATCAATATAACATGCACTATTTGCCATATTTTACTATTATTATCGCTAGAACTATAATGATTATACTTATTACTCCCGATATTATCAATATAACATGCATTATTACCCATATAATGCAGTTAATTATCGCTAGAACTGTAATAATTATACTCATTACTTATATTATTAGCCATATAACGTGCATTATTACCCATATTATGCAGTTATTATCGCTAGAACTGTAATAATAATACTTATTACTTATATTATTATCAATATAACATGCATTCTTAATCATATAATGGAGGTATTATCGCTAGAACTGTAATAATTATACTTATTACTTATACTATTAGCAATATAACGTGCATTATTACCCACATAATGCAGTTATTATCGCCAGAACTGTAATAATTATACTTATTACTTAAATTATTCTCAATATAACATGCATTATTACCCATATAATGCAGTTATTATCGCTAGAACTGTAATAATTATACTTATTACTTATATTATTATCAATATAACATGCATTTTTACCCATATAATGCAGTTATTATCGCTAGAACTGTAATAATTATACTTATTACTTATACTATTAGCAATATAACATGCACTATTTGCCATATTTTACTATTATTATCGCTAGAACTATAATAATTATACTTATTACTCCCGATATTATCAATATAACATGCATTATTACCCATATAATGCAGTTATTATCGCTAGAACTGTAATAATTATACTTATTACTTATATTGTTAGCAATATAACATGCATTATTACCCATATAATGCAGTTATTATCGCTAGAACTGTAATAATTATACTTATTACTTATATTATTATCAATATAACATGCATTTTTACCCATATAATGCAGTTATTATCGCTAGAACTGTAATAATTATACTTATTACTTATACTATTAGGAATATAACATGCACTATTTGCCATATTTTACTATTATTATCGCTAGAACTATAATAATTATACTTATTACTCCCGATATTATCAATATAACATGCATTATTACCCATATAATGCAGTTATTATCGCTAGAACTGTAATAATTATACTTATTACTTATATTATTATCAATAAAACATGCATTATTACCCATATTATGCAGTTATTATCGCTAGAACTATAATAAATATACGTATTACTTTTATTATCATCAATATAACATGCATTATTACCCATATAATGCAGTTATTATCGCTAGAACTGTAATAATTATACTCATTACTTATATTATTAGCAATATAACGTGCATTATTACCCATATTATGCAGTTATTATCGCCAGAACTGTTATAATTATACTTACTACTTATATTATTCTCAATATAACATGCATTATTACCCATATTATGCAGTTATTATCGCTAGAACTATAATAAACATACGTATTACTTTCATTATCATCAACATAACATGCATTATTACCCATATTATGCAGTTATTATCGATAGAACTGTAATAAATATACTTATTACTTTTACTATTATCAATATATCATGCACTATTAGCCATATTTTACTATTATTATCGCTAGAACTATAATAATTATACTCATTACTCCCGATATTATCAATATAACATGCCTTATTACGCATATAATGCAGTTATTATCGCTAGAACTGTAATAATTGTACTCATTACTTATATTATTAGCAATATAACGTGCATTATTACCCATATAATGCAGTTATTATCGCCAGAATTGTAATAATTATACTTATTACTTATACTATTAGCAATATAACGTGCATTATTACCCATATAATGCAGTTATTATCGGCAGAACTGTAATAATTATACTTATTACTTATATTATTCTCAATATAACATGCATTATTACCCATATTATGCAGTTATTATCGCTAGAAGTATAATAAATATACGTATTACTTTCATTATCACCAATATAACATGCATTATTACCCATATAATGCAGTTATTATCGCTAGTACTGTAATAATTATACTTCTTACTTATATTGTTAGCAATATAACGTGCATTATTACCCATATAATGCAGTTATTATCGCTAGAACTGTAATAATTATACTTATTACTTAGATTATTATCAATATAACATGCATTATTACCCATATTATGCAGTTATTATCGCTAGAACTATAATAAATATACGTATTACTTTTATTATCATCAATATAACATGCATTATTACCCATATTATGCAGTTATTATCGATAGAACTGTAATTAATATATTTATTACTTTTATTATTATCAATATAACATGCACTATTTGCCATATTTTACTATTATTATCGCTAGAACTATAATGATTATACTTATTACTCCCGATATTATCAATATAACATGCATTATTACCCATATAATGCAGTTATTATCGCTAGAACTGTAATAATTATACTCATTACTTATATTATTAGCAATATAACGTGCATTATTACCCATATTATGCAGTTATTATCGCTAGAACTGTAATAATAATACTTATTACTTATATTATTATCAATAAAACATGCATTATTACCCATATAATGCAGTTATTATCGCTAGTACTGTAATAATTATACTTCTTACTTATATTGTTAGCAATATAACGTGCATTATTACCCATATAATGCAGTTATTATCGCTAGAACTGTAATAATTATACTTATTACTTAGATTATTATCAATATAACATGCATTATTACCCATATTATGCAGTTATTATCGCTAGAACTATAATAAATATACGTATTACTTTTATTATCATCAATATAACATGCATTATTACCCATATTATGCAGTTATTATCGATAGAACTGTAATTAATATATTTATTACTTTTATTATTATCAATATAACATGCACTATTTGCCATATTTTACTATTATTATCGCTAGAACTATAATGATTATACTTATTACTCCCGATATTATCAATATAACATGCATTATTACCCATATAATGCAGTTATTATCGCTAGAACTGTAATAATTATACTCATTACTTATATTATTAGCAATATAACGTGCATTATTACCCATATTATGCAGTTATTATCGCTAGAACTGTAATAATAATACTTATTACTTATATTATTATCAATAAAACATGCATTATTACCCATATTATGCAGTTATTATCGCTAGAACTGTAATAAGTATACTTATTACTTATATTATTATCAATATAACATGCACTATTTGCCATATTTTACTATTATTATCGCTAGAACTATAATAATTATACTTATTACTCCCGATATTATCAATATAACATGCATTATTACCCATATAATGCAGTTATTATCGCTAGAACTGTAATAATTATACTTATTACTTATATTGTTAGCAATATAACATGCATTATTACCCATATAATGCAGTTATTATCGCTAGAACTGTAATAATTATACTTATTACTTATATTATTATCAATATAACATGCATTTTTACCCATATAATGCAGTTATTATCGCTAGAACTGTAATAATTATACTTATTACTTATACTATTAGGAATATAACATGCACTATTTGCCATATTTTACTATTATTATCGCTAGAACTATAATAATTATACTTATTACTCCCGATATTATCAATATAACATGCATTATTACCCATATAATGCAGTTATTATCGCTAGAACTGTAATAATTATACTTATTACTTATATTATTATCAATAAAACATGCATTATTACCCATATTATGCAGTTATTATCGCTAGAACTATAATAAATATACGTATTACTTTTATTATCATCAATATAACATGCATTATTACCCATATAATGCAGTTATTATCGCTAGAACTGTAATAATTATACTCATTACTTATATTATTAGCAATATAACGTGCATTATTACCCATATTATGCAGTTATTATCGCCAGAACTGTTATAATTATACTTACTACTTATATTATTCTCAATATAACATGCATTATTACCCATATTATGCAGTTATTATCGCTAGAACTATAATAAACATACGTATTACTTTCATTATCATCAATATAACATGCATTATTACCCATATTATGCAGTTATTATCGATAGAACTGTAATAAATATACTTATTACTTTTACTATTATCAATATATCATGCACTATTAGCCATATTTTACTATTATTATCGCTAGAACTATAATAATTATACTCATTACTCCCGATATTATCAATATAACATGCCTTATTACGCATATAATGCAGTTATTATCGCTAGAACTGTAATAATTGTACTCATTACTCATACTATTAGCAATATAACGTGCATTATTACCCATATAATGCAGTTATTATCGCCAGAACTGTAATAATTATACTTATTACTTATATTATTCTCAATATAACATGCATTATTACCCATATAATGCAGTTATTATCGCTAGAACTATAATAATTATACTCATTACTTATATTATTAGCAATATAACGTGCATTATTACCCATATTATGCAGTTATTATCGCTAGAACTGTAATAATTATACTTATTACTTATATTATTATCAATATAACATGCATCATTACCCATATAATGGAGGTATTATCGCTAGAACTGTAATAATTATACTTATTACTTATACTATTAGCAATATAACGTGCATTATTACCCATATAATGCAGTTATTATCGCCAGAACTGTAGTAATTATACTTATTACTTATATTATTCTCAATATAACATGCATTATTACCCATATTATGCAGTTATTATCGCTAGAACTATAATAAACATACGTATTACTTTCATTATCATCAACATAACATGCATTATTACCCATATTATGCAGTTATTATCGATAGAACTGTAATAAATATACTTACTACTTTTACTATTATCAATATATCATGCACTATTAGCCATATTTTACTATTATTATCGCTAGAACTGTAATAATTATACTTATTACTTATATTGTTAGCAATATAACGTGCATTATTACCCATATAATGAAGTTATTATCGCTAGAACTGTAATAATTATACTTATTACTTATATTATTATCAATATAACATGCATTATTACCCATATTATGCAGTTATTATCGCTAGAACGATAATAAATATACGTATTACTTTTATTATCATCAATATAGCATGCATTATTACCCATATTATGCAGTTATTATCGATAGAACTGTAATAAATATACGTATTACTTTCATTATCATCAATATAACATGCATTATTACCCATATAATGGAGGTATTATCGCTAGAACTGTAATAATTATACTTATTACTTATATTATTATCAATATAACATGCATTATTACCCATATTATGCAGTTATTATCGATAGAACTGTAATAAATACACTTATTACTTTTACTATTATCAATATATCATGCACCATTAGCCATATTTTACTATTATTATCGCTAGAACTATAATAATTATACTTATTACTCCCGATATTATCAATATAACATGCCTTATTACCCATATAATGCAGTTATTATCGCTAGAACTGTAATAATTATACTCATTACTTATATTATTAGCAATATAACGTGCATTATTACCCATATTATGCAGTTATTATCTCTAGAACCATAATCAATATACTTATTACTCCCAATATTATCAATATAACATGCATTTTTACCCATATAATGCAGTTATTATCGCTAGAATTGTAATAATTATACTTATTACTTATATTGTTAGCAATATAACGTGCATTATTACCCATATAATGCAGTTATTATCGCTAGAACTGTAATAATTATACTTATTACTTATATTATTAGCAATATAACGTGCATTATTACCCATATTATGCAGTTATTATCGCTAGAACTGTAATAATTATACTTATTACTTATATTATTATCAATATAACATGCATTATTACCCATTTAATGGAGGTATTATCGCTAGAACTGTAATAATTATACTTATTACTTATACTATTAGCAATATAACGTGCATTATTACCCATATAATGCAGTTATTATCGCTAGAACTGTAATAATTATACTTATTACTTAGATTATTATCAATATAACATGCATTATTACCCATATTATGCTGTTATTATCGCTAGAACTATAATAAATATACGTATTACTTTTATTATCATCAATATAACATGCATTATTACCCATATTATGCAGTTATTATCGATAGAACTGTAATTAATATATTTATTACTTTTATTATTATCAATATAACATGCACTATTTGCCATATTTTACTATTATTATCGCTAGAACTATAATGATTATACTTATTACTCCCGATATTATCAATATAACATGCATTATTACCCATATAATGCAGTTATTATCGCTAGAACTGTAATAATTATACTCATTACTTATATTATTAGCAATATAACGTGCATTATTACCCATATTATGCAGTTATTATCGCTAGAACTGTAATAATAATACTTATTACTTATATTATTATCAATATACCATGCATTCTTACCCATATAATGGAGGTATTAACGCTAGAACTGTAATAATTATACTTATTACTTATACTATTAGCAATATAACGTGCATTATTACCCACATAATGCAGTTATTATCGCCAGAACTGTAATAATTATACTTATTACTTAAATTATTCTCAATATAACATGCATTATTACCCATATAATGCAGTTATTATCGCTAGAACTGTAATAATTATACTTATTACTTATATTATTATCAATATAACATGCATTTTTACCCATATAATGCAGTTATTATCGCTAGAACTGTAATAATTATACTTATTACTTATACTATTAGCAATATAACATGCACTATTTGCCATATTTTACTATTATTATCGCTAGAACTGTAATAATTATACTTATTACTTATATTATTATCAATATAACATGCATTTTTACCCATATAATGCAGTTATTATCGCTAGAACTGTAATAATTATACTTATTACTTATATTATTATCAATATAACATGCATTATTACCCATATTATGCAGTTATTATCGCTAGAACTATAATAAACATACGTATTACTTTCATTATCATCAACATAACATGCATTATTACCCATATTATGCAGTTATTATCGATAGAACTGTAATAAATATACTTATTACTTTTACTATTATCAATATATCATGCACTATTAGCCATATTTTACTATTATTATCGCTAGAACTATAATAATTATACTCATTACTCCCGATATTATCAATATAACATGCCTTATTACGCATATAATGCAGTTATTATCGCTAGAACTGTAATAATTGTACTCATTACTCATATTATTAGCAATATAACGTGCATTATTACCCATATAATGCAGTTATTATCGCCAGAACTGTAATAATTATACTTATTACTTATATTATTCTCAATATAACATGCATTATTACCCATATAATGCAGTTATTATCGCTAGAACTATAATAATTATACTCATTACTTATATTATTAGCAATATAACGTGCATTATTACCCATATTATGCAGTTATTATCGCTAGAACTGTAATAATTATACTTATTACTTATATTATTATCAATATAACATGCATCATTACCCATATAATGGAGGTATTATCGCTAGAACTGTAATAATTATACTTATTACTTATACTATTAGCAATATAACGTGCATTATTACCCATATAATGCAGTTATTATCGCCAGAACTGTAGTAATTATACTTATTACTTATATTATTCTCAATATAACATGCATTATTACCCATATTATGCAGTTATTATCGCTAGAACTATAATAAACATACGTATTACTTTCATTATCATCAATATAACATGCATTATTACCCATATTATGCAGTTATTATCGATAGAACTGTAATAAATATACTTATTACTTTTACTATTATCAATATATCATGCACTATTAGCCATATTTTACTATTATTATCGCTAGAACTATAATAATTATACTCATTACTCCCGATATTATCAATATAACATGCCTTATTACGCATATAATGCAGTTATTATCGCTAGAACTGTAATAATTGTACTCATTACTCATATTATTAGCAATATAACGTGCATTATTACCCATATAATGCAGTTATTATCGCCAGAACTGTAATAATTATACTTATTACTTATATTATTCTCAATATAACATGCATTATTACCCATATAATGCAGTTATTATCGCTAGAACTATAATAATTATACTCATTACTTATATTATTAGCAATATAACGTGCATTATTACCCATATTATGCAGTTATTATCGCTAGAACTGTAATAATTATACTTATTACTTATATTATTATCAATATAACATGCATCATTACCCATATAATGGAGGTATTATCGCTAGAACTGTAATAATTATACTTATTACTTATACTATTAGCAATATAACGTGCATTATTACCCATATAATGCAGTTATTATCGCCAGAACTGTAGTAATTATACTTATTACTTATATTATTCTCAATATAACATGCATTATTACCCATATTATGCAGTTATTATCGCTAGAACTATAATAAACATACGTATTACTTTCATTATCATCAACATAACATGCATTATTACCCATATTATGCAGTTATTATCGATAGAACTGTAATAAATATACTTACTACTTTTACTATTATCAATATATCATGCACTATTAGCCATATTTTACTATTATTATCGCTAGAACTGTAATAATTATACTTATTACTCCCGATATTATCAATATAACATGCATTATTACCCATATAATGCAGTTATTATCGCTAGAACTGTAATAATTATACTTATTACTTATATTATTATCAATAAAACATGCATTATTACCCATATTATGCAGTTATTATCGCTAGAACTATAATAAATATACGTATTACTTTTATTATCATCAATATAACATGCATTATTACCCATATAATGCAGTTATTATCGCTAGAACTGTAATAATTATACTCATTACTTATATTATTAGCAATATAACGTGCATTATTACCCATATTATGCAGTTATTATCGCCAGAACTGTTATAATTATACTTACTACTTATATTATTCTCAATATAACATGCATTATTACCCATATTATGCAGTTATTATCGCTAGAACTATAATAAACATACGTATTACTTTCATTATCATCAATATAACATGCATTATTACCCATATTATGCAGTTATTATCGATAGAACTGTAATAAATATACTTATTACTTTTACTATTATCAATATATCATGCACTATTAGCCATATTTTACTATTATTATCGCTAGAACTATAATAATTATACTCATTACTCCCGATATTATCAATATAACATGCCTTATTACGCATATAATGCAGTTATTATCGCTAGAACTGTAATAATTGTACTCATTACTCATATTATTAGCAATATAACGTGCATTATTACCCATATAATGCAGTTATTATCGCCAGAACTGTAATAATTATACTTATTACTTATATTATTCTCAATATAACATGCATTATTACCCATATAATGCAGTTATTATCGCTAGAACTATAATAATTATACTCATTACTTATATTATTAGCAATATAACGTGCATTATTACCCATATTATGCAGTTATTATCGCTAGAACTGTAATAATTATACTTATTACTTATATTATTATCAATATAACATGCATCATTACCCATATAATGGAGGTATTATCGCTAGAACTGTAATAATTATACTTATTACTTATACTATTAGCAATATAACGTGCATTATTACCCATATAATGCAGTTATTATCGCCAGAACTGTAGTAATTATACTTATTACTTATATTATTCTCAATATAACATGCATTATTACCCATATTATGCAGTTATTATCGCTAGAACTATAATAAACATACGTATTACTTTCATTATCATCAACATAACATGCATTATTACCCATATTATGCAGTTATTATCGATAGAACTGTAATAAATATACTTACTACTTTTACTATTATCAATATATCATGCACTATTAGCCATATTTTACTATTATTATCGCTAGAACTGTAATAATTATACTTATTACTTATATTGTTAGCAATATAACGTGCATTATTACCCATATAATGAAGTTATTATCGCTAGAACTGTAATAATTATACTTATTACTTATATTATTATCAATATAACATGCATTATTACCCATATTATGCAGTTATTATCGCTAGAACGATAATAAATATACGTATTACTTTTATTATCATCAATATAGCATGCATTATTACCCATATTATGCAGTTATTATCGATAGAACTGTAATAAATATACGTATTACTTTCATTATCATCAATATAACATGCATTATTACCCATATAATGGAGGTATTATCGCTAGAACTGTAATAATTATACTTATTACTTATATTATTATCAATATAACATGCATTATTACCCATATTATGCAGTTATTATCGATAGAACTGTAATAAATACACTTATTACTTTTACTATTATCAATATATCATGCACCATTAGCCATATTTTACTATTATTATCGCTAGAACTATAATAATTATACTTATTACTCCCGATATTATCAATATAACATGCCTTATTACCCATATAATGCAGTTATTATCGCTAGAACTGTAATAATTATACTCATTACTTATATTATTAGCAATATAACGTGCATTATTACCCATATTATGCAGTTATTATCTCTAGAACCATAATCAATATACTTATTACTCCCAATATTATCAATATAACATGCATTTTTACCCATATAATGCAGTTATTATCGCTAGAATTGTAATAATTATACTTATTACTTATATTGTTAGCAATATAACGTGCATTATTACCCATATAATGCAGTTATTATCGCTAGAACTGTAATAATTATACTTATTACTTATATTATTAGCAATATAACGTGCATTATTACCCATATTATGCAGTTATTATCGCTAGAACTGTAATAATTATACTTATTACTTATATTATTATCAATATAACATGCATTATTACCCATTTAATGGAGGTATTATCGCTAGAACTGTAATAATTATACTTATTACTTATACTATTAGCAATATAACGTGCATTATTACCCATATAATGCAGTTATTATCGCTAGAACTGTAATAATTATACTTATTACTTAGATTATTATCAATATAACATGCATTATTACCCATATTATGCTGTTATTATCGCTAGAACTATAATAAATATACGTATTACTTTTATTATCATCAATATAACATGCATTATTACCCATATTATGCAGTTATTATCGATAGAACTGTAATTAATATATTTATTACTTTTATTATTATCAATATAACATGCACTATTTGCCATATTTTACTATTATTATCGCTAGAACTATAATGATTATACTTATTACTCCCGATATTATCAATATAACATGCATTATTACCCATATAATGCAGTTATTATCGCTAGAACTGTAATAATTATACTCATTACTTATATTATTAGCAATATAACGTGCATTATTACCCATATTATGCAGTTATTATCGCTAGAACTGTAATAATAATACTTATTACTTATATTATTATCAATATACCATGCATTCTTACCCATATAATGGAGGTATTAACGCTAGAACTGTAATAATTATACTTATTACTTATACTATTAGCAATATAACGTGCATTATTACCCACATAATGCAGTTATTATCGCCAGAACTGTAATAATTATACTTATTACTTAAATTATTCTCAATATAACATGCATTATTACCCATATAATGCAGTTATTATCGCTAGAACTGTAATAATTATACTTATTACTTATATTATTATCAATATAACATGCATTTTTACCCATATAATGCAGTTATTATCGCTAGAACTGTAATAATTATACTTATTACTTATACTATTAGCAATATAACATGCACTATTTGCCATATTTTACTATTATTATCGCTAGAACTGTAATAATTATACTTATTACTTATATTATTATCAATATAACATGCATTTTTACCCATATAATGCAGTTATTATCGCTAGAACTGTAATAATTATACTTATTACTTATATTATTATCAATAAAACATGCATTATTACCCATATTATGCAGTTATTATCGCTAGAACTATAATAAATATACGTATTACTTTTATTATCATCAATATAACATGCATTATTACCCATATAATGCAGTTATTATCGCTAGAACTGTAATAATTATACTCATTACTTATATTATTAGCAATATAACGTGCATTATTACCCATATTATGCAGTTATTATCGCCAGAACTGTTATAATTATACTTACTACTTATATTATTCTCAATATAACATGCATTATTACCCATATTATGCAGTTATTATCGCTAGAACTATAATAAACATACGTATTACTTTCATTATCATCAACATAACATGCATTATTACCCATATTATGCAGTTATTATCGATAGAACTGTAATAAATATACTTACTACTTTTACTATTATCAATATATCATGCACTATTAGCCATATTTTACTATTATTATCGCTAGAACTATAATAATTATACTCATTACTCCCGATATTATCAATATAACATGCCTTATTACGCATATAATGCAGTTATTATCGCTAGAACTGTAATAATTGTACTCATTACTCATATTATTAGCAATATAACGTGCATTATTACCCATATAATGCAGTTATTATCGCCAGAACTGTAATAATTATACTTATTACTTATATTATTCTCAATATAACATGCATTATTACCCATATAATGCAGTTATTATCGCTAGAACTATAATAATTATACTCATTACTTATATTATTAGCAATATAACGTGCATTATTACCCATATTATGCAGTTATTATCGCTAGAACTGTAATAATTATACTTATTACTTATATTATTATCAATATAACATGCATCATTACCCATATAATGGAGGTATTATCGCTAGAACTGTAATAATTATACTTATTACTTATACTATTAGCAATATAACGTGCATTATTACCCATATAATGCAGTTATTATCGCCAGAACTGTAATAATTATACTTATTACTTATATTATTCTCAATATAACATGCATTATTACCCATATTATGCAGTTATTATCGCTAGAACTATAATAAACATACGTATTACTTTCATTATCATCAACATAACATGCATTATTACCCATATTATGCAGTTATTATCGATAGAACTGTAATAAATATACTTACTACTTTTACTATTATCAATATATCATGCACTATTAGCCATATTTTACTATTATTATCGCTAGAACTGTAATAATTATACTTATTACTTATATTGTTAGCAATATAACGTGCATTATTACCCATATAATGAAGTTATTATCGCTAGAACTGTAATAATTATACTTATTACTTATATTGTTATCAATATAACATGCATTATTACCCATATTATGCAGTTATTATCGCTAGAACGATAATAAATATACGTATTACTTTTATTATCATCAATATAGCATGCATTATTCCCCATATTATGCAGTTATTATCGATAGAACTGTAATAAATATACGTATTACTTTCATTATCATCAATATAACATGCATTATTACCCATATAATGGAGGTATTATCGCTAGAACTGTAATAATTATACTTATTACTTATATTATTATCAATATAACATGCATTATTACCCATATTATGCAGTTATTATCGATAGAACTGTAATAAATACACTTATTACTTTTACTATTATCAATATATCATGCACCATTAGCCATATTTTACTATTATTATCGCTAGAACTATAATAATTATACTTATTACTCCCGATATTATCAATATAACATGCCTTATTACCCATATAATGCAGTTATTATCGCTAGAACTGTAATAATTATACTCATTACTTATATTATTAGCAATATAACGTGCATTATTACCCATATTATGCAGTTATTATCTCTAGAACCATAATCAATATACTTATTACTCCCAATATTATCAATATAACATGCATTTTTACCCATATAATGCAGTTATTATCGCTAGAACTGTAATAATTATACTTATTACTTATATTGTTAGCAATATAACGTGCATTATTACCCATCTAATGCAGTTATTATCGCTAGAACTGTAATAATTATACTTATTACTTATATTATTAGCAATATAACGTGCATTATTACCCATATTATGCAGTTATTATCGCTAGAACTGTAATAATTATACTTATTACTTATATTATTATCAATATAACATGCATTATTACCCATTTAATGGAGGTATTATCGCTAGAACTGTAATAATTATACTTATTACTTATACTATTAGCAATATAACGTGCATTATTACCCATATAATGCAGTTATTATCGCTAGAACTGTAATAATTATACTTATTACTTATATTATTATCAATATAACATGCATTATTACCCATATTATGCAGTTATTATCGCTAGAACTATAATAAATATACGTACTACTTTTATTATCATCAATATAACATGCATTATTACCCATATAATGCAGTTATTATCGCTAGAACTGTAATAATTATACTCATTACTTATATTATTAGCAATATAACGTGCATTATTACCCATATTATGCAGTTATTATCGCCAGAACTGTTATAATTATACTTACTACTTATATTATTCTCAATATAACATGCATTATTACCCATATTATGCAGTTATTATCGCTAGAACTATAATAAACATACGTATTACTTTCATTATCATCAACATAACATGCATTATTACCCATATTATGCAGTTATTATCGATAGAACTGTAATAAATATACTTACTACTTTTACTATTATCAATATATCATGCACTATTAGCCATATTTTACTATTATTATCGCTAGAACTATAATAATTATACTCATTACTCCCGATATTATCAATATAACATGCCTTATTACGCATATAATGCAGTTATTATCGCTAGAACTGTAATAATTGTACTCATTACTCATATTATTAGCAATATAACGTGCATTATTACCCATATAATGCAGTTATTATCGCCAGAACTGTAATAATTATACTTATTACTTATATTATTCTCAATATAACATGCATTATTACCCATATAATGCAGTTATTATCGCTAGAACTATAATAATTATACTCATTACTTATATTATTAGCAATATAACGTGCATTATTACCCATATTATGCAGTTATTATCGCTAGAACTGTAATAATTATACTTATTACTTATATTATTATCAATATAACATGCATCATTACCCATATAATGGAGGTATTATCGCTAGAACTGTAATAATTATACTTATTACTTATACTATTAGCAATATAACGTGCATTATTACCCATATTATGCAGTTATTATCGCTAGAACGATAATAAATATACGTATTACTTTTATTATCATCAATATAGCATGCATTATTCCCCATATTATGCAGTTATTATCGATAGAACTGTAATAAATATACGTATTACTTTCATTATCATCAATATAACATGCATTATTACCCATATAATGGAGGTATTATCGCTAGAACTGTAATAATTATACTTATTACTTATATTATTATCAATATAACATGCATTATTACCCATATTATGCAGTTATTATCTCTAGAACCATAATCAATATACGTATTACTCCCAATATTATCAATATAACATGCATTTTTACCCATATAATGCAGTTATTATCGCTAGAACTGTAATAATTATACTTATTACTTATATTGTTAGCAATATAACGTGCATTATTACCCATATAATGCAGTTATTATCGCTAGAACTGTAATAATTATACTTATTACTTATATTATTAGCAATATAACGTGCATTATTACCCATATTATGCAGTTATTATCGCTAGAACTGTAATAATTATACTTATCACTTATATTATTATCAATATAACATGCATTATTACCCATTTAATGGAGGTATTATCGCTAGAACTGTAATAATTATACTTATTACTTATACTATTAGCAATATAACGTGCATTATTACCCATATAATGCAGTTATTATCGCTAGAACTGTAATAATTATACTTATTACTTATATTATTATCAATATAACATGCATTATTACCCATATTATGCAGTTATTATCGCTAGAACTATAATAAATATACGTACTACTTTTATTATCATCAATATAACATGCATTATTACCCATATTATGCAGTTATTATCGATAGAACTGTAATAATTATACTTATTACTTATATTGTTAGCAATATAACATGCATTATTACCCATATAATGCAGTTATTATCGCTAGAACTGTAATAAATATACTTATTACTTATATGATTATCAATAAAACATGCATTATTACCCATATAATGCAGTTATTATCGCTAGAACTGTAATAATTGTACTCATTACTTATATTATTAGCAATATTACGTGCATTATTACCCATATTATGCAGTTATTATCGCTAGAACTGTAATAATTATACTTATTACTTATATCATTATCAATATAACATGCATTATTACCCATATAGTGGAGGTATTATCGCTAGAACTGTAATAATTATACTTATTACTTAGATTATTATCAATATAACATGCATTATTAACCATATTATGCAGTTATTATCGCTAGAAGTGTAATAATTATACTTATTACTTATATTATTATCGATATAACATCCATTATTACCCATATTATGCAGTTATTATCGCTACTACTATAATAAATATACGTATTACTTTTATTATCATCCATATAACATGCATTATTACCCATATTATGCAATTATTATCGCTAGAACTATAATAAATATACGTATTACTTTCATTATCATCAATATAACATGCATTATTACCCATATTATGCAATTATTATCGCTAGAACTATAATAAATATACGTATTACTTTCATTATCATCAATATAACTTGCATTATTACCCATATAATGGTGGTATTATCGCTAGAACTGTAATAATTATACTTATTACTTATATTATTCTCAATATAATATGCATTATTACCCATATTATGCAGTTATTATCTCCAGAACCATAATAAATATACTTATTACTCCCAATATTATCAATATAACATGCATTTTTACCCATATAATGCAGTTATTATCGCCAGAACTGTAATAATTATACTTATTACTTATATTGTTAGCAATATAACATGCATTATTACCCATATAATGCAGTTATTATCGCTAGAACTGTAATAATTATACTTCTTACTTATATTATTATCAATATAACATGCATTTTTACCCATATAATGCAGTTATTATCGCTAGAACTGTAATAATTATACTTATTACTTAGATTATTATCAATATAACATGCATTATTACCCATATTATGCAGTTATTATCGCTAGAACTATAATAAATATACGTATTACTTTTATTATCATCAATATAACATGCATTATTACCCATATTATGCAGTTATTATCGATAGAACTGTAATTAATATATTTATTACTTTTATTATTATCAATATAACATGCACTATTTGCCATATTTTACTATTATTATCGCTAGGACTATAATGATTATACTTATTACTCCCGATATTATCAATATAACATGCATTATTACCCATATAATGCAGTTATTATCGCTAGAACTGTAATAATTATACTCATTACTTATATTATTAGCAATATAACGTGCATTATTACCCATATTATGCAGTTATTATCGCTAGAACTGTAATAATAATACTTATTACTTATATTATTATCAATATAACATGCATTTTTACCCATATAATGCAGTTATTATCGCTAGAACTGTAATAATTATACTTATTACTTAGATTATTATCAATATAACATGCATTATTACCCATATTATGCAGTTATTATCGCTAGAACTATAATAAATATACGTATTACTTTTATTATCATCAATATAACATGCATTATTACCCATATTATGCAGTTATTATCGATAGAACTGTAATTAATATATTTATTACTTTTATTATTATCAATATAACATGCACTATTTGCCATATTTTACTATTATTATCGCTAGGACTATAATGATTATACTTATTACTCCCGATATTATCAATATAACATGCATTATTACCCATATAATGCAGTTATTATCGCTAGAACTGTAATAATTATACTCATTACTTATATTATTAGCAATATAACGTGCATTATTACCCATATTATGCAGTTATTATCGCTAGAACTGTAATAATAATACTTATTACTTATATTATTATCAATAACACATGCATTCTTACCCATATAATGGAGGTATTATCGCTAGAACTGTAATAATTATACTTATTACTTATACTATTAGCAATATAACGTGCATTATTACCCACATAATGCAGTTATTATCGCCAGAACTGTAATAATTATACTTATTACTTAAATTATTCTCAATATAACATGCATTATTACCCATATAATGCAGTTATTATCGCTAGAACTGTAATAATTATACTTATTACTTATATTATTATCAATATAACATGCATTTTTACCCATATAATGCAGTTATTATACCTAGAACTGTAATAATTATACTTATTACTTATACTATTAGCAATATAACATGCACTATTTGCCATATTTTACTATTATTATCGCTAGAACTATAATAATTATACTTATTACTCCCGATATTATCAATATAACATGCATTATTACCCATATAATGCAGTTATTATCGCTAGAACTGTAATAATTATACTTATTACTTATATTGTTAGCAATATAACATGCATTATTACCCATATAATGCAGTTATTATCGCTAGAACTGTAATAATTATACTTATTACTTATATTATTATCAATATAACATGCATTTTTACCCATATAATGCAGTTATTATCGCTAGAACTGTAATAATTATACTTATTACTTATATCATTATCAATATAACATGCATTATTACCCATATAGTGGAGGTATTATCGCTAGAACTGTAATAATTATACTTATTACTTAGATTATTATCAATATAACATGCATTATTAACCATATTATGCAGTTATTATCGCTAGAAGTGTAATAATTATACTTATTACTTATATTATTATCAATATAACATGCATTATTACCCATATTATGCAGTTATTATCTCTAGAACCATAATAAATATACTTATTACTCCCAATATTATCAATATAACATGCATTATTACCCATATAATGCAGTTATTATCGCTAGAACTGTAATAATTGCACTCATTACTTATATTATTAGCAATATAACGTGCATTATTACCCATATTATGCAGTTATTATCGCTAGAACTGTAATAATTATACTTATTACTTATATTATTATCAATATAACATGCATTATTACCCATATTATGCAGTTATTATCTCTAGAACCATAATTAATATACTTATTACTCCCAATATTATCAATATAACATGCATTTTTACCCATATAATGCAGTTATTATCGCTAGAACTGTAATAATTGCACTCATTACTTATATTATTAGCAATATAACGTGCATTATTACCCATATTATGCAGTTATCATCGCTAGAACTGTAATAATTATACTTATTACTTATATTATTATCAATATAACATGCATTATTACCCATATTATGCAGTTATTATCTCTAGAACCATAATTAATATACTTATTACTCCCAATATTATCAATATAACATGCATTTTTACCCATATAATGCAGTTATTATCGCTAGAACTGTAATAATTATACTTATTACTTATATTATTATCAATACAACATCCATTATTACCCATATTATGCAATTATTATCGCTAGAACTATAATAAATATACGTATTACTTTCATTATCATCAATATAACATGCATTATTACCCATATTATGCAATTATTATCGCTAGAACTATAATAAATATACGTATTACTTTCATTATCATCAATATAACATGCATTATTACCCATATAATGGTGGTATTATCGCTAGAACTGTAATAATTATACTTATTACTTATATTATTATCAATATAACATGCATTATTACCCATATTATGCAGTTATTATCTCCAGAACCATAATAAATATACTTATTACTCCCAATATTATCAATATAACATGCATTTTTACCCATATAATGCAGTTATTATCGCCAGAACTGTAATAATTATACTTATTACTTATATTATTCTCAATATAACATGCATTATTACCCATATTATGCAGTTATTATCGCTAGAACTATAATAAATATACGTATTACTTTCATTATCATCAATATAACATGCATTATTACCCATATAATGCAGTTATTATCGCTAGAACTGTAATAATTATACTTATTACTTATATTGTTAGAAATATAACGTGCATTATTACCCATATAATGCAGTTATTATCGCTAGAACTGTAATAATTATACTTATTACTTAAATTATTATCAATATAACATGCATTATTACCCATATTATGCAGTTATTATCGATAGAACTATAATAAATATACGTATTACTTTCATTATCATCAATATAACATGCATTATTACCCATATAATGCAGTTATTATCGCTAGAACTGTAATAATTATACTTATTACTTATATTATTATCAATAAAACATGCATTATTACCATATAATGCAGTTATTATCGCTAGAACTGTAATAATTGTACTCATTACTTATATTATTAGCAATATAACGTGCATTATTACCCATATTATGCAGTTATTATCGCTAGAACTGTAATAATAATACTTATTACTTATATTATTATCAATATAACATGCATTCTTACCCATATAATGGAGGTATTATCGCTAGAACTGTAATAATTATACTTATTACTTATACTATTAGCAATATAACGTGCATTATTACCCACATAATGCAGTTATTATCGCCAGAACTGTAATAATTATACTTATTACTTAAATTATTCTCAATATAACATGCATTATTACCCATATAATGCAGTTATTATCGCTAGAACTGTAATAATTATACTTATTACTTATATTATTATCAATATAACATGCATTTTTACCCATATAATGCAGTTATTATCGCTAGAACTGTAATAATTATACTTATTACTTATACTATTAGCAATATAACATGCACTATTTGCCATATTTTACTATTATTATCGCTAGAACTATAATAATTATACTTATTACTCCCGATATTATCAATATAACATGCATTATTACCCATATAATGCAGTTATTATCGCTAGAACTGTAATAATTATACTTATTACTTATATTGTTAGCAATATAACATGCATTATTACCCATATAATGCAGTTATTATCGCTAGAACTGTAATAATTATACTTATTACTTATATTATTATCAATATAACATGCATTTTTACCCATATAATGCAGTTATTATCGCTAGAACTGTAATAATTATACTTATTACTTATACTATTAGGAATATAACATGCACTATTTGCCATATTTTACTATTATTATCGCTAGAACTATAATAATTATACTTATTACTCCCGATATTATCAATATAACATGCATTATTACCCATATAATGCAGTTATTATCGCTAGAACTGTAATAATTATACTTATTACTTATATTATTATCAATAAAACATGCATTATTACCCATATTATGCAGTTATTATCGCTAGAACTATAATAAATATACGTATTACTTTTATTATCATCAATATAACATGCATTATTACCCATATTATGCAGTTATTATCGATAGAACTGTAATTAATATATTTATTACTTTTATTATTATCAATATAACATGCACTATTTGCCATATTTTACTATTATTATCGCTAGAACTATAATGATTATACTTATTACTCCCGATATTATCAATATAACATGCATTATTACCCATATAATGCAGTTATTATCGCTAGAACTGTAATAATTATACTCATTACTTATATTAGGTTGGGGAAAAAGAAATCCATTATTTTTATATGAACTTCAGGACTTTATTTAACATGCTTCGGATTGTCCGATTTGGGTCAAATATGCACCGTTTTGTTGTATGATTTGTTGCCATTTTAAAGGTAACTTCATAATGCCTCTCTCATAGAAGTCCTGGTCTCTATTTGCAAAAAACTCTAGTAGTCGATTTTCACAATCCTCCCTAGATGCCAATTTTTTATCATTAAAGAAATTTTGCAATGCAAGAAAAAGATGATAATCGCTTGGTGCCAAGTCCGGACTGTATGGCGGATGCATTAAAACTTCCCAACCAAGCTCCCGAAGTTTCTGGCGAGTCACTGTAGATGTGTGTGGCCTAGCGTTGTCCTGGTGGAACACGACACCTCTCCTGTTGGCCAATTCTGGCCGTTTCTGGTCAATCGCTATCTTCAAACGGTCCAGTTGTTGACAGTAGAGATCAGAATTTAGCGTTTGGCCATATGGAAGCAACTCATAATAAATAATCCCCTTCCAGTCCCACCAAATGCATAGCAGAACCTTCCTGGCCGTTAGTCCTGGTTTGGCCACCGTTTGAGGTGCTTCACCGCTCTTTGACCACGATCGTTTTCGCACAGGGTTATCGTATGTGATCCATTTCTCATCTCCAGTCACCATCCGTTTAAGAAATGGGTCTATCTCATTCCGTTTGGCCAAGGCTTCGCAGATGGAAATTCGATCCATCATGTTTTTTTCTGTTAATTGGTGTGGCACCCAAACATCGAGCTTCTTTTTGAATCCAGCTTTGTGTAAATGGTTTAAAACTGTTTTATGGTCGATTTTTAGCTCCTGGGCGATATTACGACTGCTAACATGCCGGTCAACTTCGATCATTTCTCCGATTTTATCGACATTTTCGACGACCGGCCTACCTGTGCGAGGTGCATCTTTAACATCAAAAATTCCTGAACGGAATCTACGAAACCAAAATTGCACATAATTGGCTGTTACAGTATCGGAACCATAAACACCATTCACAATTTTAGCCGCCTGGCTTGCATTTTCGCCTTTGTCAAAGAAAAACTGTAAAATGTACCGAATTTTCTCTTTGTTCACTTCCATTTTTAACACCCTGTAACTCACAACTGAATGCACCAAACAAAAAACAGCAAAAGAATTTTTTTTACCGCGAAATGTCACCTTTCCAACGAGCATAAATCTGCAATTGTTTTATCGATACTTTACGAGAAATCTATCAGTACGGCCATCTACCGAAAAAATAATGGATTTCTTTTTCCCCAACCTAATATTATTAGCAATATAACGTGCATTATTACCCATATTATGCAGTTATTATCGCTAGAACTGTAATAATAATACTTATTACTTATATTATTATCAATATAACATGCATTCTTACCCATATAATGGAGGTATTATCGCTAGAACTGTAATAATTATACTTATTACTTATACTATTAGCAATATAACGTGCATTATTACCCACATAATGCAGTTATTATCGCCAGAACTGTAATAATTATACTTATTACTTAAATTATTCTCAATATAACATGCATTATTACCTATATAATGCAGTTATTATCGCTAGAACTGTAATAATTATACTTATTACTTATATTATTATCAATATAACATGCATTTTTACCCATATAATGCAGTTATTATCGCTAGAACTGTAATAATTATACTTATTACTTATACTATTAGCAATATAACATGCACTATTTGCCATATTTTACTATTATTATCGCTAGAACTATAATAATTATACTTATTACTCCCGATATTATCAATATAACATGCATTATTACCCATATAATGCAGTTATTATCGCTAGAACTGTAATAATTATACTTATTACTTATATTGTTAGCAATATAACATGCATTATTACCCATATAATGCAGTTATTATCGCTAGAACTGTAATAATTATACTTATTACTTATATTATTATCAATATAACATGCATTTTTACCCATATAATGCAGTTATTATCGCTAGAACTGTAATAATTATACTTATTACTTATACTATTAGGAATATAACATGCACTATTTGCCATATTTTACTATTATTATCGCTAGAACTATAATAATTATACTTATTACTCCCGATATTATCAATATAACATGCATTATTACCCATATAATGCAGTTATTATCGCTAGAACTGTAATAATTATACTTATTACTTATATTATTATCAATAAAACATGCATTATTACCCATATTATGCAGTTATTATCGCTAGAACTATAATAAATATACGTATTACTTTTATTATCATCAATATAACATGCATTATTACCCATATAATGCAGTTATTATCGCTAGAACTGTAATAATTATACTCATTACTTATATTATTAGCAATATAACGTGCATTATTACCCATATTATGCAGTTATTATCGCCAGAACTGTTATAATTATACTTACTACTTATATTATTCTCAATATAACATGCATTATTACCCATATTATGCAGTTATTATCGCTAGAACTATAATAAACATACGTATTACTTTCATTATCATCAACATAACATGCATTATTACCCATATTATGCAGTTATTATCGATAGAACTGTAATAAATATACTTATTACTTTTACTATTATCAATATATCATGCACTATTAGCCATATTTTACTATTATTATCGCTAGAACTATAATAATTATACTCATTACTCCCGATATTATCAATATAACATGCCTTATTACGCATATAATGCAGTTATTATCGCTAGAACTGTAATAATTGTACTCATTACTCATATTATTAGCAATATAACGTGCATTATTACCCATATAATGCAGTTATTATCGCCAGAACTGTAATAATTATACTTATTACTTATATTATTATCAACATAACATGCATTATTACCCATATTATGCAGTTATTATCGCTAGAACTGTAATAATTGTACTCATTACTTATATTATTAGCAATATAACGTGCATTATTACCCATATTATGCAGTTATTATCGCTAGAACTGTAATAATTATACTTATTACTTATATTATTATCAACATAACATGCATTATTACCCATATTATGCAGTTATTATCGCTAGAACTGTAATAATTGTACTCATTACTTATATTATTAGCAATATAACGTGCATTATTACCCATATTATGCAGTTATTATCGCTAGAACTGTAATAATTATACTTATTACTTATATTATTAGCAATATAACGTGCATTATTACCCATATTATGCAGTTATTATCGCTAGAACTATAATAAATATACGTATTACTTTCATTATCATCAATATAACATGCATTATTACCCATATAATGGCGGTATTATCGCTAGAACTGTAATAATTATACTTATTACTTATACTATTAGCAATATAACGTGCATTAGTACCCATATAATGCAGTTATTATCGCCAGAACTGTAATAATTATACTTATTACTTAGATTATTATCAATATAACATGCATTATTACCCATATTGTGCAGTTATTATCGCTAGAACTATAATAAATATACGTATTACTTTTATTATCATCAATATAACATGCATTATTACCCATATAATGCAGTTATTATCGCTAGAACTGTAATAATTATACTCATTACTTATATTATTAGCAATATAACGTGCATTATTACCCATATTATGCAGTTATTATCGCTAGAACTGTAATAATTATACTTATTACTTATATTATTATCAATATAACATGCATTATTACCCATTTAATGGAGGTATTATCGCTAGAACTGTAATAATTATACTTATTACTTATACTATTAGCAATATAACGTGCATTATTACCCATATAATGCAATTATTATCGCTAGAACTGTAATAATTATACTTATTACTTATATTATTATCAATATAACATGCATTATTACCCATATTATGCAGTTATTATCGCTAGAACTATAATAAATATACGTACTACTTTTATTATCATCAATATAACATGCATTATTACCCATATTATGCAGTTATTATCGATAGAACTGTAATAATTATACTTATTACTTATATTGTTAGCAATATAACATGCATTATTACCCATATAATGCAGTTATTATCGCTAGAACTGTAATAATTCTACTTATTACTTATATGATTATCAATAAAACATGCATTATTACCCATATAATGCAGTTATTATCGCTAGAACTGTAATAATTGTACTCATTACTTATATTATTAGCAATATTACGTGCATTATTACCCATATTATGCAGTTATTATCGCTAGAACTGTAATAATTATACTTATTACTTATACCATTATCAATATAACATGCCTTATTACGCATATAATGCAGTTATTATCGCTAGAACTGTAATAATTGTACTCATTACTCATATTATTAGCAATATAACGTGCATTATTACCCATATTATGCAGTTATTATCGCTAGAACTGTAATAATTATACTTATTACTTATATTATTAGCAATATAACGTGCATTATTACCCATATTATGCAGTTATTATCGCTAGAACTATAATAAATATACGTATTACTTTCATTATCATCAATATAACATGCATTATTACCCATATAATGGCGGTATTATCGCTAGAACTGTAATAATTATACTTATTACTTATACTATTAGCAATATAACGTGCATTAGTACCCATATAATGCAGTTATTATCGCCAGAACTGTAATAATTATACTTATTACTTAGATTATTATCAATATAACATGCATTATTACCCATATTGTGCAGTTATTATCGCTAGAACTATAATAAATATACGTATTACTTTTATTATCATCAATATAACATGCATTATTACCCATATAATGCAGTTATTATCGCTAGAACTGTAATAATTATACTCATTACTTATATTATTAGCAATATAACGTGCATTATTACCCATATTATGCAGTTATTATCGCTAGAACTGTAATAATTATACTTATTACTTATATTATTATCAATATAACATGCATTATTACCCATTTAATGGAGGTATTATCGCTAGAACTGTAATAATTATACTTATTACTTATACTATTAGCAATATAACGTGCATTATTACCCATATAATGCAGTTATTATCGCTAGAACTGTAATAATTATACTTATTACTTATATTATTATCAATATAACATGCATTATTACCCATATTATGCAGTTATTATCGCTAGAACTATAATAAATATACGTACTACTTTTATTATCATCAATATAACATGCATTATTACCCATATTATGCAGTTATTATCGATAGAACTGTAATAATTATACTTATTACTTATATTGTTAGCAATATAACATGCATTATTACCCATATAATGCAGTTATTATCGCTAGAACTGTAATAATTCTACTTATTACTTATATGATTATCAATAAAACATGCATTATTACCCATATAATGCAGTTATTATCGCTAGAACTGTAATAATTGTACTCATTACTTATATTATTAGCAATATTACGTGCATTATTACCCATATTATGCAGTTATTATCGCTAGAACTGTAATAATTATACTTATTACTTATACCATTATCAATATAACATGCCTTATTACGCATATAATGCAGTTATTATCGCTAGAACTGTAATAATTGTACTCATTACTCATATTATTAGCAATATAACGTGCATTATTACCCATATAATGCAGTTATTACCGCCAGAACTCTAATAATTATACTTATTACTTATATTATTATCAATAAAACATGCATTATTACCCATATAATGCAGTTATTATCGCTAGAACTGTAATAATTGTACTCATTACTTATATTATTAGCAATATAACATGCATTATTACCCATATTATGCAGTTATTATCGATAGAACTGTAATAAATATATTTATTACTTTTATTATTATCAATATAACATGCACTATTTGCCATATTTTACTATTATTATCGCTAGAACTATAATAATTATACTTATTACTCCCGATATTATCAATATAACATGCATTATTACCCATATAATGCAGTTATTATCGCTAGAACTGCAATAATTGTACTCATTACTTATATTATTAGCAATATAACGTGCATTATTACCCATATTATGCAGTTATTATCGCTAGAACTGTAATAATTATACTTATTACTTATATTATTATCAATAAAACATGCATTATTACCCATATAATGCAGTTATTATCGCTAGAACTGTAATATTGTACTCATTACTTATACTATTAGCAATATAACGTGCATTATTACCCATATAATGCAGTTATTATCGCCAGAACTGTAATAATTATACTTATTACTTATATTATTCTCAATATAACATGCATTATTACCCATATTATGCAGTTATTATCGCTAGAACTATAATAAACATACGTATTACTTTCATTATCATCAACATAACATGCATTATTACCCATATTATGCAGTTATTATCGATAGAACTGTAATAAATATACTTATTACTTTTACTATTATCAATATATCATGCACTATTAGCCATATTTTACTATTATTATCGCTAGAACTATAATAATTATACTTATTACTCCCGATATTATCAATATAACATGCATTATTACCCATATAATGCAGTTATTATCGCTAGAACTGTAATAATTATACTTATTACTTATATTGTTAGCAATATAACATGCATTATTACCCATATAATGCAGTTATTATCGCTAGAACTGTAATAATTATACTTACCACTTATATTATTATCAATAAAACATGCATTATTACCCATATAATGGAGGTATTATCGCTAGAACTGTAATAATTATACTTATTACTTAGATTATTATCAATATAACATGCATTATTACCCATATTATGCAGTTATTATCGCTAGAACTATAATAAATATACGTATTACTTTTATTATCATCAATATAACATGCATTATTACCCATATAATGTAGTTATTATCGCTAGAACTGTAATAATTATAGTCATTACTTATATTATTAGCAATATAACGTGCATTATTACCCATATTATGCAGTTATTATCGCTAGAACTGTAATAATTATACTTATTACTTATATTATTATCAATATAACATGCATTATTACCCATTTAATGGAGGTATTATCGCTAGAACTGTAATAATTATACTTATTACTTATACTATTATCAATATAACATGCATTATTACCCATATTATGCAGTTATTATCGCTAGAACTATAATAAATATACGTACTACTTTTATTATCATCAATATAACATGCATTATTACCCATATTATGCAATTATTATCGCTAGAACTGTAATAATTATACTCATTACTTATATTATTAGCAATATAACGTGCATTATTACCCATATAATGCAGTTATTATCGCTAGAACTGTAATAATTATACTTATTACTTATATTGTTATCAATATAACATGCATTCTTACCCATATAATGGAGGTATTATCGCTAGAACTGTAATAATTATACTTATTACTTATACTATTAGGAATATAACGTGCATTATTACCCATATAATGCAGTTATTATCGCCAGAACTGTAATAAATATACTTATTACTTATATTATTATCAACATAACATGCATTATTACCCATATTATGCAGTTATTATCGCTAGAACTATAATAAATATACGTATTACTTTTATTATCATCAATATAACATGCATTATTACCCATATAATGCAGTTATTATCGCTAGAACTGTAATAATTATACTCATTACTTATATTATTAGCAATATAACGTGCATTATTACCCATATTATGCAGTTATTATCGCCAGAACTGTTATAATTATACTTACTACTTATATTATTCTCAATATAACATGCATTATTACCCATATTATGCAGTTATTATCGCTAGAACTATAATAAACATACGTATTACTTTCATTATCATCAACATAACATGCATTATTACCCATATTATGCAGTTATTATCGATAGAACTGTAATAAATATACTTATTACTTTTACTATTATCAATATATCATGCACTATTAGCCATATTTTACTATTATTATCGCTAGAACTATAATAATTATACTTATTACTCCCGATATTATCAATATAACATGCCTTATTACGCATATAATGCAGTTATTATCGCTAGAACTGTAATAATTGTACTCATTACTCATATTATAAGCAATACAACGTGCATTATTACCCATATAATGCAGTTATTATCGCCAGAACTGTAATAATTATACTTATTACTTATACTATTAGCAATATAACATGCACTATTTGCCATATTTTACTATTATTATCGCTAGAACTATAATAATTATACTTATTACTCCCGATATTATCAATATAACATGCATTATTACCCATATAATGCAGTTATTATCGCTAGAACTGTAATAATTATACTTATTACTTATATTGTTAGCAATATAACATGCATTATTACCCATATAATGCAGTTATTATCGCTAGAACTGTAATAATTATACTTATTACTTATATTATTATCAATAAAACATGCATTATTACCCATATAATGCAGTTATTATCGCTAGAACTATAATAAATATACGTATTACTTTCATTATCATCAATATAACATGCATTATTACCCATATATGGGAGGTATTATCGCTAGAACTGTAATAATTATACTTATTACTTATATTATTATCAATATAACATGCAGTATTACCCATATTATGCAGTTATTATCGATAGAACTGAAATAAATACACTTATTACTTTTACTATTATCAATATATCATGCACTATTAGCCATATTTTACTATTATTATCGCTAGAACTATAATAATTATACTTA
Organism: Megachile leachella; assembly: GCA_963576845.1. Classification (NCBI taxonomy): domain Eukaryota; kingdom Metazoa; phylum Arthropoda; class Insecta; order Hymenoptera; family Megachilidae; genus Megachile; species Megachile leachella. Next base: position 1,893,741 of record CAUYWW010000111.1, on the reverse strand, counting down.
TTACTCCCGATATTATCAATATAACATGCCTTATTACCCATGTAATGCAGTTATTATCGCTAGAACTGTAATAATTATACTTATTACTTATACTATTAGCAATATAACATGCACTATTTGCCATATTTTACTATTATTATCGCTAGAACTATAATAATTATACTTATTACTCCCGATATTATCAATATAACATGCATTATTACCCATATAATGCAGTTATTATCGCTAGAACTGTAATAATTATACTTATTACTTATATTGTTAGCAATATAACATGCATTATTACCCATATAATGCAGTTATTATCGCTAGAACTGTAATAATTATACTTATTACTTATATTATTATCAATAAAACATGCATTATTACCCATATAATGCAGTTATTATCGCTAGAACTGTAATATTGTACTCATTACTTATATTATTAGCAATATAACGTGCATTATTACCCATATTATGCAGTTATTATCGCTAGAACTGTAATAATTATACTTATTACTTATATCATTATCAATATAACATGCATAATTACCCATATAATGGAGGTATTATCGCTAGAACTGTAATAATTATACTTATTACTTAGATTATTATCAATATAACATGCATTATTACCCATATTATGCAGTTATTATCGCTAGAACTATAATAAATATACGTATTACTTTTATTATCATCAATATAACATGCATTATTACCCATATAATGCAGTTATTATCGCTAGAACTGTAATAATTATACTTATTACTTATATTATTAGCAATATAACGTGCATTATTACCCATACAATGCAGTTATTATCGCCAGAACTGTAATAAATATACTTATTACTTATATTATTATCAACATAACATGCATTATTACCCATATTATGCAGTTATTATCGCTAGAACTGTAATAATTGTACTCATTACTTATATTATTAGCAATATAACGTGCATTATTACCCATATTATGCAGTTATTATCGCTAGAACTGTAATAATTATACTTATTACTTATATTATTATCAATATAACATGCATTATTACCCATATTATGCAGTTATTATCTCTAGAACCATAATAAATATACTTATTACTCCCAATATTATCAATATAACATGCATTTTTACCCATATAATGCAGTTATTATCGCTAGAACTGTAATAATTATACTTATTACTTATACTATTAGCAATATAACATGCACTATTTGCCATATTTTACTATTATTATCCCTAGAACTATAATAATTATACTTATTACTCCCGATATTATCAATATAACATGCATTATTACCCATATAATGCAGTTATTATCGCTAGAACTGTAATAATTATACTTATTACTTATATTGTTAGCAATATAACATGCATTATTACCCATATAATGCAGTTATTATCACTAGAACTGTAATAATTATACTTATTACTTATATTATTATCAATAAAACATGCATTATTACCCATATAATGCAGTTATTATCGCTAGAACTCTAATAATTGTACTCATTACTTATATTATTAGCAATATAACGTGCATTATTACCCATATTATGGAGTTATTATCGCTAGAACTGTAATAATTATACTTATTACTTATATCGTTATCAATATAACATGCATTATTACCCATATAATGGAGGTATTATCGCTAGAACTGTAATAATTATACTTATTACTTAGATTATTATCAATATAACATGCATTATTACCCATATTATGCAGTTATTATCGCTAGAACTATAATAAATATACGTATTACTTTTATTATCATCAATATAACATGCATTATTACCCATATAATGCAGTTATTATCGCTAGAACTGTAATAATTATACTCATTACTTATATTATTAGCAATATAACGTGCATTATTACCCATATTATGCAGTTATTATCGCTAGAACTGTAATAATTATACTTATTACTTATATTATTATCAATATAACATGCATTATTACCCATTTAATGGAGGTATTATCGCTAGAACTGTAATAATTATACTTATTACTTATACTATTAGCAATATAACGTGCATTATTACCCATATAATGCAGTTATTATCGCTAGAACTGTAATAATTATACTTATTACTTATATTATTATCAATATAACATGCATTATTACCCATATTATGCAGTTATTATCGCTAGAACTATAATAAATATACGTACTACTTTTATTATCGTCAATATAACATGCATTATTACCCATATTATGCAGTTATTATCGCTAGAACTGTAATAATTATACTCATTACTTATATTATTAGCAATATAACGTGCATTATTACCCATATTATGCAGTTATTATCGCTAGAACTGTAATAATTATACATATTACTTATATTGTTATCAATATAACATGCATTCTTACCCATATAATGGAGGTATTATCGCTAGAACCGTAATAATTATACTTATTACTTATACTATTAGGAATATAACGTGCATTATTACCCATATAATGCAGTTATTATCGCCAGAACTGTTATAAATATACTTATTACTTATATTATTATCAACATAACATGCATTATTACCCATATTATGCAGTTATTATCGCTAGAACTGCAATAATTGTACTCATTACTTATATTATTAGCAATATAACGTGCATTATTACCCATATTATGCAGTTATTATCGCTAGAACTGTAATAATTATACTTATTACTTATATTATTATCAATATAACAGGCATTATTACCCATATTATGCAGTTATTATCTCTAGAACCATAATAAATATACCTATTACTCCCAATATTATCAATATAACATGCATTTTTACCCATATAATGCAGTTATTATCGCTAGAACTGTAATAATTATACTTATTACTTATACTGTTAGCAATATAACATGCACTATTTGCCATATTTTACTATTATTATCGCTAGAACTATAATAATTATACTTATTACTCCCGATATTATCAATATAACATGCATTATTACCCATATAATGCAGTTATTATCGCTAGAACTGTAATAATTATACTTATTACTTATATTATTATCAATAAAACATGCATTATTACCCATATAATGCAGTTATTATCGCTAGAACTGTAATATTGTACTCATTACTTATATTATTAGCAATATAACGTGCATTATTACACATATTATGCAGTTATTATCGCTAGAACTGTAATAATTATACTTATTACTTATATCGTTATCAATATAACATGCATTATTACCCATATAATGGAGGTATTATCGCTAGAACTGTAATAATTATACTTATTACTTATACTATTAGCAATATAACGTGCATTATTACCCATATAATGCAGTTATTATCGCCACAACTGTAATAATTATACTTATTACTTATATTATTCTCAATATAACATGCATTATTACCCATATTATGCAGTTATTATCGCTAGAACTATAATAAACATACGTATTACTTTCATTATCATCAACATAACATGCATTATTACCCATATTATGCAGTTATTATCGATAGAACTGTAATAAATATACTTATTACTTTTACTATTATCAATATATCATGCACTATTAGCCATATTTTACTATTATTATCGCTAGAACTATAATAATTATACTTATTACTCCCGATATTATCAATATAACATGCATTATTACCCATATAATGCAGTTATTATCGCTAGAACTGTAATAATTATACTTATTACTTATATTGTTAGCAATATAACATGCATTATTACCCATATAATGCAGTTATTATCGCTAGAACTGTAATAATTATACTTACCACTTATATTATTATCAATAAAACATGCATTATTACCCATATAATGGAGGTATTATCGCTAGAACTGTAATAATTATACTTATTACTTAGACTATTATCAATATAACATGCATTATTACCCATATTATGCAGTTATTATCGCTAGAACTATAATAAATATACGTATTACTTTTATTATCATCAATATAACATGCATTATTACCCATATAATGCAGTTATTATCGCTAGAACTGTAATAATTATAGTCATTACTTATATTATTAGCAATATAACGTGCATTATTACCCATATTATGCAGTTATTATCGCTAGAACTGTAATAATTATACTTATTACTTATATTATTATCAATATAACATGCATTATTACCCATTTAATGGAGGTATTATCGCTAGAACTGTAATAATTATACTTATTACTTATACTATTATCAATATAACATGCATTATTACCCATATTATGCAGTTATTATCGCTAGAACTATAATAAATATACGTACTACTTTTATTATCATCAATATAACATGCATTATTACCCATATTATGCAGTTATTATCGCTAGAACTGTAATAATTATACTCATTACTTATATTATTAGCAATATAACGTGCATTATTACCCATATTATGCAGTTATTATCGCTAGAACTGTAATAATTATACTTATTACTTATATTGTTATCAATATAACATGCATTCTTACCCATATAATGGAGGTATTATCGCTAGAACTGTAATAATTATACTTATTACTTATACTATTAGGAATATAACGTGCATTATTACCCATATAATGCAGTTATTATCGCCAGAACTGTAATAAATATACTTATTACTTATATTATTATCAACATAACATGCATTATTACCCATATTATGCAGTTATTATCGCTAGAACTGTAATAATTGTACTCATTACTTATATTATTAGCAATATAACGTGCATTATTACCCATATTATGCAGTTATTATCGCTAGAACTGTAATAATTATACTTATTACTTATATTATTATCAATATAACATGCATTATTACCCATATTATTCAGTTATTATCTCTAGAACCATAATAAATATACTTATTACTCCCAATATTATCAATATAACATGCATTTTTACCCATATAATGCAGTTATTATCGCTAGAACTGTAATAATTATACTTATTACTTATACTTTTAGCAATATAACATGCACTATTTGCCATATTTTACTATTATTATCGCTAGAACTATAATAATTATACTTATTACTCCCGATATTATCAATATAACATGCATTATTACCCATATAATGCAGTTATTATCGCTAGAACTGTAATATTGTACTCATTACTTATATTATTAGCAATATAACGTGCATTATTACCCATATTATGCAGTTATTATCGCTAGAACTGTAATAATTATACTTATTACTTATATCATTATCAATATAACATGCATTATTACCCATATAATGGAGGTATTATCGCTAGAACTGTAATAATTATACTTATTACTTAGATTATTATCAATATAACATGCATTATTACCCATATTATGCAGTTATTATCGCCAGAACTGTAATAAATATACTTATTACTTATATTATTATCAACATAACATGCATTATTACCCATATTATGCAGTTATTATCGCTAGAACTGTAATAATTGTACTCATTACTTATATTATTAGCAATATAACGTGCATTATTACCCATATTATGCAGTTATTATCGCTAGAACTGTAATAATTATACTTATTACTTATATTATTATCAATATAACATGCATTATTACCCATATTATGCAGTTATTATCTCTAGAACCATAATAAATATACTTATTACTCCCAATATTATCAATATAACATGCATTTTTACCCATATAATGCAGTTATTATCGCTAGAACTGTAATAATTATACTTATTACTTATACTTTTAGCAATATAACATGCACTATTTGCCATATTTTACTATTATTATCGCTAGAACAATAATAATTATACTTATTACTCCCGATATTATCAATATAACATGCATTATTACCCATATAATGCAGTTATTATCGCTAGAACTGTAATAATTATACTTATTACTTATATTGTTAGCAATATAACATGCATTATTACCCATATAATGCAGTTATTATCGCTAGAACTGTAATAATTATACTTATTACTTATATTATTATCAATAAAACATGCATTATTACCCATATAATGCAGTTATTATCGCTAGAACTGTAATATTGTACTCATTACTTATATTATTAGCAATATAACGTGCATTATTACCCATATTATGCAGTTATTATCGCTAGAACTGTAATAATTATACTTATTACTTATATCATTATCAATATAACATGCATTATTACCCATATAATGGAGGTATTATCGCTAGAACTGTAATAATTATACTTATTACTTAGATTATTATCAATATAACATGCATTATTACCCATATTATGCAGTTATTATCGCTAGAACTATAATAAATATACGTATTACTTTTATTATCATCAATATAACATGCATTATTACCCATATAATGCAGTTATTATCGCTAGAACTGTAATAATTATACTCATTACTTATATTATTAGCAATATAACGTGCATTATTACCCATATTATGCAGTTATTATCGCTAGAACTGTAATAATTATACTTATTACTTATATTATTATCAATATAACATGCATTATTACCCATATAATGGTGGTATTATCGCTAGAACTGTAATAATTATACTTATTACTTATACTATTAGCAATATAACGTGCATTAGTACCCATATAATGCAGTTATTATCGCCAGAACTGTAATAATTATACTTATTACTTAGATTATTATCAACATAACATGCATTATTACCCATATTATGCAGTTATTATCGCTAGAACTGTAATAATTGTACTCATTACTTATATTATTAGCAATATAACGTGCATTATTACCCATATTATGCAGTTATTATCGCTAGAACTGTAATAATTATACTTATTACTTATATTATTATCAATATAACATGCATTATTACCCATATTATGCAGTTATTATCTCTAGAACCATAATAAATATACCTATTACTCCCAATATTATCAATATAACATGCATTTTGACCCATATAATGCAGTTATTATCGCTAGAACTGTAATAATTATACTTATTACTTATACTATTAGCAATATAACATGCACTATTTGCCATATTTTACTATTATTATCGCTAGAACTATAATAATTATACTTATTACTCCCGATATTATCAATATAACATGCATTATTACCCATATAATGCAGTTATTATCGCTAGAACTGTAATAATTATACTTATTGCTTATATTGTTAGCAATATAACATGCATTATTACCCATATAATGCAGTTATTATCGCTAGAACTGTAATAATTATACTTATTACTTATATTATTATCAATAAAACACGCATTATTACCCATATAATGCAGTTATTATCGCTAGAACTTTAATATTGTACTCATTACTTATATTATTAGCAATATAACGTGCATTATTACCCATATTATGCAGTTATTATCGCTAGAACTGTAATAATTATACTTATTACTTAGATTATTATCAATATAACATGCATTATTACCCATATTATGCAGTTATTATCGCTAGAACTATAATAATTATACTTATTACTCCCGATATTATCAATATAACATGCATTATTACCCATATAATGCAGTTATTATCGCTAGAACTGTAATAATTATACTTATTACTTATATTGTTAGCAATATAACATGCATTATTACCCATATAATGCAGTTATTATCGCTAGAACTGTAATAATTATACTTATCACTTATATTATTATCAATAAAACATGCATTATTACCCATATAATGCAGTTATTATCGCTAGAACTCTAATAATTGTACTCATTACTTATATTATTAGCAATATAACGTGCATTATTACCCATATTATGCAGTTATTATCGCTAGAACTGTAATAATTATACTTATTACTTATATCGTTATCAATATAACATGCATTATTACCCATATAATGGAGGTATTATCGCTAGAACTGTAATAATTATACTTATTACTTAGATTATTATCAATATAACATGCATTATTACCCATATTATGCAGTTATTATCGCTAGAACTATAATAAATATACGTATTACTTTTATTATCATCAATATAACATGCATTATTACCCATATAATGCAGTTATTATCGCTAGAACTGTAATAAATATACTTATTACTTTTACTATTATCAATATATCATGCACTATTAGCCATATTTTACTATTATTATCGCTAGAACTATAATAATTATACTTATTACTCCCGATATTATCAATATAACATGCCTTATTACCCATATAATGCAGTTATTATCGCTAGAACTCTAATAATTGTACTCATTACTCATATTATTAGCAATATAACGTGCATTATTACCCATATTATGCAGTTATTATCGCTAGAACTGTAATAATTATACTTATTACTTATATCGTTATCAATATAACATGCATTATTACCCATATAATGGAGGTATTATCGCTAGAACTGTAATAATTATACTTATTACTTAGATTATTATCAATATACCATGCATTATTACCCATATAATGCAGTTATTATCGCTAGAACTGTAATAATTATACTCATTACTTATATTATTAGCAATATAACGTGCATTATTACCCATATTATGCAGTTATTATCGCTAGAACTGTAATAATTTTACTTATTACTTATACTATTATCAATATAACATGCATTATTACCCATTTAATGGAGGTATTATCGCTAGAACTGTAATAATTATACTTATTACTTATACTATTAGCAATATAACGTGCATTATTACCCATATAATGCAGTTATTATCGCTAGAACTGTAATAATTATACTTATTACTTATATTATTATCAATATAACATGCATTATTACCCATATTATGCAGTTATTATCGCTAGAACTATAATAAATATACGTACTACTTTTATTATCATCAATATAACATGCATTATTACCCATATTATGCAGTTATTATCGATAGAACTGTAATAAATATACTTATTACTTTTACTATTATCAATATATCATGCACTATTAGCCATATTTTACTATTATTATCGCTAGAACTATAATAATTATACTTATTACTCCCGATATTATCAATATAACATGCATTATTACCCATATAATGCAGTTATTATCGCTAGAACTGTAATAATTATACTTATTACTTATATTGTTAGCAATATAACATGCATTATTACCCATATAATGCAGTTATTATCGCTAGAACTGTAATAATTATACTTATCACTTATATTATTATCAATAAAACATGCATTATTACCCATATAATGGAGGTATTATCGCTAGAACTGTAATAATTATACTTATTACTTAGATTATTATCAATATAACATGCATTATTACCCATATTATGCAGTTATTATCGCTAGAACTATAATAAATATACGTATTACTTTTATTATCATCAATATAACATGCATTATTACCCATATAATGCAGTTATTATCGCTAGAACTGTAATAATTATAGTCATTACTTATATTATTAGCAATATAACGTGCATTATTACCCATATTATGCAGTTATTATCGCTAGAACTGTAATAATTATACTTATTACTTATATTATTATCAATATAACATGCATTATTACCCATTTAATGGAGGTATTATCGCTAGAACTGTAATAATTATACTTATTACTTATACTATTAGCAATATAACGTGCATTATTACCCATATAATGCAGTTATTATCGCTAGAACTGTAATAATTATACTTATTACTTATATTATTATCAATATAACATGCATTATTACCCATATTATGCAGTTATTATCGCTAGAACTATAATAAATATACGTACTACTTTTATTATCATCAATATAACATGCATTATTACCCATATTATGCAGTTATTATCGCTAGAACTGTAATAATTATACTCATTACTTATATTATTAGCAATATAACGTGCATTATTACCCATATTATGCAGTTATTATCGCTAGAACTGTAATAATTATAGTCATTACTTATATTATTAGCAATATAACGTGCATTATTACCCATATTATGCAGTTATTATCGATAGAACTGTAATAAATATACTTATTACTTTTACTATTATCAATATATCATGCACTATTAGCCATATTTTACTATTATTATCGCTAGAACTATAATAATTATACTTATTACTCCCGATATTATCAATATAACATGCATTATTACCCATATAATGCAGTTATTATCGCTAGAACTGTAATAATTATACTTATTACTTATATTGTTAGCAATATAACATGCATTATTACCCATATAATGCAGTTATTATCGCTAGAACTGTAATAATTATACTTACCACTTATATTATTATCAATAAAACATGCATTATTACCCATATAATGGAGGTATTATCGCTAGAACTGTAATAATTATACTTATTACTTAGACTATTATCAATATAACATGCATTATTACCCATATTATGCAGTTATTATCGCTAGAACTATAATAAATATACGTATTACTTTTATTATCATCAATATAACATGCATTATTACCCATATAATGCAGTTATTATCGCTAGAACTGTAATAATTATAGTCATTACTTATATTATTAGCAATATAACGTGCATTATTACCCATATTATGCAGTTATTATCGCTAGAACTGTAATAATTATACTTATTACTTATATTATTATCAATATAACATGCATTATTACCCATTTAATGGAGGTATTATCGCTAGAACTGTAATAATTATACTTATTACTTATACTATTATCAATATAACATGCATTATTACCCATATTATGCAGTTATTATCGCTAGAACTATAATAAATATACGTACTACTTTTATTATCATCAATATAACATGCATTATTACCCATATTATGCAGTTATTATCGCTAGAACTGTAATAATTATACTCATTACTTATATTATTAGCAATATAACGTGCATTATTACCCATATTATGCAGTTATTATCGCTAGAACTGTAATAATTATACTTATTACTTATATTGTTATCAATATAACATGCATTCTTACCCATATAATGGAGGTATTATCGCTAGAACTGTAATAATTATACTTATTACTTATACTATTAGGAATATAACGTGCATTATTACCCATATAATGCAGTTATTATCGCCAGAACTGTAATAAATATACTTATTACTTATATTATTATCAACATAACATGCATTATTACCCATATTATGCAGTTATTATCGCTAGAACTGTAATAATTGTACTCATTACTTATATTATTAGCAATATAACGTGCATTATTACCCATATTATGCAGTTATTATCGCTAGAACTGTAATAATTATACTTATTACTTATATTATTATCAATATAACATGCATTATTACCCATATTATTCAGTTATTATCTCTAGAACCATAATAAATATACTTATTACTCCCAATATTATCAATATAACATGCATTTTTACCCATATAATGCAGTTATTATCGCTAGAACTGTAATAATTATACTTATTACTTATACTTTTAGCAATATAACATGCACTATTTGCCATATTTTACTATTATTATCGCTAGAACTATAATAATTATACTTATTACTCCCGATATTATCAATATAACATGCATTATTACCCATATAATGCAGTTATTATCGCTAGAACTGTAATATTGTACTCATTACTTATATTATTAGCAATATAACGTGCATTATTACCCATATTATGCAGTTATTATCGCTAGAACTGTAATAATTATACTTATTACTTATATCATTATCAATATAACATGCATTATTACCCATATAATGGAGGTATTATCGCTAGAACTGTAATAATTATACTTATTACTTAGATTATTATCAATATAACATGCATTATTACCCATATTATGCAGTTATTATCGCCAGAACTGTAATAAATATACTTATTACTTATATTATTATCAACATAACATGCATTATTACCCATATTATGCAGTTATTATCGCTAGAACTGTAATAATTGTACTCATTACTTATATTATTAGCAATATAACGTGCATTATTACCCATATTATGCAGTTATTATCGCTAGAACTGTAATAATTATACTTATTACTTATATTATTATCAATATAACATGCATTATTACCCATATTATGCAGTTATTATCTCTAGAACCATAATAAATATACTTATTACTCCCAATATTATCAATATAACATGCATTTTTACCCATATAATGCAGTTATTATCGCTAGAACTGTAATAATTATACTTATTACTTATACTTTTAGCAATATAACATGCACTATTTGCCATATTTTACTATTATTATCGCTAGAACAATAATAATTATACTTATTACTCCCGATATTATCAATATAACATGCATTATTACCCATATAATGCAGTTATTATCGCTAGAACTGTAATAATTATACTTATTACTTATATTGTTAGCAATATAACATGCATTATTACCCATATAATGCAGTTATTATCGCTAGAACTGTAATAATTATACTTATTACTTATATTATTATCAATAAAACATGCATTATTACCCATATAATGCAGTTATTATCGCTAGAACTGTAATATTGTACTCATTACTTATATTATTAGCAATATAACGTGCATTATTACCCATATTATGCAGTTATTATCGCTAGAACTGTAATAATTATACTTATTACTTATATCATTATCAATATAACATGCATTATTACCCATATAATGGAGGTATTATCGCTAGAACTGTAATAATTATACTTATTACTTAGATTATTATCAATATAACATGCATTATTACCCATATTATGCAGTTATTATCGCTAGAACTATAATAAATATACGTATTACTTTTATTATCATCAATATAACATGCATTATTACCCATATAATGCAGTTATTATCGCTAGAACTGTAATAATTATACTCATTACTTATATTATTAGCAATATAACGTGCATTATTACCCATATTATGCAGTTATTATCGCTAGAACTGTAATAATTATACTTATTACTTATATTATTATCAATATAACATGCATTATTACCCATATAATGGTGGTATTATCGCTAGAACTGTAATAATTATACTTATTACTTATACTATTAGCAATATAACGTGCATTAGTACCCATATAATGCAGTTATTATCGCCAGAACTGTAATAATTATACTTATTACTTAGATTATTATCAACATAACATGCATTATTACCCATATTATGCAGTTATTATCGCTAGAACTGTAATAATTGTACTCATTACTTATATTATTAGCAATATAACGTGCATTATTACCCATATTATGCAGTTATTATCGCTAGAACTGTAATAATTATACTTATTACTTATATTATTATCAATATAACATGCATTATTACCCATATTATGCAGTTATTATCTCTAGAACCATAATAAATATACCTATTACTCCCAATATTATCAATATAACATGCATTTTGACCCATATAATGCAGTTATTATCGCTAGAACTGTAATAATTATACTTATTACTTATACTATTAGCAATATAACATGCACTATTTGCCATATTTTACTATTATTATCGCTAGAACTATAATAATTATACTTATTACTCCCGATATTATCAATATAACATGCATTATTACCCATATAATGCAGTTATTATCGCTAGAACTGTAATAATTATACTTATTGCTTATATTGTTAGCAATATAACATGCATTATTACCCATATAATGCAGTTATTATCGCTAGAACTGTAATAATTATACTTATTACTTATATTATTATCAATAAAACACGCATTATTACCCATATAATGCAGTTATTATCGCTAGAACTTTAATATTGTACTCATTACTTATATTATTAGCAATATAACGTGCATTATTACCCATATTATGCAGTTATTATCGCTAGAACTGTAATAATTATACTTATTACTTAGATTATTATCAATATAACATGCATTATTACCCATATTATGCAGTTATTATCGCTAGAACTATAATAATTATACTTATTACTCCCGATATTATCAATATAACATGCATTATTACCCATATAATGCAGTTATTATCGCTAGAACTGTAATAATTATACTTATTACTTATATTGTTAGCAATATAACATGCATTATTACCCATATAATGCAGTTATTATCGCTAGAACTGTAATAATTATACTTATCACTTATATTATTATCAATAAAACATGCATTATTACCCATATAATGCAGTTATTATCGCTAGAACTCTAATAATTGTACTCATTACTTATATTATTAGCAATATAACGTGCATTATTACCCATATTATGCAGTTATTATCGCTAGAACTGTAATAATTATACTTATTACTTATATCGTTATCAATATAACATGCATTATTACCCATATAATGGAGGTATTATCGCTAGAACTGTAATAATTATACTTATTACTTAGATTATTATCAATATAACATGCATTATTACCCATATTATGCAGTTATTATCGCTAGAACTATAATAAATATACGTATTACTTTTATTATCATCAATATAACATGCATTATTACCCATATAATGCAGTTATTATCGCTAGAACTGTAATAAATATACTTATTACTTTTACTATTATCAATATATCATGCACTATTAGCCATATTTTACTATTATTATCGCTAGAACTATAATAATTATACTTATTACTCCCGATATTATCAATATAACATGCCTTATTACCCATATAATGCAGTTATTATCGCTAGAACTCTAATAATTGTACTCATTACTCATATTATTAGCAATATAACGTGCATTATTACCCATATTATGCAGTTATTATCGCTAGAACTGTAATAATTATACTTATTACTTATATCGTTATCAATATAACATGCATTATTACCCATATAATGGAGGTATTATCGCTAGAACTGTAATAATTATACTTATTACTTAGATTATTATCAATATACCATGCATTATTACCCATATAATGCAGTTATTATCGCTAGAACTGTAATAATTATACTCATTACTTATATTATTAGCAATATAACGTGCATTATTACCCATATTATGCAGTTATTATCGCTAGAACTGTAATAATTTTACTTATTACTTATACTATTATCAATATAACATGCATTATTACCCATTTAATGGAGGTATTATCGCTAGAACTGTAATAATTATACTTATTACTTATACTATTAGCAATATAACGTGCATTATTACCCATATAATGCAGTTATTATCGCTAGAACTGTAATAATTATACTTATTACTTATATTATTATCAATATAACATGCATTATTACCCATATTATGCAGTTATTATCGCTAGAACTATAATAAATATACGTACTACTTTTATTATCATCAATATAACATGCATTATTACCCATATTATGCAGTTATTATCGATAGAACTGTAATAAATATACTTATTACTTTTACTATTATCAATATATCATGCACTATTAGCCATATTTTACTATTATTATCGCTAGAACTATAATAATTATACTTATTACTCCCGATATTATCAATATAACATGCATTATTACCCATATAATGCAGTTATTATCGCTAGAACTGTAATAATTATACTTATTACTTATATTGTTAGCAATATAACATGCATTATTACCCATATAATGCAGTTATTATCGCTAGAACTGTAATAATTATACTTATCACTTATATTATTATCAATAAAACATGCATTATTACCCATATAATGGAGGTATTATCGCTAGAACTGTAATAATTATACTTATTACTTAGATTATTATCAATATAACATGCATTATTACCCATATTATGCAGTTATTATCGCTAGAACTATAATAAATATACGTATTACTTTTATTATCATCAATATAACATGCATTATTACCCATATAATGCAGTTATTATCGCTAGAACTGTAATAATTATAGTCATTACTTATATTATTAGCAATATAACGTGCATTATTACCCATATTATGCAGTTATTATCGCTAGAACTGTAATAATTATACTTATTACTTATATTATTATCAATATAACATGCATTATTACCCATTTAATGGAGGTATTATCGCTAGAACTGTAATAATTATACTTATTACTTATACTATTAGCAATATAACGTGCATTATTACCCATATAATGCAGTTATTATCGCTAGAACTGTAATAATTATACTTATTACTTATATTATTATCAATATAACATGCATTATTACCCATATTATGCAGTTATTATCGCTAGAACTATAATAAATATACGTACTACTTTTATTATCATCAATATAACATGCATTATTACCCATATTATGCAGTTATTATCGCTAGAACTGTAATAATTATACTCATTACTTATATTATTAGCAATATAACGTGCATTATTACCCATATTATGCAGTTATTATCGCTAGAACTGTAATAATTATACTTATTACTTATATTGTTATCAATATAACATGCATTCTTACCCATATAATGGAGGTATTATCGCTAGAACTGTAATAATTATACTTATTACTTATACTATTAGGAATATAACGTGCATTATTACCCATATAATGCAGTTATTATCGCCAGAACTGTAATAAATATACTTATTACTTATATTATTATCAACATAACATGCATTATTACCCATATAATGCAGTTATTATCGCTAGAACTGTAATAATTATAGTCATTACTTATATTATTAGCAATATAACGTGCATTATTACCCATATTATGCAGTTATTATCGCTAGAACTGTAATAATTATACTTATTACTTATATTATTATCAATATAACATGCATTATTACCCATTTAATGGAGGTATTATCGCTAGAACTGTAATAATTATACTTATTACTTATATTATTATCAATATAACATGCATTATTACCCATATTATGCAGTTATTATCGCTAGAACTATAATAAATATACGTACTACTTTTATTATCATCAATATAACATGCATTATTACCCATATTATGCAGTTATTATCGCTAGAACTGTAATAATTATACTCATTACTTATATTATTAGCAATATAACGTGCATTATTACCCATATTATGCAGCTATTATCGCTAGAACTATAATAAATATACGTATTACTTTCATTATCATCAATATAACATGCATTATTACCCATATAATGGAGGTATTATCGCTAGAACTGTAATAATTATACTTATTACTTATATTATTATCAATATAACATGCATTATTACCCATATTATGCAGTTATTATCTCTAGAACCATAATAAATATACTTATTACTCCCAATATTATCAATATAACATGCATTTTTACCCATATAATGCAGTTATTATCGCTAGAACTGTAATAATTATACTTATTACTTATACTATTAGCAATATAACATGCACTATTTGCCATATTTTACTATTATTATCGCTAGAATTATAATAATTATACTTATTACTCCCGATATTATCAATATAACATGCATTATTACCCATATAATGCAGTTATTATCGCTAGAACTGTAATAATTGCACTCATTACTTATATTATTAGCAATATAACGTGCATTATTACCCATATTATGCAGTTATTATCGCTAGAACTGTAATAATTATACTTATTACTTATATTATTATCAATATAACATGCATTATTACCCATATTATGCAGTTATTATCTCTAGAACCATAATTAATATACTTATTACTCCCAATATTATCAATATAACATGCATTTTTACCCATATAATGCAGTTATTATCGCTAGAACTGTAATAATTATACTTATTACTTATATTGTTAGCAATATAACGTGCATTATTACCCATATAATGCAGTTATTATCGCTAGAACTGTAATAATTATACTTATTGCTTATATTATTATCAATATAACATGCATTATTACCCATATTATGCAGTTATTATCGCTAGAACTATAATAAATATACGTACTACTTTTATTATCATCAATATAACATGCATTATTACCCATATTATGCAGTTATTATCGATAGAACTGTAATAAATATACTTATTACTTTTATTATTATCAATATAACATGCACTATTTGCCATATTTTACTATTATTATCGCTAGAACTATAATAATTATACTTATTACTCCCGATATTATCAATATAACATGCATTATTACCCATATAATGCAGTTATTATCGCTAGAACTGTAATAATTATACTTATTACTTATACTATTAGCAATATAACATGCACTATTTGCCATATTTTACTATTATTATCGCTAGAACTATAATAATTATACTTATTACTCCCGATATTATCAATATAACATGCATTATTACCCATATAATGCAGTTATTATCGCTAGAACTGTAATAATTATACTTATTACTTATACTATTAGCAATATAACATGCACTATTTGCCATATTTTACTATTATTATCGCTAGAACTATAATAATTATACTTATTACTCCCGATATTATCAATATAACATGCATTATTACCCATATAATGCAGTTATTATCGCTAGAACTGTAATAATTATACTTATTACTTATATTGTTAGCAATATAACATGCATTATTACCCATATAATGCAGTTATTATCGCTAGAACTGTAATAATTATACTTATTACTTATATTATTATCAATAAAACATGCATTATTACCCATATAATGCAGTTATTATCGCTAGAACTCTAATAATTGTACTCATTACTTATATTATTAGCAATATAACGTGCATTATTACCCATATTATGCAGTTATTGTCGCTAGAACTGTAACAATTATACTTATTACTTATATCGTTATCAATATAACATGCATTATTACCCATATAATGGAGGTACTATCGCTAGAACTGTAATAATTATACTTATTACTTATATCGTTATCAATATAACATGCATTATTACCCAAATAATGGAGGTATTATCGCTAGAACTATAATAAATATACGTATTACTTTTATTATCATCAATATAACATGCATTATTACCCATATAATGCAGTTATTATCGCTAGAACTGTAATAATTATAGTCATTACTTATATTATTAGCAATATAACGTGCATTATTACCCATATTATGCAGTTATTATCGCTAGAACTGTAATAATTATACTTATTACTTATATTATTATCAATATAACATGCATTATTACCCATTTAATGGAGGTATTATCGCTAGAACTGTAATAATTATACTTATTACTTATACTATTAGCAATATAACGTGCATTATTACCCATATAATGCAGTTATTATCGCTAGAACTGTAATAATTATACTTATTACTTATATTATTATCAATATAACATGCATTATTACCCATATTATGCAGTTATTATCGCTAGAACTATAATAAATATACGTACTACTTTTATTATCATCAATATAACATGCATTATTACCCATATTATGCAGTTATTATCGCTAGAACTGTAATAATTATACTCACTACTTATATTATTAGCAATATAACGTGCATTATTACCCATATTATGCAGTTATTATCGCTAGAACTATAATAAATATACGTATTACTTTCATTATCATCAATATAACATGCATTATTACCCATATAATGGAGGTATTATCGCTAGAACTGTAATAATTATACTTATTACTTATATTATTATCAATATAACATGCATTATTACCCATATAATGCAGTTATTATCGCTAGAACTGTAATAATTATACTTATTACTTATACTATTAGCAATATAACATGCACTATTTGCCATATTTT
The DNA here is from genome assembly GCA_963576845.1 of Megachile leachella. Classification (NCBI taxonomy): domain Eukaryota; kingdom Metazoa; phylum Arthropoda; class Insecta; order Hymenoptera; family Megachilidae; genus Megachile; species Megachile leachella. The sequence goes on along the minus strand of CAUYWW010000111.1, from coordinate 1,874,281 downwards.
ACTATTATTATCGCTAGAACTATAATAATTATACTTATTACTCCCGATATTATCAATATAACATGCATTATTACCCATATAGTGCAGTTATTATCGCTAGAACTGTAATAATTATACTTATTACTTATATTGTTAGCAATATAACATGCATTATTACCCATATAATGCAGTTATTATCGCTAGAACTGTAATAATTATACTTATTACTTATATTATTATCAATAAAACATGCATTATTACCCATATAATGCAGTTATTATCGCTAGAACTCTAATAATTGTACTCATTACTTATATTATTAGCAATATAACGTGCATTATTACCCATATTATGCAGTTATTATCGCTAGAACTGTAACAATTATACTTATTACTTATATCGTTATCAATATAACATGCATTATTACCCATATAATGGAGGTATTATCGCTAGAACTGTTATAATTATACTTATTACTTATATCCTTATCAATATAACATGCATTATTACCCATATAATGGAGGTATTATCGCTAGAACTATAGTAAATATACGTATTACTTTTATTATCATCAATATAACATGCATTATTACCCATATAATGCAGTTATTATCGCTAGAACTGTAATAATTATAGTCATTACTTATATTATTAGCAATATAACATGCATTATTACCCATATAATGCAGTTATTATCGCTAGAACTGTAATAATTATAGTCATTACTTATATTATTAGCAATATAACGTGCATTATTACCCATATTATGCAGTTATTATCGCTAGAACTGTAATAATTATACTTATTACTTATATTATTATCAATATAACATGCATTATTACCCATTTAATGGAGGTATTATCGCTAGAACTGTAATAATTATACTTATTACTTATACTATTAGCAATATAACGTGCATTATTACCCATATAATGCAGTTATTATCGCTAGAACTGTAATAATTATACTTATTACTTATATTATTATCAATATAACATGCATTATTACCCATATTATGCAGTTATTATCGCTAGAACTATAATAAATATACGTACTACTTTTATTATCATCAATATAACATGCATTATTACCCATATTATGCAGTTATTATCGCTAGAACTGTAATAATTATACTCATTACTTATATTATTAGCAATATAACGTGCATTATTACCCATATTATGCAGTTATTATCGCTAGAACTATAATAAATATACGTATTACTTTCATTATCATCAATATAACATGCATTATTACCCATATAATGGAGGTATTATCGCTAGAACTGTAATAATTATACTTATTACTTATATTGTTATCAATATAACATGCATTATTACCCATATTATGCAGTTATTATCTCTAGAACCATAATAAATATACTTATTACTCCCAATATTATCAATATAACATGCATTTTTACCCATATAATGCAGTTATTATCGCTAGAACTGTAATAATTATACTTATTACTTATATTGTTAGCAATATAACATGCATTATTACCCATATTATGCAGTTATTATCTCTAGAACCATAATTAATATACTTATTACTCCCAATATTATCAATATAACATGCATTTTTACCCATATAATGCAGTTATTATCGCTAGAACTGTAATAATTATACTTATTACTTATATTGTTAGCAATATAACGTGCATTATTACCCATATAATGCAGTTATTATCGCTAGAACTGTAATAATTATACTTATTGCTTATATTATTATCAATATAACATGCATTATTACCCATATTATGCAGTTATTATCGCTAGAACTATAATAAATATACGTACTACTTTTATTATCATCAATATAACATGCATTATTACCCATATTATGCAGTTATTATCGATAGAACTGTAATAAATATACTTATTACTTTTATTATTATCAATATAACATGCACTATTTGCCATATTTTACTATTATTATCGCTAGAACTATAATAATTATACTTATTACTCCCGATATTATCAATATAACATGCATTATTACCCATATAATGCAGTTATTATCGCTAGAACTGTAATAATTATACTTATTACTTATACTATTAGCAATATAACATGCACTATTTGCCATATTTTACTATTATTATCGCTAGAACTATAATAATTATACTTATTACTCCCGATATTATCAATATAACATGCATTATTACCCATATAATGCAGTTATTATCGCTAGAACTCTAATAATTATACTTATTACTTATATTGTTAGCAATATAACATGCATTATTACCCATATAATGCAGTTATTATCGCTAGAACTGTAATAATTATACTTATTACTTATATTATTATCAATAAAACATGCATTATTACCCATATAATGCAGTTATTATCGCTAGAACTCTAATAATTGTACTCATTACTTATATTATTAGCAATATAACGTGCATTATTACCCATATTATGCAGTTATTATCGCTAGAACTGTAACAATTATACTTATTACTTATATCGTTATCAATATAACATGCATTATTACCCATATAATGGAGGTACTATCGCTAGAACTGTAATAATTATACTTATTACTTATATCGTTATCAATATAACATGCATTATTACCCATATAATGGAGGTATTATCGCTAGAACTATAATAAATATACGTATTACTTTTATTATCATCAATATAACATGCATTATTACCCATATAATGCAGTTATTATCGCTAGAACTGTAATAATTATAGTCATTACTTATATTATTAGCAATATAACGTGCATTATTACCCATATTATGCAGTTATTATCGCTAGAACTGCAATAATTATACTTATTACTTATATTGTTATCAATATAACATGCATTATTACCCATTTAATGGAGGTATTATCGCTAGAACTGTAATAATTATACTTATTACTTATACTATTAGCAATATAACGTGCATTATTACCCATATAATGCAGTTATTATCGCTAGAACTGTAATAATTATACTTATTACTTATATTATTATCAATATAACATGCATTATTACCCATATTATGCAGTTATTATCGCTAGAACTATAATAAATATACGTACTACTTTTATTTTCATCAATATAACATGCATTATTACCCATATTATGCAGTTATTATCGCTAGAACTGTAATAATTATACTCACTACTTATATTATTAGCAATATAACGTGCATTATTACCCATATTATGCAGTTATTATCGCTAGAACTATAATAAATATACGTATTACTTTCATTATCATCAATATAACATGCATTATTACCCATATAATGGAGGTATTATCGCTAGAACTGTAATAATTATACTTATTACTTTTATTATTATCAATATAACATGCACTATTTGCCATATTTTACTATTATTATCGCTAGAACTATAATAATTATACTTATTACTCCCGATATTATCAATATAACATGCATTATTACCCATATAATGCAGTTATTATCGCTAGAACTGTAATAATTATACTTATTACTTATACTATTAGCAATATAACATGCACTATTTGCCATATTTTACTATTATTATCGCTAGAACTATAATAATTATACTTATTACTCCCGATATTATCAATATAACATGCATTATTACCCATATAATGCAGTTATTATCGCTAGAACTGTAATAATTATACTTATTACTTATATTGTTAGCAATATAACATGCATTATTACCCATATAATGCAGTTATTATCGCTAGAACTGTAATAATTATACTTATTACTTATATTATTATCAATAAAACATGCATTATTACCCATATAATGCAGTTATTATCGCTAGAACTCTAGTAATTGTACTCATTACTTATATTATTAGCAATATAACGTGCATTATTACCCATATTATGCAGTTATTGTCGCTAGAACTGTAACAATTATACTTATTACTTATATCGTTATCAATATAACATGCATTATTACCCATATAATGGAGGTACTATCGCTAGAACTGTAATAATTATACTTATTACTTATATCGTTATCAATATAACATGCATTATTACCCAAATAATGGAGGTATTATCGCTAGAACTATAATAAATATACGTATTACTTTTATTATCATCAATATAACATGCATTATTACCCATATAATGCAGTTATTATCGCTAGAACTGTAATAATTATAGTCATTACTTATATTATTAGCAATATAACGTGCATTATTACCCATATTATGCAGTTATTATCGCTAGAGCTGTAATAATTATACTTATTACTTATATTATTATCAATATAACATGCATTATTACCCATTTAATGGAGGTATTATCGCTAGAACTGTAATAATTATACTTATTACTTATACTATTAGCAATATAACGTGCATTATTACCCATATAATGCAGTTATTATCGCTAGAACTGTAATAATTATACTTATTACTTATATTATTATCAATATAACATGCATTATTACCCATATTATGCAGTTATTATCGCTAGAACTATAATAAATATACGTACTACTTTTATTATCATCAATATAACATGCATTATTACCCATATTATGCAGTTATTATCGCTAGAACTGTAATAATTATACTCACTACTTATATTATTAGCAATATAACGTGCATTATTACCCATATTATGCAGTTATTATCGCTAGAACTATAATAAATATACGTATTACTTTCATTATCATCAATATAACATGCATTATTACCCATATAATGGAGGTATTATCGCTAGAACTGTAATAATTATACTTATTACCTATATTATTATCAATATAACATGCATTATTACCCATATAATGCAGTTATTATCGCTAGAACTGTAATAATTATACTTATTACTTATACTATTAGCAATATAACATGCACTATTTGCCATATTTTACTATTATTATCGCTAGAACTATAATAATTATACTTATTACTCCCGATATTATCAATATAACATGCATTATTACCCATATAGTGCAGTTATTATCGCTAGAACTGTAATAATTATACTTATTACTTATATTGTTAGCAATATAACATGCATTATTACCCATATAATGCAGTTATTATCGCTAGAACTGTAATAATTATACTTATTACTTATATTATTATCAATAAAACATGCATTATTACCCATATAATGCAGTTATTATCGCTAGAACTCTAATAATTGTACTCATTACTTATATTATTAGCAATATAACGTGCATTATTACCCATATTATGCAGTTATTATCGCTAGAACTGTAACAATTATACTTATTACTTATATCGTTATCAATATAACATGCATTATTACCCATATAATGGAGGTACTATCGCTAGAACTGTAATAATTATACTTATTACTTATATCGTTATCAATATAACATGCATTATTACCCATATAATGGAGGTATTATCGCTAGAACTATAGTAAATATACGTATTACTTTTATTATCATCAATATAACATGCATTATTACCCATATAATGCAGTTATTATCGCTAGAACTGTAATAATTATAGTCATTACTTATATTATTAGCAATATAACGTGCATTATTACCCATATTATGCAGTTATTATCGCTAGAACTGTAATAATTATACTTATTACTTATATTATTATCAATATAACATGCATTATTACCCATTTAATGGAGGTATTATCGCTAGAACTGTAATAATTATACTTATTACTTATACTATTAGCAATATAACGTGCATTATTACCCATATAATGCAGTTATTATCGCTAGAACTGTAATAATTATACTTATTACTTATATCGTTATCAATATAACATGCATTATTATCCATATAATGGAGGTATTATCGCTAGAACTATAATAAATATACGTATTACTTTTATTATCATCAATATAACATGCATTATTACCCATATAATGCAGTTATTATCGCTAGAACTGTAATAATTATAGTCATTACTTATATTATTAGCAATATAACGTGCATTATTACCCATATTATGCAGTTATTATCGCTAGAACTGTAATAATTATACTTATTACTTATATTATTATCAATATAACATGCATTATTACCCATTTAATGGAGGTATTATCGCTAGAACTGTAATAATTATACTTATTACTTATACTATTAGCAATATAACGTGCATTATTACCCATATAATGCAGTTATTATCGCTAGAACTGTAATAATTATACTTATTACTTATATTATTATCAATATAACATGCATTATTACCCATATTATGCAGTTATTATCGCTAGAACTATAATAAATATACGTACTACTTTTATTATCATCAATATAACATGCATTATTACCCATATTATGCAGTTATTATCGCTAGAACTGTAATAATTATACTCATTACTTATATTATTAGCAATATAACGTGCATTATTACCCATATTATGCAGTTATTATCGCTAGAACTATAATAAATATACGTATTACTTTCATTATCATCAATATAACATGCATTATTACCCATATAATGGAGGTATTATCGCTAGAACTGTAATAATTATACTTATTACTTGTATTGTTATCAATATAACATGCATTATTACCCATATTATGCAGTTATTATCTCTAGAACCATAATAAATATACTTATTACTCCCAATATTATCAATATAACATGCATTTTTACCCATATAATGCAGTTATTATCGCTAGAACTGTAATAATTATACTTATTACTTATACTATTAGCAATATAACATGCACTATTTGCCATATTTTACTATTATTATCGCTAGAATTATAATAATTATACTTATTACTCCCGATATTATCAATATAACATGCATTATTACCCATATAATGGAGGTATTATCGCTAGAACTGTAATAATTATACTTATTACTTATATTATCATCAATATAACATGCATTATTACCCATATTATGCAGTTATTATCGCTAGAACTGTAATAATTATACTCATTACTTATATTATTAGCAATATAACGTGCATTATTACCCATATTATGCAGTTATTATCGCTAGAACTGTAATAATTGCACTCATTACTTATATTATTAGCAATATAACGTGCATTATTACCCATATTATGCAGTTATTATCCCTAGAACTGTAATAATTATACTTATTACTTATATTATTATCAATATAACATGCATTATTACCCATATTATGCAGTTATTATCTCTAGAACCATAATTAATATACTTATTACTCCCAATATTATCAATATAACATGCATTTTTACCCATATAATGCAGTTATTATCGCTAGAACTGTAATAATTATACTTATTACTTATATTGTTAGCAATATAACGTGCATTATTACCCATATAATGCAGTTATTATCGCTAGAACTGTAATAATTATACTTATTGCTTATATTATTATCAATATAACATGCATTATTACCCATATTATGCAGTTATTATCGCTAGAACTATAATAAATATACGTACTACTTTTATTATCATCAATATAACATGCACTATTACCCATATTATGCAGTTATTATCGATAGAACTGTAATAAATATACTTATTACTTTTATTATTATCAATATAACATGCACTATTTGCCATATTTTACTATTATTATCGCTAGAACTATAATAATTATACTTATTACTCCCGATATTATCAATATAACATGCATTATTACCCATATAATGCAGTTATTATCGCTAGAACTGTAATAATTATACTCATTACATATATTATTAGCAATATAACGTGCATTATTACCCATATTATGCAGTTATTATCGCTAGAACTGTAATAATTATACTTATTACTTATATTATTATCAATATGACATGCATTATTACCCATTTAATGGAGGTATTATCGCTAGAACTGTAATAATTATACTTATTACTTATACTATTAGCAATATAACGTGCATTATTACCCATATAATGCAGTTATTATCGCTAGAACTGTAATAATTATACTTATTACTTATATTATTATCAATATAACATGCATTATTACCCATATTATGCAGTTATTATCGCTAGAACTATAATAAATATACGTACTACTTTTATTATCATCAATATAACATGCATTATTACCCATATTATGCAGTTATTATCGATAGAACTGTAATAATTATACTTATTACTTATATTGTTAGCAATATAACATGCATTATTACCCATATAATGCAGTTATTATCGCTAGAACTGTAATAATTATACTTATTACTTATATTATTATCAATAAAACATGCATTATTACCCATATAATGCAGTTATTATCGCTAGAACTGAAATAACTGTACTCATTACTTATATTATTAGCAATATAACGTGCATTATTACCCATATTATGCAGTTATTATCGCTAGAACTGTAATAATTATACTTATTACTTATATCATTATCAATATAACATGCATTATTACCCATATAATGGAGGTATTATCGCTAGAACTGTAATAATTATACTTATTACTTAGATTATTATCAATATAACATGCATTATTACCCATATTATGCAGTTATTATCGCTAGAACTGTAATAATTATACTTATTACTTATATTATTATCAATATAACATGCATTATTACCCATATTATGCAGTTATTATCTCTAGAACCATAATAGATATACTTATTACTCCCAATATTATCAATATAACATGCATTTTTACCCATATAATGCAGTTATTATCGCTAGAACTGTAATAATTATACTTATTACTTATACTATTAGCAATATAACATGCACTATTTGCCATATTTTACTATTATTATCGCTAGAACTATAATAATTATACTTATTACTCCCGATATTATCAATATAACATGCATTATTACCCATATAATGCAGTTATTATCGCTAGAACTGTAATAATTGCACTCATTACTTATATTATTAGCAATATAACGTGCATTATTACCCATATAATGCAGTTATTATCGCTAGAACTGTAATAATTATACTTATTACTTATATTATTATCAATATAACATGCATTATTACCCATATTATGCAGTTATTATCGCTAGAACTATAATAAATATACGTACTACTTTTATTATCATCAATATAACATGCATTATTACCCATATTATGCAGTTATTATCGCTAGAACTGTAATAATTATACTCACTACTTATATTATTAGCAATATAACGTGCATTATTACCCATATTATGCAGTTATTATCGCTAGAACTATAATAAATATACGTATTACTTTCATTATCATCAATATAACATGCATTATTACCCATATAATGGAGGTATTATCGCTAGAACTGTAATAATTATACTTATTACTTATATTATTATCAATATGACATGCATTATTACCCATATAATGCAGTTATTATCGCTAGAACTGTAATAATTATACTTATTACTTATACTATTAGCAATATAACATGCACTATTTGCCATATTTTACTATTATTATCGCTAGAACTATAATAATTATACTTATTACTCCCGATATTATCAATATAACATGCATTATTACCCATATAATGCAGTTATTATCGCTAGAACTGTAATAATTATACTTATTACTTATATTGTTAGCAATATAACATGCATTATTACCCATATAATGCAGTTATTATCGCTAGAACTGTAATAATTATACTTATTACTTATATTATTATCAATAAAACATGCATTATTACCCATATAATGCAGTTATTATCGCTAGAACTCTAATAATTGTACTCATTACTTATATTATTAGCAATATAACGTGCATTATAACCCATATTATGCAGTTATTATCGCTAGAACTGTAACAATTATACTTATTACTTATATCGTTATCAATATAACATGCATTATTACCCATATAATGGAGGTACTATCGCTAGAACTGTAATAATTATACTTATTACTTATATCGTTATCAATATAACATGCATTATTACCCATATAATGGAGGTATTATCGCTAGAACTATAATAAATATACGTATTACTTTTATTATCATCAATATAACATGCATTATTACCCATATAATGCAGTTATTATCGCTAGAACTGTAATAATTATAGTCATTACTTATATTATTAGCAATATAACGTGCATTATTACCCATATTATGCAGTTATTATCGCTAGAACTGTAATAATTATACTTATTACTTATATTATTATCAATATAACATGCATTATTACCCATTTAATGGAGGTATTATCGCTAGAACTGTAATAATTATACTTATTACTTATACTATTAGCAATATAACGTGCATTATTACCCATATAATGCAGTTATTATCGCTAGAACTGTAATAATTATACTTATTACTTATATTATTATCAATATAACATGCATTATTACCCATATTATGCAGTTATTATCGCTAGAACTATAATAAATATACGTACTACTTTTATTATCATCAATATAACATGCATTATTACCCATATTATGCAGTTATTATCGCTAGAACTGTAATAATTATACTCACTACTTATATTATTAGCAATATAACGTGCATTATTACCCATATTATGCAGTTATTATCGCTAGAACTATAATAAATATACGTATTACTTTCATTATCATCAATATAACATGCATTATTACCCATATAATGGAGGTATTATCGCTAGAACTGTAATAATTATACTTATTACCTATATTGTTATCAATATAACATGCATTATTACCCATATAATGCAGTTATTATCGCTAGAACTGTAATAATTATACTTATTACTTATACTATTAGCAATATAACATGCACTATTTGCCATATTTTACTATTATTATCGCTAGAACTATAATAATTATACTTATTACTCCCGATATTATCAATATAACATGCATTATTACCCATATAGTGCAGTTATTATCGCTAGAACTGTAATAATTATACTTATTACTTATATTGTTAGCAATATAACATGCATTATTACCCATATAATGCAGTTATTATCGCTAGAACTGTAATAATTATACTTATTACTTATATTATTATCAATAAAACATGCATTATTACCCATATAATGCAGTTATTATCGCTAGAACTCTAATAATTGTACTCATTACTTATATTATTAGCAATATAACGTGCATTATTACCCATATTATGCAGTTATTATCGCTAGAACTGTAACAATTATACTTATTACTTATATCGTTATCAATATAACATGCATTATTACCCATATAATGGAGGTACTATCGCTAGAACTGTAATAATTATACTTATTACTTATATCGTTATCAATATAACATGCATTATTACCCATATAATGGAGGTATTATCGCTAGAACTATAGTAAATATACGTATTACTTTTATTATCATCAATATAACATGCATTATTACCCATATAATGCAGTTATTATCGCTAGAACTGTAATAATTATAGTCATTACTTATATTATTAGCAATATAACGTGCATTATTACCCATATTATGCAGTTATTATCGCTAGAACTGTAATAATTATACTTATTACTTATATTATTATCAATATAACATGCATTATTACCCATTTAATGGAGGTATTATCGCTAGAACTGTAATAATTATACTTATTACTTATACTATTAGCAATATAACGTGCATTATTACCCATATAATGCAGTTATTATCGCTAGAACTGTAATAATTATACTTATTACTTATATCGTTATCAATATAACATGCATTATTACCCATATAATGGAGGTATTATCGCTAGAACTATAATAAATATACGTATTACTTTTATTATCATCAATATAACATGCATTATTACCCATATAATGCAGTTATTATCGCTAGAACTGTAATAATTATAGTCATTACTTATATTATTAGCAATATAACGTGCATTATTACCCATATTATGCAGTTATTATCGCTAGAACTGTAATAATTATACTTATTACTTATATTATTATCAATATAACATGCATTATTACCCATTTAATGGAGGTATTATCGCTAGAACTGTAATAATTATACTTATTACTTATACTATTAGCAATATAACGTGCATTATTACCCATATAATGCAGTTATTATCGCTAGAACTGTAATAATTATACTTATTACTTATACTATTAGCAATATAACATGCACTATTTGCCATATTTTACTATTATTATCGCTAGAATTATAATAATTATACTTATTACTCCCGATATTATCAATATAACATGCATTATTACCCATATAATGGAGGTATTATCGCTAGAACTGTAATAATTATACTTATTACTTATATTATCATCAATATAACATGCATTATTACCCATATTATGCAGTTATTATCCCTAGAACTGTAATAATTATACTTATTACTTATATTGTTAGCAATATAACGTGCATTATTACCCATATTATGCAGTTATTATCGCTAGAACTGTAATAATTATACTTATTGCTTATATTATTATCAATATAACATGCATTATTACCCATATTATGCAGTTATTATCGCTAGAACTATAATAAATATACGTACTACTTTTATTATCATCAATATAACATGCATTATTACCCATATTATGCAGTTATTATCGATAGAACTGTAATAAATATACTTATTACTTTTATTATTATCAATATAACATGCACTATTTGCCATATTTTACTATTATTATCGCTAGAACTATAATAATTATACTTATTACTCCCGATATTATCAATATAACATGCATTATTACCCATATAATGCAGTTATTATCGCTAGAACTGTAATAATTATACTCATTACTTATATTATTAGCAATATAACGTGCATTATTACCCATATTATGCAGTTATTATCGCTAGAACTGTAATAATTATACTAATTACTTATATTATTATCAATATAACATGCATTATTACCCATTTAATGGAGGTATTATCGCTAGAACTGTAATAATTATACTTATTACTTATACTATTAGCAATATAACGTGCATTATTACCCATATTATGCAGTTATTATCGCTAGAACTGTAATAATTGCACTCATTACTTATATTATTAGCAATATAACGTGCATTATTACCCATATTATGCAGTTATTATCCCTAGAACTGTAATAATTATACTTATTGCTTATATTATTATCAATATAACATGCATTATTACCCATATTATGCAGTTATTATCGCTAGAACTATAATAAATATACGTACTACTTTTATTATCATCAATATAACATGCATTATTACCCATATTATGCAGTTATTATCGATAGAACTGTAATAAATATACTTATTACTTTTATTATTATCAATATAACATGCACTATTTGCCATATTTTACTATTATTATCGCTAGAACTATAATAATTATACTTATTACTCCCGATATTATCAATATAACATGCATTATTACCCATATAATGCAGTTATTATCGCTAGAACTGTAATAATTATACTCATTACTTATATTATTAGCAATATAACGTGCATTATTACCCATATTATGCAGTTATTATCGCTAGAACTGTAATAATTGCACTCATTACTTATATTATTAGCAATATAACGTGCATTATTACCCATATTATGCAGTTATTATCCCTAGAACTGTAATAATTATACTTATTACTTATATTGTTAGCAATATAACATGCATTATTACCCATATAATGCAGTTATTATCGCTAGAACTGTAATAATTATACTTATTACTTATATTATTATCAATAAAACATGCATTATTACCCATATAATGCAGTTATTATCGCTAGAACTCTAGTAATTGTACTCATTACTTATATTATTAGCAATATAACGTGCATTATTACCCATATTATGCAGTTATTGTCGCTAGAACTGTAACAATTATACTTATTACTTATATCGTTATCAATATAACATGCATTATTACCCATATAATGGAGGTACTATCGCTAGAACTGTAATAATTATACTTATTACTTATATCGTTATCAATATAACATGCATTATTACCCAAATAATGGAGGTATTATCGCTAGAACTATAATAAATATACGTATTACTTTTATTATCATCAATATAACATGCATTATTACCCATATAATGCAGTTATTATCGCTAGAACTGTAATAATTATAGTCATTACTTATATTATTAGCAATATAACGTGCATTATTACCCATATTATGCAGTTATTATCGCTAGAGCTGTAATAATTATACTTATTACTTATATTATTATCAATATAACATGCATTATTACCCATTTAATGGAGGTATTATCGCTAGAACTGTAATAATTATACTTATTACTTATACTATTAGCAATATAACGTGCATTATTACCCATATAATGCAGTTATTATCGCTAGAACTGTAATAATTATACTTATTACTTATATTATTATCAATATAACATGCATTATTACCCATATTATGCAGTTATTATCGCTAGAACTATAATAAATATACGTACTACTTTTATTATCATCAATATAACATGCATTATTACCCATATTATGCAGTTATTATCGCTAGAACTGTAATAATTATACTCACTACTTATATTATTAGCAATATAACGTGCATTATTACCCATATTATGCAGTTATTATCGCTAGAACTGTAATAAATATACGTATTACTTTCATTATCATCAATATAACATGCATTATTACCCATATAATGGAGGTATTATCGCTAGAACTGTAATAATTATACTTATTACCTATATTATTATCAATATAACATGCATTATTACCCATATAATGCAGTTATTATCGCTAGAACTGTAATAATTATACTTATTACTTATACTATTAGCAATATAACATGCACTATTTGCCATATTTTACTATTATTATCGCTAGAACTATAATAATTATACTTATTACTCCCGATATTATCAATATAACATGCATTATTACCCATATAGTGCAGTTATTATCGCTAGAACTGTAATAATTATACTTATTACTTATATTGTTAGCAATATAACATGCATTATTACCCATATAATGCAGTTATTATCGCTAGAACTGTAATAATTATACTTATTACTTATATTATTATCAATAAAACATGCATTATTACCCATATAATGCAGTTATTATCGCTAGAACTCTAATAATTGTACTCATTACTTATATTATTAGCAATATAACGTGCATTATTACCCATATTATGCAGTTATTATCGCTAGAACTGTAACAATTATACTTATTACTTATATCGTTATCAATATAACATGCATTATTACCCATATAATGGAGGTACTATCGCTAGAACTGTAATAATTATACTTATTACTTATATCGTTATCAATATAACATGCATTATTACCCATATAATGGAGGTATTATCGCTAGAACTATAGTAAATATACGTATTACTTTTATTATCATCAATATAACATGCATTATTACCCATATAATGCAGTTATTATCGCTAGAACTGTAATAATTATAGTCATTACTTATATTATTAGCAATATAACGTGCATTATTACCCATATTATGCAGTTATTATCGCTAGAACTGTAATAATTATACTTATTACTTATATTATTATCAATATAACATGCATTATTACCCATTTAATGGAGGTATTATCGCTAGAACTGTAATAATTATACTTATTACTTATACTATTAGCAATATAACGTGCATTATTACCCATATAATGCAGTTATTATCGCTAGAACTGTAATAATTATACTTATTACTTATATCGTTATCAATATAACATGCATTATTATCCATATAATGGAGGTATTATCGCTAGAACTATAATAAATATACGTATTACTTTTATTATCATCAATATAACATGCATTATTACCCATATAATGCAGTTATTATCGCTAGAACTGTAATAATTATAGTCATTACTTATATTATTAGCAATATAACGTGCATTATTACCCATATTATGCAGTTATTATCGCTAGAACTGTAATAATTATACTTATTACTTATATTATTATCAATATAACATGCATTATTACCCATTTAATGGAGGTATTATCGCTAGAACTGTAATAATTATACTTATTACTTATACTATTAGCAATATAACGTGCATTATTACCCATATAATGCAGTTATTATCGCTAGAACTGTAATAATTATACTTATTACTTATATTATTATCAATATAACATGCATTATTACCCATATTATGCAGTTATTATCGCTAGAACTATAATAAATATACGTACTACTTTTATTATCATCAATATAACATGCATTATTACCCATATTATGCAGTTATTATCGCTAGAACTGTAATAATTATACTCATTACTTATATTATTAGCAATATAACGTGCATTATTACCCATATTATGCAGTTATTATCGCTAGAACTATAATAAATATACGTATTACTTTCATTATCATCAATATAACATGCATTATTACCCATATAATGGAGGTATTATCGCTAGAACTGTAATAATTATACTTATTACTTATATTGTTATCAATATAACATGCATTATTACCCATATTATGCAGTTATTATCTCTAGAACCATAATAAATATACTTATTACTCCCAATATTATCAATATAACATGCATTTTTACCCATATAATGCAGTTATTATCGCTAGAACTGTAATAATTATACTTATTACTTATACTATTAGCAATATAACATGCACTATTTGCCATATTTTACTATTATTATCGCTAGAATTATAATAATTATACTTATTACTCCCGATATTATCAATATAACATGCATTATTACCCATATAATGGAGGTATTATCGCTAGAACTGTAATAATTATACTTATTACTTATATTATCATCAATATAACATGCATTATTACCCATATTATGCAGTTATTATCGCTAGAACTGTAATAATTATACTCATTACTTATATTATTAGCAATATAACGTGCATTATTACCCATATTATGCAGTTATTATCGCTAGAACTGTAATAATTGCACTCATTACTTATATTATTAGCAATATAACGTGCATTATTACCCATATTATGCAGTTATTATCCCTAGAACTGTAATAATTATACTTATTACTTATATTATTATCAATATAACATGCATTATTACCCATATTATGCAGTTATTATCTCTAGAACCATAATTAATATACTTATTACTCCCAATATTATCAATATAACATGCATTTTTACCCATATAATGCAGTTATTATCGCTAGAACTGTAATAATTATACTTATTACTTATATTGTTAGCAATATAACGTGCATTATTACCCATATAATGCAGTTATTATCGCTAGAACTGTAATAATTATACTTATTGCTTATATTATTATCAATATAACATGCATTATTACCCATATTATGCAGTTATTATCGCTAGAACTATAATAAATATACGTACTACTTTTATTATCATCAATATAACATGCACTATTACCCATATTATGCAGTTATTATCGATAGAACTGTAATAAATATACTTATTACTTTTATTATTATCAATATAACATGCACTATTTGCCATATTTTACTATTATTATCGCTAGAACTATAATAATTATACTTATTACTCCCGATATTATCAATATAACATGCATTATTACCCATATAATGCAGTTATTATCGCTAGAACTGTAATAATTATACTCATTACATATATTATTAGCAATATAACGTGCATTATTACCCATATTATGCAGTTATTATCGCTAGAACTGTAATAATTATACTTATTACTTATATTATTATCAATATGACATGCATTATTACCCATTTAATGGAGGTATTATCGCTAGAACTGTAATAATTATACTTATTACTTATACTATTAGCAATATAACGTGCATTATTACCCATATAATGCAGTTATTATCGCTAGAACTGTAATAATTATACTTATTACTTATATTATTATCAATATAACATGCATTATTACCCATATTATGCAGTTATTATCGCTAGAACTATAATAAATATACGTACTACTTTTATTATCATCAATATAACATGCATTATTACCCATATTATGCAGTTATTATCGATAGAACTGTAATAATTATACTTATTACTTATATTGTTAGCAATATAACATGCATTATTACCCATATAATGCAGTTATTATCGCTAGAACTGTAATAATTATACTTATTACTTATATTATTATCAATAAAACATGCATTATTACCCATATAATGCAGTTATTATCGCTAGAACTGAAATAACTGTACTCATTACTTATATTATTAGCAATATAACGTGCATTATTACCCATATTATGCAGTTATTATCGCTAGAACTGTAATAATTATACTTATTACTTATATCATTATCAATATAACATGCATTATTACCCATATAATGGAGGTATTATCGCTAGAACTGTAATAATTATACTTATTACTTAGATTATTATCAATATAACATGCATTATTACCCATATTATGCAGTTATTATCGCTAGAACTGTAATAATTATACTTATTACTTATATTATTATCAATATAACATGCATTATTACCCATATTATGCAGTTATTATCTCTAGAACCATAATAGATATACTTATTACTCCCAATATTATCAATATAACATGCATTTTTACCCATATAATGCAGTTATTATCGCTAGAACTGTAATAATTATACTTATTACTTATACTATTAGCAATATAACATGCACTATTTGCCATATTTTACTATTATTATCGCTAGAACTATAATAATTATACTTATTACTCCCGATATTATCAATATAACATGCATTATTACCCATATAATGCAGTTATTATCGCTAGAACTGTAATAATTATACTTATTACTTATATTATTATCAATATAACATGCATTATTACCCATATTATGCAGTTATTATCTCTAGAACCATAATAGATATACTTATTACTCCCAATATTATCAATATAACATGCATTATTACCCATATAATGCAGTTATTATCGCTAGAACTGTAATAATTATACTTATTACTTATATTATTATCAATAAAACATGCATTATTACCCATATAATGCAGTTATTATCGCTAGAACTCTAATAATTGTACTCATTACTTATATTATTAGCAATATAACGTGCATTATTACCCATATTATGCAGTTATTATCGCTAGAACTGTAACAATTATACTTATTACTTATATCGTTATCAATATAACATGCATTATTACCCATATAATGGAGGTACTATCGCTAGAACTGTAATAATTATACTTATTACTTATATCGTTATCAATATAACATGCATTATTACCCATATAATGGAGGTATTATCGCTAGAACTATAGTAAATATACGTATTACTTTTATTATCATCAATATAACATGCATTATTACCCATATAATGCAGTTATTATCGCTAGAACTGTAATAATTATAGTCATTACTTATATTATTAGCAATATAACGTGCATTATTACCCATATTATGCAGTTATTATCGCTAGAACTGTAATAATTATACTTATTACTTATATTATTATCAATATAACATGCATTATTACCCATTTAATGGAGGTATTATCGCTAGAACTGTAATAATTATACTTATTACTTATACTATTAGCAATATAACGTGCATTATTACCCATATAATGCAGTTATTATCGCTAGAACTGTAATAATTATACTTATTACTTATATCGTTATCAATATAACATGCATTATTACCCATATAATGGAGGTATTATCGCTAGAACTATAATAAATATACGTATTACTTTTATTATCATCAATATAACATGCATTATTACCCATATAATGCAGTTATTATCGCTAGAACTGTAATAATTATAGTCATTACTTATATTATTAGCAATATAACGTGCATTATTACCCATATTATGCAGTTATTATCGCTAGAACTGTAATAATTATACTTATTACTTATATTATTATCAATATAACATGCATTATTACCCATTTAATGGAGGTATTATCGCTAGAACTGTAATAATTATACTTATTACTTATACTATTAGCAATATAACGTGCATTATTACCCATATAATGCAGTTATTATCGCTAGAACTGTAATAATTATACTTATTACTTATACTATTAGCAATATAACATGCACTATTTGCCATATTTTACTATTATTATCGCTAGAATTATAATAATTATACTTATTACTCCCGATATTATCAATATAACATGCATTATTACCCATATAATGGAGGTATTATCGCTAGAACTGTAATAATTATACTTATTACTTATATTATCATCAATATAACATGCATTATTACCCATATTATGCAGTTATTATCGCTAGAACTGTAATAATTATACTCATTACTTATATTATTAGCAATATAACGTGCATTATTACCCATATTATGCAGTTATTATCGCTAGAACTGTAATAATTGCACTCATTACTTATATTATTAGCAATATAACGTGCATTATTACCCATATTATGCAGTTATTATCCCTAGAACTGTAATAATTATACTTATTACTTATATTGTTAGCAATATAACGTGCATTATTACCCATATTATGCAGTTATTATCGCTAGAACTGTAATAATTATACTTATTGCTTATATTATTATCAATATAACATGCATTATTACCCATATTATGCAGTTATTATCGCTAGAACTATAATAAATATACGTACTACTTTTATTATCATCAATATAACATGCATTATTACCCATATTATGCAGTTATTATCGATAGAACTGTAATAAATATACTTATTACTTTTATTATTATCAATATAACATGCACTATTTGCCATATTTTACTATTATTATCGCTAGAACTATAATAATTATACTTATTACTCCCGATATTATCAATATAACATGCATTATTACCCATATAATGCAGTTATTATCGCTAGAACTGTAATAATTATACTCATTACTTATATTATTAGCAATATAACGTGCATTATTACCCATATTATGCAGTTATTATCGCTAGAACTGTAATAATTATACTAATTACTTATATTATTATCAATATAACATGCATTATTACCCATTTAATGGAGGTATTATCGCTAGAACTGTAATAATTATACTTATTACTTATACTATTAGCAATATAACGTGCATTATTACCCATATAATGCAGTTATTATCGCTAGAACTGTAATAATTATACTTATTACTTATATTATTATCAATATAACATGCATTATTACCCATATTATGCAGTTATTATCGCTAGAACTATAATAAATATACGTACTACTTTTATTATCATCAATATAACATGCATTATTACCCATATTATGCAGTTATTATCGATAGAACTGTAATAATTATACTTATTACTTATATTGTTAGCAATATAACATGCATTATTACCCATATAATGCAGTTATTATCGCTAGAACTGTAATAATTATACTTATTACTTATATTATTATCAATAAAACATGCATTATTACCCATATAATGCAGTTATTATCGCTAGAACTGTAATAACTGTACTCATTACTTATATTATTAGCAATATAACGTGCATTATTACCCATATTATGCAGTTATTATCGCTAGAACTGTAATAATTATACTTATTACTTATATCATTATCAATATAACATGCATTATTACCCATATAATGGAGGTATTATCGCTAGAACTGTAATAATTATACTTATTACTTAGATTATTATCAATATAACATGCATTATTACCCATATTATGCAGTTATTATCGCTAGAACTGTAATAATTATACTTATTACTTATATTATTATCAATATAACATGCATTATTACCCATATTATGCAGTTATTATCTCTAGAACCATAATAGATATACTTATTACTCCCAATATTATCAATATAACATGCATTTTTACCCATATAATGCAGTTATTATCGCTAGAGCTGTAATAATTATACTTATTACTTATACTATTAGCAATATAACATGCACTATTTGCCATATTTTACTATTATTATCGCTAGAACTATAATAATTATACTTATTACTCCCGATATTATCAATATAACATGCATTATTACCCATATAATGCAGTTATTATCGCTAGAACTGTAATAATTGCACTCATTACTTATATTATTAGCAATATAACGTGCATTATTACCCATATAATGCAGTTATTATCGCTAGAACTGTAATAATTATACTTATTACTTATATTATTATCAATATAACATGCATTATTACCCATATTATGCAGTTATTATCGCTAGAACTATAATAAATATACGTACTACTTTTATTATCATCAATATAACATGCATTATTACCCATATTATGCAGTTATTATCGCTAGAACTGTAATAATTATACTCACTACTTATATTATTAGCAATATAACGTGCATTATTACCCATATTATGCAGTTATTATCGCTAGAACTATAATAAATATACGTATTACTTTCATTATCATCAATATAACATGCATTATTACCCATATAATGGAGGTATTATCGCTAGAACTGTAATAATTATACCTATTACTTATATTATTATCAATATGACATGCATTATTACCCATATAATGCAGTTATTATCGCTAGAACTGTAATAATTATACTTATTACTTATACTATTAGCAATATAACATGCACTATTTGCCATATTTTACTATTATTATCGCTAGAACTATAATAATTATACTTATTACTCCCGATATTATCAATATAACATGCATTATTACCCATATAATGCAGTTATTATCGCTAGAACTGTAATAATTATACTTATTACTTATATTGTTAGCAATATAACATGCATTATTACCCATATAATGCAGTTATTATCGCTAGAACTGTAATAATTATACTAATTACTTATATTATTATCAATATAACATGCATTATTACCCATTTAATGGAGGTATTATCGCTAGAACTGTAATAATTATACTTATTACTTATACTATTAGCAATATAACGTGCATTATTACCCATATAATGCAGTTATTATCGCTAGAACTGTAATAATTATACTTATTACTTATATTATTATCAATATAACATGCATTATTACCCATATTATGCAGTTATTATCGCTAGAACTATAATAAATATACGTACTACTTTTATTATCATCAATATAACATGCATTATTACCCATATTATGCAGTTATTATCGATAGAACTGTAATAATTATACTTATTACTTATATTGTTAGCAATATAACATGCATTATTACCCATATAATGCAGTTATTATCGCTAGAACTGTAATAATTATACTTATTACTTATATTATTATCAATAAAACATGCATTATTACCCATATAATGCAGTTATTATCGCTAGAACTGTAATAACTGTACTCATTACTTATATTATTAGCAATATAACGTGCATTATTACCCATATTATGCAGTTATTATCGCTAGAACTGTAATAATTATACTTATTACTTATATCATTATCAATATAACATGCATTATTACCCATATAATGCAGTTATTATCGCTAGAACTGTAATAATTATACTTATTACTTATATTATTATCAATAAAACATGCATTATTACCCACATAATGCAGTTATTATCGCTAGAACTCTAATAATTGTACTCATTACTTATATTATTAGCAATATAACGTGCATTATAACCCATATTATGCAGTTATTATCGCTAGAACTGTAACAATTATACTTATTACTTATATCGTTATCAATATAACATGCATTATTACCCATATAATGGAGGTACTATCGCTAGAACTGTAATAATTATACTTATTACTTATATCGTTATCAATATAACATGCATTATTACCCATATAATGGAGGTATTATCGCTAGAACTATAATAAATATACGTATTACTTTTATTATCATCAATATAACATGCATTATTACCCATATAATGCAGTTATTATCGCTAGAACTGTAATAATTATAGTCATTACTTATATTATTAGCAATATAACGTGCATTATTACCCATATTATGCAGTATTTATCGCTAGAACTGTAATAATTATACTTATTACTTATATTATTATCAATATAACATGCATTATTACCCATTTAATGGAGGTATTATCGCTAGAACTGTAATAATTATACTTATTACTTATACTATTAGCAATATAACGTGCATTATTACCCATATAATGCAGTTATTATCGCTAGAACTGTAATAATTATACTTATTACTTATATTATTATCAATATAACATGCATTATTACCCATATTATGCAGTTATTATCGCTAGAACTATAATAAATATACGTACTACTTTTATTATCATCAATATAACATGCATTATTACCCATATTATGCAGTTATTATCGCTAGAACTGTAATAATTATACTCATTACTTATATTATTAGCAATATAACGTGCATTATTACCCATATTATGCAGCTATTATCGCTAGAACTATAATAAATATACGTATTACTATCATTATCATCAATATAACATGCATTATTACCCATATAATGGAGGTATTATCGCTAGAACTGTAATAATTATACTTATTACTTATATTATTATCAATATAACATGCATTATTACCCATATTATGCAGTTATTATCTCTAGAACCATAATAAATATACTTATTACTCCCAATATTATCAATATAACATGCATTTTTACCCATATAATGCAGTTATTATCGCTAGAACTGTAATAATTATACTTATTACTTATACTATTAGCAATATAACATGCACTATTTGCCATATTTTACTATTATTATCGCTAGAATTATAATAATTATACTTATTACTCCCGATATTATCAATATAACATGCATTATTACCCATATAATGCAGTTATTATCGCTAGAACTGTAATAATTGCACTCATTACTTATATTATTAGCAATATAACGTGCATTATTACCCATATTATGCAGTTATTATCGCTAGAACTGTAATAATTATACTTATTACTTATATTATTATCAATATAACATGCATTATTACCCATATTATGCAGTTATTATCTATAGAACCATAATTAATATACTTATTACTCCCAATATTATCAATATAACATGCATTTTTACCCATATAATGCAGTTATTATCGCTAGAACTGTAATAATTATACTTATTACTTATATTGTTAGCAATATAACGTGCATTATTACCCATATAATGCAGTTATTATCGCTAGAGCTGTAATAATTATACTTATTGCTTATATTATTATCAATATAACATGCATTATTACCCATATTATGCAGTTATTATCGCTAGAACTATAATAAATATACGTACTACTTTTATTATCATCAATATAACATGCATTATTACCCATATTATGCAGTTATTATCGATAGAACTGTAATAAATATACTTATTACTTTTATTATTATCAATATAACATGCACTATTTGCCATATTTTACTATTATTATCGCTAGAACTATAATAATTATACTTATTACTCCCGATATTATCAATATAACATGCATTATTACCCATATAATGCAGTTATTATCGCTAGAACTGTAATAATTATACTCATTACTTATATTATTAGCAATATAACGTGCATTATTACCCATATTATGCAGTTATTATCGCTAGAACTGTAATAATTATACTTATTACTTATATTATTATCAATATAACATGCATTATTACCCATTTAATGGAGGTATTATCGCTAGAACTGTAATAATTATACTTATTACTTATACTATTAGCAATATAACGTGCATTATTACCCATATAATGCAGTTATTATCGCTAGAACTGTAATAATTATACTTATTACTTATATTATTATCAATATAACATGCATTATTACCCATATTATGCAGTTATTATCGCTAGAACTATAATAAATATACGTACTACTTTTATTATCATCAATATAACATGCATTATTACCCATATTATGCAGTTATTATCGATAGAACTGTAATAATTATACTTATTACTTATATTGTTAGCAATATAACATGCATTATTACCCATATAATGCAGTTATTATCGCTAGAACTGTAATAATTATACTTATTACTTATATTATTATCAATAAAACATGCATTATTACCCATATAATGCAGTTATTATCGCTAGAACTGTAATAATTATACTTATTACTTAGATTATTATCAATATAACATGCATTATTACCCATTTAATGGAGGTATTATCGCTAGAACTGTAATAATTATACTTATTACTTATACTATTAGCAATATAACGAGCATTATTACCCATATAATGCAGTTATTATCGCTAGAACTGTAATAATTATACTTATTACTTATATTATTATCAATATAACATGCATTATTACCCATATTATGCAGTTATTATCGCTAGAACTATAATAAATATACGTACTACTTTTATTATCATCAATATAACATGCATTATTACCCATATTATGCAGTTATTATCGATAGAACTGTAATAATTATACTTATTACTTATATTGTTAGCAATATAACATGCATTATTACCCATATAATGCAGTTATTATCGCTAGAACTGTAATAATTATACTTATTACTTATATTATTATCAATAAAACATGCATTATTACCCATATAATGCAGTTATTATCGCTAGAACTGTAATAACTGTACTCATTACTTATATTATTAGCAATATAACGTGCATTATTACCCATATTATGCAGTTATTATCGCTAGAACTGTAATAATTATACTTATTACTTATATCATTATCAATATAACATGCATTATTACCCATATAATGGAGGTATTATCGCTAGAACTGTAATAATTATACTTATTACTTAGATTATTATCAATATAACATGCATTATTACCCATATTATGCAGTTATTATCGCTAGAACTGTAATAATTATACTTATTACTTATATTATTATCAATATAACATGCATTATTACCCATATTATGCAGTTATTATCTCTAGAACCATAATAAATATACTTATTACTCCCAATATTATCAATATAACATGCATTTTTACCCATATAATGCAGTTATTATCGCTAGAACTGTAATAATTATACTTATTACTTATATTGTTAGCAATATAACGTGCATTATTACCCATATTATGCAGTTATTATCGATATAACTGTAATAAATATACTTATTACTTTTATTATTATCAATATAACATGCACTATTTGCCATATTTTACTATTATTATCGCTAGAACTATAATAATTATACTTATTACTCCCGATATTATCAATATAACATGCATTATTACCCATATAATGCAGTTATTATCGCTAGAACTGTAATAATTATACTTATTACCTATATTGTTAGCAATATAACATGCATTATTACCCATATAATGCAGTTATTATCGCTAGAACTGTAATAATTATACTTATTACTTATATTATTATCAATAAAACATGCATTATTACCCATATTATGCAGTTATTATCGCTAGAACTGTAATAAGTATACTTATTACTTATATTATTATCAATATAACATGCATTATTACCCATATAATGGAGGTATTATCGCTAGAACTGTAATAATTATACTTATTACTTATACTATTAGCAATATAACGTGCATTATTACCCATATAATGCAGTTATTATCGCCAGAACTGTAATAATTATACTTATTACTTATATTATTCTCAATATAACATGCATTATTACCCATATTATGCAGTTATTATCGCTAGAACTATAATAAACATACGTATTACTTTCATTATCATCAACATAACATGCATTATTACTCATATTATGCAGTTATTATCGATAGAACTGTAATAAATATACTTACTACTTTTACTATTAAAAATATGACATGCACTATTAGCCATATTTTACTATTATTATCGCTAGAACTATAATAATTATACTTATTACTCCCGATATTATCAATATAACATGCCTTATTAGGCATATAATGCAGTTATTATCGCTAGAACTGTAATAAATATACTTACTACTTTCATTATCATCAATATAACATGCTTTATTACCCATATTATGCAGTTATTATCGATAGAACTGTAATAAATATACTTATTACTTTTACTATTATCAATATATCATGCACTATTAGCCATATTTTACTATTATTATCGCTAGAACTGTAATAATTATACTTATTACTTATATTGTTAGCAATATAACATGCATTATTACCCATATAATGCAGTTATTATCGCTAGAACTGTAATAATTATACTTATTACTTATATTATTAGCAATATAACGTGCATTATTACCCATATAATGCAGTTATTATCGCCAGAACTGTAATAATTAAACTTATTACTTATATTATTCTCAATATAACATGCATTATTACCCATATTATGCAGTTATTATCGCTAGAACTATAATAAACATACGTATTACTTTCATTATCATCAACATAACATGCATTATTACCCATATTATGCAGTTATTATCGATAGAACTGTAATAAATATACTTACTACTTTTACTATTAAAAATATGACATGCACTATTAGCCATATTTTACTATTATTATCGCTAGAACTATAATAATTATACTTATTACTCCCGATATTATCAATATAACATGCCTTATTAGGCATATAATGCAGTTATTATCGCTAGAACTGTAATAAATATACTTACTACTTTCATTATCATCAATATAACATGCATTATTACCCATATTATGCAGTTATTATCGATAGAACTGTAATAAATATACTTATTACTTTTACTATTATCAATATATCATGCACTATTAGCCATATTTTACTATTATTATCGCTAGAACTATAATAATGATACTTATTACTCCCGATATTATCAATATAACATGCATTATTACCCATATAATGCAGTTATTATCGCTAGAACTGTAATAATTATACTTATTACTTATATTATTAGCAATATAACGTGCATTATTACCCATATAATGCAGTTATTATCGCTAGAACTGTAATAATTGTACTCATTACTTATATTATTAGCAATATAACGTGCATTATTACCCATATTATGCAGTTATTATCGCTAGAACTGTAATAAATGTACTCATTACTTATATTATTAGCAATATAACGTGCATTATTACCCATATTATGCAGTTATTATCGCTAGAACTGTAATAATTATACTTATTACTTATACTATTACCAATATAACGTGCATTATTACCCATATAATGCAGTTATTATCGCCAGAACTGTAATAATTATACTTATTACTTATATTATTCTCAATATAACATGCATTATTACCCATATTATGCAGTTATTATCTCTAGAACCATAATTAATACACTTATTACTCCCAATATTATCAATATAACATGCATTTTTACCCATATAATGCAGTTATTATCGCTAGAACTGTAATAATTATACTTATTACTTATATTGTTAGCAATATAACGTGCATTATTACCCATATAATGCAGTTATTATCGCTAGAACTATAATAAATATACGTACTACTTTTATTATCATCAATATAACATGCATTATTACCCATATTATGCAGTTATTATCTCTAGAACCATAATAAATATACGTACTACTTTTATTATCATCAATATAACATGCATTATTACCCATATTATGCAGTTATTATCTCTAGAACCATAATAAATATACTTATTACTCCCAATATTATCAATATAACATGCATTTTTACCCATATAATGCAGTTATTATCGCTAGAACTGTAATAATTATACTCATTACTTATACTATTAGCAATATAACATGCACTATTTGCCATATTTTACTATTATTATCGCTAGAACTATAATAATGATACTTATTACTCCCGATATTATCAATATAACATGCATTATTACCCATATAATGCAGTTATTATCGCTAGAACTGTAATAATTATACTTATTACTTATATTGTTAGCAATATAACATGCATTATTACCCATATAATGCAGTTATTATCGCTAGAACTGTAATAATTATACTTATTACTTATATTATTACCAATAAAACATGCATTATTACCCATATAATGCAGTTATTATCGCTAGAACTGTAATAATTGTACTCATTACTTATATTATTAGCAATATAACGTGCATTATTACCCATATTATGCAGTTATTATCGCTAGAACTGTAATAATT
This sequence comes from Megachile leachella, assembly GCA_963576845.1. NCBI lineage: Eukaryota > Metazoa > Arthropoda > Insecta > Hymenoptera > Megachilidae > Megachile > Megachile leachella. Next base: position 1,844,537 of record CAUYWW010000111.1, on the reverse strand, counting down.
ATACTTATTACTTATATTATTATCAATATAACATGCATTATTACCCATATTATGCAGTTATTATCTCTAGAACGATAATTAATATACTTATTACTCCCAATATTATCAATATAACATGCATTTTTACCCATATAATGCAGTTATTATCGCTAGAACTGTAATAATTATACTTATTACTTATATTGTTAGCAATATAACGTGCATTATTACCCATGTAATGCAGTTATTATCGCTAGAACTGTAATAATTATACTTATTACTTATATTATTCTCAATATAACATGCATTATTACCCATATTATGCAGTTATTATCGCTAGAACTGTAATAATTATACTTATTACTCCCGATATTATCAATATAACATGCATTATTACTCATATTATGCAGTTATTATCGATAGAACTGTAATAAATATACTTACTACTTTTACTATTAAAAATATGACATGCACTATTAGCCATATTTTACTATTATTATCGCTAGAACTATAATAATTATACTTATTACTCCCGATATTATCAATATAACATGCATTATTACCCATATAATGCAGTTATTATCGCTAGAACTGGAATAATTATACTTATTACTTATATTGTTAGCAATATAACATGCATTATTACCCATATAATGCAGTTATTATCGCTAGAACTGTAATAATTATACTTATTACTCCCGATATTATCAATATAACATGCATTATTACCCATATAATGCAGTTATTATCGCTAGAACCGTAATAATTATACTTATTACTTATATTATTATCAATAAAACATGCATTATTACCCATATTATGCAGTTATTATCGCTAGAACTGTAATAAGTATACTTATTACTTATATTATTATCAATATAACATGCATTATTACCCATATAATGGAGGTATTATCGCTAGAACTGTAATAATTATACTTATTACTTATACTATTAGCAATATAACGTGCATTATTACCCATATAATGCAGTTATTATCGCCAGAACTGTAATAATTATACTTATTACTTATATTATTCTCAATATAACATGCATTATTACCCATATTATGCAGTTATTATCGCTAGAACTATAATAAACATACGTATTACTTTCATTATCATCAACATAACATGCATTATTACTCATATTATGCAGTTATTATCGATAGAACTGTAATAAATATACTTACTACTTTTACTATTAAAAATATGACATGCACTATTAGCCATATTTTACTATTATTATCGCTAGAACTATAATAATTATACTTATTACTCCCGATATTATCAATATAACATGCCTTATTAGGCATATAATGCAGTTATTATCGCTAGAACTGTAATAAATATACTTACTACTTTCATTATCATCAATATAACATGCTTTATTACCCATATTATGCAGTTATTATCGATAGAACTGTAATAAATATACTTATTACTTTTACTATTATCAATATATCATGCACTATTAGCCATATTTTACTATTATTATCGCTAGAACTGTAATAATTATACTTATTACTTATATTGTTAGCAATATAACATGCATTATTACCCATATAATGCAGTTATTATCGCTAGAACTGTAATAATTATACTTATTACTTATATTATTAGCAATATAACGTGCATTATTACCCATATAATGCAGTTATTATCGCCAGAACTGTAATAATTAAACTTATTACTTATATTATTCTCAATATAACATGCATTATTACCCATATTATGCAGTTATTATCGCTAGAACTATAATAAACATACGTATTACTTTCATTATCATCAACATAACATGCATTATTACCCATATTATGCAGTTATTATCGATAGAACTGTAATAAATATACTTACTACTTTTACTATTAAAAATATGACATGCACTATTAGCCATATTTTACTATTATTATCGCTAGAACTATAATAATTATACTTATTACTCCCGATATTATCAATATAACATGCCTTATTAGGCATATAATGCAGTTATTATCGCTAGAACTGTAATAAATATACTTACTACTTTCATTATCATCAATATAACATGCATTATTACCCATATTATGCAGTTATTATCGATAGAACTGTAATAAATATACTTATTACTTTTACTATTATCAATATATCATGCACTATTAGCCATATTTTACTATTATTATCGCTAGAACTATAATAATGATACTTATTACTCCCGATATTATCAATATAACATGCATTATTACCCATATAATGCAGTTATTATCGCTAGAACTGTAATAATTATACTTATTACTTATATTATTAGCAATATAACGTGCATTATTACCCATATAATGCAGTTATTATCGCTAGAACTGTAATAATTGTACTCATTACTTATATTATTAGCAATATAACGTGCATTATTACCCATATTATGCAGTTATTATCGCTAGAACTGTAATAAATGTACTCATTACTTATATTATTAGCAATATAACGTGCATTATTACCCATATTATGCAGTTATTATCGCTAGAACTGTAATAATTATACTTATTACTTATACTATTACCAATATAACGTGCATTATTACCCATATAATGCAGTTATTATCGCCAGAACTGTAATAATTATACTTATTACTTATATTATTCTCAATATAACATGCATTATTACCCATATTATGCAGTTATTATCTCTAGAACCATAATTAATACACTTATTACTCCCAATATTATCAATATAACATGCATTTTTACCCATATAATGCAGTTATTATCGCTAGAACTGTAATAATTATACTTATTACTTATATTGTTAGCAATATAACGTGCATTATTACCCATATAATGCAGTTATTATCGCTAGAACTGTAATAATTATACTTATTACTTATATTATTATCAATATAACATGCATTATTACCCATATTATGCAGTTATTATCGCTAGAACTATAATAAATATACGTACTACTTTTATTATCATCAACATAACATGCATTATTACCCATATTATGCAGTTATTATCTCTAGAACCATAATAAATATACGTACTACTTTTATTATCATCAATATAACATGCATTATTACCCATATTATGCAGTTATTATCTCTAGAACCATAATAAATATACTTATTACTCCCAATATTATCAATATAACATGCATTTTTACCCATATAATGCAGTTATTATCGCTAGAACTGTAATAATTATACTCATTACTTATACTATTAGCAATATAACATGCACTATTTGCCATATTTTACTATTATTATCGCTAGAACTATAATAATGATACTTATTACTCCCGATATTATCAATATAACATGCATTATTACCCATATAATGCAGTTATTATCGCTAGAACTGTAATAATTATACTTATTACTTATATTGTTAGCAATATAACATGCATTATTACCCATATAATGCAGTTATTATCGCTAGAACTGTAATAATTATACTTATTACTTATATTATTACCAATAAAACATGCATTATTACCCATATAATGCAGTTATTATCGCTAGAACTGTAATAATTGTACTCATTACTTATATTATTCTCAATATAACATGCATTATTACCCATATTATGCAGTTATTATCGCTAGAACTATAATAAACATACGTATTACTTTCATTATCATCAACATAACATGCATTATTACTCATATTATGCAGTTATTATCGATAGAACTGTAATAAATATACTTACTACTTTTACTATTAAAAATATGACATGCACTATTAGCCATATTTTACTATTATTATCGCTAGAACTATAATAATTATACTTATTACTTATATTATTAGCAATATAACGTGCATTATTACCCATATAATGCAGTTATTATCGCTAGAACTGTAATAATTGTACTCATTACTTATATTATTAGCAATATAACGTGCATTATTACCCATATTATGCAGTTATTATCGCTAGAACTGTAATAAATGTACTCATTACTTATATTATTAGCAATATAACGTGCATTATTACCCATATTATGCAGTTATTATCGCTAGAACTGTAATAATTATACTTATTACTTATACTATTACCAATATAACGTGCATTATTACCCATATAATGCAGTTATTATCGCCAGAACTGTAATAATTATACTTATTACTTATATTATTCTCAATATAACATGCATTATTACCCATATTATGCAGTTATTATCTCTAGAACCATAATTAATACACTTATTACTCCCAATATTATCAATATAACATGCATTTTTACCCATATAATGCAGTTATTATCGCTAGAACTGTAATAATTATACTTATTACTTATATTGTTAGCAATATAACGTGCATTATTACCCATATAATGCAGTTATTATCGCTAGAACTGTAATAATTATACTTATTACTTATATTATTATCAATATAACATGCATTATTACCCATATTATGCAGTTATTATCGCTAGAACTATAATAAATATACGTACTACTTTTATTATCATCAACATAACATGCATTATTACCCATATTATGCAGTTATTATCTCTAGAACCATAATAAATATACGTACTACTTTTATTATCATCAATATAACATGCATTATTACCCATATTATGCAGTTATTATCTCTAGAACCATAATAAATATACTTATTACTCCCAATATTATCAATATAACATGCATTTTTACCCATATAATGCAGTTATTATCGCTAGAACTGTAATAAATGTACTCATTACTTATATTATTAGCAATATAACGTGCATTATTACCCATATTATGCAGTTATTATCGCTAGAACTGTAATAATTATACTTATTACTTATACTATTACCAATATAACGTGCATTATTACCCATATTATGCAGTTATTATCGCTAGAACTGTAATAATTATACTTATTACTTATATTATTATCAATATAACATGCATTATTACCCATATTATGCAGTTATTATCTCTAGAACGATAATTAATATACTTATTACTCCCAATATTATCAATATAACATGCATTTTTACCCATATAATGCAGTTATTATCGCTAGAACTGTAATAATTATACTTATTACTTATATTGTTAGCAATATAACGTGCATTATTACCCATGTAATGCAGTTATTATCGCTAGAACTGTAATAATTATACTTATTACTTATATTATTCTCAATATAACATGCATTATTACCCATATTATGCAGTTATTATCGCTAGAACTATAATAAACATACGTATTACTTTCATTATCGTCAACATAACATGCATTATTACTCATATTATGCAGTTATTATCGATAGAACTGTAATAAATATACTTACTACTTTTACTATTAAAAATATGACATGCACTATTAGCCATATTTTACTATTATTATCGCTAGAACTATAATAATTATACTTATTACTCCCGATATTATCAATATAACATGCATTATTACCCATATAATGCAGTTATTATCGCTAGAACTGTAATAATTATACTTATTACTTATATTGTTAGCAATATAACATGCATTATTACCCATATAATGCAGTTATTATCGCTAGAACTGTAATAATTATACTTATTACTTATATTATTATCAATAAAACATGCATTATTACCCATATAATGCAGTTATTATCGCTAGAACTGTAATATTCTACTCATTACTTATATTATTAGCAATATAACGTGCATTATTACCCATATTATGCAGTTATTATCGCTAGAACTGTAATAATTATACTTATTACTTATATCATTATCAATATAACATGCATAATTACCCATATAATGGAGGTATTATCGCTAGAACTGTAATAATTATACTTATTACTTAGATTATTATCAATATAACATGCATTATTACCCATATTATGCAGTTATTATCGCTAGAACTATAATAAATATACGTATTACTTTTATTATCATCAATATAACATGCATTATTACCCATATAATGCAGTTATTATCGCTAGAACTGTAATAATTATACTTATTACTTATATTATTAGCAATATAACGTGCATTATTACCCATATAATGCAGTTATTATCGCCAGAACTGTAATAAATATACTTATTACTTATATTATTATCAACATAACATGCATTATTACCCATATTATGCAGTTATTATCGCTAGAACTGTAATAATTGTACTCATTACTTATATTATTAGCAATATAACGTGCATTATTACCCATATTATGCAGTTATTATCGCTAGAACTGTAATAATTATACTTATTACTTATATTATTATCAATATAACATGCATTATTACCCATATTATGCAGTTATTATCTCTAGAACCATAATAAATATACTTATTACTCCCAATATTATCAATATAACATGCATTTTTACCCATATAATGCAGTTATTATCGCTAGAACTGTAATAATTATACTTATTACTTATACTATTAGCAATATAACATGCACTATTTGCCATATTTTACTATTATTATCCCTAGAACTATAATAATTATACTTATTACTCCCGATATTATCAATATAACATGCATTATTACCCATATAATGCAGTTATTATCGCTAGAACTGTAATAATTATACTTATTACTTATATTGTTAGCAATATAACATGCATTATTACCCATATAATGCAGTTATTATCACTAGAACTGTAATAATTATACTTATTACTTATATTATTATCAATAAAACATGCATTATTACCCATATAATGCAGTTATTATCGCTAGAACTGTAATAATTATACTTATTACTTAAATTAATATCAATATAACATGCATTATTACCCATATTATGCAGTTATTATCGATAGAACTATAATAAATATACGTATTACTTCCATTATCATCAATATAACATGCATTATTACCCATATAATGCAGTTATTATCGCTAGAACTGTAATAATTATACTTATTACTTATATTGTTAGCAATATAACGTGCATTATTACCCATATAATGCAGTTATTACCGCCAGAACTGTAATAATTATACTTATTACTTATATTATTATCAATAAAACATGCATTATTACCCATATAATGCAGTTATTATCGCTAGAACTGTAATAATTGTACTCATTACTTATATTATTAGCAATATAACGTGCATTATTACCCATATTATGCAGTTATTATCGCTAGAACTGTAATAATTATACTTATTACTTATATTATTATCAATATAACATGCATTATTACCCATATTATGCAGTTATTATCTCTAGAACCATAATAAATATACTTATTACTCCCAATATTATCAATATAACATGCATTTTTACCCATATAATGCAGTTATTATCGCTAGAACTGTAATAATTATACTTATTACTTATACTATTAGCAATATAACATGCACTATTTGCCATATTTTACTATTATTATCGCTAGAACTATAATAATTATACTTATTACTCCCGATATTATCAATATAACATGCATTATTACCCATATAATGCAGTTATTATCGCTAGAACTGTAATAATTGCACTCATTACTTATATTATTAGCAATATAACGTGCATTATTACCCATATTATGCAGTTATTATCGCTAGAACTGTAATAATTATACTTATTACTTATATCATTATCAATATAACATGCATTATTACCCATATAATGGAGGTATTATCGCTAGAACTGTAATAATTATACTTATTACTTAGATTATTATCAATATAACATGCATTATTACCCATATAATGCAGTTATTATCGCTAGAACTGTAATAATTGTACTCATTACTTATATTATTAGCAATATAACGTGCATTATTACCCATATTATGCAGTTATTATCGCTAGAACTGTAATAATTATACTTATTACTTATATTATTATCAATATAACATGCATTATTACCCATAGTATGCAGTTAATATCTCTAGAACGATAATTAATATACTTATTACTCCCAATATTATCAATATAACATGCATTTTTACCCATATAATGCAGTTATTATCGCTAGAACTGTAATAATTATACTTATTACATATATTGTTAGCAATATAACGTGCATTATTACCCATGTAATGCAGTTATTATCACTAGAACTGTAATAATTATACTTATTACTTATATTATTATCAATATAACATGCATTATTACCCATATTATGCAGTTATTATCGCTGGAACTATAATAAATATACGTACTACTTTTATTATCATCAATATAACATGCATTATTACCCATATTATGCAGTTATTATCGATATAACTGTAATAAATATACTTATTACTTTTATTATTATCAATATAACATGCACTATTTGCCATATTTTACTATTATTATCGCTAGAACTATAATAATTATACTTATTACTCCCGATATTATCAATATAACATGCATTATTACCCATATAATGCAGTTATTATCGCTAGAACTGTAATAATTATACTTATTACTTATATTGTTAGCAATATAACATGCATTATTACCCATATAATGCAGTTATTATCGCTAGAACTGTAATAATTATACTTATTACTTATATTATTATCAATAAAACATGCTTTATTACCCATATTATGCAGTTATTATCGCTAGAACTGTAATAAGTATACTTATTACTTATATTATTATCAATATAACATGCATTATTACCCATATAATGGAGGTATTATCGCTAGAACTGTAATAATTATACTTATTACTTATACTATTAGCAATATAACGTGCATTATTACCCATATAATGCAGTTATTATCGCCAGAACTGTAATAATTATACTTATTACTTATATTATTCTCAATATAACATGCATTATTACCCATATTATGCAGTTATTATCGCTAGAACTATAATAAACATACGTATTACTTTCATTATCATCAACATAACATGCATTATTACTCATATTATGCAGTTATTATCGATAGAACTGTAATAAATATACTTACTACTTTTACTATTAAAAATATGACATGCACTATTAGCCATATTTTACTATTATTATCGCTAGAACTATAATAATTATACTTATTACTCCCGATATTATCAATATAACATGCATTATTACCCATATAATGCAGTTATTATCGCTAGAACTGTAATAATTATACTTATTACTTATATTGTTAGCAATATAACATGCATTATTACCCATATAATGCAGTTATTATCGCTAGAACTGTAATAATTATACTTATTACTTATATTATTATCAATAAAACATGCATTATTACCCATATAATGCAGTTATTATCGCTAGAACTGTAATATTGTACTCATTACTTATATTATTAGCAATATAACGTGCATTATTACCCATATTATGCAGTTATTATCGCTAGAACTGTAATAATTATACTTATTACTTATATCATTATCAATATAACATGCATAATTACCCATATAATGGAGGTATTATCGCTAGAACTGTAATAATTATACTTATTACTTAGATTATTATCAATATAACATGCATTATTACCCATATTATGCAGTTATTATCGCTAGAACTATAATAAATATACGTATTACTTTTATTATCATCAATATAACATGCATTATTACCCATATAATGCAGCTATTATCGCTAGAACTGTAATAATTATACTTATTACTTATATTATTAGCAATATAACGTGCATTATTACCCATATAATGCAGTTATTATCGCCAGAACTGTAATAAATATACTTATTACTTATATTATTATCAACATAACATGCATTATTACCCATATTATGCAGTTATTATCGCTAGAACTGTAATAATTGTACTCATTACTTATATTATTATCAATAAAACATGCATTATTACCCATATAATGCAGTTATTATCGCTAGAACTGTAATAATTATACTTATTACTTAAATTAATATCAATATAACATGCATTATTACCCATATTATGCAGTTATTATCGATAGAACTATAATAAATATACGTATTACTTCCATTATCATCAATATAACATGCATTATTACCCATATAATGCAGTTATTATCGCTAGAACTGTAATAATTATACTTATTACTTATATTGTTAGCAATATAACGTGCATTATTACCCATATAATGCAGTTATTACCGCCAGAACTGTAATAATTATACTTATTACTTATATTATTATCAATAAAACATGCATTATTACCCATATAATGCAGTTATTATCGCTAGAACTGTAATAATTGTACTCATTACTTATATTATTAGCAATATAACGTGCATTATTACCCATATTATGCAGTTATTATCGCTAGAACTGTAATAATTATACTTATTACTTATATTATTATCAATATAACATGCATTATTACCCATATTATGCAGTTATTATCTCTAGAACCATAATAAATATACTTATTACTCCCAATATTATCAATATAACATGCATTTTTACCCATATAATGCAGTTATTATCGCTAGAACTGTAATAATTATACTTATTACTTATACTATTAGCAATATAACATGCACTATTTGCCATATTTTACTATTATTATCGCTAGAACTATAATAATTATACTTATTACTCCCGATATTATCAATATAACATGCATTATTACCCATATAATGCAGTTATTATCGCTAGAACTGTAATAATTGCACTCATTACTTATATTATTAGCAATATAACGTGCATTATTACCCATATTATGCAGTTATTATCGCTAGAACTGTAATAATTATACTTATTACTTATATCATTATCAATATAACATGCATTATTACCCATATAATGGAGGTATTATCGCTATAACTGTAATAATTATACTTATTACTTAGATTATTATCAATATAACATGCATTATTACCCATATAATGCAGTTATTATCGCTAGAACTGTAATAATTGTACTCATTACTTATATTATTAGCAATATAACGTGCATTATTACCCATATTATGCAGTTATTATCGCTAGAACTGTAATAATTATACTTATTACTTATATTATTATCAATATAACATGCATTATTACCCATATTATGCAGTTATTATCTCTAGAACGATAATTAATATACTTATTACTCCCAATATTATCAATATAACATGCATTTTTACCCATATAATGCAGTTATTATCGCTAGAACTGTAATAATTATACTTATTACTTATATTGTTAGCAATATAACGTGCATTATTACCCATGTAATGCAGTTATTATCGCTAGAACTGTAATAATTATACTTATTACTTATATTATTATCAATATAACATGCATTATTACCCATATTATGCAGTTATTATCTCTAGAACCATAATAAATATACTTATTACTCCCAATATTATCAATATAACATGCATTTTTACCCATATAATGCAGTTATTATCGCTAGAACTGTAATAATTATACTTATTACTTATACTATTAGCAATATAACATGCACTATTTGCCATATTTTACTATTATTATCCCTAGAACTATAATAATTATACTTATTACTCCCGATATTATCAATATAACATGCATTATTACCCATATAATGCAGTTATTATCGCTAGAACTGTAATAATTATACTTATTACTTATATTGTTAGCAATATAACATGCATTATTACCCATATAATGCAGTTATTATCACTAGAACTGTAATAATTATACTTATTACTTATATTATTATCAATAAAACATGCATTATTACCCATATAATGCAGTTATTATCGCTAGAACTGTAATAATTATACTTATTACTTAAATTAATATCAATATAACATGCATTATTACCCATATTATGCAGTTATTATCGATAGAACTATAATAAATATACGTATTACTTCCATTATCATCAATATAACATGCATTATTACCCATATAATGCAGTTATTATCGCTAGAACTGTAATAATTATACTTATTACTTATATTGTTAGCAATATAACGTGCATTATTACCCATATAATGCAGTTATTACCGCCAGAACTGTAATAATTATACTTATTACTTATATTATTATCAATAAAACATGCATTATTACCCATATAATGCAGTTATTATCGCTAGAACTGTAATAATTGTACTCATTACTTATATTATTAGCAATATAACGTGCATTATTACCCATATTATGCAGTTATTATCGCTAGAACTGTAATAATTATACTTATTACTTATATTATTATCAATATAACATGCATTATTACCCATATTATGCAGTTATTATCTCTAGAACCATAATAAATATACTTATTACTCCCAATATTATCAATATAACATGCATTTTTACCCATATAATGCAGTTATTATCGCTAGAACTGTAATAATTATACTTATTACTTATACTATTAGCAATATAACATGCACTATTTGCCATATTTTACTATTATTATCGCTAGAACTATAATAATTATACTTATTACTCCCGATATTATCAATATAACATGCATTATTACCCATATAATGCAGTTATTATCGCTAGAACTGTAATAATTGCACTCATTACTTATATTATTAGCAATATAACGTGCATTATTACCCATATTATGCAGTTATTATCGCTAGAACTGTAATAATTATACTTATTACTTATATCATTATCAATATAACATGCATTATTACCCATATAATGGAGGTATTATCGCTAGAACTGTAATAATTATACTTATTACTTAGATTATTATCAATATAACATGCATTATTACCCATATAATGCAGTTATTATCGCTAGAACTGTAATAATTGTACTCATTACTTATATTATTAGCAATATAACGTGCATTATTACCCATATTATGCAGTTATTATCGCTAGAACTGTAATAATTATACTTATTACTTATATTATTATCAATATAACATGCATTATTACCCATAGTATGCAGTTAATATCTCTAGAACGATAATTAATATACTTATTACTCCCAATATTATCAATATAACATGCATTTTTACCCATATAATGCAGTTATTATCGCTAGAACTGTAATAATTATACTTATTACTTATATTGTTAGCAATATAACGTGCATTATTACCCATGTAATGCAGTTATTATCACTAGAACTGTAATAATTATACTTATTACTTATATTATTATCAATATAACATGCATTATTACCCATATTATGCAGTTATTATCGCTGGAACTATAATAAATATACGTACTACTTTTATTATCATCAATATAACATGCATTATTACCCATATTATGCAGTTATTATCGATATAACTGTAATAAATATACTTATTACTTTTATTATTATCAATATAACATGCACTATTTGCCATATTTTACTATTATTATCGCTAGAACTATAATAATTATACTTATTACTCCCGATATTATCAATATAACATGCATTATTACCCATATAATGCAGTTATTATCGCTAGAACTGTAATAATTATACTTATTACTTATATTGTTAGCAATATAACATGCATTATTACCCATATAATGCAGTTATTATCGCTAGAACTGTAATAATTATACTTATTACTTATATTATTATCAATAAAACATGCATTATTACCCATATTATGCAGTTATTATCGCTAGAACTGTAATAAGTATACTTATTACTTATATTATTATCAATATAACATGCATTATTACCCATATAATGGAGGTATTATCGCTAGAACTGTAATAATTATACTTATTACTTATACTATTAGCAATATAACGTGCATTATTACCCATATAATGCAGTTATTATCGCCAGAACTGTAATATTTATACTTATTACTTATATTATTCTCAATATAACATGCATTATTACCCATATTATGCAGTTATTATCGCTAGAACTATAATAAACATACGTATTACTTTCATTATCATCAACATAACATGCATTATTACTCATATTATGCAGTTATTATCGATAGAACTGTAATAAATATACTTACTACTTTTACTATTAAAAATATGACATGCACTATTAGCCATATTTTACTATTATTATCGCTAGAACTATAATAATTATACTTATTACTCCCGATATTATCAATATAACATGCATTATTACCCATATAATGCAGTTATTATCGCTAGAACTGTAATAATTATACTTATTACTTATATTGTTAGCAATATAACATGCATTATTACCCATATAATGCAGTTATTATCGCTAGAACTGTAATAATTATACTTATTACTTATATTATTATCAATAAAACATGCATTATTACCCATATAATGCAGTTATTATCGCTAGAACTGTAATATTGTACTCATTACTTATATTATTAGCAATATAACGTGCATTATTACCCATATTATGCAGTTATTATCGCTAGAACTGTAATAATTATACTTATTACTTATATCATTATCAATATAACATGCATAATTACCCATATAATGGAGGTATTATCGCTAGAACTGTAATAATTATACTTATTACTTAGATTATTATCAATATAACATGCATTATTACCCATATTATGCAGTTATTATCGCTAGAACTATAATAAATATACGTATTACTTTTATTATCATCAATATAACATGCATTATTACCCATATAATGCAGCTATTATCGCTAGAACTGTAATAATTATACTTATTACTTATATTATTAGCAATATAACGTGCATTATTACCCATATAATGCAGTTATTATCGCCAGAACTGTAATAAATATACTTATTACTTATATTATTATCAACATAACATGCATTATTACCCATATTATGCAGTTATTATCGCTAGAACTGTAATAATTGTACTCATTACTTATATTATTATCAATAAAACATGCATTATTACCCATATAATGCAGTTATTATCGCTAGAACTGTAATAATTATACTTATTACTTAAATTAATATCAATATAACATGCATTATTACCCATATTATGCAGTTATTATCGATAGAACTATAATAAATATACGTATTACTTCCATTATCATCAATATAACATGCATTATTACCCATATAATGCAGTTATTATCGCTAGAACTGTAATAATTATACTTATTACTTATATTGTTAGCAATATAACGTGCATTATTACCCATATAATGCAGTTATTACCGCCAGAACTGTAATAATTATACTTATTACTTATATTATTATCAATAAAACATGCATTATTACCCATATAATGCAGTTATTATCGCTAGAACTGTAATAATTGTACTCATTACTTATATTATTAGCAATATAACGTGCATTATTACCCATATTATGCAGTTATTATCGCTAGAACTGTAATAATTATACTTATTACTTATATTATTATCAATATAACATGCATTATTACCCATATTATGCAGTTATTATCTCTAGAACCATAATAAATATACTTATTACTCCCAATATTATCAATATAACATGCATTTTTACCCATATAATGCAGTTATTATCGCTAGAACTGTAATAATTATACTTATTACTTATACTATTAGCAATATAACATGCACTATTTGCCATATTTTACTATTATTATCGCTAGAACTATAATAATTATACTTATTACTCCCGATATTATCAATATAACATGCATTATTACCCATATAATGCAGTTATTATCGCTAGAACTGTAATAATTGCACTCATTACTTATATTATTAGCAATATAACGTGCATTATTACCCATATTATGCAGTTATTATCGCTAGAACTGTAATAATTATACTTATTACTTATATCATTATCAATATAACATGCATTATTACCCATATAATGGAGGTATTATCGCTATAACTGTAATAATTATACTTATTACTTAGATTATTATCAATATAACATGCATTATTACCCATATAATGCAGTTATTATCGCTAGAACTGTAATAATTGTACTCATTACTTATATTATTAGCAATATAACGTGCATTATTACCCATATTATGCAGTTATTATCGCTAGAACTGTAATAATTATACTTATTACTTATATTATTATCAATATAACATGCATTATTACCCATATTATGCAGTTATTATCTCTAGAACGATAATTAATATACTTATTACTCCCAATATTATCAATATAACATGCATTTTTACCCATATAATGCAGTTATTATCGCTAGAACTGTAATAATTATACTTATTACTTATATTGTTAGCAATATAACGCGCATTATTACCCATGTAATGCAGTTATTATCGCTAGAACTGTAATAATTATACTTATTACTTATATTATTATCAATATAACATGCATTATTACCCATATTATGCAGTTATTATCGCTAGAACTATAATAAATATACGTACTACTTTTATTATCATCAATATAACATGCATTATTACCCATATTATGCAGTTATTATCGATATAACTGTAATAAATATACTTATTACTTTTATTATTATCAATATAACATGCACTATTTGCCATATTTTACTATTATTATCGCTAGAACTATAATAATTATACTTATTACTCCCGATATTATCAATATAACATGCATTATTACCCATATAATGCAGTTATTATCGCTAGAACTGTAATAATTATACTTATTACTTATATTGTTAGCAATATAACATGCATTATTACCCATATAATGCAGTTATTATCGCTAGAACTGTAATAATTATACTTATTACTTATATTATTATCAATAAAACATGCATTATTACCCATATTATGCAGTTATTATCGCTAGAACTGTAATAAGTATACTTATTACTTATATTATTATCAATATAACATGCATTATTACCCATATAATGGAGGTATTATCGCTAGAACTGTAATAATTATACTTATTACTTATACTATTAGCAATATAACGTGCATTATTACCCATATAATGCAGTTATTATCGCCAGAACTGTAATAATTATACTTATTACTTATATTATTCTCAATATAACATGCATTATTACCCATATTATGCAGTTATTATCGCTAGAACTATAATAAACATACGTATTACTTTCATTATCATCAACATAACATGCATTATTACTCATATTATGCGGTTATTATCGATAGAACTGTAATAAATATACTTACTACTTTTACTATTAAAAATATGACATGCACTATTAGCCATATTTTACTATTATTATCGCTAGAACTATAATAATTATACTTATTACTCCCGATATTATCAATATAACATGCATTATTACCCATATAATGCAGTTATTATCGCTAGAACTGTAATAATTATACTTATTACTTATATTGTTAGCAATATAACATGCATTATTACCCATATAATGCAGTTATTATCGCTAGAACTGTAATAATTATACTTATTACTTATATTATTATCAATAAAACATGCATTATTACCCATATAATGCAGTTATTATCGCTAGAACTGTAATATTGTACTCATTACTTATATTATTAGCAATATAACGTGCATTATTACCCATATTATGCAGTTATTATCGCTAGAACTGTAATAATTATACTTATTACTTATATCATTATCAATATAACATGCATAATTACCCATATAATGGAGGTATTATCGCTAGAACTGTAATAATTATACTTATTACTTAGATTATTATCAATATAACATGCATTATTACCCATATTATGCAGTTATTATCGCTAGAACTATAATAAATATACGTACTACTTTTATTATCATCACTATAACATGCATTATTACCCATATTATGCAGTTATTATCGATATAACTGTAATAAATATACTTATTACTTTTATTATTATCAATATAACATGCACTATTTGCCATATTTTACTATTATTATCGCTAGAACTATAATAATTATACTTATTACTCCCGATATTATCAATATAACATGCATTATTACCCATATAATGCAGTTATTATCGCTAGAACTGTAATAATTATACTTATTACTTATATTGTTAGCAATATAACATGCATTATTACCCATATAATGCAGTTATTATCGCTAGAACTGTAATAATTATACTTATTACTTATATTATTATCAATAAAACATGCATTATTACCCATATTATGCAGTTATTATCGCTAGAACTGTAATAATTATACTTATTACTTATATTATTCTCAATATAACATGCATTATTACCCATATTATGCAGTTATTATCGCTAGAACTATAATAAACATACGTATTACTTTCATTATCATCAACATAACATGCATTATTACTCATATTATGCGGTTATTATCGATAGAACTGTAATAAATATACTTACTACTTTTACTATTAAAAATATGATATGCACTATTAGCCACATTTTACTATTATTATCGCTAGAACTATAATAATTATACTTATTACTCCCGATATTATCAATATAACATGCATTATTACCCATATAATGCAGTTATTATCGCTAGAACTGTAATAATTATACTTATTACTTATATTGTTAGCAATATAACATGCATTATTACCCATATAATGCAGTTATTATCGCTAGAACTGTAATAATTATACTTATTACTTATATTATTATCAATAAAACATGCATTATTACCCATATAATGCAGTTATTATCGCTAGAACTGTAATATTGTACTCATTACTTATATTATTAGCAATATAACGTGCATTATTACCCATATTATGCAGTTATTATCGCTAGAACTGTAATAATTATACTTATTACTTATATCATTATCAATATAACATGCATAATTACCCATATAATGGAGGTATTATCGCTAGAACTGTAATAATTATACTTATTACTTAGATTATTATCAATATAACATGCATTATTACCCATATTATGCAGTTATTATCGCTAGAACTATAATAAATATACGTATTACTTTTATTATCATCAATATAACATGCATTATTACCCATAGAATGCAGTTATTATCGCTAGAACTGTAATAATTATACTTATTACTTATATTATTAGCAATATAACGTGCATTATTACCCATATAATGCAGTTATTATCGCCAGAACTGTAATAAATATACTTATTACTTATATTATTATCAACATAACATGCATTATTACCCATATTATGCAGTTATTATCGCTAGAACTGTAATAATTGTACTCATTACTTATATTATTAGCAATATAACGTGCATTATTACCCATATTATGCAGTTATTATCGCTAGAACTGTAATAATTATACTTATTACTTATATTATTATCAATATAACATGCATTATTACCCATATTATGCAGTTATTATCTCTAGAACCATAATAAATATACTTATTACTCCCAATATTATCAATATAACATGCATTTTTACCCATATAATGCAGTTATTATCGCTAGAACTGTAATAATTATACTTATTACTTATACTATTAGCAATATAACATGCACTATTTGCCATATTTTACTATTATTATCCCTAGAACTATAATAATTATACTTATTACTCCCGATATTATCAATATAACATGCATTATTACCCATATAATGCAGTTATTATCGCTAGAACTGTAATAATTATACTTATTACTTATATTGTTAGCAATATAACATGCATTATTACCCATATAATGCAGTTATTATCACTAGAACTGTAATAATTATACTTATTACTTATATTATTATCAATAAAACATGCATTATTACCCATATAATGCAGTTATTATCGCTAGAACTGTAATAATTATACTTATTACTTAAATTAATATCAATATAACATGCATTATTACCCATATTATGCAGTTATTATCGATAGAACTATAATAAATATACGTATTACTTCCATTATCATCAATATAACATGCATTATTACCCATATAATGCAGTTATTATCGCTAGAACTGTAATAATTATACTTATTACTTATATTGTTAGCAATATAACGTGCATTATTACCCATATAATGCAGTTATTACCGCCAGAACTGTAATAATTATACTTATTACTTATATTATTATCAATAAAACATGCATTATTACCCATATAATGCAGTTATTATCGCTAGAACTGTAATAATTGTACTCATTACTTATATTATTAGCAATATAACGTGCATTATTACCCATATTATGCAGTTATTATCGCTAGAACTGTAATAATTATACTTATTACTTATATTATTATCAATATAACATGCATTATTACCCATATTATGCAGTTATTATCTCTAGAACCATAATAAATATACTTATTACTCCCAATATTATCAATATAACATGCATTTTTACCCATATAATGCAGTTATTATCGCTAGAACTGTAATAATTATACTTATTACTTATACTATTAGCAATATAACATGCACTATTTGCCATATTTTACTATTATTATCGCTAGAACTATAATAATTATACTTATTACTCCCGATATTATCAATATAACATGCATTATTACCCATATAATGCAGTTATTATCGCTAGAACTGTAATAATTGCACTCATTACTTATATTATTAGCAATATAACGTGCATTATTACCCATATTATGCAGTTATTATCGCTAGAACTGTAATAATTATACTTATTACTTATATCATTATCAATATAACATGCATTATTACCCATATAATGGAGGTATTATCGCTAGAACTGTAATAATTATACTTATTACTTAGATTATTATCAATATAACATGCATTATTACCCATATTATGCAGTTATTATCGCTAGAACTGTAATAATTATACTTATTACTTATATTATTATCAATATAACATGCATTATTACCCATATTATGCAGTTATTATCTCTAGAACCATAATAAATATACTTATTACTCCCAATATTATCAATATAACATGCATTTTTACCCATATAATGCAGTTATTATCGCTAGAACTGTAATAATTATACTTATTACTTATACTATTAGCAATATAACATGCACTATTTGCCATATTTTACTATTATTATCGCTAGAACTATAATAATTATACTTATTACTCCCGATATTATCAATATAACATGCATTATTACCCATATAATGCAGTTATTATCGCTAGAACTGTAATAATTGCACTCATTACTTATATTATTAGCAATATAACGTGCATTATTACCCATATTATGCAGTTATTATCGCTAGAACTGTAGTAAATATACTCATTACTTATATTATTAGCAATAAAACGTGCATTATTACCCATATTATGCAGTTATTATCGCTAGAACTATAATAATTATACTTATTACTTATATTATTATCAATATAACATGCATTATTACCCATATTATGCAGTTATTATCTCTAGAACGATAATTAATATACTTATTACTCCCAATATTATCAATATAACATGCATTTTTACCCATATAATGCAGTTATTATCGCTAGAACTGTAATAATTATACTTATTACTTATATTGTTAGCAATATAACGTGCATTATTACCCATGTAATGCAGTTATTATCGCTAGAACTGTAATAATTATACTTATTACTTATATTATTATCAATATAACATGCATTATTACCCATATTATGCAATTATTATCGCTAGAACTATAATAAATATACGTACTACTTTTATTATCATCAATATAACATGCATTATTACCCATATTATGCAGTTATTATCGATATAACTGTAATAAATATACTTATTACTTTTATTATTATCAATATAACATGCACTATTTGCCATATTTTACTATTATTATCGCTAGAACTATAATAATTATACTTATTACTCCCGATATTATCAATATAACATGCATTATTACCCATATAATGCAGTTATTATCGCTAGAACTGTAATAATTATACTTATTACTTATATTGTTAGCAATATAACATGCATTATTACCCATATAATGCAGTTATTATCGCTAGAACTGTAATAATTATACTTATTACTTATATTATTATCAATAAAACATGCATTATTACCCATATAATGCAGTTATTATCGCTAGAACTGTAATATTGTACTCATTACTTATATTATTAGCAATATAACGTGCATTATTACCCATATTATGCAGTTATTATCGCTAGAACTGTAATAATTATACTTATTACTTATATCATTATCAATATAACATGCATAATTACCCATATAATGGAGGTATTATCGCTAGAACTGTAATAATTATACTTATTACTTAGATTATTATCAATATAACATGCATTATTACCCATATTATGCAGTTATTATCGCTAGAACTATAATAAATATACGTATTACTTTTATTATCATCAATATAACATGCATTATTACCCATAGAATGCAGTTATTATCGCTAGAACTGTAATAATTATACTTATTACTTATATTATTAGCAATATAACGTGCATTATTACCCATATAATGCAGTTATTATCGCCAGAACTGTAATAAATATACTTATTACTTATATTATTATCAACATAACATGCATTATTACCCATATTATGCAGTTATTATCGCTAGAACTGTAATAATTGTACTCATTACTTATATTATTAGCAATATAACGTGCATTATTACCCATATTATGCAGTTATTATCGCTAGAACTGTAATAATTATACTTATTACTTATATTATTATCAATATAACATGCATTATTACCCATATTATGCAGTTATTATCTCTAGAACCATAATAAATATACTTATTACTCCCAATATTATCAATATAACATGCATTTTTACCCATATAATGCAGTTATTATCGCTAGAACTGTAATAATTATACTTATTACTTATACTATTAGCAATATAACATGCACTATTTGCCATATTTTACTATTATTATCCCTAGAACTATAATAATTATACTTATTACTCCCGATATTATCAATATAACATGCATTATTACCCATATAATGCAGTTATTATCG
This sequence comes from Megachile leachella, assembly GCA_963576845.1. Classification (NCBI taxonomy): domain Eukaryota; kingdom Metazoa; phylum Arthropoda; class Insecta; order Hymenoptera; family Megachilidae; genus Megachile; species Megachile leachella. The sequence continues at coordinate 1,822,067 of CAUYWW010000111.1, read as the reverse complement.
CTAGAACTGTAATAATTATACTTATTACTTATATTGTTAGCAATATAACATGCATTATTACCCATATAATGCAGTTATTATCACTAGAACTGTAATAATTATACTTATTACTTATATTATTATCAATAAAACATGCATTATTACCCATATAATGCAGTTATTATCGCTAGAACTGTAATAATTATACTTATTACTTAAATTAATATCAATATAACATGCATTATTACCCATATTATGCAGTTATTATCGATAGAACTATAATAAATATACGTATTACTTCCATTATCATCAATATAACATGCATTATTACCCATATAATGCAGTTATTATCGCTAGAACTGTAATAATTATACTTATTACTTATATTGTTAGCAATATAACGTGCATTATTACCCATATAATGCAGTTATTACCGCCAGAACTGTAATAATTATACTTATTACTTATATTATTATCAATAAAACATGCATTATTACCCATATAATGCAGTTATTATCGCTAGAACTGTAATAATTGTACTCATTACTTATATTATTAGCAATATAACGTGCATTATTACCCATATTATGCAGTTATTATCGCTAGAACTGTAATAATTATACTTATTACTTATATTATTATCAATATAACATGCATTATTACCCATATTATGCAGTTATTATCTCTAGAACCATAATAAATATACTTATTACTCCCAATATTATCAATATAACATGCATTTTTACCCATATAATGCAGTTATTATCGCTAGAACTGTAATAATTATACTTATTACTTATACTATTAGCAATATAACATGCACTATTTGCCATATTTTACTATTATTATCGCTAGAACTATAATAATTATACTTATTACTCCCGATATTATCAATATAACATGCATTATTACCCATATAATGCAGTTATTATCGCTAGAACTGTAATAATTGCACTCATTACTTATATTATTAGCAATATAACGTGCATTATTACCCATATTATGCAGTTATTATCGCTAGAACTGTAATAATTATACTTATTACTTATATCATTATCAATATAACATGCATTATTACCCATATAATGGAGGTATTATCGCTAGAACTGTAATAATTATACTTATTACTTAGATTATTATCAATATAACATGCATTATTACCCATATTATGCAGTTATTATCGCTAGAACTGTAATAATTATACTTATTACTTATATTATTATCAATATAACATGCATTATTACCCATATTATGCAGTTATTATCTCTAGAACCATAATAAATATACTTATTACTCCCAATATTATCAATATAACATGCATTTTTACCCATATAATGCAGTTATTATCGCTAGAACTGTAATAATTATACTTATTACTTATACTATTAGCAATATAACATGCACTATTTGCCATATTTTACTATTATTATCGCTAGAACTATAATAATTATACTTATTACTCCCGATATTATCAATATAACATGCATTATTACCCATATAATGCAGTTATTATCGCTAGAACTGTAATAATTGCACTCATTACTTATATTATTAGCAATATAACGTGCATTATTACCCATATTATGCAGTTATTATCGCTAGAACTGTAGTAAATATACTCATTACTTATATTATTAGCAATAAAACGTGCATTATTACCCATATTATGCAGTTATTATCGCTAGAACTATAATAATTATACTTATTACTTATATTATTATCAATATAACATGCATTATTACCCATATTATGCAGTTATTATCTCTAGAACGATAATTAATATACTTATTACTCCCAATATTATCAATATAACATGCATTTTTACCCATATAATGCAGTTATTATCGCTAGAACTGTAATAATTATACTTATTACTTATATTGTTAGCAATATAACGTGCATTATTACCCATGTAATGCAGTTATTATCGCTAGAACTGTAATAATTATACTTATTACTTATATTATTATCAATATAACATGCATTATTACCCATATTATGCAATTATTATCGCTAGAACTATAATAAATATACGTACTACTTTTATTATCATCAATATAACATGCATTATTACCCATATTATGCAGTTATTATCGATATAACTGTAATAAATATACTTATTACTTTTATTATTATCAATATAACATGCACTATTTGCCATATTTTACTATTATTATCGCTAGAACTATAATAATTATACTTATTACTCCCGATATTATCAATATAACATGCATTATTACCCATATAATGCAGTTATTATCGCTAGAACTGTAATAATTATACTTATTACTTATATTGTTAGCAATATAACATGCATTATTACCCATATAATGCAGTTATTATCGCTAGAACTGTAATAATTATACTTATTACTTATATTATTATCAATAAAACATGCATTATTACCCATATTATGCAGTTATTATCGCTAGAACTGTAATAAGTATACTTATTACTTATATTATTATCAATATAACATGCATTATTACCCATATAATGGAGGTATTATCGCTAGAACTGTAATAATTATACTTATTACTTATACTATTAGCAATATAACGTGCATTATTACCCATATAATGCAGTTATTATCGCCAGAACTGTAATAATTATACTTATTACTTATATTATTCTCAATATAACATGCATTATTACCCATATTATGCAGTTATTATCGCTAGAACTATAATAAACATACGTATTACTTTCATTATCATCAACATAACATGCATTATTACTCATATTATGCAGTTATTATCGATAGAACTGTAATAAATATACTTACTACTTTTACTATTAAAAATATGACATGCACTATTAGCCATATTTTACTATTATTATCGCTAGAACTATAATAATTATACTTATTACTCCCGATATTATCAATATAACATGCCTTATTAGGCATATAATGCAGTTATTATCGCTAGAACTGTAATAAATATACTTACTACTTTCATTATCATCAATATAACATGCTTTATTACCCATATTATGCAGTTATTATCGATAGAACTGTAATAAATATACTTATTACTTTTACTATTATCAATATATCATGCACTATTAGCCATATTTTACTATTATTATCGCTAGAACTGTAATAATTATACTTATTACTTATATTGTTAGCAATATAACATGCATTATTACCCATATAATGCAGTTATTATCGCTAGAACTGTAATAATTATACTTATTACTTATATTATTAGCAATATAACGTGCATTATTACCCATATAATGCAGTTATTATCGCCAGAACTGTAATAATTAAACTTATTACTTATATTATTCTCAATATAACATGCATTATTACCCATATTATGCAGTTATTATCGCTAGAACTATAATAAACATACGTATTACTTTCATTATCATCAACATAACATGCATTATTACCCATATTATGCAGTTATTATCGATAGAACTGTAATAAATATACTTATTACTTTTACTATTATCAATATATCATGCACTATTAGCCATATTTTACTATTATTATCGCTAGAACTGTAATAATTATACTTATTACTTATATTGTTAGCAATATAACATGCATTATTACCCATATAATGCAGTTATTATCGCTAGAACTGTAATAATTATACTTATTACTTATATTATTAGCAATATAACGTGCATTATTACCCATATAATGCAGTTATTATCGCTAGAACTGTAATAATTGTACTCATTACTTATATTATTAGCAATATAACGTGCATTATTACCCATATTATGCAGTTATTATCGCTAGAACTGTAATAAATGTACTCATTACTTATATTATTAGCAATATAACGTGCATTATTACCCATATTATGCAGTTATTATCGCTAGAACTGTAATAATTATACTTATTACTTATACTATTACCAATATAACGTGCATTATTACCCATATAATGCAGTTATTATCGCCAGAACTGTAATAATTATACTTATTACTTATATTATTCTCAATATAACATGCATTATTACCCATATTATGCAGTTATTATCTCTAGAACCATAATTAATACACTTATTACTCCCAATATTATCAATATAACATGCATTTTTACCCATATAATGCAGTTATTATCGCTAGAACTGTAATAATTATACTTATTACTTATATTGTTAGCAATATAACGTGCATTATTACCCATATAATGCAGTTATTATCGCTAGAACTGTAATAATTATACTTATTACTTATATTATTATCAATATAACATGCATTATTACCCATATTATGCAGTTATTATCGCTAGAACTATAATAAATATACGTACTACTTTTATTATCATCAATATAACATGCATTATTACCCATATTATGCAGTTATTATCTCTAGAACCATAATAAATATACGTACTACTTTTATTATCATCAATATAACATGCATTATTACCCATATTATGCAGTTATTATCTCTAGAACCATAATAAATATACTTATTACTCCCAATATTATCAATATAACATGCATTTTTACCCATATAATGCAGTTATTATCGCTAGAACTGTAATAATTATACTCATTACTTATACTATTAGCAATATAACATGCACTATTTGCCATATTTTACTATTATTATCGCTAGAACTATAATAATGATACTTATTACTCCCGATATTATCAATATAACATGCATTATTACCCATATAATGCAGTTATTATCGCTAGAACTGTAATAATTATACTTATTACTTATATTGTTAGCAATATAACATGCATTATTACCCATATAATGCAGTTATTATCGCTAGAACTGTAATAATTATACTTATTACTTATATTATTACCAATAAAACATGCATTATTACCCATATAATGCAGTTATTATCGCTAGAACTGTAATAATTGTACTCATTACTTATATTATTAGCAATATAACGTGCATTATTACCCATATTATGCAGTTATTATCGCTAGAACTGTAATAATTATACTTATTACTTATATTATTATCAATATAACATGCATTATTACCCATATTATGCAGTTATTATCTCTAGAACGATAATTAATATACTTATTACTCCCAATATTATCAATATAACATGCATTTTTACCCATATAATGCAGTTATTATCGATAGAACTGTAATAAATATACTTATTACTTTTACTATTATCAATATATCATGCACTATTAGCCATATTTTACTATTATTATCGCTAGAACTGTAATAATTATACTTATTACTTATATTGTTAGCAATATAACATGCATTATTACCCATATAATGCAGTTATTATCGCTAGAACTGTAATAATTATACTTATTACTTATATTATTAGCAATATAACGTGCATTATTACCCATATAATGCAGTTATTATCGCCAGAACTGTAATAATTAAACTTATTACTTATATTATTCTCAATATAACATGCATTATTACCCATATAATGCAGTTATTATCGCTAGAACTGTAATAATTATACTTATTACTTATATTGTTAGCAATATAACATGCATTATTACCCATATAATGCAGTTATTATCGCTAGAACTGTAATAATTATACTTATTACTTATATTATTATCAATAAAACATGCATTATTACCCATATTATGCAGTTATTATCGCTAGAACTGTAATAAGTATACTTATTACTTATATTATTATCAATATAACATGCATTATTACCCATATAATGGAGGTATTATCGCTAGAACTGTAATAATTATACTTATTACTTATACTATTAGCAATATAACGTGCATTATTACCCATATAATGCAGTTATTATCGCCAGAACTGTAATAATTATACTTATTACTTATATTATTCTCAATATAACATGCATTATTACCCATATTATGCAGTTATTATCGCTAGAACTATAATAAACATACGTATTACTTTCATTATCATCAACATAACATGCATTATTACTCATATTATGCAGTTATTATCGATAGAACTGTAATAAATATACTTACTACTTTTACTATTAAAAATATGACATGCACTATTAGCCATATTTTACTATTATTATCGCTAGAACTATAATAATTATACTTATTACTCCCGATATTATCAATATAACATGCCTTATTAGGCATATAATGCAGTTATTATCGCTAGAACTGTAATAAATATACTTACTACTTTCATTATCATCAATATAACATGCTTTATTACCCATATTATGCAGTTATTATCGATAGAACTGTAATAAATATACTTATTACTTTTACTATTATCAATATATCATGCACTATTAGCCATATTTTACTATTATTATCGCTAGAACTGTAATAATTATACTTATTACTTATATTGTTAGCAATATAACATGCATTATTACCCATATAATGCAGTTATTATCGCTAGAACTGTAATAATTATACTTATTACTTATATTATTAGCAATATAACGTGCATTATTACCCATATAATGCAGTTATTATCGCCAGAACTGTAATAATTAAACTTATTACTTATATTATTCTCAATATAACATGCATTATTACCCATATTATGCAGTTATTATCGCTAGAACTATAATAAACATACGTATTACTTTCATTATCATCAACATAACATGCATTATTACCCATATTATGCAGTTATTATCGATAGAACTGTAATAAATATACTTATTACTTTTACTATTATCAATATATCATGCACTATTAGCCATATTTTACTATTATTATCGCTAGAACTGTAATAATTATACTTATTACTTATATTGTTAGCAATATAACATGCATTATTACCCATATAATGCAGTTATTATCGCTAGAACTGTAATAATTATACTTATTACTTATATTATTAGCAATATAACGTGCATTATTACCCATATAATGCAGTTATTATCGCTAGAACTGTAATAATTGTACTCATTACTTATATTATTAGCAATATAACGTGCATTATTACCCATATTATGCAGTTATTATCGCTAGAACTGTAATAAATGTACTCATTACTTATATTATTAGCAATATAACGTGCATTATTACCCATATTATGCAGTTATTATCGCTAGAACTGTAATAATTATACTTATTACTTATACTATTACCAATATAACGTGCATTATTACCCATATAATGCAGTTATTATCGCCAGAACTGTAATAATTATACTTATTACTTATATTATTCTCAATATAACATGCATTATTACCCATATTATGCAGTTATTATCTCTAGAACCATAATTAATACACTTATTACTCCCAATATTATCAATATAACATGCATTTTTACCCATATAATGCAGTTATTATCGCTAGAACTGTAATAATTATACTTATTACTTATATTGTTAGCAATATAACGTGCATTATTACCCATATAATGCAGTTATTATCGCTAGAACTGTAATAATTATACTTATTACTTATATTATTATCAATATAACATGCATTATTACCCATATTATGCAGTTATTATCGCTAGAACTATAATAAATATACGTACTACTTTTATTATCATCAATATAACATGCATTATTACCCATATTATGCAGTTATTATCTCTAGAACCATAATAAATATACGTACTACTTTTATTATCATCAATATAACATGCATTATTACCCATATTATGCAGTTATTATCTCTAGAACCATAATAAATATACTTATTACTCCCAATATTATCAATATAACATGCATTTTTACCCATATAATGCAGTTATTATCGCTAGAACTGTAATAATTATACTCATTACTTATACTATTAGCAATATAACATGCACTATTTGCCATATTTTACTATTATTATCGCTAGAACTATAATAATGATACTTATTACTCCCGATATTATCAATATAACATGCATTATTACCCATATAATGCAGTTATTATCGCTAGAACTGTAATAATTATACTTATTACTTATATTGTTAGCAATATAACATGCATTATTACCCATATAATGCAGTTATTATCGCTAGAACTGTAATAATTATACTTATTACTTATATTATTACCAATAAAACATGCATTATTACCCATATAATGCAGTTATTATCGCTAGAACTGTAATAATTGTACTCATTACTTATATTATTAGCAATATAACGTGCATTATTACCCATATTATGCAGTTATTATCGCTAGAACTGTAATAATTATACTTATTACTTATATTATTATCAATATAACATGCATTATTACCCATATTATGCAGTTATTATCTCTAGAACGATAATTAATATACTTATTACTCCCAATATTATCAATATAACATGCATTTTTACCCATATAATGCAGTTATTATCGCTAGAACTGTAATAATTATACTTATTACTTATATTGTTAGCAATATAACGTGCATTATTACCCATGTAATGCAGTTATTATCGCTAGAACTGTAATAATTATACTTATTACTTATATTATTATCAATATAACATGCATTATTACCCATATTATGCAATTATTATCGCTAGAACTATAATAAATATACGTACTACTTTTATTATCATCAATATAACATGCATTATTACCCATATTATGCAGTTATTATCGATATAACTGTAATAAATATACTTATTACTTTTATTATTATCAATATAACATGCACTATTTGCCATATTTTACTATTATTATCGCTAGAACTATAATAATTATACTTATTACTCCCGATATTATCAATATAACATGCATTATTACCCATATAATGCAGTTATTATCGCTAGAACTGTAATAATTATACTTATTACTTATATTGTTAGCAATATAACATGCATTATTACCCATATAATGCAGTTATTATCGCTAGAACTGTAATAATTATACTTATTACTTATATTATTATCAATAAAACATGCATTATTACCCATATTATGCAGTTATTATCGCTAGAACTGTAATAAGTATACTTATTACTTATATTATTATCAATATAACATGCATTATTACCCATATAATGGAGGTATTATCGCTAGAACTGTAATAATTATACTTATTACTTATACTATTAGCAATATAACGTGCATTATTACCCATATAATGCAGTTATTATCGCCAGAACTGTAATAATTATACTTATTACTTATATTATTCTCAATATAACATGCATTATTACCCATATTATGCAGTTATTATCGCTAGAACTATAATAAACATACGTATTACTTTCATTATCATCAACATAACATGCATTATTACTCATATTATGCAGTTATTATCGATAGAACTGTAATAAATATACTTACTACTTTTACTATTAAAAATATGACATGCACTATTAGCCATATTTTACTATTATTATCGCTAGAACTATAATAATTATACTTATTACTCCCGATATTATCAATATAACATGCCTTATTAGGCATATAATGCAGTTATTATCGCTAGAACTGTAATAAATATACTTACTACTTTCATTATCATCAATATAACATGCTTTATTACCCATATTATGCAGTTATTATCGATAGAACTGTAATAAATATACTTATTACTTTTACTATTATCAATATATCATGCACTATTAGCCATATTTTACTATTATTATCGCTAGAACTGTAATAATTATACTTATTACTTATATTGTTAGCAATATAACATGCATTATTACCCATATAATGCAGTTATTATCGCTAGAACTGTAATAATTATACTTATTACTTATATTATTAGCAATATAACGTGCATTATTACCCATATAATGCAGTTATTATCGCTAGAACTGTAATAATTATACTTATTACTTAGATTATTATCAATATAACATGCATTATTACCCATATTATGCAGTTATTATCGCTAGAACTATAATAAATATACGTATTACTTTTATTATCATCAATATAACATGCATTATTACCCATATTATGCAGTTATTATCGATAGAACTGTAATAAATATATTTATTACTTTTATTATTATCAATATAACATGCACTATTTGCCATATTTTACTATTATTATCGCTAGAACTATAATAATTATACTTATTACTCCCGATATTATCAATATAACATGCATTATTACCCATATAATGCAGTTATTATCGCTAGAACTGTAACAATTATACTCATTACTTATATTATTAGCAATATAACGTGCATTATTACCCATATTATGCAGTTATTATCGCTAGAACTGTAATAATTATACTTATTACTTATATTGTTAGCAATATCATGCATTATTACCCATATAATGCAGTTATTATCGCTAGAACTGTAATAATTATACTTATTACTTATATTATTATCAATATAACATGCATTTTTACCCATATAATGCAGTTATTATCGCTAGAACTGTAATAATTATACTTATTACTTATACTATTAGGAATATAACATGCACTATTTGCCATATTTTACTATTATTATCGCTAGAACTATAATAATTATACTTATTACTCTCGATATTATCAATATAACATGCCTTATTACCCATATAATGCAGTTATTATCGCTAGAACTGTAATAATTATACTTATTACTTATATTATTATCAATATAACATGCATTATTACCCATATTATGCAGTTATTATCGCTAGAACTATAATAAATATACGTACTACTTTTATTATCATCAATATAACATGCATTATTACCCATATTATGCAGTTATTATCGATAGAACTGTAATAATTATACTTATTACTTATATTGTTAGCAATATAACATGCATTATTACCCATATAATGCAGTTATTATCGCTAGAACTGTAATAATTATACTTATTACTTATATGATTATCAATAAAACATGCATTATTACCCATATAATGCAGTTATTATCGCTAGAACTGTAATAATTGTACTCATTACTTATATTATTAGCAATATAACGTGCATTATTACCCATATTATGCAGTTATTATCGCTAGAACTGTAATAATTATACTTATTACTTATACTATTAGCAATATAACGTGCATTATTACCCATATAATGCAGTTATTATCGGCAGAACTGTAATAATTATACTTATTACTTATATTATTCTCAATATAACGTGCATTATTACCCATATTATGCAGTTATTATCGCCAGAACTGTTATAATTATACTTACTACTTATATTATTCTCAATATAACATGCATTATTACCCATATTATGCAGTTATTATCGCTAGAACTATAATAAACATACGTATTACTTTCATTATCATCAACATAACATGCATTATTACCCATATTATGCAGTTATTATCGATAGAACTGTAATAAATATACTTATTACTTTCATTATCATCAATATAACATGCATTATTACCCATATATGGGAGGTATTATCGCTAGAACTGTAATAATTATACTTATTACTTATATTATTATCAATATAACATGCAGTATTACCCATATTATGCAGTTATTATCGATAGAACTGTAATAAATACACTTATTACTTTTACTATTATCAATATATCATGCACTATTAGCCATATTTTACTATTATTATCGCTAGAACTATAATAATTATACTTATTACTCCCGATATTATCAATATAACATGCCTTATTACCCATGTAATGCAGTTATTATCGCTAGAACTGTAATAATTATACTTATTACTTATACTATTAGCAATATAACATGCACTATTTGCCATATTTTACTATTATTATCGCTAGAACTATAATAATTATACTTATTACTCCCGATATTATCAATATAACATGCATTATTACCCATATAATGCAGTTATTATCGCTAGAACTGTAATAATTATACTTATTACTTATATTGTTAGCAATATAACATGCATTATTACCCATATAATGCAGTTATTATCGCTAGAACTGTAATAATTATACTTATTACTTATATTATTATCAATAAAACATGCATTATTACCTATATAATGCAGTTATTATCGCTAGAACTGTAATATTGTACTCATTACTTATATTATTAGCAATATAACGTGCATTATTACCCATATTATGCAGTTATTATCGCTAGAACTGTAATAATTATACTTATTACTTATATCATTATCAATATAACATGCATAATTACCCATATAATGGAGGTATTATCGCTAGAACTGTAATAATTATACTTATTACTTAGATTATTATCAATATAACATGCATTATTACCCATATTATGCAGTTATTATCGCTAGAACTATAATAAATATACGTATTACTTTTATTATCATCAATATAACATGCATTATTACCCATATAATGCAGTTATTATCGCTAGAACTGTAATAATTATACTTATTACTTATATTATTAGCAATATAACGTGCATTATTACCCATATAATGCAGTTATTATCGCCAGAACTGTAATAAATATACTTATTACTTATATTATTATCAACATAACATGCATTATTACCCATATTATGCAGTTATTATCGCTAGAACTGTAATAATTGTACTCATTACTTATATTATTAGCAATATAACGTGCATTATTACCCATATTATGCAGTTATTATCGCTAGAACTGTAATAATTATACTTATTACTTATATTATTATCAATATAACATGCATTATTACCCATATTATGCAGTTATTATCTCTAGAACCATAATAAATATACTTATTACTCCCAATATTATCAATATAACATGCATTTTTACCCATATAATGCAGTTATTATCGCTAGAACTGTAATAATTATACTTATTACTTATACTATTAGCAATATAACATGCACTATTTGCCATATTTTACTATTATTATCCCTAGAACTATAATAATTATACTTATTACTCCCGATATTATCAATATAACATGCATTATTACCCATATAATGCAGTTATTATCGCTAGAACTGTAATAATTATACTTATTACTTATATTGTTAGCAATATAACATGCATTATTACCCATATAATGCAGTTATTATCACTAGAACTGTAATAATTATACTTATTACTTATATTATTATCAATAAAACATGCATTATTACCCATATAATGCAGTTATTATCGCTCGAACTCTAATAATTGTACTCATTACTTATATTATTAGCAATATAACGTGCATTATTACCCATATTATGCAGTTATTATCGCTAGAACTGTAATAATTATACTTATTACTTATATCGTTATCAATATAACATGCATTATTACCCATATAATGGAGGTATTATCGCTAGAACTGTAATAATTATACTTATTACTTAGATTATTATCAATATAACATGCATTATTACCCATATTATGCAGTTATTATCGCTAGAACTATAATAAATATACGTATTACTTTTATTATCATCAATATAACATGCATTATTACCCATTTAATGGAGGTATTATCGCTAGACCTGTAATAATTATACTTATTACTTATACTATTAGCAATATAACGTGCATTATTACCCATATAATGCAGTTATTATCGCTACAACTGTAATAATTATACTTATTACTTATATTATTATCAATATAACATGCATTATTACCCATATTATGCAGTTATTATCGCTAGAACTATAATAAATATACGTACTACTTTTATTATCATCAATATAACATGCATTATTACCCATATTATGCAGTTATTATCGCTAGAACTGTAATAATTATACTCATTACTTATATTATTAGCAATATAACGTGCATTATTACCCATATTATGCAGTTATTATCGCTAGAACTGTAATAATTATACTTATTACTTATATTGTTATCAATATAACATGCATTCTTACCCATATAATGGAGGTATTATCGCTAGAACCGTAATAATTATACTTATTACTTATACTATTAGGAATATAACGTGCATTATTACCCATATAATGCAGTTATTATCGCCAGAACTGTTATAAATATACTTATTACTTATATTATTATCAACATAACATGCATTATTACCCATATTATGCAGTTATTATCGCTAGAACTGCAATAATTGTACTCATTACTTATATTATTAGCAATATAACGTGCATTATTACCCATATTATGCAGTTATTATCGCTAGAACTGTAATAATTATACTTATTACTTAGATTATTATCAATATAACATGCATTATTACCCATATTATGCAGTTATTATCGATAGAACTGTAATAAATATACTTATTACTTTTACTATTATCAATATATCATGCACTATTAGCCATATTTTACTATTATTATCGCTAGAACTATAATAATTATACTTATTACTCCCGATATTATCAATATAACATGCATTATTACCCATATAATGCAGTTATTATCGCTAGAACTGTAATAATTATACTTATTACTTATATTGTTAGCAATATAACATGCATTATTACCCATATAATGCAGTTATTATCGCTAGAACTGTAATAATTATACTTACCACTTATATTATTATCAATAAAACATGCATTATTACCCATATAATGGAGGTATTATCGCTAGAACTGTAATAATTATACTTATTACTTAGATTATTATCAATATAACATGCATTATTACCCATATTATGCAGTTATTATCGCTAGAACTATAATAAATATACGTATTACTTTTATTATCATCAATATAACATGCATTATTACCCATATAATGCAGTTATTATCGCTAGAACTGTAATAATTATAGTCATTACTTATATTATTAGCAATATAACGTGCATTATTACCCATATTATGCAGTTATTATCGCTAGAACTGTAATAATTATACTTATTACTTATATTATTATCAATATAACATGCATTATTACCCATTTAATGGAGGTATTATCGCTAGAACTGTAATAATTATACTTATTACTTATACTATTATCAATATAACATGCATTATTACCCATATTATGCAGTTATTATCGCTAGAACTATAATAAATATACGTACTACTTTTATTATCATCAATATAACATGCATTATTACCCATATTATGCAGTTACTATCGCTAGAACTGTAATAATTATACTCATTACTTATATTATTAGCAATATAACGTGCATTATTACCCATATTATGCAGTTATTATCGCTAGAACTGTAATAATTATACTTATTACTTATATTGTTATCAATATAACATGCATTCTTACCCATATAATGGAGGTATTATCGCTAGAACTGTAATAATTATACTTATTACTTATACTATTAGGAATATAACGTGCATTATTACCCATATAATGCAGTTATTATCGCCAGAACTGTAATAAATATACTTATTACTTATATTATTATCAACATAACATGCATTATTACCCATATTATGCAGATATTATCGTTAGAACTGTAATAATTGTACTCATTACTTATATTATTAGCAATATAACGTGCATTATTACCCATATTATGCAGTTATTATCGCTAGAACTGTAATAATTATACTTATTACTTATATTATTATCAATATAACATGCATTATTACCCATATTATTCAGTTATTATCTCTAGAACCATAATAAATATACTTATTACTCCCAATATTATCAATATAACATGCATTTTTACCCATATAATGCAGTTATTATCGCTAGAACTGTAATAATTATACTTATTACTTATACTTTTAGCAATATAACATGCACTATTTGCCATATTTTACTATTATTATCGCTAGAACTATAATAATTATACTTATTACTCCCGATATTATCAATATAACATGCATTATTACCCATATAATGCAGTTATTATCGCTAGAACTGTAATAATTATACTTATTACTTATATTGTTAGCAATATAACATGCATTATTACCCATATAATGCAGTTATTATCGCTAGAACTGTAATAATTATACTTATTACTTATATTATTATCAATAAAACATGCATTATTACCCATATAATGCAGTTATTATCGCTAGAACTGTAATATTGTACTCATTACTTATATTATTAGCAATATAACGTGCATTATTACCCATATTATGCAGTTATTATCGCTAGAACTGTAATAATTATACTTATTACTTATATCATTATCAATATAACATGCATTATTACCCATATAATGGAGGTATTATCGCTAGAACTGTAATAATTATACTTATTACTCCCAATATTATCAATATAACATGCATTTTTACCCATATAATGCAGTTATTATCGCTAGAACTGTAATAATTATACTTATTACTTATACTATTAGCAATATAACATGCACTATTTGCCATATTTTACTATTATTATCCCTAGAACTATAATAATTATACTTATTACTCCCGATATTATCAATATAACATGCATTATTACCCATATAATGCAGTTATTATCGCTAGAACTGTAATAATTATACTTATTACTTATATTGTTAGCAATATAACATGCATTATTACCCATATAATGCAGTTATTATCACTAGAACTGTAATAATTATACTTATTACTTATATTATTATCAATAAAACATGCATTATTACCCATATAATGCAGTTATTATCGCTAGAACTCTAATAATTGTACTCATTACTTATATTATTAGCAATATAACGTGCATTATTACCCATATTATGCAGTTATTATCGCTAGAACTGTAATAATTATACTTATTACTTATATTATTATCAATATAACATGCATTATTACCCATATTATGCAGTTATTATCTCTAGAACCATAATAAATATACCTATTACTCCCAATATTATCAATATAACATGCATTTTTACCCATATAATGCAGTTATTATCGCTAGAACTGTAATAATTATACTTATTACTTATATTATTATCAATAAAACATGCATTATTACCCATATAATGCAGTTATTATCGCTAGAACTTTAATATTGTACTCATTACTTATATTATAAGCAATATAACGTGCATTATTACCCATATTATGCAGTTATTATCGCTAGAACTGTAATAATTATACTTATTACTTATATCATTATCAATATAACATGCATTATTACCCATATAATGGAGGTATTATCGCTAGAACTGTAATAATTATACTTATTACTTAGATTATTATCAATATAACATGCATTATTACCCATATTATGCAGTTATTATCGCTAGAACTATAATAAATATACGTATTACTTTTATTATCATCAATATAACATGCATTATTACCCATATAATGCAGTTATTATCGCTAGAACTGTAATAATTATACTCATTACTTATATTATTAGCAATATAACGTGCATTATTACCCATATTATGCAGTTATTATCGCTAGAACTGTAATAATTATACTTATTACTTATATTATTATCAATATAACATGCATTATTACCCATATTATGCAGTTATTATCGCTAGAACTATAATAAATATACGTACTACTTTTATTATCATCAATATAACATGCATTATTACCCATATTATGCAGTTATTATCGCTAGAACTGTAATAATTATACTCACTACTTATATTATTAGCAATATAACGTGCATTATTACCCATATTATGCAGTTATTATCGCTAGAACTATAATAAATATACGTATTACTTTCATTATCATCAATATAACATGCATTATTACCCATATAATGGAGGTATTATCGCTAGAACTGTAATAATTATACTTATTACTTTTATTATTATCAATATAACATGCACTATTTGCCATATTTTACTATTATTATCGCTAGAACTATAATAATTATACTTACTACTCCCGATATTATCAATATAACATGCATTATTACCCATATAATGCAGTTATTATCGCTAGAACTGTAATAATTGTACTTATTACTTATACTATTAGCAATATAACATGCACTATTTGCCATATTTTACTATTATTATCGCTAGAACTATAATAATTATACTTATTACTCCCGATATTATCAATATAACATGCATTATTACCCATATAATGCAGTTATTATCGCTAGAACTGTAATAATTATACTTATTACTTATATTGTTAGCAATATAACATGCATTATTACCCATATAATGCAGTTATTATCGCTAGAACTGTAATAATTATACTTATTACTTATATTATTATCAATAAAACATGCATTATTACCCATATAATGCAGTTATTATCGCTAGAACTCTAATAATTGTACTCATTACTTATATTATTAGCAATATAACGTGCATTATTACCCATATTATGCAGTTATTATCGCTAGAACTGTAACAATTATACTTATTACTTATATCGTTATCAATATAACATGCATTATTACCCATATAATGGAGGTACTATCGCTAGAACTGTAATAATTATACTTATTACTTATATCGTTATCAATATAACATGCATTATTACCCATATAATGGAGGTATTATCGCTAGAACTATAATAAATATACGTATTACTTTTATTATCATCAATATAACATGCATTATTACCCATATAATGCAGTTATTATCGCTAGAACTGTAATAATTATAGTCATTACTTATATTATTAGCAATATAACGTGCATTATTACCCATATTATGCAGTTATTATCGCTAGAACTGTAATAATTATACTTATTACTTATATTATTATCAATATAACATGCATTATTACCCATTTAATGGAGGTATTATCGCTAGAACTGTAATAATTATACTTATTACTTATACTATTAGCAATATAACGTGCATTATTACCCATATAATGCAGTTATTATCGCTAGAACTGTAATAATTATACTTATTACTTATATTATTATCAATATAACATGCATTATTACCCATATTATGCAGTTATTATCGCTAGAACTATAATAAATATACGTACTACTTTTATTATCATCAATATAACATGCATTATTACCCATATTATGCAGTTATTATCGCTAGAACTGTAATAATTATACTCACTACTTATATTATTAGCAATATAACGTGCATTATTACCCATATTATGCAGTTATTATCGCTAGAACTATAATAAATATACGTATTACTTTCATTATCATCAATATAACATGCATTATTACCCATATAATGGAGGTATTATCGCTAGAACTGTAATAATTATACTTATTACTCCCGATATTATCAATATAACATGCATTATTACCCATATAATGCAGTTATTATCGCTAGAACTGTAATAATTATACTTATTACTTATACTATTAGCAATATAACATGCACTATTTGCCATATTTTACTATTATTATCGCTAGAACTATAATAATTATACTTATTACTCCCGATATTATCAATATAACATGCATTATTACCCATATAATGCAGTTATTATCGCTAGAACTGTAATAATTATACTTACTACTTATATTGTTAGCAATATAACATGCATTATTACCCATATAATGCAGTTATTATCGCTAGAACTGTAATAATTATACTTATTACTTATATTATTATCAATAAAACATGCATTATTACCCATATAATGCAGTTATTATCGCTAGAACTCTAATAATTGTACTCATTACTTATATTATTAGCAATATAACGTGCATTATTACCCATATTATGCAGTTATTATCGCTAGAACTGTAACAATTATACTTATTACTTATATCGTTATCAATATAACATGCATTATTACCCATATAATGGAGGTACTATCGCTAGAACTGTAATAATTATACTTATTACTTATATCGTTATCAATATAACATGCATTATTACCCATATAATGGAGGTATTATCGCTAGAACTATAATAAATATACGTATTACTTTTATTATCATCAATATAACATGCATTATTACCCATATAATGCAGTTATTATCGCTAGAACTGTAATAATTATAGTCATTACTTATATTATTAGCAATATAACGTGCATTATTACCCATATTATGCAGTTATTATCGCTAGAACTGTAATAATTATACTTATTACTTATATTATTATCAATATAACATGCATTATTACCCATTTAATGGAGGTATTATCGCTAGAACTGTAATAATTATACTTATTACTTATACTATTAGCAATATAACGTGCATTATTACCCATATAATGCAGTTATTATCGCTAGAACTGTAATAATTATACTTATTACTTATATTATTATCAATATAACATGCATTATTACCCATATTACGCAGTTATTATCGCTAGAACTATAATAAATATACGTACTACTTTTATTATCATCAATATAACATGCATTATTACCCATATTATGCAGTCATTATCGCTAGAACTGTAATAATTATACTCACTACTTATATTATTAGCAATATAACGTGCATTATTACCCATATTATGCAGTTATTATCGCTAGAACTATAATAAATATACGTATTACTTTCATTATCATCAATATAACATGCATTATTACCCATATAATGGAGGTATTATCGCTAGAACTGTAATAATTATACTTATTACTTATATTATTATCAATATAACATGCATTATTACCCATATTATGCAGTTATTATCTCTAGAACCATAATAAATATACTTATTACTCCCAATATTATCAATATAACATGCATTTTTACCCATATAATGCAGTTATTATCGCTAGAACTGTAATAATTATACTTATTACTTATACTATTAGCAATATAACATGCACTATTTGCCATATTTTACTATTATTATCGCTAGAATTATAATAATTATACTTATTACTCCCGATATTATCAATATAACATGCATTATTACCCATATAATGCAGTTATTATCGCTAGAACTGTAATAATTGCACTCATTACTTATATTATTAGCAATATAACGTGCATTATTACCCATATTATGCAGTTATTATCGCTAGAACTGTAATAATTATACTTATTACTTATATTATTATCAATATAACATGCATTATTACCCATTTAATGGAGGTATTATCGCTAGAACTGTAATAATTATACTTATTACTTATACTATTAGCAATATAACGTGCATTATTACCCATATAATGCAGTTATTATCGCTAGAACTGTAATAATTATACTTATTACTTATATTATTATCAATATAACATGCATTATTACCCATATTATGCAGTTATTATCGCTAGAACTATAATAAATATACGTACTACTTTTATTATCATCAATATAACATGCATTATTACCCATATTATGCAGTTATTATCGATAGAACTGTAATAATTATACTTATTACTTATATTGTTA
The DNA here is from genome assembly GCA_963576845.1 of Megachile leachella. NCBI lineage: Eukaryota > Metazoa > Arthropoda > Insecta > Hymenoptera > Megachilidae > Megachile > Megachile leachella. The sequence continues at coordinate 1,801,200 of CAUYWW010000111.1, read as the reverse complement.
GCAATATAACATGCATTATTACCCATATAATGCAGTTATTATCGCTAGAACTGTAATAATTATACTTATTACTTATATTATTATCAATAAAACATGCATTATTACCCATATAATGCAGTTATTATCGCTAGAACTGTAATAACTGTACTCATTACTTATATTATTAGCAATATAACGTGCATTATTACCCATATTATGCAGTTATTATCGCTAGAACTGTAATAATTATACTTATTACTTATATCATTATCAATATAACATGCATTATTACCCATATAATGGAGGTATTATCGCTAGAACTGTAATAATTATACTTATTACTTAGATTATTATCAATATAACATGCATTATTACCCATATTATGCAGTTATTATCGCTAGAACTGTAATAATTATACTTATTACTTATATTATTATCAATATAACATGCATTATTACCCATATTATGCAGTTATTATCTCTAGAACCATAATAAATATACTTATTACTCCCAATATTATCAATATAACATGCATTTTTACCCATATAATGCAGTTATTATCGCTAGAACTGTAATAATTATACTTATTACTTATACTATTAGCAATATAACATGCACTATTTGCCATATTTTACTATTATTATCGCTAGAACTATAATAATTATACTTATTACTCCCGATATTATCAATATAACATGCATTATTACCCATATAATGCAGTTATTATCGCTAGAACTGTAATAATTGCACTCATTACTTATATTATTAGCAATATAACGTGCATTATTACCCATATAATGCAGTTATTATCGCTAGAACTGTAATAATTATACTTATTACTTATATTATTATCAATATAACATGCATTATTACCCATATTATGCAGTTATTATCGCTAGAACTATAATAAATATACGTACTACTTTTATTATCATCAATGTAACATGCATTATTACCCATATTATGCAGTTATTATCGCTAGAACTGTAATAATTATACTCACTACTTATATTATTAGCAATATAACGTGCATTATTACCCATATTATGCAGTTATTATCGCTAGAACTGTAATAATTATACTTATTACTTATATTATTATCAATATAACATGCATTATTACCCATATTATGCAGTTATTATCGCTAGAACTATAATAAATATACGTACTACTTTCATTATCATCAATATAACATGCATTATTACCCATATAATGGAGGTATTATCGCTAGAACTGTAATAATTATACTTATTACTCCCGATATTATCAATATAACATGCATTATTACCCATATAATGCAGTTATTATCGCTAGAACTGTAATAATTATACTTATTACTTATACTATTAGCAATATAACATGCACTATTTGCCATATTTTACTATTATTATCGCTAGAACTATAATAATTATACTTATTACTCCCGATATTATCAATATAACATGCATTATTACCCATATAATGCAGTTATTATCGCTAGAACTGTAATAATTATACTTACTACTTATATTGTTAGCAATATAACATGCATTATTACCCATATAATGCAGTTATTATCGCTAGAACTGTAATAATTATACTTATTACTTATATTATTATCAATAAAACATGCATTATTACCCATATAATGCAGTTATTATCGCTAGAACTCTAATAATTGTACTCATTACTTATATTATTAGCAATATAACGTGCATTATTACCCATATTATGCAGTTATTATCGCTAGAACTGTAACAATTATACTTATTACTTATATCGTTATCAATATAACATGCATTATTACCCATATAATGGAGGTACTATCGCTAGAACTGTAATAATTATACTTATTACTTATATCGTTATCAATATAACATGCATTATTACCCATATAATGGAGGTATTATCGCTAGAACTATAATAAATATACGTATTACTTTTATTATCATCAATATAACATGCATTATTACCCATATAATGCAGTTATTATCGCTAGAACTGTAATAATTATAGTCATTACTTATATTATTAGCAATATAACGTGCATTATTACCCATATTATGCAGTTATTATCGCTAGAACTGTAATAATTATACTTATTACTTATATTATTATCAATATAACATGCATTATTACCCATTTAATGGAGGTATTATCGCTAGAACTGTAATAATTATACTTATTACTTATACTATTAGCAATATAACGTGCATTATTACCCATATAATGCAGTTATTATCGCTAGAACTGTAATAATTATACTTATTACTTATATTATTATCAATATAACATGCATTATTACCCATATTACGCAGTTATTATCGCTAGAACTATAATAAATATACGTACTACTTTTATTATCATCAATATAACATGCATTATTACCCATATTATGCAGTCATTATCGCTAGAACTGTAATAATTATACTCACTACTTATATTATTAGCAATATAACGTGCATTATTACCCATATTATGCAGTTATTATCGCTAGAACTATAATAAATATACGTATTACTTTCATTATCATCAATATAACATGCATTATTACCCATATAATGGAGGTATTATCGCTAGAACTGTAATAATTATACTTATTACTTATATTATTATCAATATAACATGCATTATTACCCATATTATGCAGTTATTATCTCTAGAACCATAATAAATATACTTATTACTCCCAATATTATCAATATAACATGCATTTTTACCCATATAATGCAGTTATTATCGCTAGAACTGTAATAATTATACTTATTACTTATACTATTAGCAATATAACATGCACTATTTGCCATATTTTACTATTATTATCGCTAGAATTATAATAATTATACTTATTACTCCCGATATTATCAATATAACATGCATTATTACCCATATAATGCAGTTATTATCGCTAGAACTGTAATAATTGCACTCATTACTTATATTATTAGCAATATAACGTGCATTATTACCCATATTATGCAGTTATTATCGCTAGAACTGTAATAATTATACTTATTACTTATATTATTATCAATATAACATGCATTATTACCCATTTAATGGAGGTATTATCGCTAGAACTGTAATAATTATACTTATTACTTATACTATTAGCAATATAACGTGCATTATTACCCATATAATGCAGTTATTATCGCTAGAACTGTAATAATTATACTTATTACTTATATTATTATCAATATAACATGCATTATTACCCATATTATGCAGTTATTATCGCTAGAACTATAATAAATATACGTACTACTTTTATTATCATCAATATAACATGCATTATTACCCATATTATGCAGTTATTATCGATAGAACTGTAATAATTATACTTATTACTTATATTGTTAGCAATATAACATGCATTATTACCCATATAATGCAGTTATTATCGCTAGAACTGTAATAATTATACTTATTACTTATATTATTATCAATAAAACATGCATTATTACCCATATAATGCAGTTATTATCGCTAGAACTGTAATAACTGTACTCATTACTTATATTATTAGCAATATAACGTGCATTATTACCCATATTATGCAGTTATTATCGCTAGAACTGTAATAATTATACTTATTACTTATATCATTATCAATATAACATGCATTATTACCCATATAATGGAGGTATTATCGCTAGAACTGTAATAATTATACTTATTACTTAGATTATTATCAATAAAACATGCATTATTACCCATATAATGCAGTTATTATCGCTAGAACTGTAATAACTGTACTCATTACTTATATTATTAGCAATATAACGTGCATTATTACCCATATTATGCAGTTATTATCGCTAGAACTGTAATAATTATACTTATTACTTATATCATTATCAATATAACATGCATTATTACCCATATAATGGAGGTATTATCGCTAGAACTGTAATAATTATACTTATTACTTATACTATTAGCAATATAACGTGCATTATTACCCATATAATGCAGTTATTATCGCTAGAACTGTAATAATTATACTTATTACTTATATTATTATCAATATAACATGCATTATTACCCATATTATGCAGTTATTATCGCTAGAACTATAATAAATATACGTAATACTTTTATTATCATCAATGTAACATGCATTATTACCCATATTATGCAGTTATTATCGCTAGAACTGTAATAATTATACTCACTACTTATATTATTAGCAATATAACGTGCATTATTACCCATATTATGCAGTTATAATCGCTAGAACTATAATAAATATACGTATTACTTTCATTGTCATCAATATAACATGCATTATTACCCATATAATGGAGGTATTATCGCTAGAACTGTAATAATTATACTTATTACTTATATTATTATCAATATAACATGCATTATTACCCATATAATGCAGTTATTATCGCTAGAACTGTAATAATTATACTTATTACTTATACTATTAGCAATATAACGTGCACTATTTGCCATATTTTACTATTATTATCGCTAGAACTATAATAATTATACTTATTACTCCCGATATTATCAATATAACATGCATTATTACCCATATAATGCAGTTATTATCGCTAGAACTGTAATAATTATACTTATTACTTATATTGTTAGCAATATAACATGCATTATTACCCATATAATGCAGTTATTATCGCTAGAACTGTAATAATTATACTTATTACTTATATTATTATCAATAAAACATGCATTATTACCCATATAATGCAGTTATTATCGCTAGAACTCTAATAATTGTACTCATTACTTATATTATTAGCAATATAACGTGCATTATTACCCATATTATGCAGTTATTATCGCTAGAACTGTAACAATTATACTTATTACTTATATCGTTATCAATATAACATGCATTATTACCCATATAATGGAGGTACTATCGCTAGAACTGTAATAATTATACTTATTACTTATATCGTTATCAATATAACATGCATTATTACCCATATAATGGAGGTATTATCGCTAGAACTATAATAAATATACGTATTACTTTTATTATCATCAATATAACATGCATTATTACCCATATAATGCAGTTATTATCGCTAGAACTGTAATAATTATAGTCATTACTTATATTATTAGCAATATAACGTGCATTATTACCCATATTATGCAGTTATTATCGCTAGAACTATAATAAACATACGTATTACTTTCATTATCATCAACATAACATGCATTATTACCCATATTATGCAGTTATTATCGATAGGACTGTAATAAATATACTTACTACTTTTACTATTAAAAATATGACATGCACTATTAGCCATATTTTACTATTATTATCGCTAGAACTATAATAATTATACTTATTACTCCCGATATTATCAATATAACATGCCTTATTAGGCATATAATGCAGTTATTATCGCTAGAACTGTAATAAATATACTAACTACGTTCATTATCATCAATATAACATGCATTATTACCCATATTATGCAGTTATTATCGATAGAACTATAATAAATATACTTATTACTTTTACTATTATCAATATATCATGCACTATTAGCCATATTTTACTATTATTATCGCTAGAACTGTAATAATTATAATTATTACTTATATTGTTAGCAATATAACGTGCATTATTACCCATATAATGAAGTTATTATCGCTAGAACTGTAATAATTATACTTATTACTTATATTATTATCAATATAACATGCATTATTACCCATATTATGCAGTTATTATCGCTAGAACTATAATGAATATACGTATTACTTTTATTATCATCAATATAGCATGCATTATTACCCATATTATGCAGTTATTATCGATAGAACAGTAATAAATATACTTATTACTTTTACTATTATCAATATATCATGCACTATTTGCCATATTTTACTATTATTATCGCTAGAACTATAATAATTATACTTATTACTCCCGATATTATCAATATAACATGCATTATTACCCATATAATGCAGTTATTATCGCCAGAACTGTAATAATTATACTTATTACTTATATTATTCTCAATATAACATGCATTATTACCCATATTATGCAGTTATTATCGCTAGAACTGTAATAATTATACTTATTACTTATATTATTAGCAATATAACGTGCATTATTACCCATATAATGCAGTTATTATCGCTAGAACTGTAATAATTGTACTCATTACTTATATTATTAGCAATATAACGTGCATTATTACCCATATTATGCAGTTATTATCGCTAGAACTGTAATAATTATACTTATTACTTATATCATTATCAATATAACATGCATTATTACCCATATAATGGAGGTATTATCGTTAGAACTGTAATAATTATACTTATTACTTAGATTATTATCAATATAACATTCATTATTACCCATATAATGCAGTTATTATCGCTAGAACTATAATAAATATACGTATTACTTTTACTATCATCAATATAACATGCATTATTACCCATATAATGCAGTTATTATCGCTAGAACTGTAATAATTATACTCATTACTTATATTATTAGCAATATAACGTGCATTATTACCCATATTATGCAGTTATTATCGCTAGAACTGTAATAAACATACGTATTACTTTCATTATCATCAACATAACATGCATTATTACCCATATTATGCAGTTATTATCGATAGAACTGTAATAAATATACTTACTACTTTTATTATCATCAATATAACGTGCATTATTACCCATATTATGCAGTTATTATCGCTAGAACTGTAATAAATATACTCATTACTTATATTATTAGCAATATAACATGCATTATTACCCATATTATGCAGTTATTATCGCTAGAACTGTAATAATTATACTTATTACTTATATTATTCTCAATATAACATGCATTATTACCCATATTATGCAGTTATTATCGCTAGAACTGTAATAATTATACTTATTACTTATATTATTCTCAATATAACATGCATTATTTGCCATATTTTACTATTATTATCGCTAGAACTATTATAATTATACTTATTACTCCCGATATTATCAATATAACATGCATTATTACCCATATAATGCAGTTATTATCGCCAGAGCTGTAATAATTATACTTATTACTTATATTATTCTCAATATAACATGCATTATTACCCATATTATGCAGTTATTATCGCTAGAACTGTAATAATTATACTTATTACTTATATTATTATCAATATAACATGCATTATTACCCATATAATGGAGGTATTATCGCAAGAACTGTAATAATTATACATATTACTTATACTATTAGCAATATAACGTGCATTATTACCCGTATAATGCAGTTATTATCGCCAGAACTGTAATAATTATACTTATTACTTATATTATTCTCAATATAACATGCATTATTACCCATATAATGCAGTTATTATCGCTAGAACTGTAATAATTATACTTATTACTTATATTATTATCAACATAACATGCATTATTACCCATATAATGGAGATATTATTGCTAGTACTGTAATAATTATACTTATTACTTATACTATTAGCAATATAACGTGCATTGATACCCATATAATGCAGTTATTATCGCCAGAACTGTAATAATTATACTTATTACTTATATTATTCTCAATATAACATGCATTATTACCCATATTATGCAGTTATTATCGCTAGAACTGTAATAATTATACTTATTACTTATATCACTATCAATATAACATGCATTATTACCCATATAATGGAGGTATTATCGCTAGAACTGTAATAATTATACTTATTACTTAGATTATTATCAATATAACATGCATTATTACCCATATAATGCAGTTATTATCGCTAGAACTGTAATAATTATACTTATTACTTATATTATTAGCAATATAACGTGCATTATTACCCATATAATGCAGTTATTATCGCTAGAACTGTAATAATTGCACTCATTACTTATATTATTAGCAATATAACGTGCATTATTACCCATATAATGCAGTTATTATCGCTAGAACTGTAATAATTATACTTATTACTTATATTATTATCAATATAACATGCATTATTACCCATATTATGCAGTTATTATCGCTAGAACTATAATAAATATACGTACTACTTTTATTATCATCAATGTAACATGCATTATTACCCATATTATGCAGTTATTATCGCTAGAACTGTAATAATTATACTCACTACTTATATTATTAGCAATATAACGTGCATTATTACCCATATTATGCAGTTATAATCGCTAGAACTATAATAAATATACGTATTACTTTCATTATCATCAATATAACATGCATTATTACCCATATAATGGAGGTATTATCGCTAGAACTGTAATAATTATACTTATTACTTATATTATTATCAATATAACATGCATTATTACCCATATAATGCAGTTATTATCGCTAGAACTGTAATAATTATACTTATTACTTATACTATTAGCAATATAACGTGCACTATTTGCCATATTTTACTATTATTATCGCTAGAACTATAATAATTATACTTATTACTCCCGATATTATCAATATAACATGCATTATTACCCATATAATGCAGTTATTATCGCTAGAACTGTAATAATTATACTTATTACTTATATTGTTAGCAATATAACATGCATTATTACCCATATAATGCAGTTATTATCGCTAGAACTGTAATAATTATACTTATTACTTATATTATTATCAATAAAACATGCATTATTACCCATATAATGCAGTTATTATCGCTAGAACTCTAATAATTGTACTCATTACTTATATTATTAGCAATATAACGTGCATTATTACCCATATTATGCAGTTATTATCGCTAGAACTGTAACAATTATACTTATTACTTATATCGTTATCAATATAACATGCATTATTACCCATATAATGGAGGTACTATCGCTAGAACTGTAATAATTATACTTATTACTTATATCGTTATCAATATAACATGCATTATTACCCATATAATGGAGGTATTATCGCTAGAACTATAATAAATATACGTATTACTTTTATTATCATCAATATGACATGCATTATTACCCATATAATGCAGTTATTATCGCTAGAACTGTAATAATTACACTTATTACTTATATTATTCTCAATATAACATGCATTATTACCCATATAATGCAGTTATTATCGCTAGAACTATAATAAACATACGTATTACTTTCATTATCATCAACATAACATGCATTATTACCCATATTATGCAGTTATTATCGATAGGACTGTAATAAATATACTTACTACTTTTACTATTAAAAATATGACATGCACTATTAGCCATATTTTACTATTATTATCGCTAGAATTATAATAATTATACTTATTACTCCCGATATTATCAATATAACATGCCTTATTAGGCATATAATGCAGTTATTATCGCTAGAACTGTAATAAATATACTAACTACGTTCATTATCATCAATATAACATGCATTATTACCCATATTATGCAGTTATTATCGATAGAACTATAATAAATATACTTATTACTTTTACTATTATCAATATATCATGCACTATTAGCCATATTTTACTATTATTATCGCTAGAACTGTAATAATTATAATTATTACTTATATTGTTAGCAATATAACGTGCATTATTACCCATATAATGAAGTTATTATCGCTAGAACTGTAATAATTATACTTATTACTTATATTATTATCAATATAACATGCATTATTACCCATATTATGCAGTTATTATCGCTAGAACTATAATGAATATACGTATTACTTTTATTATCATCAATATAGCATGCATTATTACCCATATTATGCAGTTATTATCGATAGAACAGTAATAAATATACTTATTACTTTTACTATTATCAATATATCATGCACTATTTGCCATATTTTACTATTATTATCGCTAGAACTATAATAATTATACTTATTACTCCCGATATTATCAATATAACATGCATTATTACCCATATAATGCAGTTATTATCGCCAGAACTGTAATAATTATACTTATTACTTATATTATTCTCAATATAACATGCATTATTACCCATATTATGCAGTTATTATCGCTAGAACTGTAATAATTATACTTATTACTTATATTATTAGCAATATAACGTGCATTATTACCCATATAATGCAGTTATTATCGCTAGAACTGTAATAATTGTACTCATTACTTATATTATTAGCAATATAACGTGCATTATTACCCATATTATGCAGTTATTATCGCTAGAACTGTAATAATTATACTTATTACTTATATCATTATCAATATAACATGCATTATTACCCATATAATGGAGGTATTATCGTTAGAACTGTAATAATTATACTTATTACTTAGATTATTATCAATATAACATTCATTATTACCCATATAATGCAGTTATTATCGCTAGAACTATAATAAATATACGTATTACTTTTACTATCATCAATATAACATGCATTATTACCCATATAATGCAGTTATTATCGCTAGAACTGTAATAATTATACTCATTACTTATATTATTAGCAATATAACGTGCATTATTACCCATATTATGCAGTTATTATCGCTAGAACTATAATAAACATACGTATTACTTTCATTATCATCAACATAACATGCATTATTACCCATATTATGCAGTTATTATCGATAGAACTGTAATAAATATACTTACTACTTTTATTATCATCAATATAACGTGCATTATTACCCATATTATGCAGTTATTATCGCTAGAACTGTAATAAATATACTCATTACTTATATTATTAGCAATATAACATGCATTATTACCCATATTATGCAGTTATTATCGCTAGAACTGTAATAATTATACTTATTACTTATATTATTCTCAATATAACATGCATTATTTGCCATATTTTACTATTATTATCGCTAGAACTATTATAATTATACTTATTACTCCCGATATTATCAATATAACATGCATTATTACCCATATAATGGAGATATTATTGCTAGTACTGTAATAATTATACTTATTACTTATACTATTAGCAATATAACGTGCATTGATACCCATATAATGCAGTTATTATCGCCAGAACTGTAATAATTATACTTATTACTTATATTATTCTCAATATAACATGCATTATTACCCATATTATGCAGTTATTATCGCTAGAACTGTAATAATTATACTTATTACTTATATCACTATCAATATAACATGCATTATTACCCATATAATGGAGGTATTATCGCTAGAACTGTAATAATTATACTTATTACTTAGATTATTATCAATATAACATGCATTATTACCCATATAATGCAGTTATTATCGCTAGAACTGTAATAATTATACTTATTACTTATATTATTAGCAATATAACGTGCATTATTACCCATATAATGCAGTTATTATCGCTAGAACTGTAATAATTATACTTATTACTTATATTATTATCAATATAACATGCATTATTACCCATATAATGGAGGTATTATCGCAAGAACTGTAATAATTATACTTATAACTTATACTATTAGCAATATAACGTGCATTATTACCCATATAATGCAGTTATTATCGCCAGAACTGTAATAATTATACTTACTACTTGTATTATTCTCAATATAACATGCATTATTACCCATATTATGCAGTTATTATCGCTAGAATTATAATAAATATACGTATTACTTTCATTATCATCAATATAACATGCATTATTACCCATATAATGGAGGTATTATCGCTAGAACTGTAATGATTATACTTATTACTTATATTATTATCAATATAACATGCATTATTACCCATATTATGCAGTTATTATCGATAGAACTGTAATAAATACACTTATTACTTTTACTATTATCAATATATCATGCACTATTAGCCATATTTTACTATTATTATCGCTAGAACTATAATAATTATACTTATTACTCCCGATATTATCAATATAACATGCCTTATTACCCATATAATGCAGTTATTATCGCTAGAACTGTAATAATTATACTCATTACTTATATTATTAGCAATATAACGTGCATTATTACCCATATTATGCAGTTATTATCTCTAGAACCATAATCAATATACTTATTACTCCCAATATTATCAATATAACATGCATTTTTACCCATATAATGCAGTTATTATCGCTAGAACTGTAATAAATATACTCATTACTTATATTATTAGCAATATAACATGCATTATTACCCATATTATGCAGTTATTATCGCTAGAACTGTAATAATTATACTTATTACTTATATTATTCTCAATATAACATGCATTATTACCCATATTATGCAGTTATTATCGCCAGAACTGTAATAATTATACTTATTACTTATATCATTATCAATATAACATGCATTATTACCCATATTATGCAGTTATTATCGATAGAACTGTAATAAATATATTTATTACTTTTATTATTATCAATATAACATGCACTATTTGCCATATTTTACTATTATTATCGCTAGAACTATTATAATTATACTTATTACTCCCGATATTATCAACATAACATGCATTATTACCCATATAATGCAGTTATTATCGCCAGAACTGTAATAATTATACCTATTACTTATATTATTCTCAATATAACATGCATTATTACCCATATTATGCAGTTATTATCGCTAGAACTGTAATAATTATACTTATTACTTATATTATTAGCAATATAACGTGCATTATTACCCATATAATGCAGTTATTATCGCTAGAACTGTAATAATTATACTTATTACTTATACTATTAGCAATATAACGTGCATTATTACCCATATAATGCAGTTATTATCGCCAGAACTGTAATAATTATACTTATTACTTATATTGTTATCAATATAACATGCATTATTACCGATATTATGCAGTTATTATCGATAGAACTGTAATAAATATACTTATTACTTTTACTATTATCAATATATCATGCACTATTAGCCATATTTTACTATTATTATCGCTAGAACTATAATAATTATACTTATTACTCCCGATATTATCAATATAACATGCCTTATTACGCATATAATGCAGTTATTATCGCTAGAACTGTAATAAATATACTTACTACTTTCATTATCATCAATATAACATGCATTATTACCCATATTATGCAGTTATTATCGCTAGAGCTATAATAAATATACGTATTACTTTTATTATCATCAATATAGCATGCATTATTACCCATATTATGCAGTTATTATCGATAGAACTGTAATAAATATACTTATTACTCCCGATATTATCAATATAACATGCATTATTACCCATATAATGCAGTTATTATCGCTAGAACTGTAATAATTATACTTATTACTTATATTATTATCAATATAACATGCATTATTACCCATATAATGGAGGTATTATCGCAAGAACTGTAATAATTATTCTTATCACTTATACTATTAGCAATATAGCGTGCATTATTACCCATATAATGCAGTTATTATCGCCAGAACTGTAATAATTATACTTATTACTTATATTATTCTCAATATAACATGCATTATTACCCATATTATGCAGTTATTATCGCTAGAACTATAATAAATATACGTATTACTTTCATTATCATCAGTATAACATGCATTATTACCCACATAATGGAGGTATTATCGCTAGAACTGTAATAATTATACTTATTACTTATATTGTTATCAATATAACATGCATTATTACCCATATTATGCAGTTATTATCGATAGAACTGTAATAAATATACTTATTACTTTTACTATTATCAATATATCATGCACTATTAGCCATATTTTCCTATTATTATCGCTAGAACTATAATAATTAAACTTATTACTCCCGATATTATCAATATAACATGTCTTATTACCCATATAATGCAGTTATTATCGCTAGAACTGTAATAATTATACTCATTACTTATACTATTAGCAATATAACGTGCATTATTACCCATATAATGCAGTTATTATCGCCAGAACTGTAATAATTATACTTATTACTTATACTATTAGCAATATAACGTGCATTATTACCCATATAATGCAGTTATTATCGCCAGAACTGTAATAATTATACTTACTACTTATATTATTATCAATATAACATGCATTATTACCCATATTATGCAGTTATTATCGCCAGAACTGTAATAATTATACTTATTACTTATATTATTCTCAATATAACATGCATTATTACCCATATTATGCAGTTATTATCGCTAGAACTATAATAAACATACGTATTACTTTCATTATCATCAACATAACATGCATTATTACCCATATTATGCAGTTATTATCGATAGAACTGTAATAAATATACTTATTACTTTTACTATTATCAATATAACATGCACTATTTGCCATATTTTACTATTATTATCGCTAGAACTATAATAACTATACTTATTACTCCCGATATTATCAATATAACATGCATTATTACCCATATAATGCAGTTATTATCGCTAGAACTGTGATAATTATACTTATTACTTATATTATTAGCAATATAACGTGCATTATTACCCATATAATGCAGTTATTATCGCTAGAACTGTAATAATTATACTTATTACTTATACTATTAGCAATATAACGTGCATTATTACCCATATAATGCAGTTATTATCGCCAGAACTGTAATAATTACACTTATTACTTATATTATTCTCAATATAACATGCATTATTACCCATATAATGCAGTTATTATCGCTAGAACTGTAATAATTATACTTATTACTTATATCACTATCAATATAACATGCATTATTACCCATATAATGGAGGTATTATCGCTAGAACTGTAATAATTATACTTATTACTTAGATTATTATCAATATAACATGCATTATTACCCATATAATACAGTTATTATCGCTAGAACTGTAATAATTATACTTATTACTTATATTATTATCAACATAACATGCATTATTACCCATATAATGGAGATATTATTGCTAGAACTGTAATAATTATACTTATTACTTATACTATTAGCAATATAACGTGCATTGATACCCATATAATGCAGTTATTATCGCCAGAACTGTAATAATTATACTTATTACTTATATTATTCTCAATATAACATGCATTATTACCCATATTATGCAGTTATTATCGCTAGAACTGTAATAATTATACTTATTACTTATATCACTATCAATATAACATGCATTATTACCCATATAATGGAGGTATTATCGCTAGAACTGTAATAATTATACTTATTACTTAGATTATTATCAATATAACATGCATTATTACCCATATAATACAGTTATTATCGCTAGAACTGTAATAATTATACTTATTACTTATATTATTAGCAATATAACGTGCATTATTACCCATATAATGCAGTTATTATCGCTAGAACTGTAATAATTATACTTATTACTTATATTATTATCAATATAACATGCATTATTACCCATATAATGGAGGTATTATCGCAAGAACTGTAATAATTATAAGTATTACTTATACTATTAGCAATATAACGTGCATTATTACCCATATAATGCAGTTATTATCGCCATAACTGTAATAATTATACTTACTACTTATATTATTCTCAATATAACATGCATTATTACCCATATTATGCAGTTATTATCGCTAGAACTATAATAAATATACGTATTACTTTCATTATCATCAATATAACATGCATTATTACCCATATAATGGAGGTATTATCGCTAGAACTGTAATAATTATACTTATTACTTATATTATTATCAATATAACATGCATTATTACCCATATTATGCAGTTATTATCGATAGAACTGTAATAAATACACTTATTACTTTTACTATTATCAATATATCATGCACTATTAGCCATATTTTACTATTATTATCGCTAGAACTATAATAATTATACTTATTACTCCCGATATTATCAATATAACATGCCTTATTACGCATATAATGCAGTTATTATCGCTAGAACTGTAATAAATATACTTACTACTTTCATTATCATCAATATAACATGCATTATTACCCATATTATGCAGTTATTATCGCTAGAGCTATAATAAATATACGTATTACTTTTATTATCATCAATATAGCATGCATTATTACCCATATTATGCAGTTATTATCGATAGAACTGTAATAAATATACTTATTACTCCCGATATTATCAATATAACATGCATTATTACCCATATAATGCAGTTATTATCGCTAGAACTGTAATAATTATACTTATTACTTATATTATTATCAATATAACATGCATTATTACCCATATAATGGAGGTATTATCGCAAGAACTGTAATAATTATTCTTATCACTTATACTATTAGCAATATAGCGTGCATTATTACCCATATAATGCAGTTATTATCGCCAGAACTGTAATAATTATACTTATTACTTATATTATTCTCAATATAACATGCATTATTACCCATATTATGCAGTTATTATCGCTAGAACTATAATAAATATACGTATTACTTTCATTATCATCAGTATAACATGCATTATTACCCACATAATGGAGGTATTATCGCTAGAACTGTAATAATTATACTTATTACTTATATTGTTATCAATATAACATGCATTATTACCCATATTATGCAGTTATTATCGATAGAACTGTAATAAATATACTTATTACTTTTACTATTATCAATATATCATGCACTATTAGCCATATTTTCCTATTATTATCGCTAGAACTATAATAATTAAACTTATTACTCCCGATATTATCAATATAACATGTCTTATTACCCATATAATGCAGTTATTATCGCTAGAACTGTAATAATTATACTCATTACTTATACTATTAGCAATATAACGTGCATTATTACCCATATAATGCAGTTATTATCGCCAGAACTGTAATAATTATACTTATTACTTATACTATTAGCAATATAACGTGCATTATTACCCATATAATGCAGTTATTATCGCCAGAACTGTAATAATTATACTTACTACTTATATTATTATCAATATAACATGCATTATTACCCATATTATGCAGTTATTATCGCCAGAACTGTAATAATTATACTTATTACTTATATTATTCTCAATATAACATGCATTATTACCCATATTATGCAGTTATTATCGCTAGAACTATAATAAACATACGTATTACTTTCATTATCATCAACATAACATGCATTATTACCCATATTATGCAGTTATTATCGATAGAACTGTAATAAATATACTTATTACTTTTACTATTATCAATATAACATGCACTATTTGCCATATTTTACTATTATTATCGCTAGAACTATAATAACTATACTTATTACTCCCGATATTATCAATATAACATGCATTATTACCCATATAATGCAGTTATTATCGCTAGAACTGTGATAATTATACTTATTACTTATATTATTAGCAATATAACGTGCATTATTACCCATATAATGCAGTTATTATCGCTAGAACTGTAATAATTATACTTATTACTTATACTATTAGCAATATAACGTGCATTATTACCCATATAATGCAGTTATTATCGCCAGAACTGTAATAATTACACTTATTACTTATATTATTCTCAATATAACATGCATTATTACCCATATAATGCAGTTATTATCGCTAGAACTGTAATAATTATACTTATTACTTATATCACTATCAATATAACATGCATTATTACCCATATAATGGAGGTATTATCGCTAGAACTGTAATAATTATACTTATTACTTAGATTATTATCAATATAACATGCATTATTACCCATATAATACAGTTACTATCGCTAGAACTGTAATAATTATACTTATTACTTATATTATTATCAACATAACATGCATTATTACCCATATAATGGAGATATTATTGCTAGAACTGTAATAATTATACTTATTACTTATACTATTAGCAATATAACGTGCATTGATACCCATATAATGCAGTTATTATCGCCAGAACTGTAATAATTATACTTATTACTTATATTATTCTCAATATAACATGCATTATTACCCATATTATGCAGTTATTATCGCTAGAACTGTAATAATTATACTTATTACTTATATCACTATCAATATAACATGCATTATTACCCATATAATGGAGGTATTATCGCTAGAACTGTAATAATTATACTTATTACTTAGATTATTATCAATATAACATGCATTATTACCCATATAATACAGTTATTATCGCTAGAACTGTAATAATTATACTTATTACTTATATTATTAGCAATATAACGTGCATTATTACCCATATAATGCAGTTATTATCGCTAGAACTGTAATAATTATACTTATTACTTATATTATTATCAATATAACATGCATTATTACCCATATAATGGAGGTATTATCGCAAGAACTGTAATAATTATAAGTATTACTTATACTATTAGCAATATAACGTGCATTATTACCCATATAATGCAGTTATTATCGCCATAACTGTAATAATTATACTTACTACTTATATTATTCTCAATATAACATGCATTATTACCCATATTATGCAGTTATTATCGCTAGAACTATAATAAATATACGTATTACTTTCATTATCATCAATATAACATGCATTATTACCCATATAATGGAGGTATTATCGCTAGAACTGTAATAATTATACTTATTACTTAGATTATTATCAATATAACATGAATTTTTACCCATATAATGCAGTTATTATCGCTAGAACTGTAATAATTATACTTATTACTTATATTGTTAGCAATATAACGTGCATTATTACCCATATAATGCAGTTATTATCGCTAGAACTGTAATAATTATACTTATTACTTATACTATTAGCAATATAACGTGCATTATTACCCATATAATGCAGTTATTATCGCCAGAACTGTAATAATTACACTTATTACTTATATTATTCTCAATATAACATGCATTATTACCCATATAATGCAGTTATTATCGCTAGAACTGTAATAATTATACTTATTACTTATATCACTATCAATATAACATGCATTATTACCCATATAATGGAGGTATTATCGCTAGAACTGTAATAATTATACTTATTACTTAGATTATTATCAATATAACATGCATTATTACCCATATAATACAGTTATTATCGCTAGAACTGTAATAATTATACTTATTACTTATATTATTATCAACATAACATGCATTATTACCCATATAATGGAGATATTATTGCTAGAACTGTAATAATTATACTTATTACTTATACTATTAGCAATATAACGTGCATTGATACCCATATAATGCAGTTATTATCGCCAGAACTGTAATAATTATACTTATTACTTATATTATTCTCAATATAACATGCATTATTACCCATATTATGCAGTTATTATCGCTAGAACTGTAATAATTATACTTATTACTTATATCACTATCAATATAACATGCATTATTACCCATATAATGGAGGTATTATCGCTAGAACTGTAATAATTATACTTATTACTTAGATTATTATCAATATAACATGCATTATTACCCATATAATACAGTTATTATCGCTAGAACTGTAATAATTATACTTATTACTTATATTATTAGCAATATAACGTGCATTATTACCCATATAATGCAGTTATTATCGCTAGAACTGTAATAATTATACTTATTACTTATATTATTATCAATATAACATGCATTATTACCCATATAATGGAGGTATTATCGCAAGAACTGTAATAATTATAAGTATTACTTATACTATTAGCAATATAACGTGCATTATTACCCATATAATGCAGTTATTATCGCCATAACTGTAATAATTATACTTACTACTTATATTATTCTCAATATAACATGCATTATTACCCATATTATGCAGTTATTATCGCTAGAACTATAATAAATATACGTATTACTTTCATTATCATCAATATAACATGCATTATTACCCATATAATGGAGGTATTATCGCTAGAACTGTAATAATTATACTTATTACTTATATTATTATCAATATAACATGCATTATTACCCATATTATGCAGTTATTATCGATAGAACTGTAATAAATACACTTATTACTTTTACTATTATCAATATATCATGCACTATTAGCCATATTTTACTATTATTATCGCTAGAACTATAATAATTATACTTATTACTCCCGATATTATCAATATAACATGCCTTATTACGCATATAATGCAGTTATTATCGCTAGAACTGTAATAAATATACTTACTACTTTCATTATCATCAATATAACATGCATTATTACCCATATTATGCAGTTATTATCGCTAGAGCTATAATAAATATACGTATTACTTTTATTATCATCAATATAGCATGCATTATTACCCATATTATGCAGTTATTATCGATAGAACTGTAATAAATATACTTATTACTCCCGATATTATCAATATAACATGCATTATTACCCATATAATGCAGTTATTATCGCTAGAACTGTAATAATTATACTTATTACTTATATTATTATCAATATAACATGCATTATTACCCATATAATGGAGGTATTATCGCAAGAACTGTAATAATTATTCTTATCACTTATACTATTAGCAATATAGCGTGCATTATTACCCATATAATGCAGTTATTATCGCCAGAACTGTAATAATTATACTTATTACTTATATTATTCTCAATATAACATGCATTATTACCCATATTATGCAGTTATTATCGCTAGAACTATAATAAATATACGTATTACTTTCATTATCATCAGTATAACATGCATTATTACCCACATAATGGAGGTATTATCGCTAGAACTGTAATAATTATACTTATTACTTATATTGTTATCAATATAACATGCATTATTACCCATATTATGCAGTTATTATCGATAGAACTGTAATAAATATACTTATTACTTTTACTATTATCAATATATCATGCACTATTAGCCATATTTTCCTATTATTATCGCTAGAACTATAATAATTAAACTTATTACTCCCGATATTATCAATATAACATGTCTTATTACCCATATAATGCAGTTATTATCGCTAGAACTGTAATAATTATACTCATTACTTATACTATTAGCAATATAACGTGCATTATTACCCATATAATGCAGTTATTATCGCCAGAACTGTAATAATTATACTTATTACTTATACTATTAGCAATATAACGTGCATTATTACCCATATAATGCAGTTATTATCGCCAGAACTGTAATAATTATACTTACTACTTATATTATTATCAATATAACATGCATTATTACCCATATTATGCAGTTATTATCGCCAGAACTGTAATAATTATACTTATTACTTATATTATTCTCAATATAACATGCATTATTACCCATATTATGCAGTTATTATCGCTAGAACTATAATAAACATACGTATTACTTTCATTATCATCAACATAACATGCATTATTACCCATATTATGCAGTTATTATCGATAGAACTGTAATAAATATACTTATTACTTTTACTATTATCAATATAACATGCACTATTTGCCATATTTTACTATTATTATCGCTAGAACTATAATAACTATACTTATTACTCCCGATATTATCAATATAACATGCATTATTACCCATATAATGCAGTTATTATCGCTAGAACTGTGATAATTATACTTATTACTTATATTATTAGCAATATAACGTGCATTATTACCCATATAATGCAGTTATTATCGCTAGAACTGTAATAATTATACTTATTACTTATACTATTAGCAATATAACGTGCATTATTACCCATATAATGCAGTTATTATCGCCAGAACTGTAATAATTACACTTATTACTTATATTATTCTCAATATAACATGCATTATTACCCATATAATGCAGTTATTATCGCTAGAACTGTAATAATTATACTTATTACTTATATCACTATCAATATAACATGCATTATTACCCATATAATGGAGGTATTATCGCTAGAACTGTAATAATTATACTTATTACTTAGATTATTATCAATATAACATGCATTATTACCCATATAATACAGTTATTATCGCTAGAACTGTAATAATTATACTTATTACTTATATTATTATCAACATAACATGCATTATTACCCATATAATGGAGATATTATTGCTAGAACTGTAATAATTATACTTATTACTTATACTATTAGCAATATAACGTGCATTGATACCCATATAATGCAGTTATTATCGCCAGAACTGTAATAATTATACTTATTACTTATATTATTCTCAATATAACATGCATTATTACCCATATTATGCAGTTATTATCGCTAGAACTGTAATAATTATACTTATTACTTATATCACTATCAATATAACATGCATTATTACCCATATAATGGAGGTATTATCGCTAGAACTGTAATAATTATACTTATTACTTAGATTATTATCAATATAACATGCATTATTACCCATATAATACAGTTATTATCGCTAGAACTGTAATAATTATACTTATTACTTATATTATTAGCAATATAACGTGCATTATTACCCATATAATGCAGTTATTATCGCTAGAACTGTAATAATTATACTTATTACTTATATTATTATCAATATAACATGCATTATTACCCATATAATGGAGGTATTATCGCAAGAACTGTAATAATTATAAGTATTACTTATACTATTAGCAATATAACGTGCATTATTACCCATATAATGCAGTTATTATCGCCATAACTGTAATAATTATACTTACTACTTATATTATTCTCAATATAACATGCATTATTACCCATATTATGCAGTTATTATCGCTAGAACTATAATAAATATACGTATTACTTTCATTATCATCAATATAACATGCATTATTACCCATATAATGGAGGTATTATCGCTAGAACTGTAATAATTATACTTATTACTTATATTATTATCAATATAACATGCATTATTACCCATATTATGCAGTTATTATCGATAGAACTGTAATAAATACACTTATTACTTTTACTATTATCAATATATCATGCACTATTAGCCATATTTTACTATTATTATCGCTAGAACTATAATAATTATACTTATTACTCCCGATATTATCAATATAACATGCCTTATTACCCATATAATGCAGTTATTATCGCTAGAACTGTAATAATTATACTCATTACTTATATTATTAGCAATATAACGTGCATTATTACCCATATTATGCAGTTATTATCTCTAGAACCATAATCAATATACTTATTACTCCCAATATTATCAATATAACATGAATTTTTACCCATATAATGCAGTTATTATCGCTAGAACTGTAATAATTATACTTATTACTTATATTGTTAGCAATATAACGTGCATTATTACCCATATAATGCAGTTATTATCGCTAGAACTGTAATAATTATACTTATTACTTATATTATTATCAATATAACATGCATTATTACCCATATTATGCAGTTATTATCGCTAGAACTGTAATAATTATACTTATTACTTATATTATTATCAATATAACATGCATTATTACCCATATAATGCAGTTATTATCGCTAGAACTGTAATAATTATACTCATTACTTATATTATTAGCAATATAACGTGCATTATTACCCATATTATGCAGTTATTATCGCTAGAACTGTAATAATTATACTTATTACTTATATCACTATCAATATAACATGCATTATTACCCATATAATGGAGGTATTATCGCTAGAACTGTAATAATTATACTTATTACTTAGATTATTATCAATATAACACGCATTATTACCCATATAATGGAGGTATTATCGCTAGAACTGTAATAATTATACTTATTACTTATACTATTAGCAATATAACGTGCATTATTACCCATATAATGCAGTTATTATCGCCAGAACTGTAATAATTATACTTATTACTTTTACTATTATCAATATATCATGCACTATTAGCCATATTTTACTATTATTATCGCTAGAACTATAATAATTATACTTATTACTCCCGATATTATCAATATAACATGCATTATTACCCATATAATGCAGTTATTATCGCCAGAACTGTAATAATTATACTTATTACTTATATTATTCTCAATATAACATGCATTATTACCCATATTATGCAGTTATTATCGCTAGAACTGTAATAATTATACTTATTACTTATATTATTAGCAATATAACGTGCATTATTACCCATATAATGCAGTTATTATCGCTAGAACTGTAATAATTGTACTCATTACTTATATTATTAGCAATATAACGTGCATTATTACCCATATTATGCAGTTATTATCGCTAGAACTGTAATAATTATACTTATTACTTATATCATTATCAATAAAACATGCATTATTACCCATATAATGGAGGTATTATCGTTAGAACTGTAATAATTATACTTATTACTTAGATTATTATCAATATAACATTCATTATTACCCATATAATGCAGTTATTATCGCTAGAACTATAATAAATATACGTATTACTTTTACTATCATCAATATAACATGCATTATTACCCATATAATGCAGTTATTATCGCTAGAACTGTAATAATTATACTCATTACTTATATTATTAGCAATATAACGTGCATTATTACCCATATTATGCAGTTATTATCGCTAGAACTATAATAAACATACGTATTACTTTCATTATCATCAAAATAACATGCATTATTACCCATATTATGCAGTTATTATCGATAGAACTGTAATAAATATACTTACTACTTTTATTATCATCAATATAACGTGCATTATTACCCATATTATGCAGTTATTATCGCTAGAACTGTAATAAATATACTCATTACTTATATTATTAGCTATATAACATGCATTATTACCCATATTATGCAGTTATTATCGCTAGAACTGTAATAATTATACTTATTACTTATATTATTCTCAATATAACATGCATTATTTGCCATATTTTACTATTATTATCGCTAGAACTATTATAATTATACTTATTACTCCCGATATTATCAATATAACATGCATTATTACCCATATAATGCAGTTATTATCGCCAGAACTGTAATAATTATACTTATTACTTATATTATTCTCAATATAACATGCATTATTACCCATATAATGCAGTTATTATCGCTAGAACTGTAATAATTATACTTATTACTTATATTATTATCAACATAACATGCATTATTACCCATATAATGGAGATATTATTGCTAGAACTGTAATAATTATACTTATTACTTATACTATTAGCAATATAACGTGCATTGATACCCATATAATGCAGTTATTATCGCCAGAACTGTAATAATTATACTTATGACTTATATCATTATCAATATAACATGCATTATTACCCATATAATGGAGGTATTATCGTTAGAACTGTAATAATTATACTTATTACTTATATCACTATCAATATAACATGCATTATTACCCATATAATGGAGGTATTATCGCTAGAACTGTAATAATTATACTTATTACTTAGATTATTATCAATATAACATGCATTATTACCCATATAATGCAGTTATTATCGCTAGAACTGTAATAATTATACTTATTACTTATATTATTAGCAATATAACGTGCATTATTACCCATATAATGCAGTTATTATCGCTAGAACTGTAATAATTATACTTATTACTTATATTATTATCAATATAACATGCATTATTACCCATATAATGGAGGTATTATCGCAAGAACTGCAATAATTATACTTATTACTTATACTATTAGCAATATAACGTGCATTATTACCCGTATAATGCAGTTATTATCGCCATAACTGTAATAATTATACTTACTACTTATATTATTCTCAATATAACATGCATTATTACCCATATTATGCAGTTATTATCGCTAGAACTATAATAAATATACGTATTACTTTCATTATCATCAATATAACATGCATTATTACCCATATAATGGAGGTATTATCGCTAGAACTGTAATAATTATACTTATTACTTATATTATTATCAATATAACATGCATTATTACCCATATTATGCAGTTATTATCGATAGAACTGTAATAAATACACTTATTACTTTTACTATTATCAATATATCATGCACTATTAGCCATATTTTACTATTATTATCGCTAGAACTATAATAATTATACTTATTACTCCCGATATTATCAATATAACATGCCTTATTACCCATATAATGCAGTTATTATCGCTAGAACTGTAATAAATATACGTACTACTTTTATTATCATCAATATAACATGCATTATTACCCATATTATGCAGTTATTATCGATAGAACTGTAATAAATATACTTATTACTTTTATTATTATCAATATAACATGCACTATTTGCCATATTTTACTATTATTATCGCTAGAACTATAATAATTATACTTATTACTCCCGATATTATCAATATAACATGCATTATTACCCATATAATGCAGTTATTATCGCTAGAACTGTAATAATTATACTTATTACTTATATTATTATCAATAAAACATGCATTATTACCCATATAATGCAGTTATAATCGCTAGAACTGTAATAATTGTACTCATTACTTATATTATTAGCAATATAACGTGCATTATTACCCATATTATGCAGTTATTATCGCTAGAACTGTAATAATTATACTTATTACTTATATCACTATCAATATAAGATGCATTATTACCCATATAATGGAGGTATTATCGCTAGAACTGTAATAATTATACTTATTACTTAGATTATTATCAATATAACATGCATTATTACCCATATAATGGAGGTATTATCGCTAGAACTGTAATAATTATACTTATTACTTATACTATTAGCAATATAACGTGCATTATTACCCATATAATGCAGTTATTATCGCCAGAACTGTAATAATTATACTTATTACTTATATTATTCTCAATATAACATGCATTATTACCCATATAATGCAGTTATTATCGCTAGAACTGTAATAATTATACTTATTACTTATATTATTATCAACATAACATGCATTATTACCCATATAATGGAGGTATTATCGCTAGAACTGTAATAATTATACTTATTACTTATACTATTAGCAATATAACGTGCATTATTACCCATATAATGCAGTTATTATCGCCAGAACTGTAATAATTATACTTATTACTTTTACTATTATCAATATATCATGCACTATTAGCCATATTTTACTATTATTATCGCTAGAACTATAATAATTATACTTATTACTCCCGATATTATCAATATAACATGCCTTATTACGCATATAATGCAGTTATCATCGCTAGAACTGTAATAAATATACTTACTACTTTCATTATCATCAATATAACATGCATTATTACCCATATTATGCAGTTATTATCGCTAGAGCTATAATAAATATACGTATTACTTTTATTATCATCAATATAGCATGCATTATTACCCATATTATGCAGTTATTATCGATAGAACTGTAATAAATATACTTATTACTTATATTTATATCAATATAACATGCATTATTACCCATATAATGGAGGTATTATCGCAAGAACTGTAATAATTATACTTATTACTTATACTATTAGCAATATAACGTGCATTATTACCCATATAATGCAGTTATTATCGCCAGAACTGTAATAATTATACTTATTACTTATATTATGCTCAATATAACATGCATTATTACCCATATTATGCAGTTATTATCGCTAGAACTATAATAAATATACGTATTACTTTCATTATCATCAATATAACATGCATTATTACCCATATAATGGAGGTATTATCGCTAGAACTGTAATAATTATACTTATTACTTATATTATTATCAATATAACATGCATTATTACCCATATTATGCAGTTATTATCGATAGAACTGTAATAAATACACTTATTACTTTTACTATTATCAATATATAATGCACTATTAGCCATATTTTACTATTATTATCGCTAGAACTATAATAATTGTACTTATTACTCCCGATATTATCAATATAACATGCCTTATTACCCATATAATGCAGTTATTATCGCTAGAACTGTAATAATTATACTCATTACTTATATTATTAGCAATATAACGTGCATTATTACCCATATTATGCAGTTATTATCGCTAGAACTGTAATAATTATACTTATTACTTATATTGTTAGCAATATAACATGCATTATTACCCATATAATGGAGGTATTATCGCTAGAACTGTAATAATTATACTTATTACTTAGATTATTATCAATATAACATGCATTATTACCCATATAATGGAGATATTATTGCTAGAACTGTAATAATTATACTTATTACTTATATTGTTAGCAATACAACGTGCATTATTACCCATATAATGCAGTTATTATCGCTAGAACTGTAATAATTATACTTACTACTTATATTATTATCAATATAACATGCATTATTACCCATATTATGCAGTTATTATCGCTAGAACTATAATAAATATACGTACTACTTTTATTATCATCAATATAACATGCATTATTACCCATATTATGCAGTTATTATCGATAGAACTGTAATAAATATACTTATTACTTTTATTATTATCAATATAACATGCACTATTTGCCATATTTTACTATTATTATCGCTAGAACTATAATAATTATACTTATTACTCCCGATATTATCAATATAACATGCATTATTACCCATATAATGCAGTTATTATCGCTAGAACTGTAATAATTATACCTATTACTTATATTATTATCAATAAAACATGCATTATTACCCATATAATGCAGTTATAATCGCTAGAACTGTAATAATTGTACTCATTACTTATATTATTAGCAATATAACGTGCATTATTACCCATATTATGCAGTTATTATCGCTAGAACTGTAATAATTATACTTATTACTTATATCACTATCAATATAACATGCATTATTACCCATATAATGGAGGTATTATCGCTAGAACTGTAATAATTATACTTATTACTTAGATTATTATCAATATAACATGCATTATTACCCATATTATGCAGTTATTATCGCTAGAACTATAATAAATATACGTATTACTTTTATTATCATCAATATAAAATGCATTATTACCCATATAATGCAGTTATTATCGCTAGAACTGTAATAATTATACTCATTACTTATATTATTAGCAATATAACGTGCATTATTACCCATATTATGCAGTTATTATCGCTAGAACTGTAATAATTATACTTATTACTTACATCACTATCAATATAACATGCATTATTACCCATATAATGGAGGTATTATCGCTAGAACTGTAATAATTATACTTATTACTTATACTATTAGCAATATAACGTGCATTATTACCCATATAATGCAGTTATTATCGCCAGAACTGTAATAATTATACTTATTACTTATATTGTTAGCAATATAACATGCATTATTACCCATATAATGGAGGTATTATCGCTAGAACTGTAATAATTATACTTATTACTTAGATTATTATCAATATAACATGCATTATTACCCATATAATGGAGATATTATTGCTAGAACTGTAATAATTATACTTATTACTTATATTATTATCAATATAACATGCATTATTACCCATATAATGGAGGTATTATCGCTAGAACTGTAATAATTATACTTATTACTTATACTATTAGCAATATAACATGCACTATTTGCCATATTTTACTATTATTATCGCTAGAACTATAATAATTATACTTATTACTCCCGATATTATCAATATAACATGCATTATTACCCATATAATGCAGTTATTATCGCTAGAACTGTAATAATTATACTTATTAATTATATTATTATCAATAAAACATGCATTATTACCCATATAATGCAGTTATAATCGCTAGAACTGTAATAATTGTACTCATTACTTATATTATTAGCAATATAACGTGCATTATTACCCATATTATGCAGTTATTATCGCTAGAACTGTAATAATTATACTTATTACTTATATCACTATCAATATAAGATGCATTATTACCCATATAATGGAGGTATTATCGCTAGAACTGTAATAATTATACTTATTACTTAGATTATTATCAATATAACATGCATTATTACCCATATAATGGAGGTATTATCGCTAGAACTGTAATAATTATACTTATTACTTATACTATTAGCAATATAACGTGCATTATTACCCATATAATGCAGTTATTATCGCCAGAACTGTAATAATTATACTTATTACTTATATTATGCTCAATATAACATGCATTATTACCCATATTATGCAGTTATTATCGCTAGAACTATAATAAATATACGTATTACTTTCATTATCATCAATATAACATGCATTATTACCCATATAATGGAGGTATTATCGCTAGAACTGTAATAATTATACTTATTACTTATATTATTAGCAATATAACGTGCATTATTACCCATATTATGCAGTTATTATCGCTAGAACTGTAATAAATATACTCATTACTTATATTATTAGCAATATAACGTGCATTATTACCCATATTATGCAGTTATTATCGCTAGAACTGTAATAATTATACTTATTACTCCCGATATTATCAATATAACATGCATTATTACCCATATAATGCAGTTATTATCGCTAGAACTGTAATAATTATACTTATTACTTATATTATTATCAATAAAACATGCATTATTACCCATATAATGCAGTTATAATCGCTAGAACTGTAATAATTGTACTCATTACTTATATTATTAGCAATATAACGTGCATTATTACCCATATTATGCAGTTATTATCGCTAGAACTGTAATAATTATACTTATTACTTATATCACTATCAATATAAGATGCATTATTACCCATATAATGGAGGTATTATCGCTAGAACTGTAATAATTATACTTATTACTTAGATTATTATCAATATAACATGCATTATTACCCATATAATGGAGGTATTATCGCTAGAACTGTAATAATTATACTTATTACTTATACTATTAGCAATATAACGTGCATTATTACCCATATAATGCAGTTATTATCGCCAGAACTGTAATAATTATACTTATTACTTATATTATGCTCAATATAACATGCATTATTACCCATATTATGCAGTTATTATCGCTAGAACTATAATAAATATACGTATTACTTTCATTATCATCAATATAACATGCATTATTACCCATATAATGGAGGTATTATCGCTAGAACTGTAATAATTATACTTATTACTTATATTATTATCAATATAACATGCATTATTACCCATATTATGCAGTTATTATCGATAGAACTGTAATAAATACACTTATTACTTTTACTATTATCAATATATAATGCACTATTAGCCATATTTTACTATTATTATCGCTAGAACTATAATAATTATACTTATTACTCCCGATATTATCAATATAACATGCATTATTACCCATATAATGCAGTTATTATCGCTAGAACTGTAATAATTATACTTATTACTTATATTATTATCAATAAAACATGCATTATTACCCATATAATGCAGTTATAATCGCTAGAACTGTAATAATTGTACTCATTACTTATATTATTAGCAATATAACGTGCATTATTACCCATATTATGCAGTTATTATCGCTAGAACTGTAATAATTATACTTATTACTTATATCACTATCAATATAAGATGCATTATTACCCATATAATGCAGTTATTATCGCCAGAACTGTAATAATTATACTTATTACTTATATTATTCTCAATATAACATGCATTATTACCCATATAATGCAGTTATTATCGCTAGAACTGTAATAATTATACTTATTACTTATATTATTATCAACATAACATGCATTATTACCCATATAATGGAGGTATTATCGCTAGAACTGTAATAATTATACTTATTACTTATACTATTAGCAATATAACGTGCATTATTACCCATATAATGCAGTTATTATCGCCAGAACTGTAATAATTATACTTATTACTTATATTATTCTGAATATAACATGCATTATTACCCATATAATGCAGTTATTATCGCTAGAACTGTAATAATTATACTCATTACTTATATTATTAGCTATATAACGTGCATTATTACCCATATAATGCAGTTATTATCGCTAGAACTGTAATAATTATACTTACTACTTATATTATTATCAATATAACATGCATTATTACCCATATTATGCAGTTATTATCGCTAGAACTATAATAAATATACGTACTACTTTTATTATCATCAATATAACATGCATTATTACCCATATTATGCAGTTATTATCGATAGAACTGTAATAAATATACTTATTACTTTTATTATTATCAATATAACATGCACTATTTGCCATATTTTACTATTATTATCGCTAGAACTATAATAATTATACTTATTACTCCCGATATTATCAATATAACATGCATTATTACCCATATAATGCAGTTATTATCGCTAGAACTGTAATAATTATACTTATTACTTATATTATTATCAATAAAACATGCATTATTACCCATATAATGCAGTTATAATCGCTAGAACTGTAATAATTGTACTCATTACTTATATTATTAGCAATATAACGTGCATTATTACCCATATTATGCAGTTATTATCGCTAGAACTGTAATAATTATACTTATTACTTATATCACTATCAATATAAGATGCATTATTACCCATATAATGGAGGTATTATCGCTAGAACTGTAATAATTATACTTATTACTTATACTATTAGCAATATAACGTGCATTATTACCCATATAATGCAGTTATTATCGCCAGAACTGTAATAATTATACTTATTACTTATATTATGCTCAATATAACATGCATTATTACCCATATTATGCAGTTATTATCGCTAGAACTATAATAAATATACGTATTACTTTCATTATCATCAATATAACATGCATTATTACCCATATAATGGAGGTATTATCGCTAGAACTGTAATAATTATACTTATTACTTATATTATTATCAATATAACATGCATTATTACCCATATTATGCAGTTATTATCGATAGAACTGTAATAAATACACTTATTACTTTTACTATTATCAATATATAATGCACTATTAGCCATATTTTACTATTATTATCGCTAGAACTATAATAATTATACTTATTACTCCCGATATTATCAATATAACATGCCTTATTACCCATATAATGCAGTTATTATCGCTAGAACTGTAATAATTATACTTATTACTTATATTATTATCAATATAACATGCATTATTACCCATATAATGGAGGTATTATCGCTAGAACTGTAATAATTATACTTATTACTTATACTATTAGCAATATAACGTGCATTATTACCCATATAATGCAGTTATTATCGCCAGAACTGTAATAATTATACTTATTACTTATATTATTCTCAATATAACATGCATTATTACCCATATAATGCAGTTATTATCGCTAGAACTGTAATAATTATACTTATTACTTATATTATTATCAACATAACATGCATTATTACCCATATAATGGAGGTATTATCGCTAGAACTGTAATAATTATACTTATTACTTATACTATTAGCAATATAACGTGCATTATTACCCATATAATGCAGTTATTATCGCCAGAACTGTAATAATTATACTTATTACTTTTACTATTATCAATATATCATGCACTATTAGCCATATTTTACTATTATTATCGCTAGAACTATAATAATTATACTTATTACTCCCGATATTATCAATATAACATGCCTTATTACGCATATAATGCAGTTATCATCGCTAGAACTGTAATAAATATACTTACTACTTTCATTATCATCAATATAACATGCATTATTACCCATATTATGCAGTTATTATCGCTAGAACTGTAATAATTATACTTATTAATTATATTATTATCAATAAAACATGCATTATTACCCATATAATGCAGTTATAATCGCTAGAACTGTAATAATTGTACTCATTACTTATATTATTAGCAATATAACGTGCATTATTACCCATATTATGCAGTTATTATCGCTAGAACTGTAATAATTATACTTATTACTTATATCACTATCAATATAAGATGCATTATTACCCATATAATGGAGGTATTATCGCTAGAACTGTAATAATTATACTTATTACTTAGATTATTATCAATATAACATGCATTATTACCCATATAATGGAGGTATTATCGCTAGAACTGTAATAATTATACTTATTACTTATACTATTAGCAATATAACGTGCATTATTACCCATATAATGCAGTTATTATCGCCAGAACTGTAATAATTATACTTATTACTTATATTATGCTCAATATAACATGCATTATTACCCATATTATGCAGTTATTATCGCTAGAACTATAATAAATATACGTATTACTTTCATTATCATCAATATAACATGCATTATTACCCATATAATGGAGGTATTATCGCTAGAACTGTAATAATTATACTTATTACTTATATTATTATCAATATAACATGCATTATTACCCATATTATGCAGTTATTATCGATAGAACTGTAATAAATACACTTATTACTTTTACTATTATCAATATATAATGCACTATTAGCCATATTTTACTATTATTATCGCTAGAACTATAATAATTATACTTATTACTCCCGATACTATCAATATAACATGCCTTATTACCCATATAATGCAGTTATTATCGCTAGAACTGTAATAATTATACTTATTACTTATATTATTATCAATATAACATGCATTATTACCCATATAATGGAGGTATTATCGCTAGAACTGTAATAATTATACTTATTACTTATACTATTAGCAATATAACGTGCATTATTACCCATATAATGCAGTTATTATCGCTAGAACTGTAATAATTATACTTATTACTTATATCACTATCAATATAAGATGCA
This sequence comes from Megachile leachella, assembly GCA_963576845.1. NCBI lineage: Eukaryota > Metazoa > Arthropoda > Insecta > Hymenoptera > Megachilidae > Megachile > Megachile leachella. Next base: position 1,766,408 of record CAUYWW010000111.1, on the reverse strand, counting down.
TTATTACCCATATAATGGAGGTATTATCGCTAGAACTGTAATAATTATACTTATTACTTAGATTATTATCAATATAACATGCATTATTACCCATATAATGGAGGTATTATCGCTAGAACTGTAATAATTATACTTATTACTTATACTATTAGCAATATAACGTGCATTATTACCCATATAATGCAGTTATTATCGCCAGAACTGTAATAATTATACTTATTACTTATATTATGCTCAATATAACATGCATTATTACCCATATTATGCAGTTATTATCGCTAGAACTATAATAAATATACGTATTACTTTCATTATCATCAATATAACATGCATTATTACCCATATAATGGAGGTATTATCGCTAGAACTGTAATAATTATACTTATTACTTATATTATTATCAATATAACATGCATTATTACCCATATTATGCAGTTATTATCGATAGAACTGTAATAAATACACTTATTACTTTTACTATTATCAATATATAATGCACTATTAGCCATATTTTACTATTATTATCGCTAGAACTATAATAATTATACTTATTACTCCCGATATTATCAATATAACATGCCTTATTACCCATATAATGCAGTTATTATCGCTAGAACTGTAATAATTATACTTATTACTTATATTATTATCAATATAACATGCATTATTACCCATATAATGGAGGTATTATCGCTAGAACTGTAATAATTATACTTATTACTTATACTATTAGCAATATAACGTGCATTATTACCCATATAATGCAGTTATTATCGCCAGAACTGTAATAATTATACTTATTACTTATATTATTCTCAATATAACATGCATTATTACCCATATAATGCAGTTATTATCGCTAGAACTGTAATAATTATACTTATTACTTATATTATTATCAACATAACATGCATTATTACCCATATAATGGAGGTATTATCGCTAGAACTGTAATAATTATACTTATTACTTATACTATTAGCAATATAACGTGCATTATTACCCATATAATGCAGTTATTATCGCCAGAACTGTAATAATTATACTTATTACTTTTACTATTATCAATATATCATGCACTATTAGCCATATTTTACTATTATTATCGCTAGAACTATAATAATTATACTTATTACTCCCGATATTATCAATATAACATGCCTTATTACGCATATAATGCAGTTATCATCGCTAGAACTGTAATAAATATACTTACTACTTTCATTATCATCAATATAACATGCATTATTACCCATATTATGCAGTTATTATCGCTAGAGCTATAATAAATATACGTATTACTTTTATTATCATCAATATAGCATGCATTATTACCCATATTATGCAGTTATTATCGATAGAACTGTAATAAATATACTTATTACTTATATTTATATCAATATAACATGCATTATTACCCATATAATGGAGGTATTATCGCAAGAACTGTAATAATTATACTTATTACTTATACTATTAGCAATATAACGTGCATTATTACCCATATAATGCAGTTATTATCGCCAGAACTGTAATAATTATACTTATTACTTATATTATGCTCAATATAACATGCATTATTACCCATATTATGCAGTTATTATCGCTAGAACTATAATAAATATACGTATTACTTTCATTATCATCAATATAACATGCATTATTACCCATATAATGGAGGTATTATCGCTAGAACTGTAATAATTATACTTATTACTTATATTATTATCAATATAACATGCATTATTACCCATATTATGCAGTTATTATCGATAGAACTGTAATAAATACACTTATTACTTTTACTATTATCAATATATAATGCACTATTAGCCATATTTTACTATTATTATCGCTAGAACTATAATAATTGTACTTATTACTCCCGATATTATCAATATAACATGCCTTATTACCCATATAATGCAGTTATTATCGCTAGAACTGTAATAATTATACTCATTACTTATATTATTAGCAATATAACGTGCATTATTACCCATATTATGCAGTTATTATCGCTAGAACTGTAATAATTATACTTATTACTTATATTGTTAGCAATATAACATGCATTATTACCCATATAATGGAGGTATTATCGCTAGAACTGTAATAATTATACTTATTACTTAGATTATTATCAATAAAACATGCATTATTACCCATATAATGGAGATATTATTGCTAGAACTGTAATAATTATACTTATTACTTATATTGTTAGCAATATAACGTGCATTATTACCCATATAATGCAGTTATTATCGCTAGAACTGTAATAATTATACTTACTACTTATATTATTATCAATATAACATGCATTATTACCCATATTATGCAGTTATTATCGCTAGAACTATAATAAATATACGTACTACTTTTATTATCATCAATATAACATGCATTATTAACCATATTATGCAGTTATTATCGATAGAACTGTAATAAATATACTTATTACTTTTATTATTATCAATATAACATGCACTATTTGCCATATTTTACTATTATTATCGCTAGAACTATAATAATTATACTTATTACTCCCGATATTATCAATATAACATGCATTATTACCCATATAATGCAGTTATTATCGCTAGAACTGTAATAATTATACCTATTACTTATATTATTATCAATAAAACATGCATTATTACCCATATAATGCAGTTATAATCGCTAGAACTGTAATAATTGTACTCATTACTTATATTATTAGCAATATAACGTGCATTATTACCCATATTATGCAGTTATTATCGCTAGAACTGTAATAATTATACTTATTACTTATATCACTATCAATATAACATGCATTATTACCCATATAATGGAGGTATTATCGCTAGAACTGTAATAATTATACTTATTACTTAGATTATTATCAATATAACATGCATTATTACCCATATTATGCAGTTATTATCGCTAGAACTATAATAAATATACGTATTACTTTTATTATCATCAATATAAAATGCATTATTACCCATATAATGCAGTTATTATCGCTAGAACTGTAATAATTATACTCATTACTTATATTATTAGCAATATAACGTGCATTATTACCCATATTATGCAGTTATTATCGCTAGAACTGTAATAATTATACTTATTACTTACATCACTATCAATATAACATGCATTATTACCCATATAATGGAGGTATTATCGCTAGAACTGTAATAATTATACTTATTACTTAGATTATTATCAATATAACATGCATTATTACCCATATTATGCAGTTATTATCGCTAGAACTATAATAAATATACGTATTACTTTTATTATCATCAATATAAAATGCATTATTACCCATATAATGCAGTTATTATCGCTAGAACTGTAATAATTATACTCATTACTTATATTGTTAGCAATATAACATGCATTATTACCCATATTATGCAGTTATTATCGCTAGAACTGTAATAATTATACTTATTACTTAGATTATTATCAATATAACATGCATTATTACCCATATAATGGAGATATTATTGCTAGAACTGTAATAATTATACTTATTACTTATATTATTATCAATATAACATGCATTATTACCCATATAATGGAGGTATTATCGCTAGAACTGTAATAATTATACTTATTACTTATACTATTAGCAATATAACATGCACTATTTGCCATATTTTACTATTATTATCGCTAGAACTATAATAATTATACTTATTACTCCCGATATTATCAATATAACATGCATTATTACCCATATAATGCAGTTATTATCGCTAGAACTGTAATAATTATACTTATTAATTATATTATTATCAATAAAACATGCATTATTACCCATATAATGCAGTTATAATCGCTAGAACTGTAATAATTGTACTCATTACTTATATTATTAGCAATATAACGTGCATTATTACCCATATTATGCAGTTATTATCGCTAGAACTGTAATAATTATACTTATTACTTATATCACTATCAATATAAGATGCATTATTACCCATATAATGGAGGTATTATCGCTAGAACTGTAATAATTATACTTATTACTTAGATTATTATCAATATAACATGCATTATTACCCATATAATGGAGGTATTATCGCTAGAACTGTAATAATTATACTTATTACTTATACTATTAGCAATATAACGTGCATTATTACCCATATAATGCAGTTATTATCGCCAGAACTGTAATAATTATACTTATTACTTATATTATGCTCAATATAACATGCATTATTACCCATATTATGCAGTTATTATCGCTAGAACTATAATAAATATACGTATTAGTTTCATTATCATCAATATAACATGCATTATTACCCATATAATGGAGGTATTATCGCTAGAACTGTAATAATTATACTTATTACTTATATTATTATCAATATAACATGCATTATTACCCATATTATGCAGTTATTATCGATAGAACTGTAATAAATACACTTATTACTTTTACTATTATCAATATATAATGCACTATTAGCCATATTTTACTATTATTATCGCTAGAACTATAATAATTATACTTATTACTCCCGATACTATCAATATAACATGCCTTATTACCCATATAATGCAGTTATTATCGCTAGAACTGTAATAATTATACTTATTACTTATATTATTATCAATATAACATGCATTATTACCCATATAATGGAGGTATTATCGCTAGAACTGTAATAATTATACTTATTACTTATACTATTAGCAATATAACGTGCATTATTACCCATATAATGCAGTTATTATCGCCAGAACTGTAATAATTATACTTATTACTTATATTATTCTCAATATAACATGCATTATTACCCATATAATGCAGTTATTATCGCTAGAACTGTAATAATTATACTTATTACTTATATTATTATCAACATAACATGCATTATTACCCATATAATGGAGGTATTATCGCTAGAACTGTAATAATTATACTTATTACTTATACTATTAGCAATATAACGTGCATTATTACCCATATAATGCAGTTATTATCGCCAGAACTGTAATAATTATACTTATTACTTATATTATTCTGAATATAACATGCATTATTACCCATATAATGCAGTTATTATCGCTAGAACTGTAATAATTATACTCATTACTTATATTATTAGCAATATAACGTGCATTATTACCCATATTATGCAGTTATTATCGCTAGAACTGTAATAATTATACTTATTACTTATATTGTTAGCAATATAACATGCATTATTACCCATATAATGGAGGTATTATCGCTAGAACTGTAATAATTATACTTATTACTTAGATTATTATCAATATAACATGCATTATTACCCATATAATGGAGATATTATTGCTAGAACTGTAATAATTATACTTATTACTTATATTGTTAGCAATATAACGTGCATTATTACCCATATAATGCAGTTATTATCGCTAGAACTGTAATAATTATACTTACTACTTATATTATTATCAATATAACATGCATTATTACCCATATTATGCAGTTATTATCGCTAGAACTATAATAAATATACGTACTACTTTTATTATCATCAATATAACATGCATTATTACCCATATTATGCAGTTATTATCGATAGAACTGTAATAAATATACTTATTACTTTTATTATTATCAATATAACATGCACTGTTTGCCATATTTTACTATTATTATCGCTAGAACTATAATAATTATACTTATTACTCCCGATATTATCAATATAACATGCATTATTACCCATATAATGCAGTTATTATCGCTAGAACTGTAATAATTATACCTATTACTTATATTATTATCAATAAAACATGCATTATTACCCATATAATGCAGTTATAATCGCTAGAACTGTAATAATTGTACTCATTACTTATATTATTAGCAATATAACGTGCATTATTACCCATATTATGCAGTTATTATCGCTAGAACTGTAATAATTATACTTATTACTTATATCACTATCAATATTACATGCATTATTACCCATATAATGGAGGTATTATCGCTAGAACTGTAATAATTATACTTATTACTTAGATTATTATCAATATAACATGCATTATTACCCATATTATGCAGTTATTATCGCTAGAACTATAATAAATAATCGTATTACTTTTATTATCATCAATATAAAATGCATTATTACCCATATAATGCAGTTATTATCGCTAGAACTGTAATAATTATACTCATTACTTATATTATTAGCAATATAACGTGCATTATTACCCATATTATGCAGTTATTATCGCTAGAACTGTAATAATTATACTTACTACTTACATCACTATCAATATAACATGCATTATTACCCATATAATGGAGGTATTATCGCTAGAACTGTAATAATTATACTTATTACTTATACTATTAGCAATATAACGTGCATTATTACCCATATAATGCAGTTATTATCGCCAGAACTGTAATAATTATACTTATTACTTTTACTATTATCAATATATCATGCACTATTAGCCATATTTTACTATTATTATCGCTAGAACTATAATAATTATACTTATTACTCCCGATATTATCAATATAACATGCCTTATTACGCATATAATGCAGTTATTATCGCTAGAACTGTAATAAATATACTTACTACTTTCATTATCATCAATATAACATGCATTATTACCCATATTATGCAGTTATTATCGCTAGAGCTATAATAAATATACGTATTACTTTTATTATCATCAATATAGCATGCATTATTACCCATATTATGCAGTTATTATCGCTAGAACTATAATAAATATACGTATTACTTTTATTATCATCAATATAACATGCATTATTACCCATATAATGCAGTTATTATCGCTAGAACTGTAATAATTATACTTATTACTTATATTATTATCAATATAACATGCATTATTACCCATATTATGCAGTTATTATCGCTAGAACTGTAATAATTGTACTCATTACTTATATTATTAGCAATATAACGTGCATTATTACCCACATTATGCAGTTATTATCGCTAGAACTGTAATAAATATACTCATTACTTATATTATTAGCAATATAACGTGCATTATTACCCATATTATGCAGTTATTATCGCTAGAACTGTAATAATTATACTTATTACTTATATTATTATCAATATAACATGCATTATTACCCATATTATGCAGTTATTATCGATAGAACTGTAATAAATACACTTATTACTTTTACTATTATCAATATATAATGCACTATTAGCCATATTTTACTATTATTATCGCTAGAACTATAATAATTATACTTATTACTCCCGATACTATCAATATAACATGCCTTATTACCCATATAATGCAGTTATTATCGCTAGAACTGTAATAATTATACTTATTACTTATATTATTATCAATATAACATGCATTATTACCCATATAATGGAGGTATTATCGCTAGAACTGTAATAATTATACTTATTACTTATACTATTAGCAATATAACGTGCATTATTACCCATATAATGCAGTTATTATCGCCAGAACTGTAATAATTATACTTATTACTTATATTATTCTCAATATAACATGCATTATTACCCATATAATGCAGTTATTATCGCTAGAACTGTAATAATTATACTTATTACTTATATTATTATCAACATAACATGCATTATTACCCATATAATGGAGGTATTATCGCTAGAACTGTAATAATTATACTTATTACTTATACTATTAGCAATATAACGTGCATTATTACCCATATAATGCAGTTATTATCGCCAGAACTGTAATAATTATACTTATTACTTATATTATTCTGAATATAACATGCATTATTACCCATATAATGCAGTTATTATCGCTAGAACTGTAATAATTATACTCATTACTTATATTATTAGCAATATAACGTGCATTATTACCCATATTATGCAGTTATTATCGCTAGAACTGTAATAATTATACTTATTACTTATATTGTTAGCAATATAACATGCATTATTACCCATATAATGGAGGTATTATCGCTAGAACTGTAATAATTATACTTATTACTTAGATTATTATCAATATAACATGCATTATTACCCATATAATGGAGATATTATTGCTAGAACTGTAATAATTATACTTATTACTTATATTGTTAGCAATATAACGTGCATTATTACCCATATAATGCAGTTATTATCGCTAGAACTGTAATAATTATACTTACTACTTATATTATTATCAATATAACATGCATTATTACCCATATTATGCAGTTATTATCGCTAGAACTATAATAAATATACGTACTACTTTTATTATCATCAATATAACATGCATTATTACCCATATTATGCAGTTATTATCGATAGAACTGTAATAAATATACTTATTACTTTTATTATTATCAATATAACATGCACTGTTTGCCATATTTTACTATTATTATCGCTAGAACTATAATAATTATACTTATTACTCCCGATATTATCAATATAACATGCATTATTACCCATATAATGCAGTTATTATCGCTAGAACTGTAATAATTATACCTATTACTTATATTATTATCAATAAAACATGCATTATTACCCATATAATGCAGTTATAATCGCTAGAACTGTAATAATTGTACTCATTACTTATATTATTAGCAATATAACGTGCATTATTACCCATATTATGCAGTTATTATCGCTAGAACTGTAATAATTATACTTATTACTTATATCACTATCAATATTACATGCATTATTACCCATATAATGGAGGTATTATCGCTAGAACTGTAATAATTATACTTATTACTTAGATTATTATCAATATAACATGCATTATTACCCATATTATGCAGTTATTATCGCTAGAACTATAATAAATAATCGTATTACTTTTATTATCATCAATATAAAATGCATTATTACCCATATAATGCAGTTATTATCGCTAGAACTGTAATAATTATACTCATTACTTATATTATTAGCAATATAACGTGCATTATTACCCATATTATGCAGTTATTATCGCTAGAACTGTAATAATTATACTTACTACTTACATCACTATCAATATAACATGCATTATTACCCATATAATGGAGGTATTATCGCTAGAACTGTAATAATTATACTTATTACTTATACTATTAGCAATATAACGTGCATTATTACCCATATAATGCAGTTATTATCGCCAGAACTGTAATAATTATACTTATTACTTTTACTATTATCAATATATCATGCACTATTAGCCATATTTTACTATTATTATCGCTAGAACTATAATAATTATACTTATTACTCCCGATATTATCAATATAACATGCCTTATTACGCATATAATGCAGTTATTATCGCTAGAACTGTAATAAATATACTTACTACTTTCATTATCATCAATATAACATGCATTATTACCCATATTATGCAGTTATTATCGCTAGAGCTATAATAAATATACGTATTACTTTTATTATCATCAATATAGCATGCATTATTACCCATATTATGCAGTTATTATCGCTAGAACTATAATAAATATACGTATTACTTTTATTATCATCAATATAACATGCATTATTACCCATATAATGCAGTTATTATCGCTAGAACTGTAATAATTATACTTATTACTTATATTATTATCAATATAACATGCATTATTACCCATATTATGCAGTTATTATCGCTAGAACTGTAATAATTGTACTCATTACTTATATTATTAGCAATATAACGTGCATTATTACCCACATTATGCAGTTATTATCGCTAGAACTGTAATAAATATACTCATTACTTATATTATTAGCAATATAACGTGCATTATTACCCATATTATGCAGTTATTATCGCTAGAACTGTAATAATTATACTTATTACTTATATTATTATCAATATAACATGCATTTTTACCCATATAATGCAGTTATTATCGCTTGAACTGTAATAATTATACTCATTACTTATATTATTAGCAATATAACGTGCATTATTACCCATATTATGCAGTTATTATCGCTAGAACTGTAATAATTATACTTATTACTTATATTGTTAGCAATATAACGTGCATTATTACCCATATAATGCAGTTATTATCGCCAGAACTGTAATAATTATACTTATTACTTATATTATTCTGAATATAACATGCATTATTACCCATATAATGCAGTTATTATCGCTAGAACTGTAATAATTATACTCATTACTTATATTATTAGCAATATAACGTGCATTATTACCCATATTATGCAGTTATTATCGCTAGAACTGTAATAATTATACTTATTACTTATATTGTTAGCAATATAACATGCATTATTACCCATATAATGGAGGTATTATCGCTAGAACTGTAATAATTATACTTATTACTTAGATTATTATCAATATAACATGCATTATTACCCATATAATGGAGATATTATTGCTAGAACTGTAATAATTATGCTTATTACTTATATTGTTAGCAATATAACGTGCATTATTACCCATATAATGCAGTTATTATCGCTTGAACTGTAATAATTATACTTACTACTTATATTATTATCAATATAACATGCATTATTACCCATATTATGCAGTTATTATCGCTAGAACTATAATAAATATACGTACAACTTTTATTATCATCAATATAACATGCATTATTACCCATATTATGCAGTTATTATCGATAGAACTGTAATAAATATACTTATTACTTTTATTATTATCAATATAACATGCACTATTTGCCATATTTTACTATTATTATCGCTAGAACTATAATAATTATACTTATTACTCCCGATATTATCAATATAACATGCATTATTACCCATATAATGCAGTTATTATCGCTAGAACTGTAATAATTATACTTATTACTCTTATTATTATCAATAAAACATGCATTATTACCCATATAATGCAGTTATAATCGCTAGAACTGTAATAATTGTACTCATTACTTATATTATTAGCAATATAACGTGCATTATTACCCATATTATGCAGTTATTATCGCTAGAACTGTAATAATTATACTTATTACTTATATCGCTATCAATATAAGATGCATTATTACCCATATAATGGAGGTATTATCGCTAGAACTGTAATAATTATACTTATTACTTAGATTATTATCAATATAACATGCATTATTACCCATATAATGGAGGTATTATCGCTAGAACTGTAATAATTATACTTATTACTTATACTATTAGCAATATAACGTGCATTATTACCCATATAATGCAGTTATTATCGCCAGAACTGTAATAATTATACTTATTACTTATATTATGCTCAATATAACATGCATTATTACCCATATTATGCAGTTATTATCGCTAGAACTATAATAAATATACGTATTACTTTCATTATCATCAATATAACATGCATTATTACCCATATAATGGAGGTATTATCGCTAGAACTGTAATAATTATACTTATTACTTATATTATTATCAATATAACATGCATTATTACCCATATTATGCAGTTATTATCGATAGAACTGTAATAAATACACTTATTACTTTTACTATTATCAATATATAATGCACTATTAGCCATATTTTACTATTATTATCGCTAGAACTATAATAATTATACTTATTACTCCCGATATTATCAATATAACATGCCTTATTACCCATATAATGCAGTTATTATCGCTAGAACTGTAATAATTATACTTATTACTTATATTATTATCAATATAACATGCATTATTACCCATATAATGGAGGTATTATCGCTAGAACTGTAATAATTATACTTATTACTTATACTATTAGCAATATAACGTGCATTATTACCCATATAATGCAGTTATTATCGCCAGAACTGTAATAATTATACTTATTACTTATATTATTCTCAATATAACATGCATTATTACCCATATAATGCAGTTATTATCGCTAGAACTGTAATAATTATACTTATTACTTATATTATTATCAACATAACATGCATTATTACCCATATAATGGAGGTATTATCGCTAGAACTGTAATAATTATACTTATTACTTATACTATTAGCAATATAACGTGCATTATTACCCATATAATGCAGTTATTATCGCCAGAACTGTAATAATTATACTTATTACTTTTACTATTATCAATATATCATGCACTATTAGCCATATTTTACTATTATTATCGCTAGAACTATAATAATTATACTTATTACTCCCGATATTATCAATATAACATGCCTTATTACGCATATAATGCAGTTATCATCGCTAGAACTGTAATAAATATACTTACTACTTTCATTATCATCAATATAACATGCATTATTACCCATATTATGCAGTTATTATCGCTAGAACTGTAATAATTATACTTATTAATTATATTATTATCAATAAAACATGCATTATTACCCATATAATGCAGTTATAATCGCTAGAACTGTAATAATTGTACTCATTACTTATATTATTAGCAATATAACGTGCATTATTACCCATATTATGCAGTTATTATCGCTAGAACTGTAATAATTATACTTATTACTTATATCACTATCAATATAAGATGCATTATTACCCATATAATGGAGGTATTATCGCTAGAACTGTAATAATTATACTTATTACTTAGATTATTATCAATATAACATGCATTATTACCCATATAATGGAGGTATTATCGCTAGAACTGTAATAATTATACTTATTACTTATACTATTAGCAATATAACGTGCATTATTACCCATATAATGCAGTTATTATCGCCAGAACTGTAATAATTATACTTATTACTTATATTATGCTCAATATAACATGCATTATTACCCATATTATGCAGTTATTATCGCTAGAACTATAATAAATATACGTATTACTTTCATTATCATCAATATAACATGCATTATTACCCATATAATGGAGGTATTATCGCTAGAACTGTAATAATTATACTTATTACTTATATTATTATCAATATAACATGCATTATTACCCATATTATGCAGTTATTATCGATAGAACTGTAATAAATACACTTATTACTTTTACTATTATCAATATATAATGCACTATTAGCCATATTTTACTATTATTATCGCTAGAACTATAATAATTATACTTATTACTCCCGATACTATCAATATAACATGCCTTATTACCCATATAATGCAGTTATTATCGCTAGAACTGTAATAATTATACTTATTACTTATATTATTATCAATATAACATGCATTATTACCCATATAATGGAGGTATTATCGCTAGAACTGTAATAATTATACTTATTACTTATACTATTAGCAATATAACGTGCATTATTACCCATATAATGCAGTTATTATCGCTAGAACTGTAATAATTATACTTATTACTTATATCACTATCAATATAAGATGCATTATTACCCATATAATGGAGGTATTATCGCTAGAACTGTAATAATTATACTTATTACTTAGATTATTATCAATATAACATGCATTATTACCCATATAATGGAGGTATTATCGCTAGAACTGTAATAATTATACTTATTACTTATACTATTAGCAATATAACGTGCATTATTACCCATATAATGCAGTTATTATCGCCAGAACTGTAATAATTATACTTATTACTTATATTATGCTCAATATAACATGCATTATTACCCATATTATGCAGTTATTATCGCTAGAACTATAATAAATATACGTATTACTTTCATTATCATCAATATAACATGCATTATTACCCATATAATGGAGGTATTATCGCTAGAACTGTAATAATTATACTTATTACTTATATTATTATCAATATAACATGCATTATTACCCATATTATGCAGTTATTATCGATAGAACTGTAATAAATACACTTATTACTTTTACTATTATCAATATATAATGCACTATTAGCCATATTTTACTATTATTATCGCTAGAACTATAATAATTATACTTATTACTCCCGATATTATCAATATAACATGCCTTATTACCCATATAATGCAGTTATTATCGCTAGAACTGTAATAATTATACTTATTACTTATATTATTATCAATATAACATGCATTATTACCCATATAATGGAGGTATTATCGCTAGAACTGTAATAATTATACTTATTACTTATACTATTAGCAATATAACGTGCATTATTACCCATATAATGCAGTTATTATCGCCAGAACTGTAATAATTATACTTATTACTTATATTATTCTCAATATAACATGCATTATTACCCATATAATGCAGTTATTATCGCTAGAACTGTAATAATTATACTTATTACTTATATTATTATCAACATAACATGCATTATTACCCATATAATGGAGGTATTATCGCTAGAACTGTAATAATTATACTTATTACTTATACTATTAGCAATATAACGTGCATTATTACCCATATAATGCAGTTATTATCGCCAGAACTGTAATAATTATACTTATTACTTTTACTATTATCAATATATCATGCACTATTAGCCATATTTTACTATTATTATCGCTAGAACTATAATAATTATACTTATTACTCCCGATATTATCAATATAACATGCCTTATTACGCATATAATGCAGTTATCATCGCTAGAACTGTAATAAATATACTTACTACTTTCATTATCATCAATATAACATGCATTATTACCCATATTATGCAGTTATTATCGCTAGAGCTATAATAAATATACGTATTACTTTTATTATCATCAATATAGCATGCATTATTACCCATATTATGCAGTTATTATCGATAGAACTGTAATAAATATACTTATTACTTATATTATGCTCAATATAACATGCATTATTACCCATATAATGGAGGTATTATCGCTAGAACTGTAATAATTATACTTATTACTTATATTATTATCAATATAACATGCATTATTACCCATATTATGCAGTTATTATCGATAGAACTGTAATAAATACACTTATTACTTTTACTATTATCAATATATAATGCACTATTAGCCATATTTTACTATTATTATCGCTAGAACTATAATAATTGTACTTATTACTCCCGATATTATCAATATAACATGCCTTATTACCCATATAATGCAGTTATTATCGCTAGAACTGTAATAATTATACTCATTACTTATATTATTAGCAATATAACGTGCATTATTACCCATATTATGCAGTTATTATCGCTAGAACTGTAATAATTATACTTATTACTTATATTGTTAGCAATATAACATGCATTATTACCCATATAATGGAGGTATTATCGCTAGAACTGTAATAATTATACTTATTACTTAGATTATTATCAATAAAACATGCATTATTACCCATATAATGGAGATATTATTGCTAGAACTGTAATAATTATACTTATTACTTATATTGTTAGCAATATAACGTGCATTATTACCCATATAATGCAGTTATTATCGCTAGAACTGTAATAATTATACTTACTACTTATATTATTATCAATATAACATGCATTATTACCCATATTATGCAGTTATTATCGCTAGAACTATAATAAATATACGTACTACTTTTATTATCATCAATATAACATGCATTATTAACCATATTATGCAGTTATTATCGATAGAACTGTAATAAATATACTTATTACTTTTATTATTATCAATATAACATGCACTATTTGCCATATTTTACTATTATTATCGCTAGAACTATAATAATTATACTTATTACTCCCGATATTATCAATATAACATGCATTATTACCCATATAATGCAGTTATTATCGCTAGAACTGTAATAATTATACCTATTACTTATATTATTATCAATAAAACATGCATTATTACCCATATAATGCAGTTATAATCGCTAGAACTGTAATAATTGTACTCATTACTTATATTATTAGCAATATAACGTGCATTATTACCCATATTATGCAGTTATTATCGCTAGAACTGTAATAATTATACTTATTACTTATATCACTATCAATATAACATGCATTATTACCCATATAATGGAGGTATTATCGCTAGAACTGTAATAATTATACTTATTACTTAGATTATTATCAATATAACATGCATTATTACCCATATTATGCAGTTATTATCGCTAGAACTATAATAAATATACGTATTACTTTTATTATCATCAATATAAAATGCATTATTACCCATATAATGCAGTTATTATCGCTAGAACTGTAATAATTATACTCATTACTTATATTATTAGCAATATAACGTGCATTATTACCCATATTATGCAGTTATTATCGCTAGAACTGTAATAATTATACTTATTACTTACATCACTATCAATATAACATGCATTATTACCCATATAATGGAGGTATTATCGCTAGAACTGTAATAATTATACTTATTACTTAGATTATTATCAATATAACATGCATTATTACCCATATTATGCAGTTATTATCGCTAGAACTATAATAAATATACGTATTACTTTTATTATCATCAATATAAAATGCATTATTACCCATATAATGCAGTTATTATCGCTAGAACTGTAATAATTATACTCATTACTTATATTGTTAGCAATATAACATGCATTATTACCCATATTATGCAGTTATTATCGCTAGAACTGTAATAATTATACTTATTACTTAGATTATTATCAATATAACATGCATTATTACCCATATAATGGAGATATTATTGCTAGAACTGTAATAATTATACTTATTACTTATATTATTATCAATATAACATGCATTATTACCCATATAATGGAGGTATTATCGCTAGAACTGTAATAATTATACTTATTACTTATACTATTAGCAATATAACATGCACTATTTGCCATATTTTACTATTATTATCGCTAGAACTATAATAATTATACTTATTACTCCCGATATTATCAATATAACATGCATTATTACCCATATAATGCAGTTATTATCGCTAGAACTGTAATAATTATACTTATTAATTATATTATTATCAATAAAACATGCATTATTACCCATATAATGCAGTTATAATCGCTAGAACTGTAATAATTGTACTCATTACTTATATTATTAGCAATATAACGTGCATTATTACCCATATTATGCAGTTATTATCGCTAGAACTGTAATAATTATACTTATTACTTATATCACTATCAATATAAGATGCATTATTACCCATATAATGGAGGTATTATCGCTAGAACTGTAATAATTATACTTATTACTTAGATTATTATCAATATAACATGCATTATTACCCATATAATGGAGGTATTATCGCTAGAACTGTAATAATTATACTTATTACTTATACTATTAGCAATATAACGTGCATTATTACCCATATAATGCAGTTATTATCGCCAGAACTGTAATAATTATACTTATTACTTATATTATGCTCAATATAACATGCATTATTACCCATATTATGCAGTTATTATCGCTAGAACTATAATAAATATACGTATTAGTTTCATTATCATCAATATAACATGCATTATTACCCATATAATGGAGGTATTATCGCTAGAACTGTAATAATTATACTTATTACTTATATTATTATCAATATAACATGCATTATTACCCATATTATGCAGTTATTATCGATAGAACTGTAATAAATACACTTATTACTTTTACTATTATCAATATATAATGCACTATTAGCCATATTTTACTATTATTATCGCTAGAACTATAATAATTATACTTATTACTCCCGATACTATCAATATAACATGCCTTATTACCCATATAATGCAGTTATTATCGCTAGAACTGTAATAATTATACTTATTACTTATATTATTATCAATATAACATGCATTATTACCCATATAATGGAGGTATTATCGCTAGAACTGTAATAATTATACTTATTACTTATACTATTAGCAATATAACGTGCATTATTACCCATATAATGCAGTTATTATCGCCAGAACTGTAATAATTATACTTATTACTTATATTATTCTCAATATAACATGCATTATTACCCATATAATGCAGTTATTATCGCTAGAACTGTAATAATTATACTTATTACTTATATTATTATCAACATAACATGCATTATTACCCATATAATGGAGGTATTATCGCTAGAACTGTAATAATTATACTTATTACTTATACTATTAGCAATATAACGTGCATTATTACCCATATAATGCAGTTATTATCGCCAGAACTGTAATAATTATACTTATTACTTATATTATTCTGAATATAACATGCATTATTACCCATATAATGCAGTTATTATCGCTAGAACTGTAATAATTATACTCATTACTTATATTATTAGCAATATAACGTGCATTATTACCCATATTATGCAGTTATTATCGCTAGAACTGTAATAATTATACTTATTACTTATATTGTTAGCAATATAACATGCATTATTACCCATATAATGGAGGTATTATCGCTAGAACTGTAATAATTATACTTATTACTTAGATTATTATCAATATAACATGCATTATTACCCATATAATGGAGATATTATTGCTAGAACTGTAATAATTATACTTATTACTTATATTGTTAGCAATATAACGTGCATTATTACCCATATAATGCAGTTATTATCGCTAGAACTGTAATAATTATACTTACTACTTATATTATTATCAATATAACATGCATTATTACCCATATTATGCAGTTATTATCGCTAGAACTATAATAAATATACGTACTACTTTTATTATCATCAATATAACATGCATTATTACCCATATTATGCAGTTATTATCGATAGAACTGTAATAAATATACTTATTACTTTTATTATTATCAATATAACATGCACTGTTTGCCATATTTTACTATTATTATCGCTAGAACTATAATAATTATACTTATTACTCCCGATATTATCAATATAACATGCATTATTACCCATATAATGCAGTTATTATCGCTAGAACTGTAATAATTATACCTATTACTTATATTATTATCAATAAAACATGCATTATTACCCATATAATGCAGTTATAATCGCTAGAACTGTAATAATTGTACTCATTACTTATATTATTAGCAATATAACGTGCATTATTACCCATATTATGCAGTTATTATCGCTAGAACTGTAATAATTATACTTATTACTTATATCACTATCAATATTACATGCATTATTACCCATATAATGGAGGTATTATCGCTAGAACTGTAATAATTATACTTATTACTTAGATTATTATCAATATAACATGCATTATTACCCATATTATGCAGTTATTATCGCTAGAACTATAATAAATAATCGTATTACTTTTATTATCATCAATATAAAATGCATTATTACCCATATAATGCAGTTATTATCGCTAGAACTGTAATAATTATACTCATTACTTATATTATTAGCAATATAACGTGCATTATTACCCATATTATGCAGTTATTATCGCTAGAACTGTAATAATTATACTTACTACTTACGTCACTATCAATATAACATGCATTATTACCCATATAATGGAGGTATTATCGCTAGAACTGTAATAATTATACTTATTACTTATACTATTAGCAATATAACGTGCATTATTACCCATATAATGCAGTTATTATCGCCAGAACTGTAATAATTATACTTATTACTTTTACTATTATCAATATATCATGCACTATTAGCCATATTTTACTATTATTATCGCTAGAACTATAATAATTATACTTATTACTCCCGATATTATCAATATAACATGCCTTATTACGCATATAATGCAGTTATTATCGCTAGAACTGTAATAAATATACTTACTACTTTCATTATCATCAATATAACATGCATTATTACCCATATTATGCAGTTATTATCGCTAGAGCTATAATAAATATACGTATTACTTTTATTATCATCAATATAGCATGCATTATTACCCATATTATGCAGTTATTATCGCTAGAACTATAATAAATATACGTATTACTTTTATTATCATCAATATAACATGCATTATTACCCATATAATGCAGTTATTATCGCTAGAACTGTAATAATTATACTTATTACTTATATTATTATCAATATAACATGCATTATTACCCATATTATGCAGTTATTATCGCTAGAACTGTAATAATTGTACTCATTACTTATATTATTAGCAATATAACGTGCATTATTACCCACATTATGCAGTTATTATCGCTAGAACTGTAATAAATATACTCATTACTTATATTATTAGCAATATAACGTGCATTATTACCCATATTATGCAGTTATTATCGCTAGAACTGTAATAATTATACTTATTACTTATATTATTATCAATATAACATGCATTATTACCCATATTATGCAGTTATTATCGATAGAACTGTAATAAATACACTTATTACTTTTACTATTATCAATATATAATGCACTATTAGCCATATTTTACTATTATTATCGCTAGAACTATAATAATTATACTTATTACTCCCGATACTATCAATATAACATGCCTTATTACCCATATAATGCAGTTATTATCGCTAGAACTGTAATAATTATACTTATTACTTATATTATTATCAATATAACATGCATTATTACCCATATAATGGAGGTATTATCGCTAGAACTGTAATAATTATACTTATTACTTATACTATTAGCAATATAACGTGCATTATTACCCATATAATGCAGTTATTATCGCCAGAACTGTAATAATTATACTTATTACTTATATTATTCTCAATATAACATGCATTATTACCCATATAATGCAGTTATTATCGCTAGAACTGTAATAATTATACTTATTACTTATATTATTATCAACATAACATGCATTATTACCCATATAATGGAGGTATTATCGCTAGAACTGTAATAATTATACTTATTACTTATACTATTAGCAATATAACGTGCATTATTACCCATATAATGCAGTTATTATCGCCAGAACTGTAATAATTATACTTATTACTTATATTATTCTGAATATAACATGCATTATTACCCATATAATGCAGTTATTATCGCTAGAACTGTAATAATTATACTCATTACTTATATTATTAGCAATATAACGTGCATTATTACCCATATTATGCAGTTATTATCGCTAGAACTGTAATAATTATACTTATTACTTATATTGTTAGCAATATAACATGCATTATTACCCATATAATGGAGGTATTATCGCTAGAACTGTAATAATTATACTTATTACTTAGATTATTATCAATATAACATGCATTATTACCCATATAATGGAGATATTATTGCTAGAACTGTAATAATTATACTTATTACTTATATTGTTAGCAATATAACGTGCATTATTACCCATATAATGCAGTTATTATCGCTAGAACTGTAATAATTATACTTACTACTTATATTATTATCAATATAACATGCATTATTACCCATATTATGCAGTTATTATCGCTAGAACTATAATAAATATACGTACTACTTTTATTATCATCAATATAACATGCATTATTACCCATATTATGCAGTTATTATCGATAGAACTGTAATAAATATACTTATTACTTTTATTATTATCAATATAACATGCACTGTTTGCCATATTTTACTATTATTATCGCTAGAACTATAATAATTATACTTATTACTCCCGATATTATCAATATAACATGCATTATTACCCATATAATGCAGTTATTATCGCTAGAACTGTAATAATTATACCTATTACTTATATTATTATCAATAAAACATGCATTATTACCCATATAATGCAGTTATAATCGCTAGAACTGTAATAATTGTACTCATTACTTATATTATTAGCAATATAACGTGCATTATTACCCATATTATGCAGTTATTATCGCTAGAACTGTAATAATTATACTTATTACTTATATCACTATCAATATTACATGCATTATTACCCATATAATGGAGGTATTATCGCTAGAACTGTAATAATTATACTTATTACTTAGATTATTATCAATATAACATGCATTATTACCCATATTATGCAGTTATTATCGCTAGAACTATAATAAATAATCGTATTACTTTTATTATCATCAATATAAAATGCATTATTACCCATATAATGCAGTTATTATCGCTAGAACTGTAATAATTATACTCATTACTTATATTATTAGCAATATAACGTGCATTATTACCCATATTATGCAGTTATTATCGCTAGAACTGTAATAATTATACTTACTACTTACATCACTATCAATATAACATGCATTATTACCCATATAATGGAGGTATTATCGCTAGAACTGTAATAATTATACTTATTACTTATACTATTAGCAATATAACGTGCATTATTACCCATATAATGCAGTTATTATCGCCAGAACTGTAATAATTATACTTATTACTTTTACTATTATCAATATATCATGCACTATTAGCCATATTTTACTATTATTATCGCTAGAACTATAATAATTATACTTATTACTCCCGATATTATCAATATAACATGCCTTATTACGCATATAATGCAGTTATTATCGCTAGAACTGTAATAAATATACTTACTACTTTCATTATCATCAATATAACATGCATTATTACCCATATTATGCAGTTATTATCGCTAGAGCTATAATAAATATACGTATTACTTTTATTATCATCAATATAGCATGCATTATTACCCATATTATGCAGTTATTATCGCTAGAACTATAATAAATATACGTATTACTTTTATTATCATCAATATAACATGCATTATTACCCATATAATGCAGTTATTATCGCTAGAACTGTAATAATTATACTTATTACTTATATTATTATCAATATAACATGCATTATTACCCATATTATGCAGTTATTATCGCTAGAACTGTAATAATTGTACTCATTACTTATATTATTAGCAATATAACGTGCATTATTACCCACATTATGCAGTTATTATCGCTAGAACTGTAATAAATATACTCATTACTTATATTATTAGCAATATAACGTGCATTATTACCCATATTATGCAGTTATTATCGCTAGAACTGTAATAATTATACTTATTACTTATATTATTATCAATATAACATGCATTTTTACCCATATAATGCAGTTATTATCGCTTGAACTGTAATAATTATACTCATTACTTATATTATTAGCAATATAACGTGCATTATTACCCATATTATGCAGTTATTATCGCTAGAACTGTAATAATTATACTTATTACTTATATTGTTAGCAATATAACGTGCATTATTACCCATATAATGCAGTTATTATCGCCAGAACTGTAATAATTATACTTATTACTTATATTATTCTGAATATAACATGCATTATTACCCATATAATGCAGTTATTATCGCTAGAACTGTAATAATTATACTCATTACTTATATTATTAGCAATATAACGTGCATTATTACCCATATTATGCAGTTATTATCGCTAGAACTGTAATAATTATACTTATTACTTATATTGTTAGCAATATAACATGCATTATTACCCATATAATGGAGGTATTATCGCTAGAACTGTAATAATTATACTTATTACTTAGATTATTATCAATATAACATGCATTATTACCCATATAATGGAGATATTATTGCTAGAACTGTAATAATTATGCTTATTACTTATATTGTTAGCAATATAACGTGCATTATTACCCATATAATGCAGTTATTATCGCTTGAACTGTAATAATTATACTTACTACTTATATTATTATCAATATAACATGCATTATTACCCATATTATGCAGTTATTATCGCTAGAACTATAATAAATATACGTACAACTTTTATTATCATCAATATAACATGCATTATTACCCATATTATGCAGTTATTATCGATAGAACTGTAATAAATATACTTATTACTTTTATTATTATCAATATAACATGCACTATTTGCCATATTTTACTATTATTATCGCTAGAACTATAATAATTATACTTATTACTCCCGATATTATCAATATAACATGCATTATTACCCATATAATGCAGTTATTATCGCTAGAACTGTAATAATTATACTTATTACTCTTATTATTATCAATAAAACATGCATTATTACCCATATAATGCAGTTATAATCGCTAGAACTGTAATAATTGTACTCATTACTTATATTATTAGCAATATAACGTGCATTATTACCCATATTATGCAGTTATTATCGCTAGAACTGTAATAATTATACTTATTACTTATATCGCTATCAATATAAGATGCATTATTACCCATATAATGGAGGTATTATCGCTAGAACTGTAATAATTATACTTATTACTTAGATTATTATCAATATAACATGCATTATTACCCATATAATGGAGGTATTATCGCTAGAACTGTAATAATTATACTTATTACTTATACTATTAGCAATATAACGTGCATTATTACCCATATAATGCAGTTATTATCGCCAGAACTGTAATAATTATACTTATTACTTATATTATGCTCAATATAACATGCATTATTACCCATATTATGCAGTTATTATCGCTAGAACTATAATAAATATACGTATTACTTTCATTATCATCAATATAACATGCATTATTACCCATATAATGGAGGTATTATCGCTAGAACTGTAATAATTATACTTATTACTTATATTATTATCAATATAACATGCATTATTACCCATATTATGCAGTTATTATCGATAGAACTGTAATAAATACACTTATTACTTTTACTATTATCAATATATAATGCACTATTAGCCATATTTTACTATTATTATCGCTAGAACTATAATAATTATA
Organism: Megachile leachella; assembly: GCA_963576845.1. Classification (NCBI taxonomy): domain Eukaryota; kingdom Metazoa; phylum Arthropoda; class Insecta; order Hymenoptera; family Megachilidae; genus Megachile; species Megachile leachella. The sequence goes on along the minus strand of CAUYWW010000111.1, from coordinate 1,741,708 downwards.
CTTATTACTCCCGATATTATCAATATAACATGCATTATTACCCATATAATGCAGTTATTATCGCTAGAACTGTAATAATTATACTTATTACTTATATTATTATCAATAAAACATGCATTATTACCCATATAATGCAGTTATAATCGCTAGAACTGTAATAATTGTACTCATTACTTATATTATTAGCAATATAACGTGCATTATTACCCATATTATGCAGTTATTATCGCTAGAACTGTAATAATTATACTTATTACTTATATCACTATCAATATAAGATGCATTATTACCCATATAATGGAGGTATTATCGCTAGAACTGTAATAATTATACTTATTACTTAGATTATTATCAATATAACATGCATTATTACCCATATAATGGAGGTATTATCGCTAGAACTGTAATAATTATACTTATTACTTATACTATTAGCAATATAACGTGCATTATTACCCATATAATGCAGTTATTATCGCCAGAACTGTAATAATTATACTTATTACTTATATTATGCTCAATATAACATGCATTATTACCCATATTATGCAGTTATTATCGCTAGAACTATAATAAATATACGTATTACTTTCATTATCATCAATATAACATGCATTATTACCCATATAATGGAGGTATTATCGCTAGAACTGTAATAATTATACGTATTACTTATATTATTATCAATATAACATGCATTATTACCCATATTATGCAGTTATTATCGATAGAACTGTAATAAATACACTTATTACTTTTACTATTATCAATATATAATGCACTATTAGCCATATTTTACTATTATTATCGCTAGAACTATAATAATTATACTTATTACTCCCGATACTATCAATATAACATGCCTTATTACCCATATAATGCAGTTATTATCGCTAGAACTGTAATAATTATACTTATTACTTATATTATTATCAATATAACATGCATTATTACCCATATAATGGAGGTATTATCGCTAGAACTGTAATAATTATACTTATTACTTATACTATTAGCAATATAACGTGCATTATTACCCATATAATGCAGTTATTATCGCCAGAACTGTAATAATTATACTTATTACTTATATTATTCTCAATATAACATGCATTATTACCCATATAATGCAGTTATTATCGCTAGAACTGTAATAATTATACTTATTACTTATATTATTATCAACATAACATGCATTATTACCCATATAATGGAGGTATTATCGCTAGAACTGTAATAATTATACTTATTACTTATACTATTAGCAATATAACGTGCATTATTACCCATATAATGCAGTTATTATCGCCAGAACTGTAATAATTATACTTATTACTTATATTATTCTGAATATAACATGCATATTACCCATATAATGCAGTTATTATCGCTAGAACTGTAATAATTATACTCATTACTTATATTATTAGCAATATAACGTGCATTATTACCCATATTATGCAGTTATTATCGCTAGAACTGTAATAATTATACTTATTACTTATATTGTTAGCAATATAACATGCATTATTACCCATATAATGGAGGTATTATCGCTAGAACTGTAATAATTATACTTATTACTTAGATTATTATCAATATAACATGCATTATTACCCATATAATGGAGATATTATTGCTAGAACTGTAATAATTATACTTATTACTTATATTGTTAGCAATATAACGTGCATTATTACCCATATAATGCAGTTATTATCGCTAGAACTGTAATAATTATACTTACTACTTATATTATTATCAATATAACATGCATTATTACCCATATTATGCAGTTATTATCGCTAGAACTATAATAAATATACGTACTACTTTTATTATCATCAATATAACATGCATTATTACCCATATTATGCAGTTATTATCGATAGAACTGTAATAAATATACTTATTACTTTTATTATTATCAATATAACATGCACTGTTTGCCATATTTTACTATTATTATCGCTAGAACTATAATAATTATACTTATTACTCCCGATATTATCAATATAACATGCATTATTACCCATATAATGCAGTTATTATCGCTAGAACTGTAATAATTATACCTATTACTTATATTATTATCAATAAAACATGCATTATTACCCATATAATGCAGTTATAATCGCTAGAACTGTAATTATTGTACTCATTACTTATATTATTAGCAATATAACGTGCATTATTACCCATATTATGCAGTTATTATCGCTAGAACTGTAATAATTATACTTATTACTTATATCACTATCAATATTACATGCATTATTACCCATATAATGGAGGTATTATCGCTAGAACTGTAATAATTATACTTATTACTTAGATTATTATCAATATAACATGCATTATTACCCATATTATGCAGTTATTATCGCTAGAACTATAATAAATAATCGTATTACTTTTATTATCATCAATATAAAATGCATTATTACCCATATAATGCAGTTATTATCGCTAGAACTGTAATAATTATACTCATTACTTATATTATTAGCAATATAACGTGCATTATTACCCATATTATGCAGTTATTATCGCTAGAACTGTAATAATTATACTTATTACTTACATCACTATCAATATAACATGCATTATTACCCATATAATGGAGGTATTATCGCTAGAACTGTAATAATTATACTTATTACTTATACTATTAGCAATATAACGTGCATTATTACCCATATAATGCAGTTATTATCGCCAGAACTGTAATAATTATACTTATTACTTTTACTATTATCAATATATCATGCACTATTAGCCATATTTTACTATTATTATCGCTAGAACTATAATAATTATACTTATTACTCCCGATATTATCAATATAACATGCCTTATTACGCATATAATGCAGTTATTATCGCTAGAACTGTAATAAATATACTTACTACTTTCATTATCATCAATATAACATGCATTATTACCCATATTATGCAGTTATTATCGCTAGAGCTATAATAAATATACGTATTACTTTTATTATCATCAATATAGCATGCATTATTACCCATATTATGCAGTTATTATCGCTAGAACTATAATAAATATACGTATTACTTTTATTATCATCAATATAACATGCATTATTACCCATATAATGCAGTTATTATCGCTAGAACTGTAATAATTATACTTATTACTTATATTATTATCAATATAACATGCATTATTACCCATATTATGCAGTTATTATCGCTAGAACTGTAATAATTGTACTCATTACTTATATTATTAGCAATATAACGTGCATTATTACCCACATTATGCAGTTATTATCGCTAGAACTGTAATAAATATACTCATTACTTATATTATTAGCAATATAACGTGCATTATTACCCATATAATGCAGTTATTATCGCCAGAACTGTAATAATTATACTTATTACTTATATTATGCTCAATATAACATGCATTATTACCCATATTATGCAGTTATTATCGCTAGAACTATAATAAATATACGTATTACTTTCATTATCATCAATATAACATGCATTATTACCCATATAATGGAGGTATTATCGCTAGAACTGTAATAATTATACTTATTACTTATATTATTATCAATATAACATGCATTATTACCCATATTATGCAGTTATTATCGATAGAACTGTAATAAATACACTTATTACTTTTACTATTATCAATATATAATGCACTATTAGCCATATTTTACTATTATTATCGCTAGAACTATAATAATTATACTTATTACTCCCGATATTATCAATATAACATGCATTATTACCCATATAATGCAGTTATTATCGCTAGAACTGTAATAATTATACTTATTACTTATATTATTATCAATAAAACATGCATTATTACCCATATAATGCAGTTATAATCGCTAGAACTGTAATAATTGTACTCATTACTTATATTATTAGCAATATAACGTGCATTATTACCCATATTATGCAGTTATTATCGCTAGAACTGTAATAATTATACTTATTACTTATATCACTATCAATATAAGATGCATTATTACCCATATAATGGAGGTATTATCGCTAGAACTGTAATAATTATACTTATTACTTAGATTATTATCAATATAACATGCATTATTACCCATATAATGGAGGTATTATCGCTAGAACTGTAATAATTATACTTATTACTTATACTATTAGCAATATAACGTGCATTATTACCCATATAATGCAGTTATTATCGCCAGAACTGTAATAATTATACTTATTACTTATATTATGCTCAATATAACATGCATTATTACCCATATTATGCAGTTATTATCGCTAGAACTATAATAAATATACGTATTACTTTCATTATCATCAATATAACATGCATTATTACCCATATAATGGAGGTATTATCGCTAGAACTGTAATAATTATACGTATTACTTATATTATTATCAATATAACATGCATTATTACCCATATTATGCAGTTATTATCGATAGAACTGTAATAAATACACTTATTACTTTTACTATTATCAATATATAATGCACTATTAGCCATATTTTACTATTATTATCGCTAGAACTATAATAATTATACTTATTACTCCCGATACTATCAATATAACATGCCTTATTACCCATATAATGCAGTTATTATCGCTAGAACTGTAATAATTATACTTATTACTTATATTATTATCAATATAACATGCATTATTACCCATATAATGGAGGTATTATCGCTAGAACTGTAATAATTATACTTATTACTTATACTATTAGCAATATAACGTGCATTATTACCCATATAATGCAGTTATTATCGCCAGAACTGTAATAATTATACTTATTACTTATATTATTCTCAATATAACATGCATTATTACCCATATAATGCAGTTATTATCGCTAGAACTGTAATAATTATACTTATTACTTATATTATTATCAACATAACATGCATTATTACCCATATAATGGAGGTATTATCGCTAGAACTGTAATAATTATACTTATTACTTATACTATTAGCAATATAACGTGCATTATTACCCATATAATGCAGTTATTATCGCCAGAACTGTAATAATTATACTTATTACTTATATTATTCTGAATATAACATGCATATTACCCATATAATGCAGTTATTATCGCTAGAACTGTAATAATTATACTCATTACTTATATTATTAGCAATATAACGTGCATTATTACCCATATTATGCAGTTATTATCGCTAGAACTGTAATAATTATACTTATTACTTATATTGTTAGCAATATAACATGCATTATTACCCATATAATGGAGGTATTATCGCTAGAACTGTAATAATTATACTTATTACTTAGATTATTATCAATATAACATGCATTATTACCCATATAATGGAGATATTATTGCTAGAACTGTAATAATTATACTTATTACTTATATTGTTAGCAATATAACGTGCATTATTACCCATATAATGCAGTTATTATCGCTAGAACTGTAATAATTATACTTACTACTTATATTATTATCAATATAACATGCATTATTACCCATATTATGCAGTTATTATCGCTAGAACTATAATAAATATACGTACTACTTTTATTATCATCAATATAACATGCATTATTACCCATATTATGCAGTTATTATCGATAGAACTGTAATAAATATACTTATTACTTTTATTATTATCAATATAACATGCACTGTTTGCCATATTTTACTATTATTATCGCTAGAACTATAATAATTATACTTATTACTCCCGATATTATCAATATAACATGCATTATTACCCATATAATGCAGTTATTATCGCTAGAACTGTAATAATTATACCTATTACTTATATTATTATCAATAAAACATGCATTATTACCCATATAATGCAGTTATAATCGCTAGAACTGTAATTATTGTACTCATTACTTATATTATTAGCAATATAACGTGCATTATTACCCATATTATGCAGTTATTATCGCTAGAACTGTAATAATTATACTTATTACTTATATCACTATCAATATTACATGCATTATTACCCATATAATGGAGGTATTATCGCTAGAACTGTAATAATTATACTTATTACTTAGATTATTATCAATATAACATGCATTATTACCCATATTATGCAGTTATTATCGCTAGAACTATAATAAATAATCGTATTACTTTTATTATCATCAATATAAAATGCATTATTACCCATATAATGCAGTTATTATCGCTAGAACTGTAATAATTATACTCATTACTTATATTATTAGCAATATAACGTGCATTATTACCCATATTATGCAGTTATTATCGCTAGAACTGTAATAATTATACTTATTACTTACATCACTATCAATATAACATGCATTATTACCCATATAATGGAGGTATTATCGCTAGAACTGTAATAATTATACTTATTACTTATACTATTAGCAATATAACGTGCATTATTACCCATATAATGCAGTTATTATCGCCAGAACTGTAATAATTATACTTATTACTTTTACTATTATCAATATATCATGCACTATTAGCCATATTTTACTATTATTATCGCTAGAACTATAATAATTATACTTATTACTCCCGATATTATCAATATAACATGCCTTATTACGCATATAATGCAGTTATTATCGCTAGAACTGTAATAAATATACTTACTACTTTCATTATCATCAATATAACATGCATTATTACCCATATTATGCAGTTATTATCGCTAGAGCTATAATAAATATACGTATTACTTTTATTATCATCAATATAGCATGCATTATTACCCATATTATGCAGTTATTATCGCTAGAACTATAATAAATATACGTATTACTTTTATTATCATCAATATAACATGCATTATTACCCATATAATGCAGTTATTATCGCTAGAACTGTAATAATTATACTTATTACTTATATTATTATCAATATAACATGCATTATTACCCATATTATGCAGTTATTATCGCTAGAACTGTAATAATTGTACTCATTACTTATATTATTAGCAATATAACGTGCATTATTACCCACATTATGCAGTTATTATCGCTAGAACTGTAATAAATATACTCATTACTTATATTATTAGCAATATAACGTGCATTATTACCCATATTATGCAGTTATTATCGCTAGAACTGTAATAATTATACTTATTACTTATATTATTATCAATATAACATGCATTTTTACCCATATAATGCAGTTATTATCGCTAGAACTGTAATAATTATACTCATTACTTATATTACTAGCAATATAACGTGCATTATTACCCATATTATGCAGTTATTATCGCTAGAACTGTAATAATTATACTTATTACTTATATTGTTAGCAATATAACGTGCATTATTACCCATATAATGCAGTTATTATCGCCAGAACTGTAATAATTATACTTATTACTTATATTATTCTGAATATAACATGCATTATTACCCATATAATGCAGTTATTATCGCTAGAACTGTAATAATTATACTCATTACTTATATTATTAGCAATATAACGTGCATTATTACCCATATTATGCAGTTATTATCGCTAGAACTGTAATAATTATACTTATTACTTATATTGTTAGCAATATAACATGCATTATTACCCATATAATGGAGGTATTATCGCTAGAACTGTAATAATTATACTTATTACTTAGATTATTATCAATATAACATGCATTATTACCCATATAATGGAGATATTATTGCTAGAACTGTAATAATTATGCTTATTACTTATATTGTTAGCAATATAACGTGCATTATTACCCATATAATGCAGTTATTATCGCTAGAACTGTAATAATTATACTTACTACTTATATTATTATCAATATAACATGCATTATTACCCATATTATGCAGTTATTATCGCTAGAACTATAATAAATATACGTACTACTTTTATTATCATCAATATAACATGCATTATTACCCATATTATGCAGTTATTATCGATAGAACTGTAATAAATATACTTATTACTTTTATTATTATCAATATAACATGCACTATTTGCCATATTTTACTATTATTATCGCTAGAACTATAATAATTATACTTATTACTCCCGATATTATCAATATAACATGCATTATTACCCATATAATGCAGTTATTATCGCTAGAACTGTAATAATTATACTTATTACTTATATTATTATCAATAAAACATGCATTATTACCCATATAATGCAGTTATAATCGCTAGAACTGTAATAATTGTACTCATTACTTATATTATTAGCAATATAACGTGCATTATTACCCATATTATGCAGTTATTATCGCTAGAACTGTAATAATTATACTTATTACTTTTACTATTATCAATATATCATGCACTATTAGCCATATTTTACTATTATTATCGCTAGAACTATAATAATTATACTTATTACTCCCGATATTATCAATATAACATGCCTTATTACGCATATAATGCAGTTATCATCGCTAGAACTGTAATAAATATACTTACTACTTTCATTATCATCAATATAAGATGCATTATTACCCATATTATGCAGTTATTATCGCTAGAGCTATAATAAATATACGTATTACTTTTATTATCATCAATATAGCATGCATTATTACCCATATTATGCAGTTATTATCGCCAGAACTGTAATAATTATACTTATTACTTTTATTATCATCAATATAAAATGCATTATTACCCATATAATGCAGTTATTATCGCTAGAACTGTAATAATTATACTCATTACTTATATTATTAGCAATATAACGTGCATTATTACCCATATTATGCAGTTATTATCGCTAGAACTGTAATAATTATACTTATTACTTACATCACTATCAATATAACATGCATTATTACCCATATAATGGAGGTATTATCGCTAGAACTGTAATAATTATACTTATTACTTATACTATTAGCAATATAACGTGCATTATTACCCATATAATGCAGTTATTATCGCCAGAACTGTAATAATTATACTTATTACTTATATTGTTAGCAATATAACATGCATTATTACCCATATAATGGAGGTATTATCGCTAGAACTGTAATAATTATACTTATTACTTAGATTATTATCAATATAACATGCATTATTACCCATATAATGGAGATATTATTGCTAGAACTGTAATAATTATACTTATTACATATATTGTTAGCAATATAACGTGCATTATTACCCATATAATGCAGTTATTATCGCTAGAACTGTAATAATTATACTTACTACTTATATTATTATCAATATAACATGCATTATTACCCATATTATGCAGTTATTATCGCTAGAACTATAATAAATATACGTACTACTTTTATTATCATCAATATAACATGCATTATTACCCATATTATGCAGTTATTATCGATAGAACTGTAATAAATATACTTATTACTTTTATTATTATCAATATAACATGCACTGTTTGCCATATTTTACTATTATTATCGCTGGAACTATAATAATTATACTTGTTACTCCCGATATTATCAATATAACATGCATTATTACCCATATAATGGAGGTATTATCGCTAGAACTGTAATAATTATACTTATTACTTATACTATTAGCAATATAACGTGCATTATTACCCATATAATGCAGTTATTATCGCCAGAACTGTAATAATTATACTTATTACTTTTACTATTATCAATATATCATGCACTATTAGCCATATTTTACTATTATTATCGCTAGAACTATAATAATTATACTTATTACTCCCGATATTATCAATATAACATGCCTTATTACGCATATAATGCAGTTATCATCGCTAGAACTGTAATAAATATACTTACTACTTTCATTATCATCAATATAACATGCATTATTACCCATATTATGCAGTTATTATCGCTAGAGCTATAATAAATATACGTATTACTTTTATTATCATCAATATAGCATGCATTATTACCCATATTATGCAGTTATTATCGATAGAACTGTAATAAATATACTTATTACTTATATTTATATCAATATAACATGCATTATTACCCATATAATGGAGGTATTATCGCAAGAACTGTAATAATTATACTTATTACTTATACTATTAGCAATATAACGTGCATTATTACCCATATAATGCAGTTATTATCGCCAGAACTGTAATAATTATACTTATTACTTATATTATGCTCAATATAACATGCATTATTACCCATATTATGCAGTTATTATCGCTAGAACTATAATAAATATACGTATTACTTTCATTATCATCAATATAACATGCATTATTACCCATATAATGGAGGTATTATCGCTAGAACTGTAATAATTATACTTATTACTTATATTATTATCAATATAACATGCATTATTACCCATATTATGCAGTTATTATCGATAGAACTGTAATAAATACACTTATTACTTTTACTATTATCAATATATAATGCACTATTAGCCATATTTTACTATTATTATCGCTAGAACTATAATAATTGTACTTATTACTCCCGATATTATCAATATAACATGCCTTATTACCCATATAATGCAGTTATTATCGCTAGAACTGTAATAATTATACTTGTTACTTATATTATTATCAATATAACATGCATTATTACCCATATAATGGAGGTATTATCGCTAGAACTGTAATAATTATACTTATTACTTATACTATTAGCAATATAACGTGCATTATTACCCATATAATGCAGTTATTATCGCCAGAACTGTAATAATTATACTTATTACTTATATTATTCTGAATATAACATGCATTATTACCCATATAATGCAGTTATTATCGCTAGAACTGTAATAATTATACTCATTACTTATATTATTAGCAATATAACGTGCATTATTACCCATATTATGCAGTTATTATCGCTAGAACTGTAATAATTATACTTATTACTTATATTGTTAGCAATATAACATGCATTATTACCCATATAATGGAGGTATTATCGCTAGAACTGTAATAATTATACTTATTACTTAGATTATTATCAATATAACATGCATTATTACCCACATAATGGAGATATTATTGCTAGAACTGTAATAATTATACTTATTACTTATATTGTTAGCAATATAACGTGCATTATTACCCATATAATGCAGTTATTATCGCTAGAACTGTAATAATTATACTTACTACTTATATTATTATCAATATAACATGCATTATTACCCATATTATGCAGTTATTATCGCTAGAACTATAATAAATATACGTACTACTTTTATTATCATCAATATAACATGCATTATTACCCATATTATGCAGTTATTATCGATAGAACTGTAATAAATATACTTATTACTTTTATTATTATCAATATAACATGCACTATTTGCCATATTTTACTATTATTATCGCTAGAACTATAATAATTATACTTATTACTCCCGATATTATCAATATAACATGCATTATTACCCATATAATGCAGTTATTATCGCTAGAACTGTAATAATTATACCTATTACTTATATTATTATCAATAAAACATGCATTATTACCCATATAATGCAGTTATAATCGCTAGAACTGTAATAATTGTACTCATTACTTATATTATTAGCAATATAACGTGCATTATTACCCATATTATGCAGTTATTATCGCTAGAACTGTAATAATTATACTTATTACTTATATCACTATCAATATAACATGCATTATTACCCATATTATGCAGTTATTATCGCTAGAACTGTAATAATTATACTTATTACTTACATCACTATCAATATAACATGCATTATTACCCATATTATGCAGTTATTATCGCTAGAACTATAATAAATATACGTATTACTTTTATTATCATCAATATAAAATGCATTATTACCCATATAATGCAGTTATTATCGCTAGAACTGTAATAATTATACTCATTACTTATATTATTAGCAATATAACGTGCATTATTACCCATATTATGCAGTTATAATCGCTAGAACTGTAATAATTGTACTCATTACTTATATTATTAGCAATATAACGTGCATTATTACCCATATTATGCAGTTATTATCGCTAGAACTGTAATAATTATACTTATTACTTATATCGCTATCAATATAAGATGCATTATTACCCATATAATGGAGGTATTATCGCTAGAACTGTAATAATTATACTTATTACTTAGATTATTATCAATATAACATGCATTATTACCCATATAATGGAGGTATTATCGCTAGAACTGTAATAATTATACTTATTACTTATACTATTAGCAATATAACGTGCATTATTACCCATATAATGCAGTTATTATCGCCAGAACTGTAATAATTATACTTATTACTTTTACTATTATCAATATATCATGCACTATTAGCCATATTTTACTATTATTATCGCTAGAACTATAATAATTATACTTATTACTCCCGATATTATCAATATAACATGCCTTATTACGCATATAATGCAGTTATCATCGCTAGAACTGTAATAAATATACTTACTACTTTCATTATCATCAATATAACATGCATTATTGCCCATATTATGCAGTTATTATCGCTAGAACTGTAATAAATATACTTATTACTTATACTATTAGCAATATAACGTGCATTATTACCCATATAATGCAGTTATTATCGCCAGAACTGTAATAATTATACTTATTACTTATATTATGCTCAATATAACATGCATTATTACCCATATTATGCAGTTATTATCGCTAGAACTGTAATAATTATACTTATTACTTACATCACTATCAATATAACATGCATTATTACCCATATTATGCAGTTATTATCGCTAGAACTATAATAAATATACGTATTACTTTTATTATCATCAATATAAAATGCATTATTACCCATATAATGCAGTTATTATCGCTAGAACTGTAATAATTATACTCATTACTTATATTATTAGCAATATAACGTGCATTATTACCCATATTATGCAGTTATTATCGCTAGAACTGTAATAATTATACTTATTACTTACATCACTATCAATATAACATGCATTATTACCCATATAATGGAGGTATTATCGCTAGAACTGTAATAATTATACTTATTACTTATACTATTAGCAATATAACGTGCATTATTACCCATATAATGCAGTTATTATCGCCAGAACTGTAATAATTATACTTATTACTTATATTGTTAGCAATATAACATGCATTATTACCCATATAATGGAGGTATTATCGCTAGAACTGTAATAATTATACTTATTACTTAGATTATTATCAATATAACATGCATTATTACCCATATAATGGAGATATTATTGCTAGAACTGTAATAATTATACTTACTACTTATATTATTATCAATATAACATGCATTATTACCCATATTATGCAGTTATTATCGCTAGAACTATAATAAATATACGTACTACTTTTATTATCATCAATATAACATGCATTATTACCCATATTATGCAGTTATTATCGATAGAACTGTAATAAATATACTTATTACTTTTATTATTATCAATATAACATGCACTGTTTGCCATATTTTACTATTATTATCGCTGGAACTATAATAATTATACTTGTTACTCCCGATATTATCAATATAACATGCGTTATTACCCATATAATGCAGTTATTATCGCTAGAACTGTAATAATTATACCTATTACTTATATTATTATCAATAAAACATGCATTATTACCCATATAATGCAGTTATAATCGCTAGAACTGTAATAATTGTACTCATTACTTATATTATTAGCAATATAACGTGCATTATTACCCATATTATGCAGTTATTATCGCTAGAACTGTAATAATTATACTTATTACTTACATCACTATCAATATAACATGCATTATTACCCATATAATGGAGGTATTATCGCTAGAACTGTAATAATTATACTTATTACTTATACTATTAGCAATATAACGTGCATTATTACCCATATAATGCAGTTATTATCGCCAGAACTGTAATAATTATACTTATTACTTATATTGTTAGCAATATAACATGCATTATTACCCATATAATGCAGTTATTATCGCTAGAACTGTAATAATTATACTTACTACTTATATTATTATCAATATAACATGCATTATTACCCATATTATGCAGTTATTATCGCTAGAACTATAACAAATATACGTACTACTTTTATTATCATCAATATAACATGCATTATTACCCATATTATGCAGTTATTATCGATAGAACTGTAATAAATATACTTATTACTTTTATTATTATCAATATAACATGCACTATTTGCCATATTTTACTATTATTATCGCTAGAACTATAATAATTATACTTATTACTCCCGATATTATCAATATAACATGCATTATTACCCATATAATGCAGTTATTATCGCTAGAACTGTAATAATTATATCTATTACTTATATTATTATCAATAAAACATGCATTATTACCCATATAATGCAGTTATAATCGCTAGAACTGTAATAATTGTACTCATTACTTATATTATTAGCAATATAACGTGCATTATTACCCATATTATGCAGTTATTATCGCTAGAACTGTAATAATTATACTTATTACTTATATCACTATCAATATAACATGCATTATTACCCATATTATGCAGTTATTATCGCTAGAACTGTAATAATTATACTTATTACTTACATCACTATCAATATAACATGCATTATTACCCATATTATGCAGTTATTATCGCTAGAACTATAATAAATATACGTATTACTTTTATTATCATCAATATAAAATGCATTATTACCCATATAATGCAGTTATTATCGCTAGAACTGTAATAATTATACTCATTACTTATATTATTAGCAATATAACGTGCATTATTACCCATATTATGCAGTTATTATCGCTAGAACTGTAATAATTATACTTATTACTTACATCACTATCAATATAACATGCATTATTACCCATATAATGGAGGTATTATCGCTAGAACTGTAATAATTATACTTATTACTTATACTATTAGCAATATAACGTGCATTATTACCCATATAATGCAGTTATTATCGCCAGAACTGTAATAATTATACTTATTACTTATATTGTTAGCAATATAACATGCATTATTACCCATATAATGGAGGTATTATCGCTAGAACTGTAATAATTATACTTATTACTTAGATTATTATCAATATAACATGCATTATTACCCATATAATGGAGATATTATTGCTAGAACTGTAATAATTACACTTATTACATATATTGTTAGCAATATAACGTGCATTATTACCCATATAATGCAGTTATTATCGCTAGAACTGTAATAATTATACTTACTACTTATATTATTATCAATATAACATGCATTATTACCCATATTATGCAGTTATTATCGCTAGAACTATAATAAATATACGTACTACTTTTATTATCATCAATATAACATGCATTATTACCCATATTATGCAGTTATTATCGATAGAACTGTAATAAATATACTTATTACTTTTATTATTATCAATATAACATGCACTGTTTGCCATATTTTACTATTATTATCGCTGGAACTATAATAATTATACTTGTTACTCCCGATATTATCAATATAACATGCATTATTACCCATATAATGCAGTTATTATCGCTAGAACTGTAATAATTATACCTATTACTTATATTATTATCAATAAAACATGCATTATTACCCATATAATGCAGTTATAATCGCTAGAACTGTAATAATTGTACTCATTACTTATATTATTAGCAATATAACGTGCATTATTACCCATATTATGCAGTTATTATCGCTAGAACTGTAATAATTATACTTATTACTTACATCACTATCCATATAACATGCATTATTACCCATATAATGGAGGTATTATCGCTAGAACTGTAATAATTATACTTATTACTTATACTATTAGCAATATAACGTGCATTATTACCCATATAATGCAGTTATTATCGCCAGAACTGTAATAATTATACTTATTACTTATATTATGCTCAATATAACATGCATTATTACCCATATTATGCAGTTATTATCGCTAGAACTATAATAATTATACTTATTACTTAGATTATTATCAATATAACATGCATTATTACCCATATAATGGAGGTATTATCGCTAGAACTGTAATAATTATACTTATTACTTATACTATTAGCAATATAACGTGCATTATTACCCATATAATGCAGTTATTATCGCCAGAACTGTAATAATTATACTTATTACTTTTACTATTATCAATATATCATGCACTATTAGCCATATTTTACTATTATTATCGCTAGAACTATAATAATTATACTTATTACTCCCGATATTATCAATATAACATGCCTTATTACGCATATAATGCAGTTATCATCGCTAGAACTGTAATAAATATACTTACTACTTTCATTATCATCAATATAACATGCATTATTACCCATATTATGCAGTTATTATCGCTAGAGCTATAATAAATATACGTATTACTTTTATTATCATCAATATAGCATGCATTATTACCCATATTATGCAGTTATTATCGATAGAACTGTAATAAATATACCTATTACTTATATTTATATCAATATAACATGCATTATTACCCATATAATGGAGGTATTATCGCAAGAACTGTAATAATTATACTTATTACTTATACTATTAGCAATATAACGTGCATTATTACCCATATAATGCAGTTATTATCGCCAGAACTGTAATAATTATACTTATTACTTATATTATGCTCAATATAACATGCATTATTACCCATATTATGCAGTTATTATCGCTAGAACTATAATAAATATACGTATTACTTTCATTATCATCAATATAACATGCATTATTACCCATATAATGGAGGTATTATCGCTAGAACTGTAATAATTATACTTATTACTTATATTATTATCAATATAACATGCATTATTACCCATATTATGCAGTTATTATCGATAGAACTGTAATAAATACACTTATTACTTTTACTATTATCAATATATAATGCACTATTAGCCATATTTTACTATTATTATCGCTAGAACTATAATAATTGTACTTATTACTCCCGATGTTATCAATATAACATGCCTTATTACCCATATAATGCAGTTATTATCGCTAGAACTGTAATAATTATACTTGTTACTTATATTATTATCAATATAACATGCATTATTACCCATATAATGGAGGTATTATCGCTAGAACTGTAATAATTATACTTATTACTTATACTATTAGCAATATAACGTGCACTATTACCCATATAATGCAGTTATTATCGCCAGAACTGTAATAATTATACTTATTACTTATATTATTCTGAATATAACATGCATTATTACCCATATAATGCAGTTATTATCGCTAGAACTGTAATAATTATACTCATTACTTATATTATTAGCAATATAACGTGCATTATTACCCATATTATGCAGTTATTATCGCTAGAACTGTAATAATTATACTTATTACTTATATTGTTAGCAATATAACATGCATTATTACCCATATAATGGAGGTATTATCGCTAGAACTGTAATAATTATACTTATTACTTAGATTATTATCAATATAACATGCATTATTACCCATATAATGGAGATATTATTGCTAGAACTGTAATAATTATACTTATTACTTATATTGTTAGCAATATAACGTGCATTATTACCCATATAATGCAGTTATTATCGCTAGAACTGTAATAATTATACTTACTACTTATATTATTATCAATATAACATGCATTATTACCCATATTATGCAGTTATTATCGCTAGAACTATAATAAATATACGTATTACTTTTATTATCATCAATATAAAATGCATTATTACCCATATAATGCAGTTATTATCGCTAGAACTGTAATAATTATACTCATTA
Source organism: Megachile leachella (assembly GCA_963576845.1). Lineage (NCBI taxonomy): Eukaryota > Metazoa > Arthropoda > Insecta > Hymenoptera > Megachilidae > Megachile > Megachile leachella. The sequence continues at coordinate 1,723,858 of CAUYWW010000111.1, read as the reverse complement.
CTTATATTATTAGCAATATAACGTGCATTATTACCCATATTATGCAGTTATTATCGCTAGAACTGTAATAATTATACTTATTACTTACATCACTATCAATATAACATGCATTATTACCCATATAATGGAGGTATTATCGCTAGAACTGTAATAATTATACTTATTACTTATACTATTAGCAATATAACGTGCATTATTACCCATATAATGCAGTTATTATCGCCAGAACTGTAATAATTATACTTATTACTTATATTGTTAGCAATATAACATGCATTATTACCCATATAATGGAGGTATTATCGCTAGAACTGTAATAATTATACTTATTACTTAGATTATTATCAATATAACATGCATTATTACCCATATAATGGAGATATTATTGCTAGAACTGTAATAATTATACTTATTACATATATTGTTAGCAATATAACGTGCATTATTACCCATATAATGCAGTTATTATCGCTAGAACTGTAATAATTATACTTACTACTTATATTATTATCAATATAACATGCATTATTACCCATATTATGCAGTTATTATCGCTAGAACTATAATAAATATACGTACTACTTTTATTATCATCAATATAACATGCATTATTACCCATATTATGCAGTTATTATCGATAGAACTGTAATAAATATACTTATTACTTTTATTATTATCAATATAACATGCACTGTTTGCCATATTTTACTATTATTATCGCTGGAACTATAATAATTATACTTGTTACTCCCGATATTATCAATATAACATGCATTATTACCCATATAATGCAGTTATTATCGCTAGAACTGTAATAATTATACCTATTACTTATATTATTATCAATAAAACATGCATTATTACCCATATAATGCAGTTATAATCGCTAGAACTGTAATAATTGTACTCATTACTTATATTATTAGCAATATAACGTGCATTATTACCCATATTATGCAGTTATTATCGCTAGAACTGTAATAATTATACTTATTACTTACATCACTATCAATATAACATGCATTATTACCCATATAATGGAGGTATTATCGCTAGAACTGTAATAATTATACTTATTATTTATACTATTAGCAATATAACGTGCATTATTACCCATATAATGCAGTTATTATCGCCAGAACTGTAATAATTATACTTATTACTTATATTGTTAGCAATATAACATGCATTATTACCCATATAATGCAGTTATTATCGCTAGAACTGTAATAATTATACTTACTACTTATATTATTATCAATATAACATGCATTATTACCCATATTATGCAGTTATTATCGCTAGAACTATAATAAATATACGTACTACTTTTATTATCATCAATATAACATGCATTATTACCCATATTATGCAGTTATTATCGATAGAACTGTAATAAATATACTTATTACTTTTATTATTATCAATATAACATGCACTATTTGCCATATTTTACTATTATTATCGCTAGAACTATAATAATTATACTTATTACTCCCGATATTATCAATATAACATGCATTATTACCCATATAATGCAGTTATTATCGCTAGAACTGTAATAATTATACCTATTACTTATATTATTATCAATAAAACATGCATTATTACCCATATAATGCAGTTATAATCGCTAGAACTGTAATAATTGTACTCATTACTTATATTATTAGCAATATAACGTGCATTATTACCCATATTATGCAGTTATTATCGCTAGAACTGTAATAATTATACTTATTACTTATATCACTATCAATATAACATGCATTATTACCCATATTATGCAGTTATTATCGCTAGAACTGTAATAATTATACTTATTACTTACATCACTATCAATATAACATGCATTATTACCCATATTATGCAGTTATTATCGCTAGAACTATAATAAATATACGTATTACTTTTATTATCATCAATATAAAATGCATTATTACCCATATAATGCAGTTATTATCGCTAGAACTGTAATAATTATACTCATTACTTATATTATTAGCAATATAACGTGCATTATTACCCATATTATGCAGTTATTATCGCTAGAACTGTAATAATTATACTTATTACTTACATCACTATCAATATAACATGCATTATTACGCATATAATGCAGTTATCATCGCTAGAACTGTAATAAATATACTTACTACTTTCATTATCATCAATATAACATGCATTATTACCCATATTATGCAGTTATTATCGCTAGAGCTATAATAAATATACGTATTACTTTTATTATCATCAATATAGCATGCATTATTACCCATATTATGCAGTTATTATCGATAGAACTGTAATAAATATACCTATTACTTATATTTATATCAATATAACATGCATTATTACCCATATAATGGAGGTATTATCGCAAGAACTGTAATAATTATACTTATTACTTATACTATTAGCAATATAACGTGCATTATTACCCATATAATGCAGTTATTATCGCCAGAACTGTAATAATTATACTTATTACTTATATTATGCTCAATATAACATGCATTATTACCCATATTATGCAGTTATTATCGCTAGAACTATAATAAATATACGTATTACTTTCATTATCATCAATATAACATGCATTATTACCCATATAATGGAGGTATTATCGCTAGAACTGTAATAATTATACTTATTACTTATATTATTATCAATATAACATGCATTATTACCCATATTATGCAGTTATTATCGATAGAACTGTAACAAATACACTTATTACTTTTACTATTATCAATATATAATGCACTATTAGCCATATTTTACTATTATTATCGCTAGAACTATAATAATTGTACTTATTACTCCCGATGTTATCAATATAACATGCCTTATTACCCATATAATGCAGTTATTATCGCTAGAACTGTAATAATTATACTTGTTACTTATATTATTATCAATATAACATGCATTATTACCCATATAATGGAGGTATTATCGCTAGAACTGTAATAATTATACTTATTACTTATATTATTCTGAATATAACATGCATTATTACCCATATAATGCAGTTATTATCGCTAGAACTGTAATAATTATACTCATTACTTATATTATTAGCAATATAACGTGCATTATTACCCATATTATGCAGTTATTATCACTAGAACTGTAATAATTATACTTATTACTTATATTGTTAGCAATATAACATGCATTATTACCCATATAATGGAGGTATTATCGCTAGAACTGTAATAATTATACTTATTACTTAGATTATTATCAATATAACATGCATTATTACCCATATAATGGAGATATTATTGCTAGAACTGTAATAATTATACTTATTACTTATATTGTTAGCAATATAACGTGCATTATTACCCATATAATGCAGTTATTATCGCTAGAACTGTAATAATTATACTTACTACTTATATTATTATCAATATAACATGCATTATTACCCATATTATGCAGTTATTATCGCTAGAACTATAATAAATATACGTATTACTTTTATTATCATCAATATAAAATGCATTATTACCCATATAATGCAGTTATTATCGCTAGAACTGTAATAATTATACTCATTACTTATATTATTAGCAATATAACGTGCATTATTACCCATATTATGCAGTTATTATCGCTAGAACTGTAATAATTATACTTATTACTTACATCACTATCAATATAACATGCATTATTACCCATATAATGGAGGTATTATCGCTAGAACTGTAATAATTATACTTATTACTTATACTATTAGCAATATAACGTGCATTATTACCCATATAATGCAGTTATTATCGCCAGAACTGTAATAATTATACTTATTACTTATATTGTTAGCAATATAACATGCATTATTACCCATATAATGGAGGTATTATCGCTAGAACTGTAATAATTATACTTATTACTTAGATTATTATCAATATAACATGCATTATTACCCATATAATGGAGATATTATTGCTAGAACTGTAATAATTATACTTATTACATATATTGTTAGCAATATAACGTGCATTATTACCCATATAATGCAGTTATTATCGCTAGAACTGTAATAATTATACTTACTACTTATATTATTATCAATATAACATGCATTATTACCCATATTATGCAGTTATTATCGCTAGAACTATAATAAATATACGTACTACTTTTATTATCATCAATATAACATGCATTATTACCCATATTATGCAGTTATTATCGATAGAACTGTAATAAATATACTTATTACTTTTATTATTATCAATATAACATGCACTGTTTGCCATATTTTACTATTATTATCGCTGGAACTATAATAATTATACTTGTTACTCCCGATATTATCAATATAACATGCATTATTAACCATATAATGCAGTTATTATCGCTAGAACTGTAATAATTATACCTATTACTTATATTATTATCAATAAAACATGCATTATTACCCATATAATGCAGTTATAATCGCTAGAACTCTAATAATTGTACTCATTACTTATATTATTAGCAATATAACGTGCATTATTACCCATATTATGCAGTTATTATCGCTAGAACTGTAATAATTATACTTATTACTTACATCACTATCAATATAACATGCATTATTACCCATATAATGGAGGTATTATCGCTAGAACTGTAATAATTATACTTATTACTTATACTATTAGCAATATAACGTGCATTATTACCCATATAATGCAGTTATTATCGCCAGAACTGTAATAATTATACTTATTACTTATATTGTTAGCAATATAACATGCATTATTACCCATATAATGCAGTTATTATCGCTAGAACTGTAATAATTATACTTACTACTTATATTATTATCAATATAACATGCATTATTACCCATATTATGCAGTTATTATCGCTAGAACTATAATAAATATACGTACTACTTTTATTATCATCAATATAACATGCATTATTACCCATATTATGCAGTTATTATCGATAGAACTGTAATAAATATACTTATTACTTTTATTATTATCAATATAACATGCACTATTTGCCATATTTTACTATTATTATCGCTAGAACTATAATAATTATACTTATTACTCCCGATATTATCAATATAACATGCATTATTACCCATATAATGCAGTTATTATCGCTAGAACTGTAATAATTATACCTATTACTTATATTATTATCAATAAAACATGCATTATTACCCATATAATGCAGTTATAATCGCTAGAACTGTAATAATTGTACTCATTACTTATATTATTAGCAATATAACGTGCATTATTACCCATATTATGCAGTTATTATCGCTAGAACTGTAATAATTATACTTATTACTTATATCACTATCAATATAACATGCATTATTACCCATATTATGCAGTTATTATCGCTAGAACTGTAATAATTATACTTATTACTTACATCACTATCAATATAACATGCATTATTACCCATATTATGCAGTTATTATCGCTAGAACTATAATAAATATACGTATTACTTTTATTATCATCAATATAAAATGCATTATTACCCATATAATGCAGTTATTATCGCTAGAACTGTAATAATTATACTCATTACTTATATTATTAGCAATATAACGTGCATTATTACCCATATTATGCAGTTATTATCGCTAGAACTGTAATAATTATACTTATTACTTACATCACTATCAATATAACATGCATTATTACCCATATAATGGAGGTATTATCGCTAGAACTGTAATAATTATACTTATTACTTATACTATTAGCAATATAACGTGCATTATTACCCATATAATGCAGTTATTATCGCCAGAACTGTAATAATTATACTTATTACTTATATTGTTAGCAATATAACATGCATTATTACCCATATAATGGAGGTATTATCGCTAGAACTGTAATAATTATACTTATTACTTAGATTATTATCAATATAACATGCATTATTACCCATATAATGGAGATATTATTGCTAGAACTGTAATAATTATACTTATTACATATATTGTTAGCAATATAACGTGCATTATTACCCATATAATGCAGTTATTATCGCTAGAACTGTAATAATTATACTTACTACTTATATTATTATCAATATAACATGCATTATTACCCATATTATGCAGTTATTATCGCTAGAACTATAATAAATATACGTACTACTTTTATTATCATCAATATAACATGCATTATTACCCATATTATGCAGTTATTATCGATAGAACTGTAATAAATATACTTATTACTTTTATTATTATCAATATAACATGCACTGTTTGCCATATTTTACTATTATTATCGCTGGAACTATAATAATTATACTTGTTACTCCCGATATTATCAATATAACATGCATTATTACCCATATAATGCAGTTATTATCGCTAGAACTGTAATAATTATACCTATTACTTATATTATTATCAATAAAACATGCATTATTACCCATATAATGCAGTTATAATCGCTAGAACTGTAATAATTGTACTCATTACTTATATTATTAGCAATATAACGTGCATTATTACCCATATTATGCAGTTATTATCGCTAGAACTGTAATAATTATACTTATTACTTACATCACTATCAATATAACATGCATTATTACCCATATAATGGAGGTATTATCGCTAGAACTGTAATAATTATACTTATTACTTATACTATTAGCAATATAACGTGCATTATTACCCATATAATGCAGTTATTATCGCCAGAACTGTAATAATTATACTTATTACTTATATTGTTAGCAATATAACATGCATTATTACCCATATAATGGAGGTATTATCGCTAGAACTCTAATAATTATACTTATTACTTAGATTATTATCAATATAACATGCATTATTACCCATATAATGGAGATATTATTGCTAGAACTGTAATAATTATACTTATTACTTATATTGTTAGCAATATAACATGCATTATTACCCATATAATGCAGTTATTATCGCCAGAACTGTAATAATTATACCTATTACTTATATTATTATCAATAAAACATGCATTATTACCCATATAATGCAGTTATAATCGCTAGAACTGTAATAATTGTACTCATTACTTATATTATTAGCAATATAACGTGCATTATTACCCATATTATGCAGTTATTATCGCTAGAACTGTAATAATTATACTTAATACTTATATCACTATCAATATAACATGCATTATTACCCATATAATGGAGGTATTATCGCTAGAACTGTAATAATTATACTTATTACTTAGATTATTATCAATATAACATGCATTATTACCCATATTATGCAGTTATTATCGCTAGAACTATAATAAATATACGTATTACTTTTATTATCATCAATATAAAATGCATTATTACCCATATAATGCAGTTATTATCGCTAGAACTGTAATAATTATACTCATTACTTATATTATTAGCAATATAACGTGCATTATTACCCATATTATGCAGTTATTATCGCTAGAACTGTAATAATTATACTTATTACTTACATCACTATCAATATAACATGCATTATTACCCATATAATGGAGGTATTATCGCTAGAACTGTAATAATTATACTTATTACTTATACTATTAGCAATATAACGTGCATTATTACCCATATAATGCAGTTATTATCGCCAGAACTGTAATAATTATACTTATTACTTATATTGTTAGCAATATAACATGCATTATTACCCATATAATGGAGGTATTATCGCTAGAACTGTAATAATTATACTTATTACTTAGATTATTATCAATATAACATGCATTATTACCCATATAATGGAGATATTATTGCTAGAACTGTAATAATTATACTTATTACTTATATTGTTAGCAATATAACGTGCATTATTACCCATATACTGCAGTTATTATCGCTAGAACTGTAATAATTATACTTACTACTTATATTATTATCAATATAACATGCATTATTACCCATATTATGCAGTTATTATCGCTAGAACTATAATAAATATACGTACTACTTTTATTATCATCAATATAACATGCATTATTACCCATATTATGCAGTTATTATCGATAGAACTGTAATAAATATACTTATTACTTTTATTATTATCAATATAACATGCACTGTTTGCCATATTTTACTATTATTATCGCTAGAACTATAATAATTATACTTATTACTCCCGATATTATCAATATAACATGCATTATTACCCATATAATGCAGTTATTATCGCTAGAACTGTAATAATTATACCTATTACTTATATTATTATCAATAAAACATGCATTATTACCCATATAATGCAGTTATAATCGCTAGAACTGTAATAATTGTACTCATTACTTATATTATTAGCAATATAACGTGCATTATTACCCATATTATGCAGTTATTATCGCTAGAACTGTAATAATTATACTTATTACTTATATCACTATCAATATGACATGCATTATTACCCATATAATGGAGGTATTATCGCTAGAACTGTAATAATTATACTTATTACTTAGATTATTATCAATATAACATGCATTATTACCCATATTATGCAGTTATTATCGTTAGAACTATAATAAATATACGTATTACTTTTATTATCATCAATATAAAATGCATTATTACCCATATAATGCAGTTATTATCGCTAGAACTGTAATAATTATACTCATTACTTATATTATTAGCAATATAACGTGCATTATTACCCATATTATGCAGTTATTATCGCTAGAACTGTAATAATTATACTTATTACTTACATCACTATCAATATAACATGCATTATTACCCATATAATGGAGGTATTATCGCTAGAACTGTAATAATTATACTTATTACTTAGATTATTATCAATATAACATGCATTATTACCCATATTATGCAGTTATTATCGCCAGAACTGTAATAATTATACTTATTACTTTTACTATTATCAATATATCATGCACTATTAGCCATATTTTACTATTATTATCGCTAGAACTATAATAATTATACTTATTACTCCCGATATTATCAATATAACATGCCTTATTACGCATATAATGCAGTTATTATCGCTAGAACTGTAATAAATATACTTACTGCTTTCATTATCATCAATATAACATGCATTATTACCCATATTATGCAGTTATTATCGCTAGAGCTATAATAAATATACGTATTACTTTTATTATCATCAATATAGCATGCATTATTACCCATATTATGCAGTTATTATCGCTAGAACTATAATAAATATACGTATTACTTTTATTATCATCAATATAACATGCATTATTACCCATATAATGCAGTTATTATCGCTAGAACTGTAATAATAATACTTATTACTTATATTATTATCAATATAACATGCATTATTACCCATATTATGCAGTTATTATCGCTAGAACTGTAATAATTGTACTCATTACTTATATTATTAGCAATATAACGTGCATTATTACCCACATTATGCAGTTATTATCGCTAGAACTGTAATAAATATACTCATTACTTATATTATTAGCAATATAACGTGCATTATTACCCATATTATGCAGTTATTATCGCTAGAACTGTAATAATTATACTCATTACTTATATTATTAGCAATATAACGTGCATTATTACCCATATTATGCAGTTATTATCGCTAGAACTGTAATAATTATACTTATTACTTATATTGTTAGCAATATAACGTGCATTATTACCCATATAATGCAGTTATTATCGCCAGAACTGTAATAATTATACTTATTACTTATATTATTCTGAATATAACATGCATTATTACCCATATAATGCAGTTATTATCGCTAGAACTGTAATAATTATACTCATTACTTATATTATTAGCAATATAACGTGCATTATTACCCATATTATGCAGTTATTATCGCTAGAACTGTAATAATTATACTTATTACTTATATTGTTAGCAATATAACATGCATTATTACCCATATAATGGAGGTATTATCGCTGGAACTGTAATAATTATACTTATTACTTAGATTATTATCAATATAACATGCATTATTACCCATATAATGGAGATATTATTGCTAGAACTGTAATAATTATGCTTATTACTTATATTGTTAGCAATATAACGTGCATTATTACCCATATAATGCAGTTATTATCGCTAGAACTGTAATAATTATACTTACTACTTATATTATTATCAATATAACATGCATTATTACCCATATTATGCAGTTATTATCGCTAGAACTATAATAAATATACGTACTACTTTTATTATCATCAATATAACATGCATTATTACCCATATTATGCAGTTATTATCGATAGAACTGTAATAAATATACTTATTACTTTTATTATTATCAATATAACATGCACTATTTGCCATATTTTACTATTATTATCGCTAGAACTATAATAATTATACTTATTACTCCCGATATTATCAATATAACATGCATTATTACCCATATAATGCAGTTATTATCGCTAGAACTGTAATAATTATACTTATTACTTATATTATTATCAATAAAACATGCATTATTACCCATATAATGCAGTTATAATCGCTAGAACTGTAATAATTGTACTCATTACTTATATTATTAGCAATATAACGTGCATTATTACCCATATTATGCAGTTATTATCGCTAGAACTGTAATAATTATACTTATTAATTATATTATTATCAATAAAATATGCATTATTACCCATATAATGCAGTTATTATCGCTAGAACTGTAATAATTGTACTCATTACTTATATTATTAGCAATATAACGTGCATTATTACCCATATTATGCAGTTATTATCGCTAGAACTGTAATAATTATACTTATTACTTATATCATTATCAATATAACATGCATTATTACCCATATAATGGAGGTATTATCGCTAGAACTGTAATAATTATACTTATTACTTAGATTATTATCAATATAACATGCATTATTACCCATATTATGCAGTTATTATCGCTAGAACTATAATAAATATACGTATTACTTTTATTATCATCAATATAACATGCATTATTACCCATATAATGCAGTTATTATCGCTAGAACTGTAATAATTATACTCATTACTTATATTATTAGCAATATAACGTGCATTATTACCCATATTATGCAGTTATGATCGCTAGAACTGTAATAATTATACTCATTACTTATATTATTAGCAATATAACGTGCATTGTTACCCATATAATGCAGTTATTATCGCCAGAACTGTAATAATTATACTTATTACTTATATTATTCTCAATATAACATGCATTATTACCCATATAATGCAGTTATTATCGCTAGTACTGTAATAATTATACTTATTACTTATATTATTATCAACATAACATGCATTATTACCCATATAATGGAGGTATTATTGCTAGAACTGTAATAATTATACTTATTACTTATATCATTATCAATATAACCTGCATTATTACCCATATAATGGAGGTATTTTAGCTAGAACTGTAATAATTATACTTATTACTTATACTATTAGCAATATAACGTGCATTATTACCCATATAATGCAGTTATTATCGCCAGAACTGTAATAATTATACTTATTACTTATATTATTATCAATATAACGTGCATTATTACCCATATAATGCAGTTATTATCGCCAGAACTGTAATAATTATACTTATTACTTTTACTGTTATCAATATATCATGCACTATTAGCCATATTTTACTATTATTATCGCTAGAACTATAATAATTATACTTATTACTCCCGATATTATCAATATAACATGCCTTATTACGCATATAATGCAGTTATTATCGCTAGAACTGTAATAAATATACTTACTACTTTTATTATCATCAATATAGCATGCATTATTACCCATATTATGCAGTTATTATCGATAGAACTGTAATAAATATACTTATTACTTATATTTATATCAATATAACATGCATTATTACCCATATAATGGAGGTATTATCGCAAGAACTGTAATAATTATACTTATTACTTATACTATTAGCAATATAACGTGCATTATTACCCATATAATGCAGTTATTATCGCCAGAACTGTAATAATTATACTTATTACTTATATTATGCTCAATATAACATGCATTATTACCCATATTATGCAGTTATTATCGCTAGAACTATAATAAATATACGTATTACTTTCATTATCATCAATATAACATGCATTATTACCCATATAATGGAGGTATTATCGCTAGAACTGTAATAATTATACTTATTACTTATATTATTATCAATATAACATGCATTATTACCCATATTATGCAGTTATTATCGATAGAACTGTAATAAATACACTTATTACTTTTACTATTATCAATATATAATGCACTATTAGCCATATTTTACTATTATTATCGCTAGAACTATAATAATTATACTTATTACTCCCGATATTATCAATATAACATGCCTTATTACCCATATAATGCAGTTATTATCGCTAGAACTGTAATAATTATACTTATTACTTATATTATTATCAATATAACATGCATTATTACCCATATAATGGAGGTATTATCGCTAGAACTGTAATAATTATACTTATTACTTATACTATTAGCAATATAACGTGCATTATTACCCATATAATGCAGTTATTATCGCCAGAACTGTAATAATTATACTTATTACTTATATTATTCTGAATATAACATGCATTATTACCCATATAATGCAGTTATTATCGCAAGAACTGTAATAACTATACTCATTACTTATATTATTAGCAATATAACGTGCATTATTACCCATATTATGCAGTTATTATCGCTAGAACTGTAATAATTATACTTATTACTTATATTGTTAGCAATATAAGATGCATTATTACCCATATAATGGAGGTATTATCGCTAGAACTGTAATAATTATACTTATTACTTAGATTATTATCAATATAACATGCATTATTACCCATATAATGGAGATATTATTGCTAGAACTGTAATAATTATACTTATTACTTATATTGTTAGCAATATAACGTGCATTATTACCCATATAATGCAGTTATTATCGCTAGAACTGTAATAATTATACTTACTACTTATATTATTATCAATATAACATGCATTATTACCCATATTATGCAGTTATTATCGCTAGAACTATAATAAATATACGTACTACTTTTATTATCATCAATATAACATGCATTATTACCCATACTATGCAGTTATTATCGATAGAACTGTAATAAATATACTTATTACTTTTATTATTATCAATATAACATGCACTATTTGCCATATTTTACTATTATTATCGCTAGAACTATAATAATTATACTTATTACTCCCGATATTATCAATATAACATGCATTATTACCCATATAATGCAGTTATTATCGCTAGAACTGTAATAATTATACCTATTACTTATATTATTATCAATAAAACATGCATTATTACCCATATAATGCAGTTATAATCGCTAGAACTGTAATAATTGTACTCATTACTTATATTATTAGCAATATAACGTGCATTATTACCCATATTATGCAGTTATTATCGCTAGAACTGTAATAATTATACTTATTACTTATATCACTATCAATATAACATGCATTATTACCCATATAATGGAGGTATTATCGCTAGAACTGTAATAATTATACTTATTACTTATACTATTAGCAATATAACGTGCATTATTACCCATATAATGCAGTTATTATCGCCAGAACTGTAATAATTATACTTATTACTTTTACTATTATCAATATATCATGCACTATTAGCCATATTTTACTATTATTATCGCTAGAACTATAATAATTATACTTATTACTCCCGATATTATCAATATAACATGCCTTATTACGCATATAATGCAGTTATTATCGCTAGAACTGTAATAAATATGCTTACTACTTTCATTATCATCAATATAACATGCATTATTACCCATATTATGCAGTTATTATCGCTAGAGCTATAATAAATATACGTATTACTTTTATTATCATCAATATAGCATGCATTATTACCCATATTATGCAGTTATTATCGCTAGAACTATAATAAATATACGTATTACTTTTATTATCATCAATATAACATGCATTATTACCCATATAATGCAGTTATTATCGCTAGAACTGTAATAATTATACTTATTACTTATATTATTATCAATATAACATGCATTATTACCCATATTATGCAGTTATTATCGCTAGAACTGTAATAATTGTACTCATTACTTATATTATTAGCAATATAACGTGCATTATTACCCACATTATGCAGTTATTATCGCTAGAACTGTAATAAATATACTCATTACTTATATTATTAGCAATATAACGTGCATTATTACCCATATTATGCAGTTATTATCGCTAGAACTGTAATAATTATACTTATTACTTATATTATTATCAATATAACATGCATTTTTACCCATATAATGCAGTTATTATCGCTAGAACTGTAATAAATATACTCATTACTTATATTATTAGCAATATAACGTGCATTATTACCCATATTATGCAGTTATTATCGCTAGAACTGTAATAATTATACTCATTACTTATATTATTAGCAATATAACGTGCATTATTACCCATATTATGCAGTTATTATCGCTAGAACTGTAATAATTATACTTATTACTTATATTGTTAGCAATATAACATGCATTATTACCCATATAATGGAGGTATTATCGCTAGAACTGTAATAATTATACTTATTACTTAGATTATTATCAATATAACATGCATTATTACCCATATAATGGAGATATTATTGCTAGAACTGTAATAATTATGCTTATTACTTATATTGTTAGCAATATAACGTGCAGTATTACCCATATAATGCAGTTATTATCGCTAGAACTGTAATAATTATACTTACTACTTATATTATTATCAATATAACATGCATTATTACCCATATTATGCAGTTATTATCGCTAGAACTATAATAAATATACGTACTACTTTTATTATCATCAATATAACATGCATTATTACCCATATTATGCAGTTATTATCGATAGAACTGTAATAAATATACTTATTACTTTTATTATTATCAATATAACATGCACTATTTGCCATATTTTACTATTATTATCGCTAGAACTATAATAATTATACTTATTACTCCCGATATTATCAATATAACATGCATTATTACCCATATAATGCAGTTATTATCGCTAGAACTGTAATAATTATACTTATTACTTATATTATTATCAATAAAACATGCATTATTACCCATATAATGCAGTTATAATCGCTAGAACTGTAATAATTGTACTCATTACTTATATTATTCTCAATATAACATGCATTGTTACCCATATAATGCAGTTATTATCGCTAGAACTGTAATAATTATACTTATTACTTATATTATTATCAACATAACATGCATTATTACCCATATAATGGAGATATTATTGCTAGAACTGTAATAATTATACTTATTACTTATACTATTAGCAATATAACGTGCATTGTTACCCATATAACGCAGTTATTATCGCCAGAACTGTAATAATTATACTTATTACTTATATTATTCTCAATATAACATGCATTATTACCCATATTATGCAGTTATTATCGCAAGAACTATAATAAATATACGTATTACTTTCATTATCATCAATATAACATGCATTATTACCCATATAATGGAGGTATTATCGCTAGAA
Source organism: Megachile leachella (assembly GCA_963576845.1). Taxonomy (NCBI): domain Eukaryota; kingdom Metazoa; phylum Arthropoda; class Insecta; order Hymenoptera; family Megachilidae; genus Megachile; species Megachile leachella. Next base: position 1,708,192 of record CAUYWW010000111.1, on the reverse strand, counting down.
CTGTAATAATTATACTTATTACTTATATTATTATCAATATAACATGCATTATTACCCATATTATGCAGTTATTATCGATAGAACTGTAATAAATACACTTATTACTTTTACTATTATCAATATATCATGCACTATTAGCCATATTTTACTATTATTATCGCTAGAACTATAATAATTATACTTATTACTCCCGATATTATCAATATAACATGCCTTATTACGCATATAATGCAGTTATTATCGCTACAACTGTAATAAATATACTTACTACTTTTATTATCATCAATATAGCATGCATTATTACCCATATTATGCAGTTATTATCGATAGAACTGTAATAAATATACTTATTACTTATATTTATATCAATATAACATGCATTATTACCCATATAATGGAGGTATTATTGCAAGAACTGTAATAATTATACTTATTACTTATACTATTAGCAATATAACGTGCATTATTACCCATATAATGCAGTTATTATCGCCAGAACTGTAATAATTATACTTATTACTTATATTATGCTCAATATAACATGCATTATTACCCATATTATGCAGTTATTATCGCTAGAACTATAATAAATATACGTATTACTTTCATTATCATCAATATAACATGCATTATTACCCATATAATGGAGGTATTATCGCTAGAACTGTAATAATTATACTTATTACTTATATTATTATCAATATAACATGCATTATTACCCATATTATGCAGTTATTATCGATAGAACTGTAATAAATACACTTATTACTTTTACTATTATCAATATATAATGCACTATTAGCCATATTTTACTATTATTATCGCTAGAACTATAATAATTATACTTATTACTCCCGATATTATCAATATAACATGCCTTATTACCCATATAATGCAGTTATTATCGCTAGAACTGTAATAATTATACTTATTACTTATATTGTTAGCAATATAACATGCATTATTACCCATATAATGGAGGTATTATCGCTAGAACTGTAATAATTATACTTATTACTTAGATTATTATCAATATAACATGCATTATTACCCATATAATGGAGATATTATTGCTAGAACTGTAATAATTATACTTATTACTTATATTGTTAGCAATATAACGTGCATTATTACCCATATAATGCAGTTATTATCGCTAGAACTGTAATAATTATACTTACTACTTATATTATTATCAATATAACATGCATTATTACCCATATTATGCAGTTATTATCGCTAGAACTATAATAAATATACGTACTACTTTTATTATCATCAATATAACATGCATTATTACCCATATTATGCAGTTATTATCGATAGAACTGTAATAAATATACTTATTACTTTTATTATTATCAATATAACATGCACTATTTGCCATATTTTACTATTATTATCGCTAGAACTATAATAATTATACTTATTACTCCCGATATTATCAATATAACATGCATTATTACCCATATAATGCAGTTATTATCGCTAGAACTGTAATAATTATACCTATTACTTATATTATTATCAATAAAACATGCATTATTACCCATATAATGCAGTTATAATCGCTAGAACTGTAATAATTGTACTCATTACTTATATTATTAGCAATATAACGTGCATTATTACCCATATTATGCAGTTATTATCGCTAGAACTGTAATAATTATACTTATTACTTATATCACTATCAATATAACATGCATTATTACCCATATAATGGAGGTATTATCGCTAGAACTGTAATAATTATACTTATTACTTAGATTATTATCAATATAACATGCATTATTACCCATATTATGCAGTTATTATCGCTAGAACTATAATAAATATACGTATTACTTTTATTATCATCAATATAAAATGCATTATTACCCATATAATGCAGTTATTATCGCTAGAACTGTAATAATTATACTCATTACTTATATTATTAGCAATATAACGTGCATTATTACCCATATTATGCAGTTATTATCGCTAGAACTGTAATAATTATACTTATTACTTACATCACTATCAATATAACATGCATTATTACCCATATAATGGAGGTATTATCGCTAGAACTGTAATAATTATACTTATTACTTATACTATTAGCAATATAACGTGCATTATTACCCATATAATGCAGTTATTATCGCCAGAACTGTAATAATTATACTTATTACTTTTACTATTATCAATATATCATGCACTATTAGCCATATTTTACTATTATTATCGCTAGAACTATAATAATTATACTTATTACTCCCGATATTATCAATATAACATGCCTTATTACGCATATAATGCAGTTATTATCACTAGAACTGTAATAAATATACTTACTACTTTCATTATCATCAATATAACATGCATTATTACCCATATTATGCAGTTATTATCGCTAGAGCTATAATAAATATACGTATTACTTTTATTATCATCAATATAGCATGCATTATTACCCATATTATGCAGTTATTATCGCTAGAACTATAATAAATATACGTATTACTTTTATTATCATCAATATAACATGCATTATTACCCATATAATGCAGTTATTATCGCTAGAACTGTAATAATTATACTTATTACTTATATTATTATCAATATAACATGCATTATTACCCATATTATGCAGTTATTATCGCTAGAACTGTAATAATTGTACTCATTACTTATATTATTAGCAATATAACGTGCATTATTACCCACATTATGCAGTTATTATCGCTAGAACTGTAATAAATATACTCATTACTTATATTATTAGCAATATAACGTGCATTATTACCCATATTATGCAGTTATTATCGCTAGAACTGTAATAATTATACTTATTACTTATATTATTATCAATATAACATGCATTTTTACCCATATAATGCAGTTATTATCGCTAGAACTTGTAATAATTATACTCATTACTTATATTATTAGCAATATAACGTGCATTATTACCCATATTATGCAGTTATTATCGCTAGAACTGTAATAATTATACTTATTACTTATATTGTTAGCAATATAACGTGCATTATTACCCATATAATGCAGTTATTATCGCCAGAACTGTAATAATTATACTTATTACTTACATTATTCTGAATATAACATGCATTATTACCCATATAATGCAGTTATTATCGCTAGAACTGTAATAATTATACTCATTACTTATATTATTAGCAATATAACGTGCATTATTACCCATATTATGCAGTTATTATCGCTAGAACTGTAATAATTATACTTATTACTTATATTGTTAGCAATATAACATGCATTATTACCCATATAATGGAGGTGTTATCGCTAGAACTGTAATAATTATACTTATTACTTAGATTATTATCAATATAACATGCATTATTACCCATATAATGGAGATATTATTGCTAGAACTGTAATAATTAGGCTTATTACTTATATTGTTAGCAATATAACGTGCATTATTACCCATATAATGCAGTTATTATCGCTAGAACTGTAATAATTATACTTACTACTTATATTATTATCAATATAACATGCATTATTACCCATATTATGCAGTTATTATCGCTAGAACTATAATAAATATACTACTTCTATTATCATCAATATAACATGCATTATTACCCATATTATGCAGTTATTATCGATAGAACTGTAATAAATATACTTATTACTTTTATTATTATCAATATAACATGCACTATTTGCCATATTTTACTATTATTATCGCTAGAACTATAATAATTATACTTATTACTCCCGATATTATCAATATAACATGCATTATTACCCATATAATGCAGTTATTATCGCTAGAACTGTAATAAATATACTTACTACTTTTATTATCATCAATATAGCATGCATTATTACCCATATTATGCAGTTATTATCGATAGAACTGTAATAAATATACTTATTACTTATATTTATATCAATATAACATGCATTATTACCCATATAATGGAGGTATTATCGCAAGAACTGTAATAATTATACTTATTACTTATACTATTAGCAATATAACGTGCATTATTACCCATATAATGCAGTTATTATCGCCAGAACTGTAATAATTATACTTATTACTTATATTATTATCAATATAACATGCATTTTTACCCATATAATGCAGTTATTATCGCTAGAACTATAATAAATGTACGTATTACTTTTATTATCATCAATATAACATGCATTATTACCCATATAATGCAGTTATTATCGCTAGAACTGTAATAATTATACTCATTACTTATATTATTAGCAATATAACGTGCATTATTACCCATATTATGCAGTTATTATCGCTAGAACTGTAATAATTATACTTACTACTTATATCATTATCAATATAACATGCATTATTACCCATATAATGGAGGTATTATCGCTAGAACTGTAATAATTATACTTATTACTTATACTATTAGCAATATAACGTGCATTATTACCCATATAATGCAGTTATTATCGCCAGAACTGTAATAATTATACTTATTACTTATATTATTCTCAATATAACATGCATTATTACCCATATTATGCAGTTATTATCGCTAGAACTATAATAAATATACGTATTACTTTCATTATCATCAATATAACATGCATTATTACCCATATAATGGAGGTATTATCGCTAGAACTGTAATAATTATACTTATTACTTATATTATTATCAATATAACATGCATTATTACCCATATTATGCAGTTATTATCGATAGAACTGTAATAAATACACTTATTACTTTTACTACTATCAATATATCATGCACTATTAGCCATATTTTACTATTATTATCGCTAGAACTATAATAATTATACTTATTACTCCCGATATTATCAATATAACATGCCTTATTACGCATATAATGCAGTTATTATCGCTAGAACTGTAATAAATATACTTACTACTTTTATTATCATCAATATAGCATGCATTATTACCCATATTATGCAGTTATTATCGATAGAACTGTAATAAATATACTTATTACTTATATTTATATCAATATAACATGCATTATTACCCATATAATGGAGGTATTATCGCAAGAACTGTAATAATTATACTTATTACTTATACTATTAGCAATATAACGTGCATTATTACCCATATAATGCAGTTATTATCGCCAGAACTGTAATAATTATACTTATTACTTATATTATGCTCAATATAACATGCATTATTATCCATATTATGCAGTTATTATCGCTAGAACTATAATAAATATACGTATTACTTTCATTATCATCAATATAACATGCATTATTACCCATATAATGGAGGTATTATCGCTAGAACTGTAATAATTATACTTATTACTCCCGATATTATCAATATAACATGCCTTATTACCCATATAATGCAGTTATTATCGCTAGAACTGTAATAATTATACTTATTACTTATATTATTATCAATATAACATGCATTATTACCCATATAATGGAGGTATTATCGCTAGAACTGTAATAATTATACTTATTACTTATACTATTAGCAATATAACGTGCATTATTACCCATATAATGCAGTTATTATCGCCAGAACTGTAATAACTATACTTATTACTTATATTATTCTGAATATAACATGCATTATTACCCATATAATGCAGTTATTATCGCTAGAACTGTAATAACTATACTCATTACTTATATTATTAGCAATATAACGTGCATTATTACCCATATTATGCAGTTATTATCGCTAGAACTGTAATAATTATACTTATTACTTATATTGTTAGCAATATAACATGCATTATTACCCATATAATGGAGGTATTATCGCTAGAACTGTAATAATTATACTTATTACTTAGATTATTATCAATATAACATGCATTATTACCCATATAATGGAGATATTATTGCTAGAACTGTAATAATTATACTTATTACTTATATTGTTAGCAATATAACGTGCATTATTACCCATATAATGCAGTTATTATCGCTAGAACTGTAATAATTATACTTACTACTTATATTATTATCAATATAACATGCATTATTACCCATATTATGCAGTTATTATCGCTAGAACTATAATAAATATACGTACTACTTTTATTATCATCAATATAACATGCATTATTACCCATATTATGCAGTTATTATCGATAGAACTGTAATAAATATACTTATTACTTTTATTATTATCAATATAACATGCACTATTTGCCATATTTTACTATTATTATCGCTAGAACTATAATAATTATACTTATTACTCCCGATATTATCAATATAACATGCATTATTACCCATATAATGCAGTTATTATCGCTAGAACTGTAATAATTATACCTATTACTTATATTATTATCAATAAAACATGCATTATTACCCATATAATGCAGTTATAATCGCTAGAACTGTAATAATTGTACTCATTACTTATATTATTAGCAATATAACGTGCATTATTACCCATATTATGCAGTTATTATCGCTAGAACTGTAATAATTATACTTATTACTTATATCACTATCAATATAACATGCATTATTACCCATATAATGGAGGTATTATCGCTAGAACTGTAATAATTATACTTATTACTTATACTATTAGCAATATAACGTGCATTATTACCCATATAATGCAGTTATTATCGCCAGAACTGTAATAATTATACTTATTACTTTTACTATTATCAATATATCATGCACTATTAGCCATATTTTACTATTATTATCGCTAGAACTATAATAATTATACTTATTACTCCCGATATTATCAATATAACATGCCTTATTACGCATATAATGCAGTTATTATCGCTAGAACTGTAATAAATATACTTACTACTTTCATTATCATCAATATAACATGCATTATTACCCATATTATGCAGTTATTATCGCTAGAGCTATAATAAATATACGTATTACTTTTATTATCATCAATATAGCATGCATTATTACCCATATTATGCAGTTATTATCGCTAGAACTATAATAAATATACGTATTACTTTTATTATCATCAATATAACATGCATTATTACCCATATAATGCAGTTATTATCGCTAGAACTGTAATAATTATACTTATTACTTATATTATTATCAATATAACATGCATTATTACCCATATTATGCAGTTATTATCGCTAGAACTGTAATAATTGTACTCATTACTTATATTATTAGCAATATAACGTGCATTATTACCCACATTATGCAGTTATTATCGCTAGAACTGTAATAAATATACTCATTACTTATATTATTAGCAATATAACGTGCATTATTACCCATATTATGCAGTTATTATCGCTAGAACTGTAATAATTATACTTATTACTTATATTATTATCAATATAACATGCATTTTTACCCATATAATGCAGTTATTATCGCTAGAACTGTAATAATTATACTCATTACTTATATTATTAGCAATATAACGTGCATTATTACCCATATTATGCAGTTATTATCGCTAGAACTGTAATAATTATACTTATTACTTATATTGTTAGCAATATAACGTGCATTATTACCCATATAATGCAGTTATTATCGCCAGAACTGTAATAATTATACTTATTACTTATATTATTCTGAATATAACATGCATTATTACCCATATAATGCAGTTATTATCGCTAGAACTGTAATAATTATACTCATTACTTATATTATTAGCAATATAACGTGCATTATTACCCATATTATGCAGTTATTATCGCTAGAACTGTAATAATTATACTCATTACTTATATTATTAGCAATATAACGTGCATTATTACCCATATTATGCAGTTATTATCGCTAGAACGGTAATAATTATACTTATTACTTATATTGTTAGCAATATAACATGCATTATTACCCATATAATGGAGGTATTATCGCTAGAACTGTAATAATTATACTTATTACTTAGATTATTATCAATATAACATGCATTATTACCCATATAATGGAGATATTATTGCTAGAACTGTAATAATTATGCTTATTACTTATATTGTTAGCAATATAACGTGCATTATTACCCATATAATGCAGTTATTATCGCTAGAACTGTAATAATTATACTTACTACTTATATTATTATCAATATAACATGCATTATTACCCATATTATGCAGTTATTATCGCTAGAACTATAATAAATATACGTACTACTTTTATTATCATCAATATAACATGCATTATTACCCATATTATGCAGTTATTATCGATAGAACTGTAATAAATATACTTATTACTTTTATTATTATCAATATAACATGCACTATTTGCCATATTTTACTATTATTATCGCTAGAACTATAATAATTATACTTATTACTCCCGATATTATCAATATAACATGCATTATTACCCATATAATGCAGTTATTATCGCTAGAACTGTAATAATTATACTTATTACTTATATTATTATCAATAAAACATGCATTATTACCCATATAATGCAGTTATAATCGCTAGAACTGTAATAATTGTACTCATTACTTATATTATTAGCAATATAACGTGCATTATTACCCATATTATGCAGTTATTATCGCTAGAACTGTAATAAATATACTCATTACTTATATTATTAGCAATATAACGTGCATTATTACCCATATTATGCAGTTATTATCGCTAGAACTGTAATAATTATACTTATTACTTATATTATTATCAATATAACATGCATTTTTACCCATATAATGCAGTTATTATCGCTAGAACTGTAATAATTATACTTATTACTTATATTATTATCAATATAACATGCATTATTACCCATATAATGGAGGTATTATCGCAAGAACTGTAATAATTATACTTATTACTTATATTATTATCAATATAACATGCATTTTTACCCATATAATGCAGTTATTATCGCTAGAACTGTAATAATTATACTCATTACTTATATTATTAGCAATATAACGTGCATTATTACCCATATTATGCAGTTATTATCGCTAGAACTGTAATAATTATACTTATTACTTATATTGTTAGCAATATAACGTGCATTATTACCCATATAATGCAGTTATTATCGCCAGAACTGTAATAATTATACTTATTACTTATATTATTCTGAATATAACATGCATTATTACCCATATAATGCAGTTATTATCGCTAGAACTGTAATAATTATACTCATTACTTATATTATTAGCAATATAACGTGCATTATTACCCATATTATGCAGTTATTATCGCTAGAACTGTAATAATTATACTCATTACTTATATTATTAGCAATATAACGTGCATTATTACCCATATTATGCAGTTATTATCGCTAGAACGGTAATAATTATACTTATTACTTATATTGTTAGCAATATAACATGCATTATTACCCATATAATGGAGGTATTATCGCTAGAACTGTAATAATTATACTTATTACTTAGATTATTATCAATATAACATGCATTATTACCCATATAATGGAGATATTATTGCTAGAACTGTAATAATTATGCTTATTACTTATATTGTTAGCAATATAACGTGCATTATTACCCATATAATGCAGTTATTATCGCTAGAACTGTAATAATTATACTTACTACTTATATTATTATCAATATAACATGCATTATTACCCATATTATGCAGTTATTATCGCTAGAACTATAATAAATATACGTACTACTTTTATTATCATCAATATAACATGCATTATTACCCATATTATGCAGTTATTATCGATAGAACTGTAATAAATATACTTATTACTTTTATTATTATCAATATAACATGCACTATTTGCCATATTATACTATTATTATCGCTAGAACTATAATAATTATACTTATTACTCCCGATATTATCAATATAACATGCATTATTACCCATATAATGCAGTTATTATCGCTAGAACTGTAATAATTATACTTATTACTTATATTATTATCAATAAAACATGCATTATTACCCATATAATGCAGTTATAATCGCTAGAACTGTAATAATTGTACTCATTACTTATATTATTAGCAATATAACGTGCATTATTACCCATATTATGCAGTTATTATCGCTAGAACTGTAATAATTATACTTATTACTTATATTATTATCAATATAACATGCATTATTACCCATATAATGGAGGTATTATCGCAAGAACTGTAATAATTATACTTATTACTTATACTATTAGCAATATAACGTGCATTATTACCCATATAATGCAGTTATTATCGCCAGAACTGTAATAATTATACTTATTACTTATATTATTCTCAATATAACATGCATTATTACCCATATAATGCAGTTATTATCGCTAGAACTGTAATAATTATACTTATTACTTATATTATTATCAACATAACATGCATTATTACCCATATAATGGAGATATTATTGCTAGAACTGTAATAATTATACTTATTACTTATACTATTAGCAATATAACGTGCATTGTTACCCATATAACGCAGTTATTATCGCCAGAACTGTAATAATTATACTTATTACTTATATTATTCTGAATATAACATGCATTATTACCCATATAATGCAGTTATTATCGCTAGAACTGTAATAATTATACTCATTACTTGTATTATTAGCAATATAACGTGCATTATTACCCATATTATGCAGTTATTATCGCTAGAACTGTAATAATTATACTTATTACTTATATTGTTAGCAATATAACGTGCATTATTACCCATATAATGCAGTTATTATCGCCAGAACTGTAATAATTATACTTATTACTTATATTATTCTGAATATAACATGCATTATTACCCATATAATGCAGTTATTATCGCTAGAACTGTAATAATTATACTCATTACTTATATTATTAGCAATATAACGTGCATTATTACCCATATTATGCAGTTATTATCGCTAGAACTGTAATAATTATACTTATTACTTATATTGTTAGCAATATAACATGCATTATTACCCATATAATGGAGGTATTATCGCTAGAACTGTAATAATTATACTTATTACTTAGATTATTATCAATATAACATGCATTATTACCCATATAATGGAGATATTATTGCTAGAACTGTAATAATTATGCTTATTACTTATATTGTTAGCAATATAACGTGCATTATTACCCATATAATGCAGTTATTATCGCTAGAACTGTAATAATTATACTTACTACTTATATTATTATCAATATAACATGCATTATTACCCATATTATGCAGTTATTATCGCTAGAACTATAATAAATATACGTACTACTTTTATTATCATCAATATAACATGCATTATTACCCATATTATGCAGTTATTATCGATAGAACTGTAATAAATATACTTATTACTTTTATTATTATCAATATAACATGCACTATTTGCCATATTTTACTATTATTATCGCTAGAACTATAATAATTATACTTATTACTCCCGATATTATCAATATAACATGCATTATTACCCATATAATGCAGTTATTATCGCTAGAACTGTAATAATTATACTTATTACTTATATTATTATCAATAAAACATGCATTATTACCCATATAATGCAGTTATAATCGCTAGAACTGTAATAATTGTACTCATTACTTATATTATTAGCAATATAACGTGCATTATTACCCATATTATGCAGTTATTATCGCTAGAACTGTAATAATTATACTTATTACTTATATTATTATCAATATAACATGCATTATTACCCATATAATGGAGGTATTATCGCAAGAACTGTAATAATTATACTTATTACTTATACTATTAGCAATATAACGTGCATTATTACCCATATAATGCAGTTATTATCGCCAGAACTGTAATAATTATACTTATTACTTATATTATTCTCAATATAACATGCATTATTACCCATATAATGCAGTTATTATCGCTAGAACTGTAATAATTATACTTATTACTTATATTATTATCAACATAACATGCATTATTACCCATATAATGGAGATATTATTGCTAGAACTGTAATAATTATACTTATTACTTATACTATTAGCAATATAACGTGCATTGTTACCCATATAACGCAGTTATTATCGCCAGAACTGTAATAATTATACTTATTACTTATATTATTCTGAATATAACATGCATTATTACCCATATAATGCAGTTATTATCGCTAGAACTGTAATAATTATACTCATTACTTGTATTATTAGCAATATAACGTGCATTATTACCCATATTATGCAGTTATTATCGCTAGAACTGTAATAATTATACTTATTACTTATATTGTTAGCAATATAACGTGCATTATTACCCATATAATGCAGTTATTATCGCCAGAACTGTAATAATTATACTTATTACTTATATTATTCTGAATATAACATGCATTATTACCCATATAATGCAGTTATTATCGCTAGAACTGTAATAATTATACTCATTACTTATATTATTAGCAATATAACGTGCATTATTACCCATATTATGCAGTTATTATCGCTAGAACTGTAATAATTATACTCATTACTTATATTATTAGCAATATAACGTGCATTATTACCCATATTATGCAGTTATTATCGCTAGAACTGTAATAATTATACTTATTACTTATATTGTTAGCAATATAACATGCATTATTACCCATATAATGGAGGTATTATCGCTAGAACTGTAATAATTATACTTATTACTTAGATTATTATCAATATAACATGCATTATTACCCATATAATGGATATATTATTGCTAGAACTGTAATAATTATGCTTATTACTTATATTGTTAGCAATATAACGTGCATTATTACCCATATAATGCAGTTATTATCGCTAGAACTGTAATAATTATACTTACTACTTATATTATTATCAATATAACATGCATTATTACCCATATTATGCAGTTATTATCGCTAGAACTATAATAAATATACGTACTACTTTTATTATCATCAATATAACATGCATTATTACCCATATTATGCAGTTATTATCGATAGAACTGTAATAAATATACTTATTACTTTTATTATTATCAATATAACATGCACTATTTGCCATATTTTACTATTATTATCGCTAGAACTATAATAATTATACTTATTACTCCCGATATTATCAATATAACATGCATTATTACCCATATAATGCAGTTATTATCGCTAGAACTGTAATAATTATACTTATTACTTATATTATTATCAATAAAACATGCATTATTACCCATATAATGCAGTTATAATCGCTAGAACTGTAATAATTGTACTGATTACTTATATTATTAGCAATATAACGTGCATTATTACCCATATTATGCAGTTATTATCGCTAGAACTGTAATAATTATACTTATTACTTATATTATTATCAAAATAACATGCATTATTACCCATATAATGGAGATATTATTGCTAGAACTGTAATAATTATACTTATTACTTATACTATTAGCAATATAACGTGCATTGTTACCCATATAACGCAGTTATTATCGCCAGAACTGTAATAATTATACTTATTACTTATATTATTCTGAATATAACATGCATTATTACCCATATAATGCAGTTATTATCGCTAGAACTGTAATAATTATACTCATTACTTGTATTATTAGCAATATAACGTGCATTATTACCCATATTATGCAGTTATTATCGCTAGAACTGTAATAATTATACTTATTACTTATATTGTTAGCAATATAACGTGCATTATTACCCATATAATGCAGTTATTATCGCCAGAACTGTAATAATTATACTTATTACTTATATTATTCTGAATATAACATGCATTATTACCCATATAATGCAGTTATTATCGCTAGAACTGTAATAATTATACTCATTACTTATATTATTAGCAATATAACGTGCATTATTACCCATATTATGCAGTTATTATCGCTAGAACTGTAATAATTATACTCATTACTTATATTATTAGCAATATAACGTGCATTATTACCCATATTATGCAGTTATTATCGCTAGAACTGTAATAATTATACCTATTACTTATATTATTATCAATAAAACATGCATTATTACCCATATAATGCAGTTATAATCGCTAGAACTGTAATAATTATACTTATTACTTAGATTATTATCAATATAACGTGCATTATTACCCATATTATGCAGTTATTATCGCTAGAACTGTAATAATTATACTTATTACTTATATCACTATCAATATAACATGCATTATTACCCATATAATGGAGGTATTATCGCTAGAACTGTAATAATTATACTTATTACTTAGATTATTATCAATATAACATGCATTATTACCCATATTATGCAGTTATTATCGCTAGAACTATAATAAATATACGTATTACTTTTATTATCATCAATATAAAATGCATTATTACCCATATAATGCAGTTATTATCGCTAGAACTGTAATAATTATACTCATTACTTATATTATTAGCAATATAACGTGCATTATTACCCATATTATGCAGTTATTATCGCTAGAACTGTAATAATTATACTTATTACTTACATCACTATCAATATAACATGCATTATTACCCATATAATGGAGGTATTATCGCTAGAACTGTAATAATTATACTTATTACTTATACTATTAGCAATATAACGTGCATTATTACCCATATAATGCAGTTATTATCGCCAGAACTGTAATAATTATACTTATTACTTTTACTATTATCAATATATCATGCACTATTAGCCATATTTTACTATTATTATCGCTAGAACTATAATAATTATACTTATTACTCCCGATATTATCAATATAACATGCCTTATTACGCATATAATGCAGTTATTATCGCTAGAACTGTAATAAATATACTTACTACTTTCATTATCATCAATATAACATGCATTATTACCCATATTATGCAGTTATTATCGCTAGAGCTATAATAAATATACGTATTACTTTTATTATCATCAATATAGCATGCATTATAACCCATATTATGCAGTTATTATCGCTAGAACTATAATAAATATACGTATTACTTTTATTATCATCAATATAACATGCATTATTACCCATATAATGCAGTTATTATCGCTAGAACTGTAATAATTATACTTATTACTTATATTATTATCAATATAACATGCATTATTACCCATATTATGCAGTTATTATCGCTAGAACTGTAATAATTGTACTCATTACTTATATTATTAGCAATATAACGTGCATTATTACCCACATTATGCAGTTATTATCGCTAGAACTGTAATAAATATACTCATTACTTATATTATTAGCAATATAACGTGCATTATTACCCATATTATGCAGTTATTATCGCTAGAACTGTAATAATTATACTTATTACTTATATTATTATCAATATAACATGCATTTTTACCCATATAATGCAGTTATTATCGCTAGAACTGTAATAATTATACTTATTACTTATATTGTTAGCAATATAACGTGCATTATTACCCATATAATGCAGTTATTATCGCTAGAACTATAATAATTATACTTATTACTCCCGATATTATCAATATAACATGCCTTATTACGCATATAATGCAGTTATTATCGCTAGAACTGTAATAATTGTACTCATTACTCATATTATTAGCAATATAACGTGCATTATTACCCATATAATGCAGTTATTATCGCCAGAACTGTAATAATTATACTTATTACTTATATTATTCTCAATATAACATGCATTATTACCCATATAATGCAGTTATTATCGCTAGAACTATAATAAATATACGTATTACTTTCATTATCATCAATATAACATGCATTATTACCCATATAATGGAGGTATTATCGCTAGAACTGTAATAATTATACTTATTACTTATATTATTATCAATATAACATGCATTATTACCCATATTATGCAGTTATTATCGATAGAACTGTAATAAATACACTTATTACTTTTACTATTATCAATATGTCATGCACTATTAGCCATATTTTAGTATTATTATCGCTAGAACTATAATAATTATACTTATTACTCCCGATATTATCAATATAACATGCCTTATTACCCATATAATGCAGTTATTATCGCTAGAACTGTAATAATTATACTCATTACTTATATTATTAGCAATATAACGTGCATTATTACCCATATTATGCAGTTATTATCGCTAGAACTGTAATAATTATACTTATTACTTATATTATTATCAATATAACATGCATTATTACCCATATAATGGAGGTATTATCGCAAGAACTGTAATAATTATACTTATTACTTATACTATTAGCAATATAACGTGCATTATTACCCATATAATGCAGTTATTATCGCCAGAACTGTAATAATTATACTTATTACTTATATTATTCTCAATATAACATGCATTATTACCCATATAATGCAGTTATTATCGCTAGAACTGTAATAATTATACTTATTACTTATATTATTAGCAATATAACGTGCATTATTACCCATATAATGCAGTTATTATCGCTAGAACTGTAATAATTATACTTATTACTTATATTATTATCAATATAACATGCATTATTACCCATATAATGGAGGTATTATCGCAAGAACTGTAATAATTATACTTATTACTTATACTATTCGCAATATAACGTGCATTATTACCCACATAATGCAGTTATTATCGCCAGAACTGTAATAATTATACTTATTACTTATATTATTCTCAATATAACATGCATTATTACCCATGTAATGCGGTTATTATCGCTAGAACTGTAATAATTATACTTATTACTTATATTATTATCAATATAACATGCATTTTTACCCATATAATGCAGTTATTATCGCTAGAACTGTAATAATTATACTTATTACTTA
Organism: Megachile leachella; assembly: GCA_963576845.1. Lineage (NCBI taxonomy): Eukaryota > Metazoa > Arthropoda > Insecta > Hymenoptera > Megachilidae > Megachile > Megachile leachella. Next base: position 1,691,404 of record CAUYWW010000111.1, on the reverse strand, counting down.
TACTATTAGCAATATAACATGCACTATCTGCCATATTTTACTATTATTATCGCTAGAACTATAATAATTATACTTATTACTCCCGATATTATCAATATAACATGCCTTATTACGCATATAATGCAGTTATTATCGCTAGAACTGTAATAATTGTACTCATTACTCATATTATTAGCAATATAACGTGCATTATTACCCATATAATGCAGTTATTATCGCCAGAACTGTAATAATTATACTTATTACTTATATTATTCTCAATATAACATGCATTATTACCCATATAATGCAGTTATTATCGCTAGAACTATAATAAATATACGTATTACTTTCATTATCATCAATATAACATGCATTATTACCCATATAATGGAGGTATTATCGCTAGAACTGTAATAATTATACTTATTACTTATATTATTATCAATATAACATGCATTATTACCCATATTATGCAGTTCTTATCGATAGAACTGTAATAAATACACTTATTACTTTTACTATTATCAATATGTCATGCACTATTAGCCATATTTTAGTATTATTATCGCTAGAACTATAATAATTATACTTATTACTCCCGATATTATCAATATAACATGCCTTATTACCCATATAATGCAGTTATTATCGCTAGAACTGTAATAATTATACTCATTACTTATATTATTAGCAATATAACGTGCATTATTACCCATATTATGCAGTTATTATCGCTAGAACTGTAATAATTATACTTATTACTTATATTATTATCAATATAACATGCATTATTACCCATATAATGGAGGTATTATCGCAAGAACTGTAATAATTATACTTATTACTTATACTATTAGCAATATAACGTGCATTATTACCCATATAATGCAGTTATTATCGCCAGAACTGTAATAATTATACTTATTACTTATATTATTCTCAATATAACATGCATTATTACCCATATAATGCAGTTATTATCGCTAGAACTGTAATAATTATACTTATTACTTATATTATTAGCAATATAACGTGCATTATTACCCATATAATGCAGTTATTATCGCTGGAACTGTAATAATTATACTTATTACTTATATTATTATCAATATAACATGCATTATTACCCATATTATGCAGTTATTATCGCTAGAACTGTAATAATTGTACTCATTACTTATATTATTAGCAATATAACGTGCATTATTACCCACATTATGCAGTTATTATCGCTAGAACTGTAATAAATATACTCATTACTTATATTATTAGCAATATAACGTGCATTATTACCCATATTATGCAGTTATTATCGCTAGAACTGTAATAATTATACTTATTACTTATATTATTATCAATATAACATGCATTTTTACCCATATAATGCAGTTATTATCGCTAGAACTGTAATAATTATACTTATTACTTATATTGTTAGCAATATAACGTGCATTATTACCCATATAATGCAGTTATTATCGCTAGAACTATAATAATTATACTTATTACTCCCGATATTATCAATATAACATGCCTTATTACGCATATAATGCAGTTATTATCGCTAGAACTGTAATAATTGTACTCATTACTCATATTATTAGCAATATAACGTGCATTATTACCCATATAATGCAGTTATTATCGCCAGAACTGTAATAATTATACTTATTACTTATATTATTCTCAATATAACATGCATTATTACCCATATAATGCAGTTATTATCGCTAGAACTATAATAAATATACGTATTACTTTCATTATCATCAATATAACATGCATTATTACCCATATAATGGAGGTATTATCGCTAGAACTGTAATAATTATACTTATTACTTATATTATTATCAATATAACATGCATTATTACCCATATAATGCAGTTATTATCGCCAGAACTGTAATAATTATACTTATTACTTATATTATTCTCAATATAACATGCATTATTACCCATATAATGCAGTTATTATCGCTAGAACTGTAATAATTATACTTATTACTTATATTATTAGCAATATAACGTGCATTATTACCCATATAATGCAGTTATTATCGCTAGAACTGTAATAATTATACTTATTACTTATACTATTCGCAATATAACGTGCATTATTACCCACATAATGCAGTTATTATCGCCAGAACTGTAATAATTATACTTATTACTTATATTATTCTCAATATAACATGCATTATTACCCATATAATGCGGTTATTATCGCTAGAACTGTAATAATTATACTTATTACTTATATTATTATCAATATAACATGCATTTTTACCCATATAATGCAGTTATTATCGCTAGAACTGTAATAATTATACTTATTACTTATACTATTAGCAATATAACATGCACTATTTGCCATATTTTACTATTATTATCGCTAGAACTATAATAATTATACTTATTACTCCCGATATTATCAATATAACATGCATTATTACCCATATAATGGAGGTATTATCGCAAGAACTGTAATAATTATACTTATTACTTATACTATTCGCAATATAACGTGCATTATTACCCACATAATGCAGTTATTATCGCCAGAACTGTAATAATTATACTTATTACTTATATTATTCTCAATATAACATGCATTATTACCCATATAATGCGGTTATTATCGCTAGAACTGTAATAATTATACTTATTACTTATATTATTATCAATATAACATGCATTTTTACCCATATAATGCAGTTATTATCGCTAGAACTGTAATAATTATACTTATTACTTATACTATTAGCAATATAACATGCACTATTTGCCATATTTTACTATTATTATCGCTAGAACTATAATAATTATACTTATTACTCCCGATATTATCAATATAACATGCATTATTACCCATATAATGCAGTTATTATCGCTAGAACTGTAATAATTATACTTATTACTTATATTGTTAGCAATATAACATGCATTATTACCCATATAATGCAGTTATTATCGCTAGAACTGTAATAATTATACTTATTACTTATACTATTATCAATAAAACATGCATTATTACCCATATTATGCAGTTATTATCGCTAGAACTATAATAAATATACGTATTACTTTTATTATCATCAATATAACATGCATTATTACCCATATAATGCAGTTATTATCGCTAGAACTGTAATAATTATACTTATTACTTATACCATTATCAATATAACATGCATTATTACCCATATAATGGAGGTATTATCGCTAGAACTGTAATAATTATACTTATTACTTAGATTATTATCAATATAACATGCATTATTACCCATATTATGCAGTTATTATCGCTAGAACTATAATAAATATACGTATTACTTTTATTATCATCAATATAACATGCATTATTACCCATATAATGCAGTTATTATCGCTAGAACTGTAATAATTATACTCATTACTTATATTATTAGCAATATAACGTGCATTATTACCCATATTATGCAGTTATTATCGCTAAAACTGTAATAATTATACTTATTACTTATATTATTATCAATATAACATGCATTATTACCCATATAATGGAGGTATTATCGCTAGAACTGTAATAATTATACTTATTACTTATACTATTAGCAATATAACGTGCATTATTACCCATATAATGCAGTTATTATCGCCAGAACTGTAATAATTATACTTATTACTTATATTATTCTCAATATAACATGCATTATTACCCATATAATGGAGGTATTATCGCAAGAACTGTAATAATTATACTTATTACTTATACTATTAGCAATATAACGTGCATTATTACCCATATAATGCAGTTATTATCGCCAGAACTGTAATAATTATACTTATTACTTATATTATTCTCAATATAACATGCATTATTACCCATATAATGCAGTTATTATCGCTAGAACTGTAATAATTATACTCATTACTTATATTATTAGCAATATAACGTGCATTATTACCCATATTATGCAGTTATTATCGCTAGAACTGTAATAATTATACTTATTACTTATATTATTATCAATATAACATGCATTATTACCCATATAATGGAGGTATTATCGCAAGAACTGTAATAATTATACTTATTACTTATACTATTAGCAATATAACGTGCATTGTTACCCATATAATGCAGTTATTATCGCCAGAACTGTAATAATTATACTTATTACTTATATTATTCTCAATATAGCATGCATTATTACCCATATAATGCAGTTATTATCGCTAGAACTGTAATAATTATACTTATTACTTATATTATTATCAACATAACGTGCATTGTTACCCATATAATGCAGTTATTATCGCTAGAACTGTAATAATTATACTTATTACTTATATTATTATCAATATAACATGCATTATTACCCATATAATGGAGGTATTATCGCAAGAACTGTAATAATTATACTTATTACTTATACTATTAGCAATATAACGTGCATTATTACCCATATAATGCAGTTATTATCGCCAGAACTGTAATAATTATACTTACTACTTATATTATTATCAATATAACATGCATTATTACCCATATTATGCAGTTATTATCGATAGAACTGTAATAAATATACTTATTACTTTTATTATTATCAATATAACATGCACTATTTGCCATATTTTACTATTATTATCGCTAGAACTATAATAATTATACTTATTACTCCCGATATTATCAATATAACATGCATTATTACCCATATAATGCAGTTATTATCGCTAGAACTGTAATAATTATACTTATTACTTATATTGTTAGCAATATAACATGCATTATTATCCATATAATGCAGTTATTATCGCTAGAACTGTAATAATTATACTTATTACTTATATCACTATCAATATAACATGCATTATTACCCATATAATGGATGTATTATCGCTAGAACTGTAATAATTATACTTATTACTTATACTATTAGCAATATAACGTGCATTATTACCCATATAATGCAGTTATTATCGCCAGAACTGTAATAATTATACTTATTACTTATATTATTCTCAATATAACATGCATTATTACCCATATAATGCAGTTATTATCGCTAGAACTGTAATAATTTTACTTATTACTTATATTATTATCAACATAACATGCATTATTACCCATATAATGGAGATATTATTGCTAGAACTGTAATAATTATACTTATTACTTATACTATTAGCAATATAACGTGCATTGTTACCCATATAACGCAGTTAATATCGCCAGAACTGTAATAATTATACTTATTACTTATATTATTCTCAATATAACATGCATTATTACCCATATTATGCAGTTATTATCGCAAGAACTATAATAAATATACGTATTACTTTCATTATTATCAATATAACATGCATTATTACCCATATTATGCAGTTATTATCGCTAGAACTATAATAAATATACGTATTACTTTTATTATCATCAATATAACATGCATTTTTACCCATATAATGCAGTTATTATCGCTAGAACTGTAATAATTATACTTATTACTTATATTGTTAGCAATATAACGTGCATTATTACCCATATAATGCAGTTATTATCGCTAGAACTGTAATAATTATACTTACTACTTATATTATTCTCAATATAACATGCATTATTACCCATATAATGCAGTTATTATCGCTAGAACTATAATAAATATACGTATTACTTTCATTATCATCAATATAACATGCATTATTACCCATATAATTGAGGTATTATCGCTAGAACTGTAATAATTATACTTATTACTTGTATTATTATCAATATAACATGCATTATTACCCATATTATGCAGTTATTATCGATAGAACTGTAATAAATACACTTATTACTTTTACTATTATCAATATATAATGCACTATTAGCCATATTTTACTATTATTATCGCTAGAACTATAATAATTATACTTATTACTCCCGATATTATCAATATAACATGCCTTATTACCCATATAATGCAGTTATTATCGCTAGAACTGTAATAATTATACTCATTACTTATATTATTAGCAATATAACGTGCATTATTACCCATATTATGCAGTTATTATCGCTAGAACTGTAATAATTATACTTATTACTTATATTATTATCAATATAACATGCATTATTACCCATATAATGGAGGTATTATCGCTAGAACTGTAATAATTATACTTATTACTTATATTATTATCAATATAACATGCATTATTACCCATATTATGCAGTTATTATCGATAGAACTGTAATAAATACACTTATTACTTTTACTATTATCAATATATAATGCACTATTAGCCATATTTTACTATTATTATCGCTAGAACTATAATAATTATGCTTATTACTCCCGATATTATCAATATAACATGCCTTATTACCCATATAATGCAGTTATTATCGCTAGAACTGTAATAATTATACTCATTACTTATATTATTAGCAATATAACGTGCATTATTACCCATATTATGCAGTTATTATCGCTAGAACTGTAATAATTATACTTATTACTTATATTATTATCAATATAACATGCATTATTACCCATATAATGGAGGTATTATCGCTAGAACTGTAATAATTATACTTATTACTTATACTATTAGCAATATAACGTGCATTATTACCCATATAATGCAGTTATTATCGCCAGAACTGTAATAATTATACTTATTACTTATATTATTCTCAATATAACATGCATTATTACCCATATAATGCAGTTATTATCGCTAGAACTGTAATAATTATACATATTACTTATATTATTATCAACATAACATGCATTATTACCCATATAATGGAGGTATTATCGCTAGAACTGTAATAATTATACTTATTACTTATACTATTAGCAATATAACATGCATTATTACCCATATAATGCAGTTATTATCGCCAGAACTGTAATAATTATACTTATTACTTATATTATTCTCAATATAACATGCATTATTACCCATATAATGCAGTTATTATCGCTAGAACTGTAATAATTATACTCATTACTTATATTATTAGCAATATAACGTGCATTATTACCCATATTATGCAGTTATTATCGATAGAACTGTAATAAATATACTTATTACTTTTACTATTATCAATATATCATGCACTATTAGCCATATTTTACTATTATTATCGCTAGAACTATAATAATTATACTTATTACTCCCGATATTATCAATATAACATGCCTTATTACGCATATAATGCAGTTATTATCGCTAGAACTGTAATAAATATACGTATTACTTTTATTATCATCAATATAACGTGCATTATTACCCATATTATGCAGTTATTATCGCTAGAACTGTAATAAATATACTCATTACTTATATTATTAGCAATATAACGTGCATTATTACCCATATTATGCAGTTATTATCGCTAGAACTGTAATAATTATACTTATTACTTATATTATTATCAATATAACGTGCATTATTACCCATATTATGCAGTTATTATCGCTAGAACTGTAATAATTATACTTATTACTTATATTATTATCAATATAACATGCATTTTTACCCATATAATGCAGTTATTATCGCTAGAACTGTAATAATTATACTTATTACTAATATTGTTAGCAATATAACGTGCATTATTACCCATATAATGCAGTTATTATCGCTAGAACTGTAATAATTATACTTACTACTTATATTATTCTCAATATAACATGCATTATTACCCATATTATGCAGTTATTATCGCTAGAACTATAATAAACATACGTATTACTTTCATTATCATCAACATAACATGCATTATTACCCATATTATGCAGTTATTATCGATAGAACTGTAATAAATATACTTATTACTTTTACTATTATCAATATAACATGCACTATTTGCCATATTTTACTATTATTATCGCTAGAACTATAATAATTATACTTATTACTCCCGATATTATCAATATAACATGCATTATTACCCATATAATGCAGTTATTATCGCTAGAACTGTGATAATTATACTTATTACTTATATTATTAGCAATATAACGTGCATTATTACCCATATAATGCAGTTATTATCGCTAGAACTGTAATAATTATACTTATTACTTATATTATTATCAATATAACATTCATTATTACCCATATAATGGAGGTATTATCGCAAGAACTGTAATAATTATACTTATTACTTATACTATTAGCAATATAACGTGCATTATTACCCATATAATGCAGTTATTATCGCCAGAACTGTAATAATTATACTTATTACTTATACTATTCTCAATATAACATGCATTATTACCCATATTATGCAGTTATTATCGCTAGAACTATAATAAATATACGTATTACTTTCATTATCATCAATATAACATGCATTATTACCCATATAATGGAGGTATTATCGCTAGAACTGTAATAATTATACTTATTACTTATATTATTATCAATATAACATGCATTATTACCCATATTATGCAGTTATTATCGATAGAACTGTAATAAATACACTTATTACTTTTACTATTATCAATATATAATGCACTATTAGCCATATTTTACTATTATTATCGCTAGAACTATAATAATTATACTTATTACTCCCGATATTATCAATATAACATGCCTTATTACCCATATAATGCAGTTATTATCGCTAGAACTGTAATAATTATACTCATTACTTATATTATTAGCAATATAACGTGCATTATTACCCATATTATGCAGTTATTATCGATAGAACTGTAATAATTATACTTATTACTTATATTATTATCAATATAACATGCATTATTACCCATATAATGGGGGTATTATCGCTAGAACTGTAATAATTATACTTGTTACTTATACTATTAGCAATATAACGTGCATTATTACCCATATAATGCAGTTATTATCGCCAGAACTGTAATAAATATACTTATTACTTATATTATTCTCAATATAACATGCATTATTACCCATATAATGCAGTTATTATCGCTAGAACTGTAATAATTATACTTATTACTTATATTATTCTCAATATAACATGCATTATTACCCATATAATGCAGTTATTATCGCTAGAACTGTAATAATTATACTCATTACTTATATTATTAGCAATATAACGTGCATTATTACCCATATTATGCAGTTATTATCGATAGAACTGTAATAAATACACTTATTACTTTTACTATTATCAATATATAATGCACTATTAGCCATATTTTACTATTATTATCGCTAGAACTATAATAATTATACTTATTACTCCCGATATTATCAATATAACATGCCTTATTACCCATATAATGCAGTTATTATCGCTCGAACTGTAATAATTATACTCATTACTTATATTATTAGCAATATAACGTGCATTATTACCCATATTATGCAGTTATTATCGCTAGAACTGTAATAATTATACTTATTACTTATATTATTATCAATATAACATGCATTATTACCCATATAATGGAGGTATTATCGCTAGAACTGTAATAATTATACTTATTACTTATATTATTATCAATATAACATGCATTATTACCCATATTATGCAGTTATTATCGATAGAACTGTAATAAATACACTTATTACTTTTACTATTATCAATATATAATGCACTATTAGCCATATTTTACTATTATTATCGCTAGAACTATAATAATTATACTTATTACTCCCGATATTATCAATATAACATGCCTTATTACCCATATAATGCAGTTATTATCGCTAGAACTGTAATAATTATACTCATTACTTATATTATTAGCAATATAACGTGCATTATTACCCATATTATGCAGTTATTATCGCTAGAACTGTAATAATTATACTTATTACTTATATTATTATCAATATAACATGCATTATTACCCATATAATGGAGGTATTATCGCTAGAACTGTAATAATTATACTTATTACTTATACTATTAGCAATATAACGTGCATTATTACCCATATAATGCAGTTATTATCGCCAGAACTGTAATAATTATACTTATTACGTATATTATTCTCAATATAACATGCATTATTACCCATATAATGCAGTTATTATCGCTAGAACTGTAATAATTATACATATTACTTATATTATTATCAACATAACATGCATTATTACCCATATAATGGAGGTATTATCGCTAGAACTGTAATAATTATACTTATTACTTATACTATTAGCAATATAACATGCATTATTACCCATATAATGCAGTTATTATCGCCAGAACTGTAATAATTATACTTATTACTTATATTATTCTCAATAATAACATGCATTATTACCCATATAATGCAGTTATTATCGCTAGAACTGTAATAATTATACTCATTACTTATATTATTAGCAATATAACGTGCATTATTACCCATATTATGCAGGTATTATCGATAGAACTGTAATAAATATACTTATTACTTTTACTATTATCAATATATCATGCACTATTAGCCATATTTTACTATTATTATCGCTAGAACTATAATAATTATACTTATTACTCCCGATATTATCAATATAACATGCCTTATTACGCATATAATGCAGTTATTATCGCTAGAACTGTAATAAATATACGTATTACTTTTATTATCATCAATATAACGTGCATTATTACCCATATTATGCAGTTATTATCGCTAGAACTGTAATAAATATACTCATTACTTATATTATTAGCAATATAACGTGCATTATTACCCATATTATGCAGTTATTATCGCTAGAACTGTAATAATTATACTTATTACTTATATTATTATCAATATAACGTGCATTATTACCCATATTATGCAGTTATTATCGCTAGAACTGTAATAATTATACTTATTACTTATATTATTATCAATATAACATGCATTTTTACCCATATAATGCAGTTATTATCGCTAGAACTGTAATAATTATACTTATTACTTATATTGTTAGCTATATAACGTGCATTATTACCCATATAATGCAGTTATTATCGCTAGAACTGTAATAATTATACTTACTACTTATATTATTCTCAATATAACATGCATTATTACCCATATTATGCAGTTATTATCGCTAGAACTATAATAAACATACGTATTACTTTCATTATCATCAACATAACATGCATTATTACCCATATTATGCAGTTATTATCGATAGAACTGTAATAAATATACTTATTACTTTTACTATTATCAATATAACATGCACTATTTGCCATATTTTACTATTATTATCGCTAGAACTATAATAATTATACTTATTACTCCCGATATTATCAATATAACATGCATTATTACCCATATAATGCAGTTATTATCGCTAGAACTGTGATAATTATACTTATTACTTATATTATTAGCAATATAACGTGCATTATTACCCATATAATGCAGTTATTATCGCTAGAACTGTAATAATTATACTTATTACTTATATTATTATCAATATAACATGCATTATTACCCATATAATGGAGGTATTATCGCAAGAACTGTAATAATTATACTTATTACTTATACTATTAGCAATATAACGTGCATTATTACCCATATAATGCAGTTATTATCGCCAGAACTGTAATAATTATACTTATTACTTATACTATTCTCAATATAACATGCATTATTACCCATATTATGCAGTTATTATCGCTAGAACTATAATAAATATACGTATTACTTTCATTATCATCAATATAACATGCATTATTACCCATATAATGGAGGTATTATCGCTAGAACTGTAATAATTATACTTATTACTTATATTATTATCAATATAACATGCATTATTACCCATATTATGCAGTTATTATCGATAGAACTGTAATAAATACACTTATTACTTTTACTATTATCAATATATAATGCACTATTAGCCATATTTTACTATTATTATCGCTAGAACTATAATAATTATACTTATTACTCCCGATATTATCAATATAACATGCCTTATTACCCATATAATGCAGTTATTATCGCTAGAACTGTAATAATTATACTCATTACTTATATTATTAGCAATATAACGTGCATTATTACCCATATTATGCAGTTATTATCGCTAGAACTGTAATAATTATACTCATTACTTATATTATTAGCAATATAACGTGCATTATTACCCATATAATGCAGTTATTATCGCTAGAACTATAATAAATATACGTATTACTTTTATTATCATCAATATAACATGCATTATTACCCATATAATGCAGTTATTATCGCTAGAACTGTAATAATTATACTTATTACTTATATTGTTAGCAATATAACATGCATTATTACCCATATAATGGAGATATTATTGCTAGAACTGTAATAATTATACTTATTACTTAGATTATTATCAATATAACATGCATTATTACCCATATAATGGAGATATTATTGCTAGAACTGTAATAATTATACTTATTACTTATATTGTTAGCAATATAACGTGCATTATTACCCATATAATGCAGTTATTATCACTAGAACTGTAATAATTATACTTACTACTTATATTATTATCAATATAACATGAATTATTACCCATATTATGCAGTTATTATCGCTAGAACTATAATAAATATACGTACTACTTTTATTATCATCAATATAACATGCATTATTACCCATATTATGCAGTTATTATCGATAGAACTGTAATAAATATACTTATTACTTTTATTATTATCAATATAACATGCATTATTACCCATATAATGGAGATATTATTGCTAGAACTGTAATAATTATACTTATTACTTATATTGTTAGCAATATAACGTGCATTATTACCCATATAATGCAGTTATTATCGCTAGAACTGTAATAATTATACTTACTACTTATATTATTATCAATATAACATGAATTATTACCCATATTATGCAGTTATTATCGCTAGAACTATAATAAATATACGTACTACTTTTATTATCATCAATATAACATGCATTATTACCCATATTATGCAGTTATTATCGATAGAACTGTAATAAATATACTTATTACTTTTATTATTATCAATATAACATGCATTATTACCCATATAATGGAGATATTATTGCTAGAACTGTAATAATTATACTTATTACTTATATTGTTAGCAATATAACGTGCATTATTACCCATATAATGCAGTTATTATCGCTAGAACTGTAATAATTACACTTACTACTTATATTATTATCAATATAACATGCATTATTACCCATATTATGCAGTTATTATCGCTAGAACTATAATAAATATACGTACTACTTTTATTATCATCAATATAACATGCATTATTACCCATATTATGCAGTTATTATCGATAGAACTGTAATAAATATACTTATTACTTTTATTATTATCAATATAACATGCACTATTTGCCATATTTTACTATTATTATCGCTAGAACTATAATAATTATACTTATTACTCCCGATATTATCAATATAACATGCATTATTACCCATATAATGCAGTTATTATCGCTAGAACTGTAATAATTATACTTATTACTTATATTATTATCAATAAAACATGCATTATTACCCATATAATGCAGTTATAATCGCTAGAACTGTAATAATTGTACTCATTACTTATATTATTAGCAATATAACGTGCATTATTACCCATATTATGCAGTTATTATCGCTAGAACTGTAATAATTATACTTATTACTTATATCACTATCAATATAACATTCATTATTACCCATATAATGGAGGTATTATCACTAGAACTGTAATAATTATACTTATTACTTAGATTATTATCAATATAACATGCATTATTACCCATATTATGCAGTTATTATCGCTAGAACTATAATAAATATACGTATTACTTTTATTATCATCAATATAACATGCATTATTACCCATATAATGCAGTTATTATCGCTAGAACTGTAATAATTATACTTATTACTTATATTGTTAGCAATATAACATGCATTATTACCCATATAATGGAGATATTATTGCTAGAACTGTAATAATTATACTTATTACTTAGATTATTATCAATATAACATGCATTATTACCCATATAATGGAGATATTATTGCTAGAACTGTAATAATTATACTTATTACTTATATTGTTAGCAATATAACGTGCATTATTACCCATATTATGCAGTTATTATCGCTAGAACTGTAATAATTATACTTACTACTTATATTATTATCAATATAACATGAATTATTACCCATATTATGCAGTTATTATCGCTAGAACTATAATAAATATACGTACTACTTTTATTATCATCAATATAACATGCATTATTACCCATATTATGCAGTTATTATCGATAGAACTGTAATAAATATACTTATTACTTTTATTATTATCAATATAACATGCATTATTACCCATATAATGGAGATATTATTGCTAGAACTGTAATAATTATACTTATTACTTATATTGTTAGCAATATAACGTGCATTATTACCCATATAATGCAGTTATTATCGCTAGAACTGTAATAATTACACTTACTACTTATATTATTATCAATATAACATGCATTATTACCCATATTATGCAGTTATTATCGCTAGAACTATAATAAATATACGTACTACTTTTATTATCATCAATATAACATGCATTATTACCCATATTATGCAGTTATTATCGATAGAACTGTAATAAATATACTTATTACTTTTATTATTATCAATATAACATGCACTATTTGCCATATTTTACTATTATTATCGCTAGAACTATAATAATTATACTTATTACTCCCGATATTATCAATATAACATGCATTATTACCCATATAATGCAGTTATTATCGCTAGAACTGTAATAATTATACTTATTACTTATATTATTATCAATAAAACATGCATTATTACCCATATAATGCAGTTATAATCGCTAGAACTGTAATAATTGTACTCATTACTTATATTATTAGCAATATAACGTGCATTATTACCCATATTATGCAGTTATTATCGTTAGAACTGTAATAATTATACTTATTACTTACATCACTATCAATATAACATGCATTATTACCCATATAATGGAGGTATTATCGCTAGAACTGTAATAATTATACTTATTACTTATACTATTAGCAATATAACGTGCATTATTACTCATATAATGCAGTTATTATCGCCAGAACTGTAATAATTATACTTATTACTTTTACTATTATCAATATATCATGCACTATTAGCCATATTTTACTATTATTATCGCTAGAACTATAATAATTATACTTATTACTCCCGATATTATCAATATAACATGCCTTATTACGCATATAATGCAGTTATTATCGCTAGAACTGTAATAAATATACTTACTACTTTCATTATCATCAATATAACATGCATTATTACCCATATTATGCAGTTATTATCGCTAGAGCTATAATAAATATACGTATTACTTTTATTATCATCAATATAGCATGCATTATTACCCATATTATGCAGTTATTATCGATAGAACTGTAATAAATATACTTATTACTTTTACTATTATCAATATAACATGCACTATTTGCCATATTTTACTATTATTATCGCTAGAACAATAATAATTATACTTATTACTCCCGATATTATCAATATAACATGCATTATTACCCATATAATGCAGTTATTATCGCTAGAACTGTGATAATTATACTTATTACTTATATTATTAGCAATATAACGTGCATTATTACCCATATAATGCAGTTATTATCGCTAGAACTGTAATAATTATACTTATTACTTATATTATTATCAATATAACATGCATTATTACCCATATTATGCAGTTATTATCGCTAGAACTATAATAAACATACGTATTACTTTCATTATCATCAACATAACATGCATTATTACCCATATTATGCAGTTATTATCGATAGAACTGTAATAAATATACTTATTACTTTTACTATTATCAATATAACATGCACTATTTGCCATATTTTACTATTATTATCGCTAGAACTATAATAATTATACTTATTACTCCCGATATTATCAATATAACATGCATTATTACCCATATAATGCAGTTATTATCGCTAGAACTGTGATAATTATACTTATTACTTATATTATTAGCAATATAACGTGCATTATTACCCATATAATGCAGTTATTATCGCTAGAACTGTAATAATTATACTTATTACTTATATTATTATCAATATAACATTCATTATTACCCATATAATGGAGGTATTATCGCAAGAACTGTAATAATTATACTTATTACTTATACTATTAGCAATATAACGTGCATTATTACCCATATAATGCAGTTATTATCGCCAGAACTGTAATAATTATACTTATTACTTATACTATTCTCAATATAACATGCATTATTACCCATATTATGCAGTTATTATCGCTAGAACTATAATAAATATACGTATTACTTTCATTATCATCAATATAACATGCATTATTACCCATATAATGGAGGTATTATCGCTAGAACTGTAATAATTATACTTATTACTTATATTATTATCAATATAACATGCATTATTACCCATATTATGCAGTTATTATCGATAGAACTGTAATAAATACACTTATTACTTTTACTATTATCAATATATAATGCACTATTAGCCATATTTTACTATTATTATCGCTAGAACTATAATAATTATACTTATTACTCCCGATATTATCAATATAACATGCCTTATTACCCATATAATGCAGTTATTATCGCCAGAACTGTAATAATTATACTTATTACTTATATTATTCTCAATATAACATGCATTATTACCCATATAATGCAGTTATTATCGCTAGAACTGTAATAATTATACTTATTACTTATACTATTAGCAATATAACATGCATTATTACCCATATAATGCAGTTATTATCGCCAGAACTGTAATAATTATACTTATTACTTATATTATTCTCAATATAACATGCATTATTACCCATATAATGCAGTTATTATCGCTAGAACTGTAATAATTATACTCATTACTTATATTATTAGCAATATAACGTGCATTATTACCCATATTATGCAGTTATTATCGATAGAACTGTAATAAATATACTTATTACTTTTACTATTATCAATATATCATGCACTATTAGCCATATTTTACTATTATTATCGCTAGAACTATAATAATTATACTTATTACTCCCGATATTATCAATATAACATGCCTTATTACGCATATAATGCAGTTATTATCGCTAGAACTGTAATAAATATACGTATTACTTTTATTATCATCAATATAACGTGCATTATTACCCATATTATGCAGTTATTATCGCTAGAACTGTAATAAATATACTCATTACTTATATTATTAGCAATATAACGTGCATTATTACCCATATTATGCAGTTATTATCGCTAGAACTGTAATAATTATACTTATTACTTATATTATTATCAATATAACGTGCATTATTACCCATATTATGCAGTTATTATCGCTAGAACTGTAATAATTATACTTATTACTTATATTATTATCAATATAACATGCATTTTTACCCATATAATGCAGTTATTATCGCTAGAACTGTAATAATTATACTTATTACTTATATTGTTAGCAATATAACGTGCATTATTACCCATATAATGCAGTTATTATCGCTAGAACTGTAATAATTATACTTACTACTTATATTATTCTCAATATAACATGCATTATTACCCATATTATGCAGTTATTATCGCTAGAACTATAATAAACATACGTATTACTTTCATTATCATCAACATAACATGCATTATTACCCATATTATGCAGTTATTATCGATAGAACTGTAATAAATATACTTATTACTTTTACTATTATCAATATAACATGCACTATTTGCCATATTTTACTATTATTATCGCTAGAACTATAATAATTATACTTATTACTCCCGATATTATCAATATAACATGCATTATTACCCATATAATGCAGTTATTATCGCTAGAACTGTGATAATTATACTTATTACTTATATTATTAGCAATATAACGTGCATTATTACCCATATAATGCAGTTATTATCGCTAGAACTGTAATAATTATACTTATTACTTATATTATTATCAATATAACATGCATTATTACCCATATAATGGAGGTATTATCGCAAGAACTGTAATAATTATACTTATTACTTATACTATTAGCAATATAACGTGCATTATTACCCATATAATGCAGTTATTATCGCCAGAACTGTAATAATTATACTTATTACTTATACTATTCTCAATATAACATGCATTATTACCCATATTATGCAGTTATTATCGCTAGAACTATAATAAATATACGTATTACTTTCATTATCATCAATATAACATGCATTATTACCCATATAATGGAGGTATTATCGCTAGAACTGTAATAATTATACTTATTACTTATATTATTATCAATATAACATGCATTATTACCCATATTATGCAGTTATTATCGATAGAACTGTAATAAATACACTTATTACTTTTACTATTATCAATATATAATGCACTATTAGCCATATTTTACTATTATTATCGCTAGAACTATAATAATTATACTTATTACTCCCGATATTATCAATATAACATGCCTTATTACCCATATAATGCAGTTATTATCGCTAGAACTGTAATAATTATACTCATTACTTATATTATTAGCAATATAACGTGCATTATTACCCATATTATGCAGTTATTATCGCTAGAACTGTAATAATTATACTTATTACTTATATTATTATCAATATAACATGCATTATTACCCATATAATGGAGGTATTATCGCTAGAACTGTAATAATTATACTTATTACTTATACTATTAGCAATATAACGTGCATTATTACCCATATAATGCAGTTATTATCGCCAGAACTGTAATAATTATACTTATTACTTATATTATTCTCAATATAACATGCATTATTACCCATATAATGCAGTTATTATCGCTAGAACTGTAATAATTATACTTATTACTTATATTATTATCAATAAAACATGCATTATTACCCATGTAATGCAGTTATAATCGCTAGAACTGTAATAATTGTACTCATTACTTATATTATTAGCAATATAACGTGCATTATTACCCATATTATGCAGTTATTATCGCTAGAACTGTAATAATTATACTTATTACTTATATCACTATCAATATAACATTCATTATTACCCATATAATGGAGGTATTATCACTAGAACTGTAATAATTATACTTATTACTTAGATTATTATCAATATAACATGCATTATTACCCATATTATGCAGTTATTATCGCTAGAACTATAATAAATATACGTATTACTTTTATTATCATCAATATAACATGCATTATTACCCATATAATGCAGTTATTATCGCTAGAACTGTAATAATTATACTCATTACTTATATTATTAGCAATATAACGTGCATTATTACCCATATTATGCAGTTATTATCGTTAGAACTGTAATAATTATACTTATTACTTACATCACTATCAATATAACATGCATTATTACCCATATAATGGAGGTATTATCGCTAGAACTGTAATAATTATACTTATTACTTATACTATTAGCAATATAACGTGCATTATTACTCATATAATGCAGTTATTATCGCCAGAACTGTAATAATTATACTTATTACTTTTACTATTATCAATATATCATGCACTATTAGCCATATTTTACTATTATTATCGCTAGAACTATAATAATTATACTTATTACTCCCGATATTATCAATATAACATGCCTTATTACGCATATAATGCAGTTATTATCGCTAGAACTGTAATAAATATACTTACTACTTTCATTATCATCAATATAACATGCATTATTACCCATATTATGCAGTTATTATCGCTTAGGCTATAATAAATATACGTATTACTTTTATTATCATCAATATAGCATGCATTATTACCCATATTATGCAGTTATTATCGATAGAACTGTAATAAATATACTTATTACTTTTACTATTATCAATATAACATGCACTATTTGCCATATTTTACTATTATTATCGCTAGAACAATAATAATTATACTTATTACTCCCGATATTATCAATATAACATGCATTATTACCCATATAATGGAGGTATTATCGCTAGAACTGTAATAATTATACTTATTAATTATATTATTATCAATATAACATGCATTATTACCCATATTGTGCAGTTATTATCGATAGAACTGTAATAAATACACTTATTACTTTTACTATTATCAATATATAATGCACTATTAGCCATATTTTACTATTATTATCGCTAGAACTATAATAATTATACTTATTACTCCCGATATTATCAATATAACATGCCTTATTACCCATATAATGCAGTTATTATCGCTAGAACTGTAATAATTATACTCATTACTTATATTATTAGCAATATAACGTGCATTATTACCCATATTATGCAGTTATTATCGCTAGAACTGTAATAATTATACTTATTACTTATATTATTATCAATATAACATGCATTATTACCCATATAATGGAGGTATTATCGCTAGAACTGTAATAATTATACTTATTACTTATACTATTAGCAATATAACGTGCATTATTACCCATATAATGCAGTTATTATCGCCAGAACTGTAATAATTATACTTATTACTTATATTATTCTCAATATAACATGCATTATTACCCATATAATGCAGTTATTATCGCTAGAACTGTAATAATTATACATATTACTTATATTATTATCAACATAACATGCATTATTACCCATATAATGGAGGTATTATCGCTAGAACTGTAATAATTATACTCATTACTTATATTATTAGCAATATAACGTGCATTATTACCCATATTATGCAGTTATTATCGCTAGAACTGTAATAATTATACTTATTACTTATATTATTATCAATATAACATGCATTATTACCCATATAATGGAGGTATTATCGCTAGAACTGTAATAATTATACTTATTACTTATACTATTAGCAATATAACGTGCATTATTACCCATATAATGCAGTTATTATCGCCAGAACTGTAATAATTATACTTATTACTTATATTATTCTTAATATAACATGCATTATTACCCATATAATGCAGTTATTATCGCTAGAACTGTAATAATTATACTTATTACTTATATTATTATCAATATAACATGCATTATTACCCATATAATGGAGGTATTATCGCTAGAACTGTAATAATTATACTTATTACTTATACTATTAGCAATATAACATGCATTATTACCCATATAATGCAGTTATTATCGCTAGAACTGTAATAATTATACTCATTACTTATATTATTAGCAATATAACGTGCATTATTACCCATATTATGCAGTTATTATCGATAGAACTGTAATAAATATACTTATTACTTTTACTATTATCAATATATCATGCACTATTAGCCATATTTTACTATTATTATCGCTAGAACTATAATAATTATACTTATTACTCCCGATATTATCAATATAACATGCCTTATTACGCATATAATGCAGTTATTATCGCTAGAACTGTAATAAATATACGTATTACTTTTATTATCATCAATATAACGTGCATTATTACCCATATTATGCAGTTATTATCGCTAGAACTGTAATAAATATACTCATTACTTATATTCTTAGCAATATAACGTGCATTATTACCCATATTATGCAGTTATTATCGCTAGAACTGTAATAATTATACTTATTACTTATATTATTATCAATATAACGTGCATTATTACCCATATTATGCAGTTATTATCGCTAGAACTGTAATAATTATACTTATTACTTATATTATTATCAATATAACATGCATTTTTACCCATATAATGCAGTTATTATCGCTAGAACTGTAATAATTATACTTATTACTTATATTGTTAGCAATATAACGTGCATTATTACCCATATAATGCAGTTATTATCGCTAGAACTGTAATAATTATACTTACTACTTATATTATTCTCAATATAACATGCATTATTACCCATATTATGCAGTTATTATCGCTAGAACTATAATAAACATACGTATTACTTTCATTATCATCAACATAACATGCATTATTACCCATATTATGCAGTTATTATCGATAGA
Source organism: Megachile leachella (assembly GCA_963576845.1). Taxonomy (NCBI): domain Eukaryota; kingdom Metazoa; phylum Arthropoda; class Insecta; order Hymenoptera; family Megachilidae; genus Megachile; species Megachile leachella. The sequence continues at coordinate 1,669,351 of CAUYWW010000111.1, read as the reverse complement.
ACTGTAATAAATATACTTATTACTTTTACTATTATCAATATAACATGCACTATTTGCCATATTTTACTATTATTATCGCTAGAACTATAATAATTATACTTATTACTCCCGATATTATCAATATAACATGCATTATTACCCATATAATGCAGTTATTATCGCTAGAACTGTGATAATTATACTTATTACTTATATTATTAGCAATATAACGTGCATTATTACCCATATAATGCAGTTATTATCGCTAGAACTGTAATAATTATACTTATTACTTATATTATTATCAATATAACATGCATTATTACCCATATAATGGAGGTATTATCGCAAGAGCTGTAATAATTATACTTATTACTTATACTATTAGCAATATAACGTGCATTATTACCCATATAATGCAGTTATTATCGCTAGAACTGTAATAATTATACTCATTACTTATATTATTAGCAATATAACGTGCATTATTACCCATATTATGCAGTTATTATCGCTAGAACTGTAATAATTATACTTATTACTTATATTATTATCAATATAACATGCATTATTACCCATATAATGGAGGTATTATCGCTAGAACTGTAATAATTATACTTATTACTTATACTATTAGCAATATAACGTGCATTATTACCCATATAATGCAGTTATTATCGCCAGAACTGTAATAATTATACTTATTACTTATATTATTCTCAATATAACATGCATTATTACCCATATAATGCAGTTATTATCGCTAGAACTGTAATAATTATACATATTACTTATATTATTATCAACATAACATGCATTATTACCCATATAATGGAGGTATTATCGCTAGAACTGTAATAATTATACTCATTACTTATATTATTAGCAATATAACGTGCATTATTACCCATATTATGCAGTTATTATCGCTAGAACTGTAATAATTATACTTATTACTTATATTATTATCAATATAACATGCATTATTACCCATATAATGGAGGTATTATCGCTAGAACTGTAATAATTATACTTATTACTTATACTATTAGCAATATAACGTGCATTATTACCCATATAATGCAGTTATTATCGCCAGAACTGTAATAATTATACTTATTACTTATATTATTCTCAATATAACATGCATTATTACCCATATAATGCAGTTATTATCGCTAGAACTGTAATAATTATACATATTACTTATATTATTATCAACATAACATGCATTATTACCCATATAATGGAGGTATTATCGCTAGAACTGTAATAATTATACTTATTACTTATACTATTAGCAATATAACATGCATTATTACCCATATAATGCAGTTATTATCGCTAGAACTGTAATAATTATACTCATTACTTATATTATTAGCAATATAACGTGCATTATTACCCATATTATGCAGTTATTATCGATAGAACTGTAATAAATATACTTATTACTTTTACTATTATCAATATATCATGCACTATTAGCCATATTTTACTATTATTATCGCTAGAACTATAATAATTATACTTATTACTCCCGATATTATCAATATAACATGCCTTATTACGCATATAATGCAGTTATTATCGCTAGAACTGTAATAAATATACGTATTACTTTTATTATCATCAATATAACGTGCATTATTACCCATATTATGCAGTTATTATCGCTAGAACTGTAATAAATATACTCATTACTTATATTCTTAGCAATATAACGTGCATTATTACCCATATTATGCAGTTATTATCGCTAGAACTGTAATAATTATACTTATTACTTATATTATTATCAATATAACGTGCATTATTACCCATATTATGCAGTTATTATCGCTAGAACTGTAATAATTATACTTATTACTTATATTATTATCAATATAACATGCATTTTTACCCATATAATGCAGTTATTATCGCTAGAACTGTAATAATTATACTTATTACTTATATTGTTAGCAATATAACGTGCATTATTACCCATATAATGCAGTTATTATCGCTAGAACTGTAATAATTATACTTACTACTTATATTATTCTCAATATAACATGCATTATTACCCATATTATGCAGTTATTATCGCTAGAACTATAATAAACATACGTATTACTTTCATTATCATCAACATAACATGCATTATTACCCATATTATGCAGTTATTATCGATAGAACTGTAATAAATATACTTATTACTTTTACTATTATCAATATAACATGCACTATTTGCCATATTTTACTATTATTATCGCTAGAACTATAATAATTATACTTATTACTCCCGATATTATCAATATAACATGCATTATTACCCATATAATGCAGTTATTATCGCTAGAACTGTGATAATTATACTTATTACTTATATTATTAGCAATATAACGTGCATTATTACCCATATAATGCAGTTATTATCGCTAGAACTGTAATAATTATACTTATTACTTATATTATTATCAATATAACATGCATTATTACCCATATAATGGAGGTATTATCGCAAGAGCTGTAATAATTATACTTATTACTTATACTATTAGCAATATAACGTGCATTATTACCCATATAATGCAGTTATTATCGCCAGAACTGTAATAATTATACTTATTACTTATACTATTCTCAATATAACATGCATTATTACCCATATTATGCAGTTATTATCGCTAGAACTATAATAAATATACGTATTACTTTCATTATCATCAATATAACATGCATTATTACCCATATAATGGAGGTATTATCGCTAGAACTGTAATAATTATACTTATTACTTATATTATTATCAATATAACATGCATTATTACCCATATTATGCAGTTATTATCGATAGAACTGTAATAAATACACTTATTACTTTTACTATTATCAATATATAATGCACTATTAGCCATATTTTACTATTATTATCGCTAGAACTATAATAATTATACTTATTACTCCCGATATTATCAATATAACATGCCTTATTACCCATATAATGCAGTTATTATCGCTAGAACTGTAATAATTATACTCATTACTTATATTATTAGCAATATAACGTGCATTATTACCCATATTATGCAGTTATTATCGCTAGAACTGTAATAATTATACTTATTACTTATATTATTATCAATATAACATGCATTATTACCCATATAATGGAGGTATTATCGCTAGAACTGTAATAATTATACTCATTACTTATATTATTATCAATAAAACATGCATTATTACCCATATAATGCAGATATAATCGCTAGAACTGTAATAATTGTACTCATTACTTATATTATTAGCAATATAACGTGCATTATTACCCATATTATGCAGTTATTATCGCTAGAACTGTAATAATTATACTTATTAATTATATCACTATCAATATAACATGCATTATTACCCATATAATGGAGGTATTATCACTAGAACTGTAATAATTATACTTATTACTTAGATTATTATCAATATAACATGCATTATTACCCATATTATGCAGTTATTATCGCTAGAACTATAATAAATATACGTATTACTTTTATTATCATCAATATAACATGCATTATTACCCATATAATGCAGTTATTATCGCTAGAACTGAAATAATTATACTCATTACTTATATTATTAGCAATATAACGTGCATTATTACCCATATTATGCAGTTATTATCGCTAGAACTGTAATAATTATACTTATTACTTATATCACTATCAATATAACATGCATTATTACCCATATAATGGAGGTATTATCGCCAGAACTGTAATAATTATACTTATTACTTTTACTATTATCAATATATCATGCACTATTAGCCATATTTTACTATTATTATCGCTAGAACTATAATAATTATACTTATTACTCCCGGTATTATCAATATAACATGCCTTATTACGCATATAATGCAGTTATTATCGCTAGAACTGTAATAAATATACTTACTACTTTCATTATCATCAATATAACATGCATTATTACCCATATTATGCAGTTATTATCGCTAGAGCTATAATAAATATACGTATTACTTTTATTATCATCAATATAGCATGCATTATTACCCATATTATGCAGTTATTATCGATAGAACTGTAATAAATATACTTATTACTTATATTTATATCAATATAACATGCATTATTACCCATATAATGGAGGTATTATCGCAAGAACTGTAATAATTATACTTATTACTTATACTATTAGCAATATAACGTGCATTATTACCCATATAATGCAGTTATTATCGCCAGAACTGTAATAATTATACTTATTACTTATATTATTATCAATATAACATGCATTATTACCCATATTATGCAGTTATTATCGATAGAACTGTAATAAATACACTTATTACTTTTACTATTATCAATATATAATGCACTATTAGGCATATTTTACTATTATTATCGCTAGAACTATAATAATTATACTTATTACTCCCGATATTATCAATATAACATGCCTTATTACCCATATAATGCAGTTATTATCGCTAGAACTGTAATAATTATACTCATTACTTATATTATTAGCAATATAACGTGCATTATTACCCATATTATGCAGTTATTATCGCTAGAACTGTAATAATTATACTTATTACTTATATTATTATCAATATAACATGCATTATTACCCATATAATGGAGGTATTATCGCTAGAACTGTAATAATTATACTTATTACTTATACTATTAGCAACATAACGTGCATTATTACCCATATAATGCAGTTATTATCGCCAGAACTGTAATAATTATACTTATTACTTATATTATTCTCAATATAACATGCATTATTACCCATATAATGCAGTTATTATCGCTAGAACTGTAATAATTATACTTATTACTTATATTATTATCAACATAACATGCATTATTACCCATATAATGGAGGTATTATCGCTAGAACTGTAATAATTATACTTATTACTTATACTATTAGCAATATAACGTGCATTATTACCCATATTATGCAGTTATTATCGATAGAACTGTAATAAATATACTCATTACTTATATTATTAGCAATATAACGTGCATTATTACCCATATTATGCAGTTATTATCGCTAGAACTGTAATAATTATACTTATTACTTATATTATTATCAATATAACATGCATTTTTACCCATATAATGCAGTTATTATCGCTAGAACTGTAATAATTATACTTATTACTTATATTGTTAGCAATATAACGTGCATTATTACCCATATAATGCAGTTATTATCGCTAGAACTGTAATAATTATACTTACTACTTATATTATTCTCAATATAACATGCATTATTACCCATATTATGCAGTTATTATCGCTAGAACTATAATAAACATACGTATTACTTTCATTATCATCAACATAACATGCATTATTACCCATATTATGCAGTTATTATCGTTAGAACTGTAATAAATATACTTATTACTTTTACTATTATCAATATAACATGCACTATTTGCCATATTTTACTATTATTATCGCTAGAACTATAATAATTATACTTATTACTCCCGATATTATCAATATAACATGCATTATTACCCATATAATGCAGTTATTATCGCTAGAACTGTAATAAATATACTTATTACTTATATTTATATCAATATAACATGCATTATTACCCATATAATGGAGGTATTATGGCAAGAACTGTAATAATTATACTTATTACTTATACTATTAGCAATATAACGTGCATTATTACCCATATAATGCAGTTATTATCGCTAGAACTGTAATAATTATACTTATTACTTATATTATTCTCAATATAACATGCATTATTACCCATATTATGCAGTTATTATCGCTAGAACTATAATAAATATACGTATTACTTTCATTATCATCAATATAACATGCATTATTACCCATATAATGGAGGTATTATCGCTAGAACTGTAATAAATATACGTATTACTTTCATTATCATCAATATAACATGCATTATTACCCATATAATGGAGGTGTTATCGCTAGAACTGTAATAATTATACTTATTACTTATACTATTAGCAATATAACATGCATTATTACCCATATAATGCAGTTATTATCGCTAGAACTGTAATAATTATACTTATTACTTATATTATTATCAATATAACATGCATTATTGCCCATATTATGCAGTTATTATCGCTAGAACTGTAATAATTGTACTCATTACTTATATGATTAGCAATATAACGTGCATTATTACCCATATTATGCAGTTATTATCGCTAGAACTGTAATAAATATACTCATTACTTATATTATTAGCAATATAACGTGCATTATTACCCATATTATGCAGTTATTATCGCTAGAACTGTAATAATTATACTTATTACTTATATTATTATCAATATAACATGCATTTTTACCCATATAATGCAGTTATTATCGCTAGAACAGTAATAATTATACTTATTACTTATATTGTTAGCAATATAACGTGCATTATTACCCATATAATGCAGTTATTATCGCTAGAACTGTAATAATTATACTTATTACTTATACTATTCTCAATATAACATGCATTATTACCCATATTATGCAGTTATTATCGCTAGAACTATAATAAATATACGTATTACTTTCATTATCATCAATATAACATGCATTATTACCCATATAATGGAGGTATTATCGCTAGAACTGTAATATTTATACTTATTACTTATATTATTATCAATATAACATGCATTATTACCCATATAATGGAGGTTTTATCGCAAGAACTGTAATAATTATACTTATTACTTATACTATTAGCAATATAACGTGCATTATTACCCATACAATGCAGTTATTATCGCCAGAACTGTAATAATTATACTTATTACTTATATTATTCTCAATATAACATGCATTATTACCCATATTATGCAGTTATTATCGCTAGAACTATAATAAATATACGTATTACTTTCATTATCATCAATATAACATGCATTATTACCCATATAATGGAGGTATTATCGCTAGTACTGTAATAATTATACTTATTACTCCCGATATTATCAATATAACATGCCTTATTACCCATATAATGCAGTTATTATCGCTAGAACTGTAATAATTATACTTATTACTTATATTGTTAGCAATATAACATGCATTATTACCCATATTATGCAGTTATTATCGCTAGAACTATAATAAATATGCGTATTACTTTTATTATCATCAATATAACATGCATTATTACCCATATTATGCAGTTATTATCGATAGAACTGTAATAAATATATTTATTACTTTTATTATTATCAATATAACATGCACTATTTGCCATATTTTGCTATTATTATCGCTAGAACTATAATAATTATACTTATTACTCCCGATATTATCAATATAACATGCATTATTACCCATATAATGCAGTTATTATCGCTAGAACTGTAATAATTATACTTATTACTTATATTATTAGCAATATAACGTCCATTATTACCCATATAATGCAGTTATTATCGCTAGAACTGTAATAATTATACTTATTACTTATACTATTATCAATATAACATGCATTATTACCCATATTATGCAGTTATTATCGCTAGAACTGTAATAAATATACTTATTACTCCCAATATTATCAATATAACATGCATTATTACCCATATAATGCAGTTATTATCGCTAGAACTGTAATAATTATACTTATTACTTATATTATTATCAATATAACATGCATTATTACCCATATAATGGAGGTATTATTGCTAGAACTGTAATAATTATACTTATTACTTATACTATTAGCAATATAACGTGCATTGTTACCCATATAATGCAGTTATTATCGCCAGAACTGTAATAATTATACTTATTACTTATATTATTCTCAATATAACATGCATTATTACCTATATGATGCAGTTATTATCGCAAGAGCTATAATAAATATACGTATCACTTTCATTATCATCAATATAACATGCATTATTACCCATATAATGGAGGTATTATTGCTAGAACTATAATAATTATACTTATTACTTATATTATTATCAATATAACATGCATTATTACCCATATTATGCAGTTATTATCGCTAGAACTATAATAATTATACTTATTACTTTTACTATTATCAATATATCATGCACTATTAGCCATATTTTACTATTATTATCGCTAGAACTATAATAATTATACTTATTACTCCCGATATTATCAATATAACATGCCTTTTGACGCATATAATGCAGTTATTATCGCTAGAACTATAATAAATATACTTACTACTTTCATTATCATCAATATAACATGCATTATTACCCATATTATGCAGTTATTATCGCTAGAGCTATAATAAATATACGTATGACTTTTATTATCATCAATATAGCATGCATTATTACCCATATTATGCATTCATTATCGATAGAACTGTAATAAATATACTTATTACTTTTATTATTATCAATATAACATGCACTATTTGCCATATTTTACTATTATTATCGCTAGAACTATAATAAATACACTTATTACTCCCAATATTATCAATGTAACATGCATTATTACCCGTATAATGCAGTTATTATCGCTAGAACTCTAATAATTATACTTATTACTTATATTATTAGCAATATAACGTGCATTATTACCCATATAATGCAATTATTATCGCTAGAACTGTAATAATTATACTTATTACTTATATTTATATCAATATAACATGCATTATTACCCATATAATGGAGGTATTATCGCAAGAACTGTAATAATTATACTTATTACTTATACTATTAGCAATATAACGTGCATTATTACCCATATAATGCAGTTATTATCGCCAGAACTGTAATAATTATACTTATTACTTATATTATTCTCAATATAACATGCATTATTACCCATATTATGCAGTTATTATCGCTAGAACTATAATAAATATACGTATTACTTTCATTATCATCAATATAACATGCATTATTACCCATATAATGGAGGTATTATCGCTAGAACTGTAATAATTATACTTATTACTTATATTATTATCAATATAACATGTATTATTACCCATATTATGCAGTTATTATCGCTAGAACTATAATAATTATACTTATTACTTTTACTATCATCAATATAACATGCATTATTACCCATATAATGCAGTTATTATCGCTAGAACTGTAATAATTATACTCATTACTTATATTATTAGCAATATAACGTGCATTATTACCCATATTATGCAGTTATTATCGCTAGAACTGTAATAATTATACTTATTACTTATATTATTCTCAATATAACATGCATTATTACCCATATTATGCAGTTATTATCGCTAGAACTATAATAAACATACGTATTACTTTCATTATCATCAACATAACATGCATTATTACCCATATTATGCAGTTATTATCGATAGAACTGTAATAAATATACTTACTACTTTTACTATTAAAAATATGACATGCACTATTAGCCATATTTTACTATTATTATCGCTAGAACTATAATAATTATACTTATTACTCCCGATATTATCAATATAACATGCCTTATTAGGCATATAATGCAGTTATTATCGCTAGAACTGTAATAAATATACATACTACGTTCATTATCATCAATATAACATGCATTATTACCCATATTATGCAGTTATTATCGATAGAACTGTAATAAATATACTTATTGAGCGAGCGAAGCGAGCTCTTCATTCGAACTTCCCGAAAATAATTGGCCTTTTTTAGCGCCCGAACTATGCAAAGAACCCAAACAAATTTGGTATCAATCGAAAGGTATTTGCCTCACGAATGGCCAAAACTTATCGGTTTTCTGTTTAAAGCTGATGCGTTTAAAAAAATTGCAACTTAATTATTTTTTACATGGAGCTCAATGGGGAAAACGGTTTTAGGCTCAAATTAAAATGTTTTTCGTTACCAAACTTTTACCAATTAATTCTTGACATTTTTCCAATTAAAATCAGACCAAACACGGTATAATTTGGACTTTATTTACTGGTTTAATTGACGATAAAAGTTTCTAACGCAGAGGAGGATAGCGAGTCGAAAAGAAAGAGACGCTACGATCGTGGCAGTCGGCAAAGATCAAAAGTCTGTTCGATTGTTTGCAATGCGTATGCATCGCTAACTTTTTTATTTTTAATCTATTTTTTATACAACTTGTTTCATCGTATTCGTGACATTTTTCTGATTAAAATGAGACCAAACACGACCTAATTCGGGACATATTTACTTGTAATTTCAAGTGTTACGCGTACATCGATGATTTTACTCTAATAAGATATTGCAAGTAAATATAACTCAAATTACGTCGTGTTTGGTCTCATTTTAATCAGGAAAACATCACGAATATGATGGAAAAAGTTATATAAAAAAATGGATGAAAAATAAAAAAATTAGCAATGCTCAAGTATTGCAAACAATCGAACAGACTTTTGATCTTTGCCGACTGCCACGATCGTAGCGTCTCTTTCTTTTTCACTCGCTATCCTCTTTGACGTGAGAAACTTATATCGTCAATTAAACCGGTAAATATAATCCAAATTATATCGTGTTTGGTCTCATTTTAATCGGAAAAATGTCAAGAATTAATTGGTAAAAGTTTGATGACGAAAAAGTTAAAAATAAAAAAGTTTTATATTTGCATTGGTATTGTCTCACGGATACACTAAGGCCCGGGTCACGTTACATTTCCCGGCGAGCGAACCTCTGTCGTCTCGAGGGGTCTTCCCCCCAGTGGTGGGGATAACATTTTTGCTTATATCGGAAAGGACATTTTTGTTTATATGGAATGAACACTGTATTCTGCAAACGCTCATTCAGTTTATAAAGAAAGAGAAAATTTGTTGTTAAACTCTTTTTATTAATTGTATGAAACCAATTTTGAATTTAAAATAGGGCCAGGGTCAAATTCACATCTTATCCAGTAATATGTCTTCGCAATTGACCGGATAAGTCGCCGGCCGAAACTAGTATATATATCAAATTATTTGATTATATAAAATGACAGAAGACATTTTGAATAAAATTTAATTTCTATATTCAATTAGAGCAGTTTGATAAAATTGATATTTTTACTATATAATCTAAATATGAAAGTTCTTGTTGTTGATCTTATTATCCTATTTTTAGTATTATGTATATTGTATTAAACTATTGTTGTATAGAATTAACATATTTTATATGTATTATATGTTGACTGTATAATATTTCAATTTTCATAATATGACAGATGTATTTTCATTTAAATATCTTACTGTAATTAGTTCTGGTTCAGATTCACATTTTAAATATGTCTATTTTAACTCAAAATATCAAGTTCTTATGGACTTTTTTAGTACACAAATTTTTAATTTCTTTATAATTTAAATTGAATTCAAATGAAAGTAAAAACATTATTGAGCGAGCGAAGCGAGCTCTTCACTCGAACTTTCCGAAAATAATTGGCCTTTCTTAGCGCCCGAACTATGCAAAGAACCCAAACAAATTTGGTATCAATCGAAAGGTATTTGCCTCACGAATGGCCAAAACTTATCGGTTTTCTGTTTAAAGCTGATGCGTTTAAAAAAATTGCAATTTAATTATTTTTTACATGGAGCTCAATGGGGAAAACGGTTTTAGGCTCAAATTGAAATGTGTACTTCGGACGATGTGCCTCTGTTTGCTCCATTCTGTCGATAACCGGGGCAGCGTCGCTCGCTCAGTCCATCACGCCAGTGATGTTCCTAGTTACTTTTACTATTATCAATATATCATGCACTATTAGCCATATTTTACTATTATTGTCGCTAGAACTGTAATAATTATACTTATTACTTATATTGTTAGCAATATAACGTGCATTATTACCCATATAATGAAGTTATTATCGCTAGAACTGTAATAATTATACTTATTACTTATATTATTATCAATATAACATGCATTATTACCCATATAATGCAGTTATTATCGCCAGAACTGTAATAATTATACTTATTACTTATATTTTTCTCAATATAACATGCATTATTACCCATATTATGCAGTTATTATCGCTAGAACTATAATAAATATACGTATTACTTTTATTATCATCAATATAGCATGCATTATTACCCATATTATGCAGTTATTATCGATAGAACTGTAATAAATATACTTATTACTTTTATTATTATCAATATAACATGCACTATTTGCCATATTTTACTATTATTATCGCTAGAACTATAATAATTATACTTATTACTCCCGATATTATCAATATAACATGCATTATTACCCATATAATGCAGTTATTATCGCTAGAACTGTAATAATTATAGTTATTACTTATATTATTATCAATATAACATGCATTTTTACCCATATAATGCAGTTATTATCGCTAGAACTGTAATAATTATACTTATTACTTATACTATTAGCAATATAACATGCACTATTTGCCATATTTTACTATTATTATCGCTAGAACTATAATAATTATACTTATTACTCCCGATATTATCAATATAACATGCATTATTACCCATATAATGCAGTTATTATCGCTAGAACTGTAATAATTATACTTATTACTTATATTGTTAGCAATATAACATGCATTATTACCCATATAATGCAGTTATTATCGCTAGAACTGTAATAATTATACTTATTACTTATATTATTATCAATAAAACATGCATTATTACCCATATTATGCAGTTATTATCGCTAGAACTATAATAAATATACGTATTACTTTTATTATCATCAATATAACATGCATTATTACCCATATAATGGAGGTATTATCGCTAGAACTGTAATAATTATACTTATTACTTATACTATTAGCAATATAACGTGCATTATTACCCATATAATGCAGTTATTATCGCCAGAACTGTAATAATTATACTTATTACTTATATTTTTCTCAATATAACATGCATTATTACCCATATTATGAAGTTATTATCGATAGAACTGTAATAAATATACTTATTACTTATACTATTAGCAATATAACGTGCATTGTTACCCATATAATGCAGTTATTATCGCCAGAACTGTAATAATTATACTTATTACTTATATTATTATCAACATAACATGCATTATTACCCATATAATGGAGATATTATTGCTAGAACTGTAATAACTATACTTATTACTTATACTATTAGCAATATAACGTGCATTGTTACCCATATAATGCAGTTATTATCGCTAGAACTGTAATAATTATACTTATTACTTATATTATTATCAATATAACATGCATTATTACCCATATTATGCAGTTATTATCGCTAGAACTGTAATAATTGTACTCATTACTTATATTATTAGCAATATAACGTGCATTATTACCCATATTATGCAGTTATTATCGCTAGAACTGTAATAAATATACTCATTACTTATATTATTAGCAATATAACGTGCATTGTTACCCATATTATGCAGTTATTATCGATAGAACTGCAATAAATATATTTATTACTTTTATTATTATCAATATCAAATGCACTATTTGCCATATTTTACTATTATTATCGCTAGAACTATAATAATTATACTTATTACTCCCGATATTATCAATATAACATTCATTATTGCCCATATAATGCAGTTATTATCGCTAGAACTGTAATAATTATACTTATTACTTATATTATTAGCAATATAACGTGCATTATTACCCATATAATGCAGTTATTATCGCCAGAACTGTAATAATTATACTTATTACTTATATTATTCTCAATATAACATGCCTTATTTCGCATATAATGCAGTTATTATCGCTAGAACTGTAATAATTATACTTATTACTTATACTATTAGCAATATAACGTGCATTATTACCCATATGATGCAGTTATTATCGATAGAACTGCAATAAATATATTTATTACTTTTATTATTATCAATATAAAATGCACTATTTGCCATATTTTACTATTATTATCGCTAGAACTATAATAATTATACTTATTACTCCCGATATTATCAATATAACATGCATTATTGCCCATATAATGCAGTTATTATCGCTAGAACTGTAATAATTATACTTATTACTTATATTATTAGCAATATAACGTGCCTTATTTCGCATATAATGCAGTTATTATCGCTAGAACTGTAATAATTATACTTATTACTTATACTATTAGCAATATAACGTGCATTATTACCCATATGATGCAGTTATTATCGCCAGAACTGTAATAATTATACATATTACTTATATTATTCTCAATATAACATGCATTATTACCCATATTATACAGTTATTATCGCTAGAACTATAATAAATATACGTATTACTTTCATTATCATCAATATAACATGCATTATTACCCATATAATGGAGGTACTATCGCTAGAACTGTAATAATTATACTTATTACTTATATTATTATCAATATAACATGCATTATTACCCATATTATGCAGTTATTATCTCTAGAACCACAATAAATATACTTATTACTCCCAATATTATCAATATAACATGCATTATTACCCATATAATGCAGTTATTATCGCTAGAACTGTAATAATTATACTTATTACTTATATTGTTAGCAATATAACGTGCATTATTACCCATATAATGGAGGTATTATCGCTAGAACTGTAATAATTATACTTATTACTTATATTATTAGCAATATAACATGCATTATTACCCATATAATGCAGTTATTATCGCCAGAACTGTAATAAATATACGTATTACTTTTATTATCATCAATATAACATGCATTATTACCCATATAATGCAGTTATTATCGCTAGAACTGTAATAATTATACTTATTACTTATATTATTAGCAATATAACATGCATTATTACCCATATAATGCAGTTATTATCGCTAGAACTATAATAAATATACGTATTACTTATATTATTCTCAATATAACATGCATTATTACCCATATTATACAGTTATTATCGCTAGAACTATAATAAATATACGTATTACTTTCATTATCATCAATATAGCATGCATTATTACCCATATAATGGAGGTACTATCGCTAGAACTGTAATAATTATACTTATTACTTATATTATTATCAATATAACATGCATTATTACCCATATAATGCAGTTATTATCGCTAGAACTGTAATAATTATACTTATTACTTATATTATTATCAATATAACATGCATTATTACCCATATTATACAGTTATTATCGCCAGAACTGTAATAATTATACTTATTACTTATATTATTCTCAATATAACATGCATTATTACCCATATTATACAGATATTATCGCTAGAACTATAATAAATATACGTATTACTTTCATTATCATCAATATAACATGCATTATTACCCATATAATGGAGGTACTATCGCTAGAACTGTAATAATTATACTTATTACTTATATTATTATCAATATAACATGCATTATTACCCATATAATGCAGTTATTATCGCTAGAACTGTAATAATTATACTTATTACTTATATTATTATCAATATAACATGCATTATTACCCATATAATGGAGGTATTATTGCTAGAACTGTAATAATTATACTTATTACTTATACTATTAGCAATATAACGTGCATTGTTACCCATATAATGCAGTTATTATCGCCAGAACTGTAAGAATTATACTTATTACTTATATTATTCTCAATATAACATGCATTATTACCCATATTATACAGTTATTATCGCAAGAACTATAATAAATATACGTATTACTTTTATTATCATCAATATAACATGCATTATTACCCATATTATGCAGTTATTATCGATAGAACTGTAATAAATATAATTATTACTTTTATTATTATCAATATCAAATGCACTATTAGCCATATTTTACTATTATTATCGCTAGAACTATAATAATTATACTTATTACTCCCGATATTATCAATATAACATGCCTTATTACGCATATAATGCAGTTATTATCGCTAGAACTGTAATAATTGTACTCATTACTCATATTATTAGCAATATAACGTGCAGTATTACCCATATAATGCAGTTATTATCGCCAGAACTGTAATAATTATACTTATTACTTATATTATTCTCAATATAACATGCATTATTACCCATATAATGCAGTTATTATCGCTAGACCTATAATAAATATACGTATTACTTTCATTATCATCAATATAACATGCATTATTACCCATATAATGGAGGTATTATCGCTAGAACTGTAATAATTATACTTATTACTTATATTATTATCAATATAACATGCATTATTACCCATATAATGGAGGTATTATCGCAAGAACTGTAATAATTATACTTATTACTTATACTATTAGCAATATAACGTGCATTGTTACCCATATAATGCAGTTATTATCGCCAGAACTGTAAGAATTATACTTATTACTTATATTATTCTCAATATAACATGCATTATTACCCATATTATACAGTTATTATCGCAAGAACTATAATAAATATACGTATTACTTTTATTATCATCAATATAACATGCATTATTACCCATATTATGCAGTTATTATCGATAGAACTGTAATAAATATAATTATTACTTTTATTATTATCAATATCAAATGCACTATTTGCCATATTTTACTATTATTATCGCTAGAACTATAATAATTATACTTATTACTCCCGATATTATCAATATAACATGCATTATTGCCCATATAATGCAGTTATTATCGCTAGAACTGTAATAATTATACTTATTACTTATATTATTAGCAATATAACGTGCATTATTACCCATATAATGCAGTTATTATCGCCAGAACTGTAATAATTATACTTATTACTTATATTATTCTCAATATAACATGCCTTATTTCGCATATAATGCAGTTATTATCGCTAGAACTGTAATAATTATACTTATTACTTATACTATTAGCAATATAACGTGCATTATTACCCATATGATGCAGTTATTATCGATAGAACTGCAATAAATATATTTATTACTTTTATTATTATCAATATAAAATGCACTATTTGCCATATTTTACTATTATTATCGCTAGAACTATAATAATTATACTTATTACTCCCGATATTATCAATATAACATGCATTATTGCCCATATAATGCAGTTATTATCGCTAGAACTGTAATAATTATACTTATTACTTATATTATTAGCAATATAACGTGCCTTATTTCGCATATAATGCAGTTATTATCGCTAGAACTGTAATAATTATACTTATTACTTATACTATTAGCAATATAACGTGCATTATTACCCATATGATGCAGTTATTATCGCCAGAACTGTAATAATTATACATATTACTTATATTATTCTCAATATAACATGCATTATTACCCATATTATACAGTTATTATCGCTAGAACTATAATAAATATACGTATTACTTTCATTATCATCAATATAACATGCATTATTACCCATATAATGGAGGTACTATCGCTAGAACTGTAATAATTATACTTATTACTTATATTATTATCAATATAACATGCATTATTACCCATATTATGCAGTTATTATCTCTAGAACCACAATAAATATACTTATTACTCCCAATATTATCAATATAACATGCATTATTACCCATATAATGCAGTTATTATCGCTAGAACTGTAATAATTATACTTATTACTTATATTGTTAGCAATATAACGTGCATTATTACCCATATAATGGAGGTATTATCGCTAGAACTGTAATAATTATACTTATTACTTATATTATTAGCAATATAACATGCATTATTACCCATATAATGCAGTTATTATCGCCAGAACTGTAATAAATATACGTATTACTTTTATTATCATCAATATAACATGCATTATTACCCATATAATGCAGTTATTATCGCTAGAACTGTAATAATTATACTTATTACTTATATTATTAGCAATATAACATGCATTATTACCCATATAATGCAGTTATTATCGCTAGAACTATAATAAATATACGTATTACTTATATTATTCTCAATATAACATGCATTATTACCCATATTATACAGTTATTATCGCTAGAACTATAATAAATATACGTATTACTTTCATTATCATCAATATAGCATGCATTATTACCCATATAATGGAGGTACTATCGCTAGAACTGTAATAATTATACTTATTACTTATATTATTATCAATATAACATGCATTATTACCCATATAATGCAGTTATTATCGCTAGAACTGTAATAATTATACTTATTACTTATATTATTATCAATATAACATGCATTATTACCCATATTATACAGTTATTATCGCCAGAACTGTAATAATTATACTTATTACTTATATTATTCTCAATATAACATGCATTATTACCCATATTATACAGATATTATCGCTAGAACTATAATAAATATACGTATTACTTTCATTATCATCAATATAACATGCATTATTACCCATATAATGGAGGTACTATCGCTAGAACTGTAATAATTATACTTATTACTTATATTATTATCAATATAACATGCATTATTACCCATATAATGCAGTTATTATCGCTAGAACTGTAATAATTATACTTATTACTTATATTATTATCAATATAACATGCATTATTACCCATATAATGGAGGTATTATTGCTAGAACTGTAATAATTATACTTATTACTTATACTATTAGCAATATAACGTGCATTGTTACCCATATAATGCAGTTATTATCGCCAGAACTGTAAGAATTATACTTATTACTTATATTATTCTCAATATAACATGCATTATTACCCATATTATACAGTTATTATCGCAAGAACTATAATAAATATACGTATTACTTTTATTATCATCAATATAACATGCATTATTACCCATATTATGCAGTTATTATCGATAGAACTGTAATAAATATAATTATTACTTTTATTATTATCAATATCAAATGCACTATTAGCCATATTTTACTATTATTATCGCTAGAACTATAATAATTATACTTATTACTCCCGATATTATCAATATAACATGCCTTATTACGCATATAATGCAGTTATTATCGCTAGAACTGTAATAATTGTACTCATTACTCATATTATTAGCAATATAACGTGCATTATTACCCATATAATGCAGTTATTATCGCCAGAACTGTAATAATTATACTTATTACTTATATTATTCTCAATATAACATGCATTATTACCCATATAATGCAGTTATTATCGCTAGACCTATAATAAATATACGTATTACTTTCATTATCATCAATATAACATGCATTATTACCCATATAATGGAGGTATTATCGCTAGAACTGTAATAATTATACTTATTACTTATATTATTATCAATATAACATGCATTATTACCCATATAATGGAGGTATTATCGCAAGAACTGTAATAATTATACTTATTACTTATACTATTAGCAATATAACGTGCATTGTTACCCATATAATGCAGTTATTATCGCCAGAACTGTAAGAATTATACTTATTACTTATATTATTCTCAATATAACATGCATTATTACCCATATTATACAGTTATTATCGCAAGAACTATAATAAATATACGTATTACTTTTATTATCATCAATATAACATGCATTATTACCCATATTATGCAGTTATTATCGATAGAACTGTAATAAATATAATTATTACTTTTATTATTATCAATATCAAATGCACTATTAGCCATATTTTACTATTATTATCGCTAGAACTATAATAATTATACTTATTACTCCCGATATTATCAATATAACATGCCTTATTACGCATATAATGCAGTTATTATCGCTAGAACTGTAATAATTGTACTCATTACTCATATTATTAGCAATATAACGTGCATTATTACCCATATAATGCAGTTATTATCGCCAGAACTGTAATAATTATACTTATTACTTATATTATTCTCAATATAACATGCATTATTACCCATATAATGCAGTTATTATCGCTAGACCTATAATAAATATACGTATTACTTTCATTATCATCAATATAACATGCATTATTACCCATATAATGGAGGTATTATCGCTAGAACTGTAATAATTATACTTATTACTTATATTATTATCAATATAACATGCATTATTACCCATATAATGGAGGTATTATCGCAAGAACTGTAATAATTATACTTATTACTTATACTATTAGCAATATAACGTGCATTGTTACCCATATAATGCAGTTATTATCGCCAGAACTGTAATAATTATACTTATTACTTATATTATTCTCAATATAACATGCATTATTACCCATATAATGCAGTTATTATCGCTAGAACTGTAATAATTATACTTATTACTTATATTATTATCAACATAACATGCATTATTACCCATATAATGGAGATATTATTGCTAGAACTGTAATAACTATACTTATTACTTATACTATTAGCAATATAACGTGCATTATTACCCATATTATGCAGTTATTATCGCTAGAACTGTAATAAATATACTCATTACTTATATTATTAGCAATATAACGTGCATTGTTACCCATATTATGCAGTTATTATCGATAGAACTGCAATAAATATATTTATTACTTTTATTATTATCAATATCAAATGCACTATTTGCCATATTTTACTATTATTATCGCTAGAACTATAATAATTATACTTATTACTCCCGATATTATCAATATAACATGCATTATTGCCCATATAATGCAGTTATTATCGCTAGAACTGTAATAATTATACTTATTACTTATATTATTAGCAATATAACGTGCATTATTACCCATATAATGCAGTTATTATCGCCAGAACTGTAATAATTATACTTATTACTTATATTATTCTCAATATAACATGCCTTATTTCGCATATAATGCAGTTATTATCGCTAGAACTGTAATAATTATACTTATTACTTATACTATTAGCAATATAACGTGCATTATTACCCATATGATGCAGTTATTATCGATAGAACTGCAATAAATATATTTATTACTTTTATTATTATCAATATAAAATGCACTATTTGCCATATTTTACTATTATTATCGCTAGAACTATAATAATTATACTTACTACTCCCGATATTATCAATATAACATGCATTATTGCCCATATAATGCAGTTATTATCGCTAGAACTGTAATAATTATACTTATTACTTGTATTATTAGCAATATAACGTGCATTATTACCCATATAATGCAGTTATTATCGCCAGAACTGTAATAATTATACTTATTACTTATATTATTCTCAATATAACATGCCTTATTTCGCATATAATGCAGTTATTATCGCTAGAACTGTAATAATTATACTTATTACTTATACTATTAGCAATATAACGTGCATTATTACCCATATGATGCAGTTATTATCGCCAGAACTGTAATAATTATACTTATTACTTTTATTATTATCAATATAACATGCATTATTTGCCATATTTTACTATTATTATCGCTAGAACTATAATAATTATACTTATTACTCCCGATATTATCAATATAACATGCATTATTACCCATATAATGCAGTTATTATCGCTAGAACTGTAATAATTATACTTATTACTTATATTATTAGCAATATAACATGCATTATTACCCATATAATGCAGTTATTATCGCTAGAACTATAATAAATATACGTATTACTTATATTATTCTCAATATAACATGCCTTATTTCGCATATAATGCAGTTATTATCGCTAGAACTGTAATAATTATACTTATTACTTATACTATTAACAATATAACGTGCATTATTACCCATATGATGCAGTTATTATCGCCAGAACTGTAATAATTATACATATTACTTATATTATTCTCAATATAACATGCATTATTACCCATATTATACAGTTATTATCGCTAGACCTATAATAAATATACGTATTACTTTCATTATCATCAATATAACATGCATTATTACCCATATAATGGAGGTATTATCGCTAGAACTGTAATAATTATACTTATTACTTATATTATTATCAATATAACATGCATTATTACCCATATAATGCAGTTATTATCGCCAGAACTGTAATAAATATACGTATTACTTTTATTATCATCAATATGACATGCATTATTACCCATATTATGCAGTTATTATCGATAGAACTGTAATAAATATACTTATTCCTTTTATTATTATCAATATAACATGCACTATTTGCCATATTTTACTATTATTATCGCTAGAACTATAATAATTATACTTATTACTCCCGATATTATCAATATAACATGCATTATTACCCATATAATGTAGTTATTATCGCTAGAACTGTAATAATTATACTTATTACTTATATTATTAGCAATATAACATGCATTATTACCCATATAATGCAGTTATTATCGCTAGAACTGTAATAATTATACTTATTACTTTTATTATTATCAATATAACATGCACTATTTGCCATATTTTACTATTATTACCGCTAGAACTATAATAATTATACTTATTACTCCCGATATTATCAATATAACGTGCATTATTACCCATATAATGCAGTTATTATCGCTAGAACTGTAATAATTATACTTATTACTTATATTATTAGCAATATAACATGCATTATTTGCCATATTTTACTATTATTATCGCTAGAACTATAATAATTATACTTATTACTCCCGATATTATCAATATAACATGCATTATTACCCATATAATGCAGTTATTATCGCTAGAACTGTAATAATTATACTTATTACTTATATTATTAGCAATATAACATGCATTATTACCCATATAATGCAGTTATTATCGCTAGAACTATAATAAATATACGTATTACTTTTATTATCATCAATATAACATGCATTATTACCCATATTATGAAGTTATTATCGATAGAACTGTAATAAATATACTTATTACTTTTATTATTATCAATATAACATGCACTATTTGCCATATTTTACTATTATTATCGCTGGAACTATAATAATTATACTTATTACTCCCGATATTATCAATATAACATGCATTATTACCCATATAATGCAGTTATTATCGCTAGAACTGTAATAATTATACTTATTACTTATATTATTATCTGTTCAAGTTCGCGCTTAGCGCGAGTGTCTATCGCCAGCGTGCTTCGTTGGCGACATTCAGACCATGCTCGCGGGCATGCGCGTTACCAAAACAAAAACGATCGTTCGAACGCCCGTTGAATTCGATCGGAATCTTTCGATCCTAACCATCGCACTGCGCGGTTCGTGAATTTCCAAACCAACTTCTTAACGAACAATTTTGTGTTTCGAAAACTCTTGTGTTAATACCAAAATATTCCAAAGACAATTTTGTGTTTTAAAGACTTTTTGTGTTAAATTACTTTATTGGTGTTTGTTAATTAGACAATAAATCCGACAATTCATTTTTGAAGCCGTAATTTAGTGTTGTGTTTCTAATATTAAAATATCGAGTCTCCTCGGAGGTCTAATCCATTCAACAAGGAGTTCCAGCTCCCAATCTTCAAAATATCCAACATTATCAATATAACATGCATTATTACCCATATAATGCAGTTACTATCGCTAGAACTGTAATAATTATACTTATTACTTATATTATTAGCAATATAACGTGCATTATTACCCATATAATGCAGTTATTATCTCTAGAACTGTAATAATTATACTTATTACTTATACTATTATCAATATAACATGCATTATTACCCATATTATGCAGTTATTATCGCTAGAACTGTAATAATTATACTTATTACTTATACTACTAGCAATATAACGTGCATTATTACCCATATAATGCAGTTATTATCGCTAGAACTGTAATAATTATACTTATTACTTATACTATTATCAATATAACATGCATTATTACCCATATAATGCAGTTATTATCGCTAGAACTGTAATAATTATACTTATTACTTATATTATTAGCAATATAACGTGCATTATTACCCATATAATGCAGTTATTATCGCCAGAACTGTAATAATTATACTTATTACTTATATTATTCTCAATATAACATGCCTTATTTCGCATATAATGCAGTTATTATCGCTAGAACTGTAATAATTATACTTATTACTTATACTATTAGCAATATAACGTGCATTATTACCCATATGATGCAGTTATTATCGCCAGAACTGTAATAATTATACTTATTACTTTTATTATTATCAATATAACATGCATTATTTGCCATATTTTACTATTATTATCGCTAGAACTATAATAATTATACTTATTACTCCCGATATTATCAATATAACATGCATTATTACCCATATAATGCAGTTATTATCGCTAGAACTGTAATAATTATACTTATTACTTATATTATTAGCAATATAACATGCATTATTACCCATATAATGCAGTTATTATCGCTAGAACTATAATAAATATACGTATTACTTATATTATTCTCAATATAACATGCCTTATTTCGCATATAATGCAGTTATTATCGCTAGAACTGTAATAATTATACTTATTACTTATACTATTAACAATATAACGTGCATTATTACCCATATGATGCAGTTATTATCGCCAGAACTGTAATAATTATACATATTACTTATATTATTCTCAATATAACATGCATTATTATCCATATTATACAGTTATTATCGCTAGAACTATAATAAATATACGTATTACTTTCATTATCATCAATATAACATGCATTATTACCCATATAATGGAGGTACTATCGCTAGAACTGTAATAATTATACTTATTACTTATATTATTATCAATATAACATGCATTATTACCCATATAATGCAGTTATTATCGCCAGAACTGTAATAAATATACGTATTACTTTTATTATCATCAATATGACATGCATTATTACCCATATTATGCAGTTATTATCGATAGAACTGTAATAAATATACTTATTCCTTTTATTATTATCAATATAACATGCACTATTTGCCATATTTTACTATTATTATCGCTAGAACTATAATAATTATACTTATTACTCCCGATATTATCAATATAACATGCATTATTACCCATATAATGTAGTTATTATCGCTAGAACTGTAATAATTATACTTATTACTTATATTATTAGCAATATAACATGCATTATTACCCATATAATGCAGTTATTATCGCTAGAACTGTAATAATTATACTTATTACTTTTATTATTATCAATATAACATGCACTATTTGCCATATTTTACTATTATTACCGCTAGAACTATAATAATTATACTTATTACTCCCGATATTATCAATATAACGTGCATTATTACCCATATAATGCAGTTATTATCGCTAGAACTGTAATAATTATACTTATTACTTATACTATTATCAATATAACATGCATTATTACCCATATAATGCAGTTATTATCGCTAGAACTGTAATAATTATACTTATTACTTGTATTATTAGCAATATAACGTGCATTATTACCCATATAATGCAGTTATTATCGCCAGAACTGTAATAATTATACTTATTACTTATATTATTATCAATATAACATGCATTATTACCCATATAATGGAGGTATTATCGCAAGAACTGTAATAATTATACTTATTACTTATACTATTAGCAATATAACGTGCATTGTTACCCATATAATGCAGTTATTATCGCCAGAACTGTAATAATTATACTTATTACTTATATTATTCTCAATATAACATGCATTATTACCCATATAATGCAGTTATTATCGCTAGAACTGTAATAATTATACTTATTACTTATATTATTATCAACATAACATGCATTATTACCCATATAATGGAGATATTATTGCTAGAACTGTAATAACTATACTTATTACTTATACTATTAGCAATATAACGTGCATTATTACCCATATTATGCAGTTATTATCGCTAGAACTGTAATAAATATACTCATTACTTATATTATTAGCAATATAACGTGCATTGTTACCCATATTATGCAGTTATTATCGATAGAACTGCAATAAATATATTTATTACTTTTATTATTATCAATATCAAATGCACTATTTGCCATATTTTACTATTATTATCGCTAGAACTATAATAATTATACTTATTACTCCCGATATTATCAATATAACATGCATTATTGCCCATATAATGCAGTTATTATCGCTAGAACTGTAATAATTATACTTATTACTTATATTATTAGCAATATAACGTGCATTATTACCCATATAATGCAGTTATTATCGCCAGAACTGTAATAATTATACTTATTACTTATATTATTCTCAATATAACATGCCTTATTTCGCATATAATGCAGTTATTATCGCTAGAACTGTAATAATTATACTTATTACTTATACTATTAGCAATATAACGTGCATTATTACCCATATGATGCAGTTATTATCGATAGAACTGCAATAAATATATTTATTACTTTTATTATTATCAATATAAAATGCACTATTTGCCATATTTTACTATTATTATCGCTAGAACTATAATAATTATACTTACTACTCCCGATATTATCAATATAACATGCATTATTGCCCATATAATGCAGTTATTATCGCTAGAACTGTAATAATTATACTTATTACTTGTATTATTAGCAATATAACGTGCATTATTACCCATATAATGCAGTTATTATCGCCAGAACTGTAATAATTATACTTATTACTTATATTATTCTCAATATAACATGCCTTATTTCGCATATAATGCAGTTATTATCGCTAGAACTGTAATAATTATACTTATTACTTATACTATTAGCAATATAACGTGCATTATTACCCATATGATGCAGTTATTATCGCCAGAACTGTAATAATTATACTTATTACTTTTATTATTATCAATATAACATGCATTATTTGCCATATTTTACTATTATTATCGCTAGAACTATAATAATTATACTTATTACTCCCGATATTATCAATATAACATGCATTATTACCCATATAATGCAGTTATTATCGCTAGAACTGTAATAATTATACTTATTACTTATATTATTAGCAATATAACATGCATTATTACCCATATAATGCAGTTATTATCGCTAGAACTATAATAAATATACGTATTACTTATATTATTCTCAATATAACATGCCTTATTTCGCATATAATGCAGTTATTATCGCTAGAACTGTAATAATTATACTTATTACTTATACTATTAACAATATAACGTGCATTATTACCCATATGATGCAGTTATTATCGCCAGAACTGTAATAATTATACATATTACTTATATTATTCTCAATATAACATGCATTATTACCCATATTATACAGTTATTATCGCTAGACCTATAATAAATATACGTATTACTTTCATTATCATCAATATAACATGCATTATTACCCATATAATGGAGGTATTATCGCTAGAACTGTAATAATTATACTTATTACTTATATTATTATCAATATAACATGCATTATTACCCATATAATGCAGTTATTATCGCCAGAACTGTAATAAATATACGTATTACTTTTATTATCATCAATATGACATGCATTATTACCCATATTATGCAGTTATTATCGATAGAACTGTAATAAATATACTTATTCCTTTTATTATTATCAATATAACATGCACTATTTGCCATATTTTACTATTATTATCGCTAGAACTATAATAATTATACTTATTACTCCCGATATTATCAATATAACATGCATTATTACCCATATAATGTAGTTATTATCGCTAGAACTGTAATAATTATACTTATTACTTATATTATTAGCAATATAACATGCATTATTACCCATATAATGCAGTTATTATCGCTAGAACTGTAATAATTATACTTATTACTTTTATTATTATCAATATAACATGCACTATTTGCCATATTTTACTATTATTACCGCTAGAACTATAATAATTATACTTATTACTCCCGATATTATCAATATAACGTGCATTATTACCCATATAATGCAGTTATTATCGCTAGAACTGTAATAATTATACTTATTACTTATATTATTAGCAATATAACATGCATTATTTGCCATATTTTACTATTATTATCGCTAGAACTATAATAATTATACTTATTACTCCCGATATTATCAATATAACATGCATTATTACCCATATAATGCAGTTATTATCGCTAGAACTGTAATAATTATACTTATTACTTATATTATTAGCAATATAACATGCATTATTACCCATATAATGCAGTTATTATCGCTAGAACTATAATAAATATACGTATTACTTTTATTATCATCAATATAACATGCATTATTACCCATATTATGAAGTTATTATCGATAGAACTGTAATAAATATACTTATTACTTTTATTATTATCAATATAACATGCACTATTTGCCATATTTTACTATTATTATCGCTGGAACTATAATAATTATACTTATTACTCCCGATATTATCAATATAACATGCATTATTACCCATATAATGCAGTTATTATCGCTAGAACTGTAATAATTATACTTATTACTTATATTATTATCTGTTCAAGTTCGCGCTTAGCGCGAGTGTCTATCGCCAGCGTGCTTCGTTGGCGACATTCAGACCATGCTCGCGGGCATGCGCGTTACCAAAACAAAAACGATCGTTCGAACGCCCGTTGAATTCGATCGGAATCTTTCGATCCTAACCATCGCACTGCGCGGTTCGTGAATTTCCAAACCAACTTCTTAACGAACAATTTTGTGTTTCGAAAACTCTTGTGTTAATACCAAAATATTCCAAAGACAATTTTGTGTTTTAAAGACTTTTTGTGTTAAATTACTTTATTGGTGTTTGTTAATTAGACAATAAATCCGACAATTCATTTTTGAAGCCGTAATTTAGTGTTGTGTTTCTAATATTAAAATATCGAGTCTCCTCGGAGGTCTAATCCATTCAACAAGGAGTTCCAGCTCCCAATCTTCAAAATATCCAACATTATCAATATAACATGCATTATTACCCATATAATGCAGTTACTATCGCTAGAACTGTAATAATTATACTTATTACTTATATTATTAGCAATATAACGTGCATTATTACCCATATAATGCAGTTATTATCTCTAGAACTGTAATAATTATACTTATTACTTATACTATTATCAATATAACATGCATTATTACCCATATTATGCAGTTATTATCGCTAGAACTGTAATAATTATACTTATTACTTATACTACTAGCAATATAACGTGCATTATTACCCATATAATGCAGTTATTATCGCTAGAACTGTAATAATTATACTTATTACTTATACTATTATCAATATAACATGCATTATTACCCATATAATGCAGTTATTATCGCTAGAACTGTAATAATTATACTTATTACTTATATTATTAGCAATATAACGTGCATTATTACCCATATAATGCAGTTATTATCGCCAGAACTGTAATAATTATACTTATTACTTATATTATTCTCAATATAACATGCCTTATTTCGCATATAATGCAGTTATTATCGCTAGAACTGTAATAATTATACTTATTACTTATACTATTAGCAATATAACGTGCATTATTACCCATATGATGCAGTTATTATCGCCAGAACTGTAATAATTATACTTATTACTTTTATTATTATCAATATAACATGCATTATTTGCCATATTTTACTATTATTATCGCTAGAACTATAATAATTATACTTATTACTCCCGATATTATCAATATAACATGCATTATTACCCATATAATGCAGTTATTATCGCTAGAACTGTAATAATTATACTTATTACTTATATTATTAGCAATATAACATGCATTATTACCCATATAATGCAGTTATTATCGCTAGAACTATAATAAATATACGTATTACTTATATTATTCTCAATATAACATGCCTTATTTCGCATATAATGCAGTTATTATCGCTAGAACTGTAATAATTATACTTATTACTTATACTATTAACAATATAACGTGCATTATTACCCATATGATGCAGTTATTATCGCCAGAACTGTAATAATTATACATATTACTTATATTATTCTCAATATAACATGCATTATTATCCATATTATACAGTTATTATCGCTAGAACTATAATAAATATACGTATTACTTTCATTATCATCAATATAACATGCATTATTACCCATATAATGGAGGTACTATCGCTAGAACTGTAATAATTATACTTATTACTTATATTATTATCAATATAACATGCATTATTACCCATATAATGCAGTTATTATCGCCAGAACTGTAATAAATATACGTATTACTTTTATTATCATCAATATGACATGCATTATTACCCATATTATGCAGTTATTATCGATAGAACTGTAATAAATATACTTATTCCTTTTATTATTATCAATATAACATGCACTATTTGCCATATTTTACTATTATTATCGCTAGAACTATAATAATTATACTTATTACTCCCGATATTATCAATATAACATGCATTATTACCCATATAATGCAGTTATTATCGCTAGAACTGTAATAATTATACTTATTACTTATATTATTAGCAATATAACATGCATTATTACCCATATAATGCAGTTATTATCGCTAGAACTATAATAAATATACGTATTACTTTTATTATCATCAATATAACATGCATTATTACCCATATTATGAAGTTATTATCGATAGAACTGTAATAAATATACTTATTACTTTTATTATTATCAATATAACATGCACTATTTGCCATATTTTACTATTATTATCGCTGGAACTATAATAATTATACTTATTACTCCCGATATTATCAATATAACATGCATTATTACCCATATAATGCAGTTATTATCGCTAGAACTGTAATAATTATACTTATTACTTATATTATTATCTGTTCAAGTTCGCGCTTAGCGCGAGTGTCTATCGCCAGCGTGCTTCGTTGGCGACATTCAGACCATGCTCGCGGGCATGCGCGTTACCAAAACAAAAACGATCGTTCGAACGCCCGTTGAATTCGATCGGAATCTTTCGATCCTAACCATCGCACTGCGCGGTTCGTGAATTTCCAAACCAACTTCTTAACGAACAATTTTGTGTTTCGAAAACTCTTGTGTTAATACCAAAATATTCCAAAGACAATTTTGTGTTTTAAAGACTTTTTGTGTTAAATTACTTTATTGGTGTTTGTTAATTAGACAATAAATCCGACAATTCATTTTTGAAGCCGTAATTTAGTGTTGTGTTTCTAATATTAAAATATCGAGTCTCCTCGGAGGTCTAATCCATTCAACAAGGAGTTCCAGCTCCCAATCTTCAAAATATCCAACATTATCAATATAACATGCATTATTACCCATATAATGCAGTTACTATCGCTAGAACTGTAATAATTATACTTATTACTTATATTATTAGCAATATAACGTGCATTATTACCCATATAATGCAGTTATTATCTCTAGAACTGTAATAATTATACTTATTACTTATACTATTATCAATATAACATGCATTATTACCCATATTATGCAGTTATTATCGCTAGAACTGTAATAATTATACTTATTACTTATACTACTAGCAATATAACGTGCATTATTACCCATATAATGCAGTTATTATCGCTAGAACTGTAATAATTATACTTATTACTTATACTATTATCAATATAACATGCATTATTACCCATATAATGCAGTTATTATCGCTAGAACTGTAATAATTATACTTATTACTTATATTATTAGCAATATAACGTGCATTATTACCCATATAATGCAGTTATTATCGCCAGAACTGTAATAATTATACTTATTACTTATATTATTCTCAATATAACATGCCTTATTTCGCATATAATGCAGTTATTATCGCTAGAACTGTAATAATTATACTTATTACTTATACTATTAGCAATATAACGTGCATTATTACCCATATGATGCAGTTATTATCGCCAGAACTGTAATAATTATACTTATTACTTTTATTATTATCAATATAACATGCATTATTTGCCATATTTTACTATTATTATCGCTAGAACTATAATAATTATACTTATTACTCCCGATATTATCAATATAACATGCATTATTACCCATATAATGCAGTTATTATCGCTAGAACTGTAATAATTATACTTATTACTTATATTATTAGCAATATAACATGCATTATTACCCATATAATGCAGTTATTATCGCTAGAACTATAATAAATATACGTATTACTTATATTATTCTCAATATAACATGCCTTATTTCGCATATAATGCAGTTATTATCGCTAGAACTGTAATAATTATACTTATTACTTATACTATTAACAATATAACGTGCATTATTACCCATATGATGCAGTTATTATCGCCAGAACTGTAATAATTATACATATTACTTATATTATTCTCAATATAACATGCATTATTATCCATATTATACAGTTATTATCGCTAGAACTATAATAAATATACGTATTACTTTCATTATCATCAATATAACATGCATTATTACCCATATAATGGAGGTACTATCGCTAGAACTGTAATAATTATACTTATTACTTATATTATTATCAATATAACATGCATTATTACCCATATAATGCAGTTATTATCGCCAGAACTGTAATAAATATACGTATTACTTTTATTATCATCAATATGACATGCATTATTACCCATATTATGCAGTTATTATCGATAGAACTGTAATAAATATACTTATTCCTTTTATTATTATCAATATAACATGCACTATTTGCCATATTTTACTATTATTATCGCTAGAACTATAATAATTATACTTATTACTCCCGATATTATCAATATAACATGCATTATTACCCATATAATGTAGTTATTATCGCTAGAACTGTAATAATTATACTTATTACTTATATTATTAGCAATATAACATGCATTATTACCCATATAATGCAGTTATTATCGCTAGAACTGTAATAATTATACTTATTACTTTTATTATTATCAATATAACATGCACTATTTGCCATATTTTACTATTATTACCGCTAGAACTATAATAATTATACTTATTACTCCCGATATTATCAATATAACGTGCATTATTACCCATATAATGCAGTTATTATCGCTAGAACTGTAATAATTATACTTATTACTTATACTATTATCAATATAACATGCATTATTACCCATATAATGCAGTTATTATCGCTAGAACTGTAATAATTATACTTATTACTTGTATTATTAGCAATATAACGTGCATTATTACCCATATAATGCAGTTATTATCGCCAGAACTGTAATAATTATACTTATTACTTATATTATTCTCAATATAACATGCCTTATTTCGCATATAATGCAGTTATTATCGCTAGAACTGTAATAATTATACTTATTACTTATACTATTAGCAATATAACGTGCATTATTACCCATATGATGCAGTTATTATCGCCAGAACTGTAATAATTATACTTATTACTTTTATTATTATCAATATAACATGCATTATTTGCCATATTTTACTATTATTATCGCTAGAACTATAATAATTATACTTATTACTCCCGATATTATCAATATAACATGCATTATTACCCATATAATGCAGTTATTATCGCTAGAACTGTAATAATTATACTTATTACTTATATTATTAGCAATATAACATGCATTATTACCCATATAATGCAGTTATTATCGCTAGAACTATAATAAATATACGTATTACTTATATTATTCTCAATATAACATGCCTTATTTCGCATATAATGCAGTTATTATCGCTAGAACTGTAATAATTATACTTATTACTTATACTATTAACAATATAACGTGCATTATTACCCATATGATGCAGTTATTATCGCCAGAACTGTAATAATTATACATATTACTTATATTATTCTCAATATAACATGCATTATTACCCATATTATACAGTTATTATCGCTAGACCTATAATAAATATACGTATTACTTTCATTATCATCAATATAACATGCATTATTACCCATATAATGGAGGTATTATCGCTAGAACTGTAATAATTATACTTATTACTTATATTATTATCAATATAACATGCATTATTACCCATATAATGCAGTTATTATCGCCAGAACTGTAATAAATATACGTATTACTTTTATTATCATCAATATGACATGCATTATTACCCATATTATGCAGTTATTATCGATAGAACTGTAATAAATATACTTATTCCTTTTATTATTATCAATATAACATGCACTATTTGCCATATTTTACTATTATTATCGCTAGAACTATAATAATTATACTTATTACTCCCGATATTATCAATATAACATGCATTATTACCCATATAATGTAGTTATTATCGCTAGAACTGTAATAATTATACTTATTACTTATATTATTAGCAATATAACATGCATTATTACCCATATAATGCAGTTATTATCGCTAGAACTGTAATAATTATACTTATTACTTTTATTATTATCAATATAACATGCACTATTTGCCATATTTTACTATTATTACCGCTAGAACTATAATAATTATACTTATTACTCCCGATATTATCAATATAACGTGCATTATTACCCATATAATGCAGTTATTATCGCTAGAACTGTAATAATTATACTTATTACTTATATTATTAGCAATATAACATGCATTATTTGCCATATTTTACTATTATTATCGCTAGAACTATAATAATTATACTTATTACTCCCGATATTATCAATATAACATGCATTATTACCCATATAATGCAGTTATTATCGCTAGAACTGTAATAATTATACTTATTACTTATATTATTAGCAATATAACATGCATTATTACCCATATAATGCAGTTATTATCGCTAGAACTATAATAAATATACGTATTACTTTTATTATCATCAATATAACATGCATTATTACCCATATTATGAAGTTATTATCGATAGAACTGTAATAAATATACTTATTACTTTTATTATTATCAATATAACATGCACTATTTGCCATATTTTACTATTATTATCGCTGGAACTATAATAATTATACTTATTACTCCCGATATTATCAATATAACATGCATTATTACCCATATAATGCAGTTATTATCGCTAGAACTGTAATAATTATACTTATTACTTATATTATTATCTGTTCAAGTTCGCGCTTAGCGCGAGTGTCTATCGCCAGCGTGCTTCGTTGGCGACATTCAGACCATGCTCGCGGGCATGCGCGTTACCAAAACAAAAACGATCGTTCGAACGCCCGTTGAATTCGATCGGAATCTTTCGATCCTAACCATCGCACTGCGCGGTTCGTGAATTTCCAAACCAACTTCTTAACGAACAATTTTGTGTTTCGAAAACTCTTGTGTTAATACCAAAATATTCCAAAGACAATTTTGTGTTTTAAAGACTTTTTGTGTTAAATTACTTTATTGGTGTTTGTTAATTAGACAATAAATCCGACAATTCATTTTTGAAGCCGTAATTTAGTGTTGTGTTTCTAATATTAAAATATCGAGTCTCCTCGGAGGTCTAATCCATTCAACAAGGAGTTCCAGCTCCCAATCTTCAAAATATCCAACATTATCAATATAACATGCATTATTACCCATATAATGCAGTTACTATCGCTAGAACTGTAATAATTATACTTATTACTTATATTATTAGCAATATAACGTGCATTATTACCCATATAATGCAGTTATTATCTCTAGAACTGTAATAATTATACTTATTACTTATACTATTATCAATATAACATGCATTATTACCCATATTATGCAGTTATTATCGCTAGAACTGTAATAATTATACTTATTACTTATACTACTAGCAATATAACGTGCATTATTACCCATATAATGCAGTTATTATCGCTAGAACTGTAATAATTATACTTATTACTTATACTATTATCAATATAACATGCATTATTACCCATATAATGCAGTTATTATCGCTAGAACTGTAATAATTATACTTATTACTTATATTATTAGCAATATAACGTGCATTATTACCCATATAATGCAGTTATTATCGCCAGAACTGTAATAATTATACTTATTACTTATATTATTCTCAATATAACATGCCTTATTTCGCATATAATGCAGTTATTATCGCTAGAACTGTAATAATTATACTTATTACTTATACTATTAGCAATATAACGTGCATTATTACCCATATGATGCAGTTATTATCGCCAGAACTGTAATAATTATACTTATTACTTTTATTATTATCAATATAACATGCATTATTTGCCATATTTTACTATTATTATCGCTAGAACTATAATAATTATACTTATTACTCCCGATATTATCAATATAACATGCATTATTACCCATATAATGCAGTTATTATCGCTAGAACTGTAATAATTATACTTATTACTTATATTATTAGCAATATAACATGCATTATTACCCATATAATGCAGTTATTATCGCTAGAACTATAATAAATATACGTATTACTTATATTATTCTCAATATAACATGCCTTATTTCGCATATAATGCAGTTATTATCGCTAGAACTGTAATAATTATACTTATTACTTATACTATTAACAATATAACGTGCATTATTACCCATATGATGCAGTTATTATCGCCAGAACTGTAATAATTATACATATTACTTATATTATTCTCAATATAACATGCATTATTATCCATATTATACAGTTATTATCGCTAGAACTATAATAAATATACGTATTACTTTCATTATCATCAATATAACATGCATTATTACCCATATAATGGAGGTACTATCGCTAGAACTGTAATAATTATACTTATTACTTATATTATTATCAATATAACATGCATTATTACCCATATAATGCAGTTATTATCGCCAGAACTGTAATAAATATACGTATTACTTTTATTATCATCAATATGACATGCATTATTACCCATATTATGCAGTTATTATCGATAGAACTGTAATAAATATACTTATTCCTTTTATTATTATCAATATAACATGCACTATTTGCCATATTTTACTATTATTATCGCTAGAACTATAATAATTATACTTATTACTCCCGATATTATCAATATAACATGCATTATTACCCATATAATGTAGTTATTATCGCTAGAACTGTAATAATTATACTTATTACTTATATTATTAGCAATATAACATGCATT
Source organism: Megachile leachella (assembly GCA_963576845.1). Classification (NCBI taxonomy): domain Eukaryota; kingdom Metazoa; phylum Arthropoda; class Insecta; order Hymenoptera; family Megachilidae; genus Megachile; species Megachile leachella. The sequence goes on along the minus strand of CAUYWW010000111.1, from coordinate 1,632,276 downwards.
ATTACCCATATAATGCAGTTATTATCGCTAGAACTGTAATAATTATACTTATTACTTTTATTATTATCAATATAACATGCACTATTTGCCATATTTTACTATTATTACCGCTAGAACTATAATAATTATACTTATTACTCCCGATATTATCAATATAACGTGCATTATTACCCATATAATGCAGTTATTATCGCTAGAACTGTAATAATTATACTTATTACTTATACTATTATCAATATAACATGCATTATTACCCATATAATGCAGTTATTATCGCTAGAACTGTAATAATTATACTTATTACTTATATTATTAGCAATATAACGTGCATTATTACCCATATAATGCAGTTATTATCGCTAGAACTGTAATAATTATACTTATTACTTATATTATTATCAATATAACATGCATTATTACCCATATAATGGAGGTATTATCGCGAGAGCTGTAATAATTATACTGATTACTTATACTATTAGCAATATAACGCGCATTATTACCCATATAATGCAGTTATTATCGCCAGAACTGTAATAATTATACTTATTACTTATATTATTCTCAATATAACATGCATTATTACCCATATTATGCAGTTATTATCGATAGAACTGTAATAAATATACTTATAACTTTCATTATCATCAATATAACATGCATTATTACCCATATTATGCAGTTATTATCTCTAGAACCATAATAAATATACTTATTACTCCCAATATTATCAACATAACATGCATTTTTACCCATATAATGCAGTTATTATCGCTAGAACTGTAATAATTATACTTATTACTTATATTGTTAGCAATATAACGTGCATTATTACCCATATAATGCAGTTATTATCGCTAGAACTGTAATAATTATACTTATTACTTATATTATTATCAATATAACATGCATTATTACCCATATTATGCAGTTATTATCGCTAGAACTATAATAAATATACGTATTACTTTTATTATCATCAATATAACATGCATTATTACCCATATTATGCAGTTATTATCGATAGAACTGTAATAAATATATTTGTTACTTTTATTATTATCAATATAACATGCACTATTTGCCATATTTTACTATTATTATCGCTAGGACTATAATAATTATACTTATTACTCCCGATATTATCAATATAACATGCATTATTACCCATATAATGCAGTTATTATCGCTAGAACTGTAATAATTATACTTATTACTTATGTTATTATCAATATAACATGCATTATTACCCATATAATGCAGTTATTATCGCTAGAACTGTAATAATTGTACTCATTACTTATATTATTAGCAATATAACGTGCATTATTACCCATATTATGCAGTTATTATCGCTAGAACTGTAATAACTATACTTATTACTTATATCATTATCAATATAACATGCATTATTACCCATATAATGGAGGTATTATCGCTAGAACTGTAATAATTATACTGATTACTTATACTATTAGCAATATAACGCGCATTATTACCCATATAATGCAGTTATTATCGCCAGAACTGTAATAATTATACTTATTACTTATATTATTCTCAATATAACATGCATTATTACCCATATTATGCAGTTATTATCGCTAGAACTATAATAAATATTCGTATTACTTTCATTATCATCAATATAACATGCATTATTACACATATAATGCAGTTATTATCGCTAGAACTGTAATAATTATACTTATTACTTATATTGTTAGCAATATAACGTGCATTATTACCCATATAATGCAGTTGTTATCGCTAGAACTGTAATAATTATACTTATTACTTAGATTATTATCAATATAACATGCATTATTACCCATATTATGCAGTTATTATCGCTAGAACTATAATAAATATACGTATTACTTTTATTATCATCAATATAACATGCATTATTACCCATATTATGCAGTTATTATCGATAGAACTGTAATAAATATATTTATTTCTTTTATTATTATCAATATAACATGCACTATTTGCCATATTTTACTATTATTATCGCTAGAACTATAATAATTATACTTATTACTCCCGATATTATCAATATAACATGCATTATTACCCATATAATGCAGTTATTATCGCTAGAACTGTAATAATTATACTTATTACTTATATTATTAGCAATATAACGTCCATTATTACCCATATAATGCAGTTATTATCGCTAGAACTGTAATAACTATACTTATTACTTATACTATTATCAATATAACATGCATTATTACCCATATTATGCAGTTATTATCGCTAGAACTGTAATAAATATACTTATTACTCCCAATATTATCAATATAACATGCATTATTAACCATATAATGCAGTTATTATCGCTAGAACCGTAATAATTATACTTATTACTTATATTATTATCAACATAACATGCATTATTACCCATATAATGGAGGTATTATTGCTAGAACTGTAATAATTATACTTATTACTTATACTATTAGCAATATAACGTGCATTGTTACCCATATAATGCAGTTATTATCGCCAGAACTGTAAGAATTATACTTATTACTTATATTATTCTCAATATAACATGCATTATTACCCATATTATACAGTTATTATCGCCAGAACTGTAATAATTATACTTATTACTTATATTATTCTCAATATAACATGCATTATTACCCATATGATGCAGTTATTATCGCAAGAGCTATAATAAATATACGTATCACTTTCATTATCATCAATATAACATGCATTATTACCCATATAATGGAGGTATTATTGCTAGAACTATAATAATTATACTTATTACTTATATTATTATCAATATAACATGCATTATTACCCATATTATGCAGTTATTATCGCTAGAACTATAATAAATACACTTATTACTCCCAATATTATCAATGTAACATGCATTATTACCCGTATAATGCAGTTATTATCGCTAGAACTGTAATAATTATACTTATTACTTATATTATTAGCAATATAACGTGCATTATTACCCATATAATGCAGTTATTATCGCTAGAACTGTAATAATTATACTTATTACTTATACTACTAGCAATATAACGTGCATTATTACCCATATAATGCAGTTATTATCGCTAGAACTGTAATAATTATACTTATTACTTATATTATTATCAACATAACATGCATTATTACCCATATAATGGAGATATTATTGCTAGAACTGTAATAACTATACTTATTACTTATACTATTAGCAATATAACGTGCATTGTTACCCATATAATGCAGTTATTATCGCTAGAACTGTAATAATTATACTTATTACTTATATTATTATCAATATAACATGCATTATTACCCATATTATGCAGTTATTATCGCTAGAACTGTAATAATTATACATATTACTTATGTTATTATCAATATAACATGCATTATTACCCATATAATGCAGTTATTATCGCTAGAACTGTAATAAATATACTCATTACTTATATTATTAGCAATATAACGTGCATTGTTACCCATATTATGCAGTTATTATCGATAGAACTGCAATAAATATATTTATTACTTTTATTATTATCAATATCAAATGCACTATTTGCCATATTTTACTATTATTATCGCTAGAACTATAATAATTATACTTATTACTCCCGATATTATCAATATAACATGCATTATTGCCCATATAATGCAGTTATTATCGCTAGAACTGTAATAATTATACATATTACTTATATTATTAGCAATATAACGTGCATTATTACCCATATAATGCAGTTATTATCGCCAGAACTGTAATAATTATACTTATTACTTATATTATTCTCAATATAACATGCCTTATTTCGCATATAATGCAGTTATTATCGCTAGAACTGTAATAATTATACTTATTACTTATACTATTAGCAATATAACGTGCATTATTACCCATATGATGCAGTTATTATCGATAGAACTGCAATAAATATATTTATTACTTTTATTATTATCAATATAAAATGCACTATTTGCCATATTTTACTATTATTATCGCTAGAACTATAATAATTATACTTACTACTCCCGATATTATCAATATAACATGCATTATTGCCCATATAATGGAGGTATTATTGCTAGAACTGTAATAATTATACTTATTACTTATACTATTAGCAATATAACGTGCATTGTTACCCATATAATGCAGTTATTATCGCCAGAACTGTAAGAATTATACTTATTACTTATATTATTCTCAATATAACATGCATTATTACCCATATTATACAGTTATTATCGCCAGAACTGTAATAATTATACTTATTACTTATATTATTCTCAATATAACATGCATTATTACCCATATTATACAGTTATTATCGCTAGAACTATAATAAATATACGTATTACTTTCATTATCATCAATATAACATGCATTATTACCCATATAATGGAGGTACTATCGCTAGAACTGTAATAATTATACTTATTACTTATATTATTAGCAATATAACGTGCATTATTACCCATATAATGCAGTTATTATCGCCAGAACTGTAATAATTATACTTATTACTTATATTATTCTCAATATAACATGCCTTATTTCGCATATAATGCAGTTATTATCGCTAGAACTGTAATAATTATACTTATTACTTATACTATTAGCAATATAACGTGCATTATTACCCATATGATGCAGTTATTATCGATAGAACTGCAATAAATATATTTATTACTTTTATTATTATCAATATAAAATGCACTATTTGCCATATTTTACTATTATTATCGCTAGAACTATAATAATTATACTTACTACTCCCGATATTATCAATATAACATGCATTATTGCCCATATAATGCAGTTATTATCGCTAGAACTGTAATAATTATACTTATTACTTATATTATTAGCAATATAACGTGCATTATTACCCATATAATGCAGTTATTATCGCCAGAACTGTAATAATTATACTTATTACTTATATTATTCTCAATATAACATGCCTTATTTCGCATATAATGCAGTTATTATCGCTAGAACTGTAATAATTATACTTATTACTTATACTATTAGCAATATAACGTGCATTATTACCCATATGATGCAGTTATTATCGCCAGAACTGTAATAATTATACTTATTACTTTTATTATTATCAATATAACATGCATTATTTGCCATATTTTACTATTATTATCGCTAGAACTATAATAATTATACTTATTACTCCCGATATTATCAATATAACATGCATTATTACCCATATAATGCAGTTATTATCGCTAGAACTGTAATAATTATACTTATTACTTATATTATTAGCAATATAACATGCATTATTACCCATATAATGCAGTTATTATCGCTAGAACTATAATAAATATACGTATTACTTATATTATTCTCAATATAACATGCCTTATTTCGCATATAATGCAGTTATTATCGCTAGAACTGTAATAATTATACTTATTACTTATACTATTAACAATATAACGTGCATTATTACCCATATGATGCAGTTATTATCGCCAGAACTGTAATAATTATACATATTACTTATATTATTCTCAATATAACATGCATTATTACCCATATTATACAGTTATTATCGCTAGAACTATAATAAATATACGTATTACTTTCATTATCATCAATATAACATGCATTATTACCCATATAATGGAGGTACTATCGCTAGAACTGTAATAATTATACTTATTACTTATATTATTATCAATATAACATGCATTATTACCCATATAATGCAGTTATTATCGCCAGAACTGTAATAAATATACGTATTACTTTTATTATCATCAATATAACATGCATTCTTACCCATATAATGCAGTTATTATCGCTAGAACTGTAATAATTATACTTATTACTTTTATTATTATCAATATAACATGCACTATTTGCCATATTTTACTATTATTACCGCTAGAACTATAATAATTATACTTATTACTCCCGATATTATCAATATAACGTGCATTATTACCCATATAATGCAGTTATTATCGCTAGAACTGTAATAATTATACTTATTACTTATATTATTAGCAATATAACATGCATTATTACCCATATAATGCAGTTATTATCGCTAGAACTGTAATAATTATACTTATTACTTATATTATTATCTGTTCAAGTTCGCGCTTAGCGCGAGTGTCTATCGCCAGCGCGCTTCGTTGGCGACATTCAGACCATGCTCGCGGGCATGCGCGTTACCAAAACAAAAACGATCGTTCGAACGCCCGTTGAATTCGATCGGAATCTTTCGATCCTAACCATCGCACTGCGCGGTTCGTGAATTTCCAAACCAACTTCTTAACGAACAATTTTGTGTTTCGAAAACTCTTGTGTTAATACCAAAATATTCCAAAGACAATTTTGTGTTTTAAAGACTTTTTGTGTTAAATTACTTTATTGGTGTTTGTTAATTAGACAATAAATCCGACAATTCATTTTTGAAGCCGTAATTTAGTGTTGTGTTTCTAATATTAAAATATCGAGTCTCCTCGGAGGTCTAATCCATTCAACAAGGAGTTCCAGCTCCCAGTCTTCAAAATATCCAACATTATCAATATAACATGCATTATTACCCATATAATGCAGTTATTATCGCTAGAACTGTAATAATTATACTTATTACTTATATTATTAGCAATATAACGTGCATTATTACCCATATAATGCAGTTATTAACTCTAGAACTGTAATAATTATACTTATTACTTATACTATTATCAATATAACATGCATTATTACCCATATTATGCAGTTATTATCGCTAGAACTGTAATAATTATACTTATTACTTATACTACTAGCAATATAACGTGCATTATTACCCATATAATGCAGTTATTATCGCTAGAACTGTAATAATTATACTTATTACTTATATTATTATCAATATAACATGCATTATTACCCATATAATGCAGTTATTATCGCTAGAACTGTAATAATTATACTCATTACTTATATTATTAGCAATATAACGTGCATTATTACCCATATAATGCAGTTATTATCGCTAGAACTGTAATAATTATACTTATTACTTATATTATTATCAATATAACATGCATTATTACCCATATAATGGAGGTATTATCGCGAGAGCTGTAATAATTATACTGATTACTTATACTATTAGCAATATAACGCGCATTATTACCCATATAATGCAGTTATTATCGCCAGAACTGTAATAATTATACTTATTACTTATATTATTCTCAATATAACATGCATTATTACCCATATTATGCAGTTATTATCGATAGAACTGTAATAAATATACTTATAACTTTCATTATCATCAATATAACATGCATTATTACCCATATTATGCAGTTATTATCTCTAGAACCATAATAAATATACTTATTACTCCCAATATTATCAACATAACATGCATTTTTACCCATATAATGCAGTTATTATCGCTAGAACTGTAATAATTATACTTATTACTTATATTGTTAGCAATATAACGTGCATTATTACCCATATAATGCAGTTATTATCGCTAGAACTGTAATAATTATACTTATTACTTATATTATTATCAATATAACATGCATTATTACCCATATTATGCAGTTATTATCGCTAGAACTATTATAAATATACGTATTACTTTTATTATCATCAATATAACATGCATTATTACCCATATTATGCAGTTATTATCGATAGAACTGTAATAAATATATTTGTTACTTTTATTATTATCAATATAACATGCACTATTTGCCATATTTTACTATTATTATCGCTAGGACTATAATAATTATACTTATTACTCCCGATATTATCAATATAACATGCATTATTACCCATATAATGCAGTTATTATCGCTAGAACTGTAATAATTATACTTATTACTTATGTTATTATCAATATAACATGCATTATTACCCATATAATGCAGTTATTATCGCTAGAACTGTAATAATTGTACTCATTACTTATATTATTATCAATATAACATGCATTATTACCCATATTATGCAGTTATTATCGCTAGAACTATAATAAATATACGTATTACTTTTATTATCATCCATATAACATGCATTATTACCCATATTATGCAGTTATTATCGCTACAACTATAATAAATATACGTATTACTTTCATTATCATCAATATAACATGCATTATTACCCATATAATGGTGGTATTATCGCTAGAACTGTAATAATTATACTTATTACTTATATTATTATCAATATAACATGCATTATTACCCATATTATGCAGTTCTTATCTCTAGAACCATAATAAATATACTTATTACTTCCAATATTATCAATATAACATGCATTTTTACCCATATAATGCAGTTATTATCGCTAGAACTGTAATAATTATACTTATTACTTATATTGTTAGCAATATAACGTGCATTATTAGCCATATAATGCAGTTATTATCGCTAGAACTGTAATAATTATACTTATTACTTATATTATTATCAATATAACATGCATTATTACCCATATTATGCAGTTATTATCGCTAGAACTATAATAAATATACGTATTACTTTTATTATCATCAATATAACATGCATTATTACCCATATTATGCAGTTATTATCGATAGAACTGTAATAAATATACTTATTACTTTTATTATTATCAATATAACATGCACTATTTGCCATATTTTACTATTATTATCGCTAGAACTATAATAATTATACTTATTACTCCCGATATTATCAATATAACATGCATTATTACCCATATAATGCAGTTATTATCGCTAGAACTGTAATAATTGTACTCATTACTTATATTATTCTCAATATAACGTGCATTATTACCCATATTATGCAGTTATTATCGCTAGAACTGTAATAATTATACTTATTACTTATATCATTATCAATATAACATGCATTATTACCCATATAATGGAGGTATTATCGCTAGAACTGTAATAATTATACTTATTACTTAGATTATTATCAATATAACATGCATTATTACCCATATTATGCAGTTATTATCGCTAGAACTGTAATAATTATACTTATTACTTATATTATTATCAATATAACATGCATTATTACCCATATTATGCAGTTCTTATCTCTAGAACCATAATAAATATACTTATTACTTCCAATATTATCAATATAACATGCATTTTTACCCATATAATGCAGTTATTATCGCTAGAACTGTAATAATTATACTTATTACTTATATTGTTAGCAATATAACGTGCATTATTACCCATATAATGCAGTTATTATCGCTAGAACTGTAATAATTATACTTATTACTTATATTATAATCAATATAACATGCATTATTACCCATATAATGGAGGTATTATCGCTAGAACTGTAATAATTATACTTATTACTTCTATTATTATCAATATAACATGCATTATTACCCATATTATGCAGTTATTATCTCTAGAACCATAATAAATATACTTATTACTCCCAATATTATCAATATAACATGCATTATTACCCATATAATGCAGTTATTATCGCTAGAACTGTAATAATTATACTTATTACTTATATTGTTAGCAATATAACGTGCATTATTACCCATATAATGAAGTTATTATCGCTAGAACTGTAATAATTATACTTATTACTTATATTATTATCAATATAACATGCATTATTACCCATATTATGCAGTTATTATCGCTAGAACTATAATAAATATACGTATTACTTTTATTATCATCCATATAACATGCATTATTACCCATATTATGCAGTTATTATCGCTAGAACTATAATAAATATACGTATTACTTTCATTATCATCAATATAACATGCATTATTACCCATATAATGGTGGTATTATCGCTAGGACTGTAATAATTATACTTATTACTTATATTATTATCAATATAACATGCATTATTACCCATGTTATGCAGTTCTTATCTCTAGAACCATAATAAATATACTTATTACTTCCAATATTATCAATATAACATGCATTTTTACCCATATAATGCAGTTATTATCGCTAGAACTGTAATAATTATACTTATTACTTATATTGTTAGCAATATAACGTGCATTATTACCCATATAATGCAGTTATTATCGCTAGAACTGTAATAATTATACTTATTACTTATATTATTATCAATATAACATGCATTATTACCCATATTATGCAGTTATTATCGCTAGAACTATAATAAATATACGTATTACTTTTATTATCATCAATATAACATGCATTATTACCCATATTATGCAGTTATTATCGATAGAACTGTAATAAATATACTTATTACTTTTATTATTATCAATATAACATGCACTATTTGCCATATTTTACTATTATTATCGCTAGAACTATAATAATTATACTTATTACTTATATTATTATCAATATAACATGCATTATTACCCATATAATGCAGTTATTATCGCTAGAACTGTAATAATTATACTTATTACTTATATTATTATCAATATAACATGCATTATTACCCATATTATGCAGTTATTATCGCTAGAACTGTAATAATTATACTTATTACTTAAACTACTAGCAATATAACGTGCATTATTACCCATATAATGCAGTTATTATCGCTAGAACTGTAATAATTATACTTATTACTTATATTATTATCAATATAACATGCATTATTACCCATATAATGCAGTTATTATCGCTAGAACTGTAATAATTATACTTATTACTTATATTATTAGCAATATAACGTGCATTATTACCCATATAATGCAGTTATTATCGCTAGAACTGTAATAAATATACTTATTACTTTTATTATTATCAATATAACATGCACTGTTTGCCATATTTTACTATTATTATCGCTAGAACTGTAATAATTATACTTATTACTTATACTATTAGCAATATAACGTGCATTATTACCCACATAATGCAGTTATTATCGCTAGAACTGTAATAATTATACTTATTACTTATACTATAATCAATATAACATGCATTATTACCCATATAATGGAGGTATTATTGCTAGAACTGTAATAATTATACTTATTGCTTATACTATTAGCAATATAACGTGCATTGTTACCCATATAATGCAGTTATTATCGCCAGAACTGTAATAATTATACTTATTACTTATATTATTCTCAATATAACATGCATTATTACCCATATTATGCAGTTATTATCGCTAGAACTATAATAAATATACGTATTACTTTCATTATCATCAATATAACATGCATTATTACCCATATAATGGAGGTATTATCGCCAGAACTGTAATAATTATACTTATTACTTCTATTATTATCAATATAACATGCATTATTACCCATATTATGCAGTTATTATCTCTAGAACCATAATAAATATACTTATTACTCCCAATATTATCAATATAACATGCATTATTACCCATATAATGCAGTTATTATCGCTAGAACTGTAATAATTATACTTATTGCTTATATTGTTAGCAATATAACGTGCATTATTACCCAGATAATGAAGTTATTATCGCTAGAACTGTAATAATTATACTTATTACTTATATTATTATCAATATAACATGCATTATTACCCATATTATGCAGTTATTATCTCTAGAACCATAATAAATTAATTTATTACTCCCAATATTATCAATATAACATGCATTTTTACCCATATTATGCAGTTATTATCGCTAGAACTGTAATAATTATACTTATTACTTATATTGTTAGCAATATAACGTGCATTATTACCCATATAATGCAGTTATTATCGCTAGAACTGTAATAATTATACTTATTACTTATATTATGTAACGGAGTCGGTCTTCGTCGCACCGCGTTGCTAGGCAACGCGGTGGAGTCGCGACTCGCGGGCCCCCTGGTGCTGGACGCTTCAGCGAGCCAGGGTTTTCGCGAGGGAGCCGATCGCGGTGGGGAAGGGGACTGGTCGCGGGGTAGAAAATAGAGAACACAAGATATACGCCTTTAAACTAATCTTTATTTATTAATTGGCGGCGGAGGTGGACGGTGCCGCGGAGGCGTCCACCGGGGCGGTTGGCTTCGGCGGCGGCTCGATGTTGGGTTTCTAAAATATAATAAGCGGTGTTACAAAAGTGTGACGGCGGCGCGGCTCTTATACACTATATCCTACCTATCTTACATACTATCTTATAAACTACGCTTACCTATCTATCATACAATCTATCTTACTTACTATATCTTATGGACTATACCTTACATACTAACGGCGGACGGGGTGCGGCACGGGGGACATCACGGGATGTCCGTGTTCGGTCGGGGGTTTCGGACGCGGAGGCGCGTTCGCGGGTTACGGTCGGACGCGGTTCGTCGCGGGACGTACTCGCGCGTCGGTCGGCACGGTCGGATGCGGAGGCGCGTTTCGCGGGTTACGCGGAGGCGCGTTCGCGGGTCTTAAGCTACGGTCGCAAGAGGAGGAGGAGAGAAGGGATATCAAAGTACACCGGGTAAATGGCCAGTTCTGGCCTTGCCTTGCTCTTATTAAACTGGAACCTGGTTGTTCCGAGAGTGTTCCGAGATTGCCCCAGTGGGGTCTTACAGGCGCCTCCACGTTCGGACAGACACCGCGCCGTGGTGCTACCCTCCCAGCGCGGCTACTGCCTCCGACTCGCCAACTCTCCGGGCTCCCCCGTTAAGTCGACTCGCCGGCTGACCTGTGGCTAGGCTAGCCTTCGAGGGAGCTGGCTCGTTCCTCCACGTTCGGACAGTCACCGCGCGGAGGTGCTACCCCCTCCTTGTGGCGACTGTCTCCAGCTTACCGACCCTCCGTGTTACCCTGTCGAGTCGGTTTGCTGGCTGACCGTTGGCTCGGCTGGTCTCAGAAGAAGTGTTACCCTTCCTCCTGAGACTGGCCTCCAGTCCACCTAGCTCAGGGTACCCTTCAAGCCAGGAAGACCTTTACGCCTGGGAGCGGATCTCCGGAGAGATCCTTTCGGGGCCGACGCCCCGGGCCAACTCCATCGATCACGCGATCGATCGGTATCTAAGTAGGTCACGGTCTCGCGGGTGGTCTCGGTGGGGGGTCCCCCACCGCGGTGCGCGGCTGACGATGCGCGGTCGTCGGCACGCGACGGAGCACGTTGCCGACGTGACGCGACATCGTCACACCCCCCTCCTCCTCCGGGTAGACCAAGGTATAGGACCTTGGTCGTCGCATTCCTTAACTACCAAATATTTACAATAACGTCGATTACAATATACACAATACGGTGTCGGTCAAAATATACCCGGTGTCGGTTAAAATATATACGGTACAACGTCGGTTATAATATATACGGTGTCGGTTATTACCTGCACGCCTGGCCGGAACTCGATTACCCTCCCCGTGGGGTCGAGGAGGATGGTCCACCGGCGTCCTCGGGACATCCTTCTATGTCGGCGGATACCGAGAGGCAGCTGGTGGACGGTCCCATCTGGTAGTGTTACGGCGACCGTCGGTCTCTTCCCGGGGGCGTCGGGGGCCATCAGCAGAGGAAGAGCTGGCGGCGGCTGCTGGTCGGCCGGAGTGGTTACCTTGCTGGGTGGAGTTGCCGTTCCCTTCGACGTTGTCGGAGCGCGGTCCCCGGGGGCAACAGGTGCCTTCGTCCGCTTGGCGGGGATGTACTCTCCTGCCGGTGGTTTGGCTCGAGGTGTCGGGACTCGCTTCGGGGTAGTCCGTTTTCGTCTAGTCGCTTCCATGGCTTGCTTCTTACTGCGTTCGATCCGTCGAAACTCTCGGAAGATCTGTTGCCGTTCCGTGGTTGTCAGCGACCGGGGGTCTTCTCGGAATTTTTCCCAGATGCGCATTCTCGAAATTGCGGCGCTTATTTCACGTCCCAGCGCGGAGAGGTCCCACGTGTTGTCGTTGCCAGACATATCGGATTTGTTGTCTTGATGTCGACTGAATCCTGCTCCTAGATCGTCGCGGCTTTTATACCTATTTGTGGCTTTGGGGGGGATCCCCACCCCTGTCACCGGCTTCATGTCTCGTATATGAATATGTTCTATCTTCTTCCCTTTCAGGTCCCGGAGATCATAGATTACAGGTGAGATTTTTCGCGCAATTTCGAAGGGTCCTTCGTACTTCTCGACGAGCTTCGCATTGCGCGCCTCCGCTTTGTTGGAGAGCACGTGCGTCCGCTTCCATACTTGCTCCCCGATCTGCGGTTGCCAGTCGCGGCGTCGGAGATTGTAGTATTTTTGTTGTCGCTGGAACTCCTGTGCTAATCGAACTCTTGCCAGTTCGTAAGCGTCCTTTAATTGGGCGAGTCGTCTCTCCCATGAACCTGTGGCTGGTCGGCGGTTTTCCTGGTGGAGGGTACCTGGGGGGATAAACTCTCTCCCCGTGTTCAGAAAAGCTGGAGTGTGCCCCGTGGCTTCGTGACGAGCGGTGTTGTAAGCGAAGGCGAGTTCTGGTAATCGCTGGTCCCATCCTCGTTGTGTCCGGCCGACGAACTGACCAATCATAGTTTTTATAACACGATTGGCCCGTTCTACTGGATTACACTGCGGTGTGTACGGCGGTGTACGGCGGTGCTGGATCGCACTCTCCTTGAGTGCGCGGGTGAATTCCTGGCTGATAAATTGCCGGCCGTTGTCCGTAACGATGACTCGTGGGCATCCGTGTCGCAGGATGACCAATTCATTAAGGGCCTTCACAATGGCGCTCGCCGTGGCTTTCTTCAACGGTCGAAGTTCGATCCACTTTGTGAATCGATCTTGAAAGACGAGCAGCGTGGTGTTCCCGTTGGTCGATCGTGGAAGTGGTCCTACAAGATCGGCAGAAACCATCTCCCACGGTTGCTGGACACTGGTCGGCTGCATTGCTCCTGGAAGAGTCTGCTGCTGTGACTTGAATTTTTGGCAGCTGCGACATTCTCGAACGTATTTCGTGGCTTCTCGTAGCATTCCTGGCCAATAGTATACGCGGGCTATCCGTGCGAGCGTTTTAGCGATTCCTAAGTGTCCTGCCGTTGGGTCATCGTGCGCCTCCTGGAGGACCCGCGCTCTATCTTCTTTCGGCACGCACAGCTTCCACTGCTCGTTCGAATCCTGCTCGTTGAAATCGAGCGTGTGTAGAATGTGTCGGTACAGGCGTCCGTCTTCAATCCGGTAGTCGGGATATTGTTCGGGATGTTGCGCTGTTCCTTGAAGATAGTTATTGTACCACGAGCATCTGAATGGTCCTCTCATTTCGCACGTGGTACGCGGCTGGCGGGAAAGTGCATCTGCGACGGTGTTGTCCGGTCCTTTTCGGTAGCGTATCTCGAAGTCCCATTGTCCGAGTTCTAGGGCCCATCGGGCGAGTCTACCGGAAGGGTTGTCAATCTTCTCGAGCCACTTCAGAGACTGATGGTCGGTCAAAACGACGAAATGGTTTCCCTCGAGGTAATGGCGCATCTTCCAGATGCCCCACCGGACAGCTAGACACTCCAACTCGGTCGTCGAATAATTGCGTTCCGCCTGAGTGAGTGTCCGGCTTGCGTAGGCGATAACCCGTTCCCCATCTTCGTCTTCCTGGGTGAGAACGGCTCCCAAGCCGTCCATGCTGGCGTCGGTTTGAAGGACGAAGGTGAGATCCCAGTTCGGTACTGCTAAAACAGGCGCCTCCGTAAGTCTTCGGCGTAGCTCCTCGAAGGCTCGCTGTTGAGGCTCTTCCCACGACCATTTTACTTTCTTCTTGAGGAGTTGGGTTAGTGGGGCGGCGGTTTGGGAAATATCGCGGAGGAAACGGCGGTACCAGGATAGTAACCCGAGGAATCGGCGGAGTTCTTTTATATTGGTAGGTGGAGGTAACTCGGCGACTGCAGCTACTTTTTCAGGATCGGTTCGGAGGCCGCGCTGGTCAACTAAATGTCCGAGATATTTTAGACTTGTTCTCGCGAATTGACATTTCTCCCAATTCGGTCGCAATTTCGCGCTGCGTAGACGGCGAAAAACCTCGGTTAACACGCGGAGGTGATCGTCAAAGGTGGAGGTGACTACTACAATGTCGTCTAGGTAGGCGAACGCGTGAGGCGCCATTTCCGGAGTGATTACTCGGTCTAGGAGTCTCTGGAAGGTGGAGGGTGCGGAGTGAAGTCCGAAAGGCATTACCGTGAACTCCATGAGCCCACGGCCAGGAACGGTAAAGGCGGTCAAAGGTCGGCTTTCGGGAGTTAAAGGTACCTGCCAATATCCATTTTTCAAATCTATTGTAGACAAATATTTCGCTCCGCGTAACTTATCTAACGTCGCGTTGACCTGCGGTAACGGATACGCATCTTTTCGCGTTACATCATTTAGTCGACGGAAATCTACGCAAAACCGATATTCGCCGCTTTTCTTCTTCGCCATCACTATTGGAGAGCTCCAAGGGCTGCTGGACGGTTGTATTACCCCTTCGTCGAGCATCTTCTGTACTTCGGTGTCGATCAGGCGCTGCATGGTGGGGTTACGGGGCCGATAGCGTTGCTTAATCGGCGTCGGGTCTTCCAGCCGGATTTCGTGTTCGATCAAAGGGGTAGGCCCTTTGACCTCCTCGAACCTCCTCTTCTCCTGGGCGATGATCCGGTCCAGCTGCTGTAACTGTTGGGCTGACGCCTCAATCAGTCCGCTGGTTGCTGCGATGGTGCGGTTTTCTTGCGTCGTAGATGGTTCGGGCTTTCTTCTGCAGTCGGTGATGGGTTGACCTGTCAACCAAACTTGGAGTTGCAATTTGCGGAGGATGTCCATCCCCAGCACCATGCTGTATGCGAGATTCGGCATTTCGTAGAAGCGGTGGTCTTGACGTGCGCCCTGGACGAGAACTTCTCCTTGATAGCTATTTTTCGTAGCTATATGTTCCCCGTTTGCCAGTGCGGTCACCAAATTGTGGCGGCGCCTCCGCCACCCGGCTTCACGGCAAATCTGCGCTGTGTGTTGATCGATGTAGGAGGAAACTGCTCCTGTGTCCAGTAATGCGGACACGGTTTTTCCTCCGATCTGGACGTCCAATACCAATCGGTCCTTCTGGTCAATTCGGTCGGCGGGTTCTGGTCGGTTGCTGGACGGTACTGGCTGATTGTCGCTGACCGGTACTGGACGGACGGTTTCTCGGCGTTCGATCATCTTCGGTGTGGTTCGCTGATCTTCTCCTGATCGTTCGGTTCTTCTGGTCGGTCCTGGTTGAGATCGGCGATCTGGTTTCGGTCGACTGGTTTTTTCCGATCGCGTCGGTTGACTGCGACGGGCCATGGAGATAGCGGATTTCTCCTGCTGTTTTATCTTCGGGGCCGGGTCTCCCCGGCCCGGTTGGCGTTTCCCGGCTTGTCGCAAGGGCAGTCGCGGCTGAGAGTACCTTCTCTTCCGCAACGGGCGCAAAAGCGGAGGTACTCGTTTCGACATTGCTGTCGATTATGTCCTCTTTGCCCGCACCGCCAGCAGTGGGTGTCCCGGTGGTAATCGCTGGCGACGTGCGCCCCTGATGTTTCGGGCGGTCGGCTACTCCGCGTCGTTGACTCCTCCTTTCTGGCGTTCCGTGCGTTCCTGGTGGCCAGAAGTGCGGTCACCGCGTCTGCCTGGGCGATCAGGTCGTCTACGTCCCTGAGTCCGGTTCTTCGTAGGTAAAGTCGCAGATCTTCCGTCAAGTTGCTGTAGATTACGTCGAGTTCTTCTTCCTCGGTGTAGCCTCCACGTCGACGCATCAAGGTGGTGATAGCGGTGATATATGAGCGCACGGGCTCATCCGGTGCTTGACGGCGATTTGCGATCTGCAAATCCAGGCGGGTTCTCTCGGCAGCTGGCAGGAAGAAATTTCGGAGTCGGTTACGGAGTTCGTCCCAAGTGTTAACCTTTCGGGACACGTTGCGATACCAGAGCTGGGCATCGCCTCGCAAGAGTTCGGGAAATCCTCTTAACATCTGGTCGCCGGTCAGCTGGTATGATTCCTGCAGCTCTTCCAAACGCTCGAGAAAGGCTTGAGCGTCTCGCCCGTCAAATTGACAATTCCACCTCCGCACCATTTCCATGAACCTAATAGGATCATAGGGAGCTGGCGCGGCGGAGGTCGGCGCAGGTGGAGGCGCCTGGCTTGTCGACGGTCCTAGTTGCCCAGTTGGATTTGCGGGCTCGGGCGGAATGGCTGGTGACGGTCCTTCTTCGGCGTGTGTCGGGGTGGAGGTGTTGCCTACCCCGACCTGCGTGGCCTGGACATTGGTCGGCCACATCCTGGCGATTTCAGCATGGAATTCCTCGTAATCACGGGTGCGGTCGACTTCCTCCTTGTACCCGGGTTCGTCGGCTGGTCGGTCCGGAAACTCTCCTGGATGGTTGCGCACGTAGGTGGCCAGCCTTTGCCGTAGCTGTACCCACGTGCCGTCGGTCGGTAGCTGGAGTCGCTCCAATTCGCGGAGGACTTCTGGTTTACGGAGTCGGTAGACCCAGGCTATTCCGGGCATCTTCTTCGCAGGTCTGGTTGCTTCTCCACGATGTGAACTCTTCGGTTGCCACCGAGTCAAGACTCCTTCGGTGTGGGAGTCTCCTGTCCTTATACTCCTGGGCTCGGCGTCGCCAACTAGCGGCGGCTCCGCCGAATACCCGGGCCGGGATGGTGGGGGCCACGTGAACTTTCGTGTTCGTTCGTGCCCCTGGCTGGTGTCGTTCTCCTCCGGTCGGTCTGGTTCGGTCCGGGGCGGCCACAGGAATGACCGCTGGCTGCTGTTGACGGGTGGAGTTGCTCCTGCTACGGTGACCAGCGGGCATAACGCCTCGCTCTGGAACGGGTCCTGGTCTCTGGTCAGCTCGGAGTTGGCTGAAAGGCAGAACCCTCTGCTGTCTTCTGGCCAGTCAAGGCGGTGTCCCTGACTGGCTCGCCGGCTTACTCCACCACCCGGTGGAGTGCTGGTGGTCGGCGATGCTGCCGGGCCAAGGGGTTCTCGGGGAACCGGGGTCCCTGGTCGTTTCCCCTTGGCGCCTCGTGGAGCGTCGATGCTCTCCCTCCTGGGTCGATGTGCCATCGCTTCGATCTCGTTGCTCTCGGTTCGGTGGTTCGTCCTCTTCTTCTCGTTCCTCCGCTCTCGCACGCGTACTTAAAGCTAAATTCGCCGCCGTCACTGTCTCAGTCCCCTTCCACCGGTCCCTGTTCGGGCGCCATGTAACGGAGTCGGTCTTCGTCGCACCGCGTTGCTAGGCAACGCGGTGGAGTCGCGACTCGCGGGCCCCCTGGTGCTGGACGCTTCAGCGAGCCAGGGTTTTCGCGAGGGAGCCGATCGCGGTGGGGAAGGGGACTGGTCGCGGGGTAGAAAATAGAGAACACAAGATATACGCCTTTAAACTAATCTTTATTTATTAATTGGCGGCGGAGGTGGACGGTGCCGCGGAGGCGTCCACCGGGGCGGTTGGCTTCGGCGGCGGCTCGATGTTGGGTTTCTAAAATATAATAAGCGGTGTTACAAAAGTGTGACGGCGGCGCGGCTCTTATACACTATATCCTACCTATCTTACATACTATCTTATAAACTACGCTTACCTATCTATCATACAATCTATCTTACTTACTATATCTTATGGACTATACCTTACATACTAACGGCGGACGGGGTGCGGCACGGGGGACATCACGGGATGTCCGTGTTCGGTCGGGGGTTTCGGACGCGGAGGCGCGTTCGCGGGTTACGGTCGGACGCGGTTCGTCGCGGGACGTACTCGCGCGTCGGTCGGCACGGTCGGATGCGGAGGCGCGTTTCGCGGGTTACGCGGAGGCGCGTTCGCGGGTCTTAAGCTACGGTCGCAAGAGGAGGAGGAGAGAAGGGATATCAAAGTACACCGGGTAAATGGCCAGTTCTGGCCTTGCCTTGCTCTTATTAAACTGGAACCTGGTTGTTCCGAGAGTGTTCCGAGATTGCCCCAGTGGGGTCTTACAGGCGCCTCCACGTTCGGACAGACACCGCGCCGTGGTGCTACCCTCCCAGCGCGGCTACTGCCTCCGACTCGCCAACTCTCCGGGCTCCCCCGTTAAGTCGACTCGCCGGCTGACCTGTGGCTAGGCTAGCCTTCGAGGGAGCTGGCTCGTTCCTCCACGTTCGGACAGTCACCGCGCGGAGGTGCTACCCCCTCCTTGTGGCGACTGTCTCCAGCTTACCGACCCTCCGTGTTACCCTGTCGAGTCGGTTTGCTGGCTGACCGTTGGCTCGGCTGGTCTCAGAAGAAGTGTTACCCTTCCTCCTGAGACTGGCCTCCAGTCCACCTAGCTCAGGGTACCCTTCAAGCCAGGAAGACCTTTACGCCTGGGAGCGGATCTCCGGAGAGATCCTTTCGGGGCCGACGCCCCGGGCCAACTCCATCGATCACGCGATCGATCGGTATCTAAGTAGGTCACGGTCTCGCGGGTGGTCTCGGTGGGGGGTCCCCCACCGCGGTGCGCGGCTGACGATGCGCGGTCGTCGGCACGCGACGGAGCACGTTGCCGACGTGACGCGACATCGTCACAATTATTATCAATATAACATGCATTATTACCCATATTATGCAGTTATTATCGCTAGAACTATAATAAATATACGTATTACTTTTATTATCATCAATATAACATGCATTATTACCCATATTATGCAGTTATTATCGATAGAACTGTAATAAATATACTTATTACTTTTATTATTATCAATATAACATGCATTATTACCCATATTATGCAGTTATTATCGCTAGAACTGTAATAATTATACTTATTACTTATATTGTTAGCAATATAACGTGCATTATTACCCATATAATGCAGTTATTATCGCTAGAACTGTAATAATTATACTTATTACTTATATTATTATCAATATAACATGCATTATTACCCATATTATGCAGTTATTATCGCTAGAACTATAATAAATATACGTATTACTTTTATTATCATCAATATAACATGCATTATTACCCATATTATGCAGTTATTATCGATAGAACTGTAATAAATATACTTATTACTTTTATTATTATCAATATAACATGCACTATTTGCCATATTTTACTATTATTATCGCTAGAACTATAATAATTATACTTATTACTCCCGATATTATCAATATAACATGCATTATTACCCATATAATGCAGTTATTATCGCTAGAACTGTAATAATTGTACTCATTACTTATATTATTCTCAATATAACGTGCATTATTACCCATATTATGCAGTTATTATCGCTAGAACTGTAATAATTATACTTATTACTTATATCATTATCAATATAACATGCATTATTACCCATATAATGGAGGTATTATCGCTAGAACTGTAATAATTATACTTATTACTTAGATTATTATCAATATAACATGCATTATTACCCATATTATGCAGTTATTATCGCTAGAACTGTAATAATTATACTTATTACTTATATTATTATCAATATAACATGCATTATTACCCATATTATGCAGTTCTTATCTCTAGAACCATAATAAATATACTAATTACTTCCAATATTATCAATATAACATGCATTTTTACCCATATAATGCAGTTATTATCGCTAGAACTGTAATAATTATACTTATTACTTATATTGTTAGCAATATAACGTGCATTATTACCCATATAATGCAGTTATTATCGCTAGAACTGTAATAATTATACTTATTACTTATATTATAATCAATATAACATGCATTATTACCCATATAATGGAGGTATTATCGCTAGAACTGTAATAATTATACTTATTACTTCTATTATTATCAATATAACATGCATTATTACCCATATTATGCAGTTATTATCTCTAGAACCATAATAAATATACTTATTACTCCCAATATTATCAGTATAACATGCATTATTACCCATATAATGCAGTTATTATCGCTAGAACTGTAATAATTATACTTATTACTTATATTGTTAGCAATATAACGTGCATTATTACCCATATAATGAAGTTATTATCGCTAGAACTGTAATAATTATACTTATTACTTATATTATTATCAATATAACATGCATTATTACCCATATTATGCAGTTATTATCGCTAGAACTATAATAAATATACGTATTACTTTTATTATCATCCATATAACATGCATTATTACCCATATTATGCAGTTATTATCGCTAGAACTATAATAAATATACGTATTACTTTCATTATCATCAATATAACATGCATTATTACCCATATAATGGTGGTATTATCGCTAGAACTGTAATAATTATACTTATTACTTATATTATTATCAATATAACATGCATTATTACCCATATTATGCAGTTCTTACCTCTAGAACCGTAATAAATATACTTATTACTTCCAATATTATCAATATAACATGCATTTTTACCCATATAATGCAGTTATTATCGCTAGAACTGTAATAATTATACTTATTACTTATATTATTATCAATATAACATGCATTATTACCCATATTATGCAGTTATTATCGCTAGAACTATAATAAATATACGTATTACTTTTATTATCATCCATATAACATGCATTATTACCCATATTATGCAGTTATTATCGCTAGAACTATAATAAATATACGTATTACTTTCATTATCATCAATATAACATGCATTATTACCCATATAATGGTGGTATTATCGCTAGAACTGTAATAATTATACTTATTACTTATATTATTATCAATATAACATGCATTATTACCCATATTATGCAGTTCTTATCTCTAGAACCATAATAAATATACTTATTACTTCCAATATTATCAATATAACATGCATTTTTACCCATATAATGCAGTTATTATCGCTAGAACTGTAATAATTATACTTATTACTTATATTGTTAGCAATATAACGTGCATTATTACCCATATAATGCAGTTATTATCGCTAGAACTGTAATAATTATACTTATTACTTATATTATTATCAATATAACATGCATTATTACCCATATAATGCAGTTATTATCGCTAGAACTGTAATAATTATACTTATTACTTATATTATTATCAATATAACATGCATTATTACCCATATTATGCAGTTATTATCGCTAGAACTGTAATAATTATACTTATTACTTAAACTACTAGCAATATAACGTGCATTATTACCCATATAATGCAGTTATTATCGCTAGAACTGTAATAATTATACTTATTACTTATATTATTATCAATATAACATGCATTATTACCCATATAATGCAGTTATTATCGCTAGAACTGTAATAATTATACTTATTACTTATATTATTAGCAATATAACGTGCATTATTACCCATATAATGCAGTTATTATCGCTAGAACTGTAATAAATATACTTATTACTTTTATTATTATCAATATCACATGCACTGTTTGCCATATTTTACTATTATTATCGCTAGAACTGTAATAATTATACTTATTACTTATACTATTAGCAATATAACGTGCATTATTACCCACATAATGCAGTTATTATCGCTAGAACTGTAATAATTATACTTATTACTTATACTATAATCAATATAACATGCATTATTACCCATATAATGGAGGTATTATTGCTAGAACTGTAATAATTATACTTATTGCTTATACTATTAGCAATATAACGTGCATTGTTACCCATATAATGCAGTTATTATCGCCAGAACTGTAATAATTATACTTATTACTTATATTATTCTCAATATAACATGCATTATTACCCATATTATGCAGTTATTATCGCTAGAACTATAATAAATATACGTATTACTTTCATTATCATCAATATAACATGCATTATTACCCATATAATGGAGGTATTATCGCCAGAACTGTAATAATTATACTTATTACTTCTATTATTATCAATATAACATGCATTATTACCCATATTATGCAGTTATTATCTCTAGAACCATAATAAATATACTTATTACTCCCAATATTATCAATATAACATGCATTATTACCCATATAATGCAGTTATTATCGCTAGAACTGTAATAATTATACTTATTGCTTATATTGTTAGCAATATAACGTGCATTATTACCCAGATAATGAAGTTATTATCGCTAGAACTGTAATAATTATACTTATTACTTATATTATTATCAATATAACATGCATTATTACCCATATTATGCAGTTATTATCTCTAGAACCATAATAAATTAACTTATTACTCCCAATATTATCAATATAACATGCATTTTTACCCATATTATGCAGTTATTATCGCTAGAACTGTAATAATTATACTTATTACTTATATTGTTAGCAATATAACGTGCATTATTACCCATATAATGCAGTTATTATCGCTAGAACTGTAATAATTATACTTATTACTTATATTATTATCAATATAACATGCATTATTACCCATATTATGCAGTTATTATCGCTAGAACTATAATAAATATACGTATTACTTTTATTATCATCAATATAACATGCATTATTACCCATATTATGCAGTTATTATCGATAGAACTGTAATAAATATACTTATTACTTTTATTATTATCAATATAACATGCATTATTACCCATATTATGCAGTTATTATCGCTAGAACTGTAATAATTATACTTATTACTTATATTGTTAGCAATATAACGTGCATTATTACCCATATAATGCAGTTATTATCGCCAGAACTGTAATAATTATACTCATTACTTAGATTATTATCAATATAACATGCATTATTGCCCATATAATGCAGTTATTATCGCTAGAACTGTAATAATTATACGTATTACTTTTATTATCATCAATATAACATGCATTATTACCCATATAATGCAGTTATTATCGCTAGAACTGTAATAATTATACTCATTACTTACATTATTAGCAATATAACGTGCAGTATTACCCATATTATGCAGTTATTATCGCTAGAATTGTAATAATTATACTTATTACTTATATTATTACCAATATAACATGCATTATTACCCATGTAATGGAGGTATTATCGCTAGAACTGTAATAATTATACTTATTACTTATATTGTTAGCAATATAACGTGCATTATTACCCATATAATGCAGTTATTATCGCTAGAACTGTAATAATTATACTTATTACTTATATTATTATCAATATAACATGCATTATTACCCATATAATGGAGGTATTATCGCAAGAACTGTAATAATTATACTTATTACTTATACTATTAGCAATATAACGTGCATTATTACCCATATTATGCAGTTATTATCGATAGAACTGTAATAAATATATTTGTTACTTTTATTATTATCAATATAACATGCACTATTTGCCATATTTTACTATTATTATCGCTAGAACTATAATAATTATACTTATTACTCCCGATATTATCAATATAACATGCATTATTACCCATATAATGCAGTTATTATCGCTAGAACTGTAATAATTATACTTATTACTTATATTATTAGCAATATAACATGCATTATTACCCATATAATGCAGTTATTATCGCTAGAACTATAATAAATATACGTATTACTTTTATTATCATCAATATAACATGCATTATTACCCATATTATGCAGTTATTATCGATAGAACTGTAATAAATATACTTATTACTTTTATTATTATCAATATAACATGCACTATTTGCCATATTTTACTATTATTATCGCTAGAACTATAATAATTATACTTATTACTCCCGATATTATCAATATAACATGCATTATTACCCATATTATGCAGTTATTATCGCTAGAACTATAATAAATATACGTATTACTTTCATTATCATCAATATAACATGCATTATTACCCATATTATGCAGTTATTATCTCTAGAACTATAATAAATATACTTATTACTCCCAATATTATCAATATAACATGCATTATTACCCATATAATGCAGCTATTATCGCTAGAACTGTAATAATTATACTTATTACTTATATTATTAGCAATATAACGTGCATTATTACCCATATAATGCAGTTATTATCGCCAGAACTGTAATAATTATACTTATTACTTATATTATTCTCAATATAACATGCATTATTACCCATATTATGCAGTTATTATCGCTAGAACTATAATAAATATACGTATTACTTTCATTATCATCAATATAACATGCATTATTACCCATATAATGCAGTTATTATCGCTAGAACTGTAATAATTATACTTATTACTTAGATTATTATCAATATAACATGCATTATTACCCATATTATGCAATTATTATCGCTAGAACTATAATAAATATACTTATTACTCCCAATATTATCAATGTAACATGCATTATTACCCATATAATGGAGGTATTATTGCTAGAACTGTAATAATTATACTTATTACTTATACTACTAGCAATATAACGTGCATTATTACCCATATAATGCAGTTATTATCGCTAGAACTGTAATAATTATACTTATTACTTATATTATTAGCAATATAACGTGCATTATTACCCATATAATGCAGTTATTATCGCTAGAACTGTAATAATTATACTTATTACTTATATTATTAGGAATATAACGTGCATTATTACCCATATAATGCAGTTATTATCGCTAGAACTGTAATAATTATACTTATTACTTATATTATTATCAATATAACATGCATTATTACCCATATAATGGAGGTATTATCGCAAGAACTGTAATAATTATACTTATTACTTATACTATTAGCAATATAACGTGCATTATTACCCATATTATGCAGTTATTATCGATAGAACTGTAATAAATATATTTGTTACTTTTATTATTATCAATATAACATGCACTATTTGCCATATTTTACTATTATTATCGCTAGAACTATAATAATTATACTTATTACTCCCGATATTATCAATATAACATGCATTATTACCCATATAATGCAGTTATTATCGCTAGAACTGTAATAATTATACTTATTACTTATATTATTAGCAATATAACATGCATTATTACCCATATAATGCAGTTATTATCGCTAGAACTATAATAAATATACGTATTACTTTTATTATCATCAATATAACATGCATTATTACCCATATTATGCAGTTATTATCGATAGAACTGTAATAAATATACTTATTACTTTTATTATTATCAATATAACATGCACTATTTGCCATATTTTACTATTATTATCGCTAGAACTATAATAATTATACTTATTAATCCCGATATTATCAATATAACATGCATTATTACCCATATTATGCAGTTATTATCGCTAGAACTATAATAAATATACGTATTACTTTCATTATCATCAATATAACATGCATTATTACCCATATTATGCAGTTATTATCTCTAGAACTATAATAAATATACTTATTACTCCCAATATTATCAATATAACATGCATTATTACCCATATAATGCAGCTATTATCGCTAGAACTGTAATAATTATACTTATTACTTATATTATTAGCAATATAACGTGCATTATTACCCATATAATGCAGTTATTATCGCCAGAACTGTAATAATTATACTTATTACTTATATTATTCTCAATATAACATGCATTATTACCCATATTATGCAGTTATTATCGCTAGAACTATAATAAATATACGTATTACTTTCATTATCATCAATATAACATGCATTATTACCCATATAATGCAGTTATTATCGCTAGAACTGTAATAATTATACTTATTACTTAGATTATTATCAATATAACATGCATTATTACCCATATTATGCAATTATTATCGCTAGAACTATAATAAATATACTTATTACTCCCAATATTATCAATATAACATGCATTATTACCCATATAATGCAGTTATTATCGCTAGAACTGTAATAATTATACTTATTACTTATATTATTATCAATATAACATGCATTATTACCCATATAATGGAGGTATTATTGTTAGAACTGTAATAATTATACTTATTACTTATACTATTAGCAATATAACGTGCATTGTTACCCATATAATGCAGTTATTATCGCCAGAACTGTAATAATTATACTTATTACTTATATTATTCTCAATATAACATGCATTATTACCCATATTATGCAGTTATTATCGCAAGAACTATAATAAATATACGTATTACTTTTATTATCATCAATATAACATGCATTATTACCCATATTATGCAGTTATTATCGATAGAACTGTAATAAATATATTTATTACTTTTATTATTATCAATATAACATGCACTATTTGCAATATTTTACTATTATTATCGCTAGAACTATAATAATTATACTTATTACTCCCGATATTATCAATATAACATGCATTATTACCCATATAATGCAGTTATTATCGCTAGAACTGTAATAATTATACTTATTACTTATATTATTATCAATATAACATGCATTATTACCCATATAATGCAGTTATTATCGCTAGAACTGTAATAATTGTACTCATTACTTATATTATTAGCAATATAACGTGCATTATTACCCATATTATGCAGTTATTATCGATAGAACTGTAATAAATATACTTATTACTTTTATTATTATCAATATAACATGCACTATTTGCCATATTTTACTATTATTATCGCTAGAACTATAATAATTATACTTATTACTTATATTGTTAGCAATATAACGTGCATTATTACCCATATAATGCAGTTATTATCGCTAGAACTGTAATAATTATACTTATTACTTATGTTATTATCAATATAACATGCATTATTACCCATATTATGCAGTTATTATCGCTAGAACTATAATAAATATACGTATTACTTTTATTATCATCAATATAACATGCATTATTACCCATATTATGCAGTTATTATCGATAGAACTGTAATAAATATACTTATTACTTTTATTATTATCAATATAACATGCACTATTTGCCATATTTTACTATTATTATCGCTAGAACTATAATAATTATACTTATTACTCCCGATATTATCAATATAACATGCATTATTACCCATATAATGCAGTTATTATCGCTAGAACTGTAATAATTATACTTATTACTTATATTATTATCAATATAACATGCATTATTACCCATATAATGCAGTTATTATCGCTAGAACTGTAATAATTGTACTCATTACTAATACTATTAGCAATATAACGTGCATTATTACCCATATTATGCAGTTATTATCGATAGAACTATAATAAATATACGTATTACTTTTATTATCATCAATATAACATGCATTATTACCCATATTATGCAGTTATTATCGATAGAACTGTAATAAATATACTTATTACTTTTATTATTATCAATATAACATACACTATTTGCCATATTTTACTATTATTATCGCTAGAACTGTAATAATTATACTTATTACTTATATTGTTAGCAATATAACATGCATTATTACCCATATAATGCAGTTATTATCGCTAGAACTGTAATAATTGTACTCATTACTTATATTATTCTCAATATAACGTGCATTATTACCCATATTATGCAGTTATTATCGCTAGAACTGTAATAATTATACTTATTACTTATATCATTATCAATATAACATGCATTATTACCCATATAATGGAGGTATTATCGCTAGAACTGTAATAATTATACTTATTACTTAGATTATTATCAATATAACATGCATTATTACCCATATTATGCAGTTATTATCGCTAGAACTGTAATAATTATACTTATTACTTATATTATTATCAATATAACATGCATTATTACCCATATAATGGAGGTGTTATTGCTAGAACTGTAATAATTGTACTTATTACTTATACTATTAGCAATATAACGTGCATTGTTACCCATATAATGCAGTTATTATCGCCAGAACTGTAATAATTATACTTATTACTTATATTATTCTCAATATAACATGCATTATTGCCCATATGATGCAGTTATTATCGCAAGAGCTATAATAAATATACGTATCACTTTCATTATCATCAATATAACATGCATTATTACCCATATAATGGAGGTATTATTGCTAGAACTATAATAATTATACTTATTACTTATATTATTATCAATATAACATGCATTATTACCCATATTATGCAGTTATTATCGCTAGAACTATAATAAATACACTTATTACTCCCAATATTATCAATGTAACATGCATTATTACCCATATAATGGAGGTATTATTGCTAGAACTGTAATAATTATACTTATTACTTATACTACTAGCAATATAACGTGCATTATTACCCATATAATGCAGTTATTATCGCTAGAACTGTAATAATTATACTTATTACTTATATTATTAGCAATATAACGTGCATTATTACCCATATAATGCAGTTATTATCGCTAGAACTGTAATAATTATACTTATTACTTATATTATTAGGAATATAACGTGCATTATTACCCATATAATGCAGTTATTATCGCTAGAACTGTAATAATTATACTTATTACTTATATTATTATCAATATAACATGCATTATTACCCATATAATGGAGGTATTATCGCAAGAACTGTAATAATTATACTTATTACTTATACTATTAGCAATATAACGTGCATTATTACCCATATTATGCAGTTATTATCGATAGAACTGTTATAAATATATTTGTTACTTTTATTATTATCAATATAACATGCACTATTTGCCATATTTTACTATTATTATCGCTAGAACTATAATAATTATACTTATTACTCCCGATATTATCAATATAACATGCATTATTACCCATATAATGCAGTTATTATCGCTAGAACTGTAATAATTATACTTATTACTTATATTATTAGCAATATAACATGCATTATTACCCATATAATGCAGTTATTATCGCTAGAACTATAATAAATATACGTATTACTTTTATTATCATCAATATAACATGCATTATTACCCATATTATGCAGTTATTATCGATAGAACTGTAATAAATATACTTATTACTTTTATTATTATCAATATAACATGCACTATTTGCCATATTTTACTATTATTATCGCTAGAACTATAATAATTATACTTATTACTCCCGATATTATCAATATAACATGCATTATTACCCATATTATGCAGTTATTATCGCTAGAACTATAATAAATATACGTATTACTTTTATTATCATCAATATAACATGCATTATTACCCATATTATGCAGTTATTATCGATAGAACTGTAATAAATATACTTATTACTTTTATTATTATCAATATAACATGCACTATTTGCCATATTTTACTATTATTATCGCTAGAACTATAATAATTATACTTATTACTCCCGATATTATCAATATAACATGCATTATTACCCATATAATGCAGTTATTATCGCTAGAACTGTAATAATTATACTTATTACTTATATTATTCTCAATATAACATGCATTATTACCCATATTATGCAGTTATTATCGCTAGAACTATAATAAATATACGTATTACTTTCATTATCATCAATATAACATGCATTATTACCCATATAATGCAGTTATTATCGCTAGAACTGTAATAATTATACTTATTACTTAGATTATTATCAATATAACATGCATTATTACCCATATTATGCAATTATTATCGCTAGAACTATAATAAATATACTTATTACTCCCAATATTATCAATATAACATGCATTATTACCCATATAATGCAGTTATTATCGCTAGAACTGTAATAATTATACTTATTACTTATATTATTAGCAATATAACGTGCATTATTACCCATATAATGCAGTTATTATC
Organism: Megachile leachella; assembly: GCA_963576845.1. Lineage (NCBI taxonomy): Eukaryota > Metazoa > Arthropoda > Insecta > Hymenoptera > Megachilidae > Megachile > Megachile leachella. The sequence continues at coordinate 1,600,657 of CAUYWW010000111.1, read as the reverse complement.
GCTAGAACTGTAATAATTATACTTATTACTTATATCATTATCAATATAACATGCATTATTACCCATATAATGGAGGTATTATCGCTAGAACTGTAATAATTATACTTATTACTTAGATTATTATCAATATAACATGCATTATTACCCATATTATGCAGTTATTATCGCTAGAACTGTAATAATTATACTTATTACTTATATTATTATCAATATAACATGCATTATTACCCATATAATGGAGGTGTTATTGCTAGAACTGTAATAATTGTACTTATTACTTATACTATTAGCAATATAACGTGCATTGTTACCCATATAATGCAGTTATTATCGCCAGAACTGTAATAATTATACTTATTACTTATATTATTCTCAATATAACATGCATTATTGCCCATATGATGCAGTTATTATCGCAAGAGCTATAATAAATATACGTATCACTTTCATTATCATCAATATAACATGCATTATTACCCATATAATGGAGGTATTATTGCTAGAACTATAATAATTATACTTATTACTTATATTATTATCAATATAACATGCATTATTACCCATATTATGCAGTTATTATCGCTAGAACTATAATAAATACACTTATTACTCCCAATATTATCAATGTAACATGCATTATTACCCATATAATGGAGGTATTATTGCTAGAACTGTAATAATTATACTTATTACTTATACTACTAGCAATATAACGTGCATTATTACCCATATAATGCAGTTATTATCGCTAGAACTGTAATAATTATACTTATTACTTATATTATTAGCAATATAACGTGCATTATTACCCATATAATGCAGTTATTATCGCTAGAACTGTAATAATTATACTTATTACTTATATTATTAGGAATATAACGTGCATTATTACCCATATAATGCAGTTATTATCGCTAGAACTGTAATAATTATACTTATTACTTATATTATTATCAATATAACATGCATTATTACCCATATAATGGAGGTATTATCGCAAGAACTGTAATAATTATACTTATTACTTATACTATTAGCAATATAACGTGCATTATTACCCATATTATGCAGTTATTATCGATAGAACTGTAATAAATATATTTGTTACTTTTATTATTATCAATATAACATGCACTATTTGCCATATTTTACTATTATTATCGCTAGAACTATAATAATTATACTTATTACTCCCGATATTATCAATATAACATGCATTATTACCCATATAATGCAGTTATTATCGCTAGAACTGTAATAATTATACTTATTACTTATATTATTAGCAATATAACATGCATTATTACCCATATAATGCAGTTATTATCGCTAGAACTATAATAAATATACGTATTACTTTTATTATCATCAATATAACATGCATTATTACCCATATTATGCAGTTATTATCGATAGAACTGTAATAAATATACTTATTACTTTTATTATTATCAATATAACATGCACTATTTGCCATATTTTACTATTATTATCGCTAGAACTATAATAATTATACTTATTACTCCCGATATTATCAATATAACATGCATTATTACCCATATTATGCAGTTATTATCGCTAGAACTATAATAAATATACGTATTACTTTTATTATCATCAATATAACATGCATTATTACCCATATTATGCAGTTATTATCGATAGAACTGTAATAAATATACTTATTACTTTTATTATTATCAATATAACATGCACTATTTGCCATATTTTACTATTATTATCGCTAGAACTATAATAATTATACTTATTACTCCCGATATTATCAATATAACATGCATTATTACCCATATAATGCAGTTATTATCGCTAGAACTGTAATAATTATACTTATTACTTATATTATTAGCAATATAACATGCATTATTACCCATATTATGCAGTTCTTATCTCTAGAACCATAATAAATATACTTATTACTTCCAATATTATCAATATAACATGCATTTTTACCCATATAATGCAGTTATTATCGCCAGAACTGTAATAATTATACTTATTACTTATATTATTCTCAATATAACATGCATTATTACCCATATTATGCAGTTATTATCGCTAGAACTATAATAAATATACGTATTACTTTCATTATCATCAATATAACATGCATTATTACCCATATAATGCAGTTATTATCGCTAGAACTGTAATAATTATACTTATTACTTAGATTATTATCAATATAACATGCATTATTACCCATATTATGCAATTATTATCGCTAGAACTATAATAAATATACTTATTACTCCCAATATTATCAATATAACATGCATTATTACCCATATAATGCAGTTATTATCGCTAGAACTGTAATAATTATACTTATTACTTATATTATTATCAATATAACATGCATTATTACCCATATAATGGAGGTATTATTGTTAGAACTGTAATAATTATACTTATTACTTATACTATTAGCAATATAACGTGCATTGTTACCCATATAATGCAGTTATTATCGCCAGAACTGTAATAATTATACTTATTACTTATATTATTCTCAATATAACATGCATTATTACCCATATTATGCAGTTATTATCGCAAGAACTATAATAAATATACGTATTACTTTTATTATCATCAATATAACATGCATTATTACCCATATTATGCAGTTATTATCGATAGAACTGTAATAAATATATTTATTACTTTTATTATTATCAATATAACATGCACTATTTGCCATATTTTACTATTATTATCGCTAGAACTATAATAATTATACTTATTACTCCCGATATTATCAATATAACATGCATTATTACCCATATAATGCAGTTATTATCGCTAGAACTGTAATAATTATACTTATTACTTATATTATTATCAATATAACATGCATTATTACCCATATAATGCAGTTATTATCGCTAGAACTGTAATAATTGTACTCATTACTTATATTATTAGCAATATAACGTGCATTATTACCCATATTATGCAGTTATTATCGATAGAACTGTAATAAATATACTTATTACTTTTATTATTATCAATATAACATGCACTATTTGCCATATTTTACTATTATTATCGCTAGAACTATAATAATTATACTTATTACTTATATTGTTAGCAATATAACGTGCATTATTACCCATATAATGCAGTTATTATCGCTAGAACTGTAATAATTATACTTATTACTTATGTTATTATCAATATAACATGCATTATTACCCATATTATGCAGTTATTATCGCTAGAACTATAATAAATATACGTATTACTTTTATTATCATCAATATAACATGCATTATTACCCATATTATGCAGTTATTATCGATAGAACTGTAATAAATATACTTATTACTTTTATTATTATCAATATAACATGCACTATTTGCCATATTTTACTATTATTATCGCTAGAACTATAATAATTATACTTATTACTCCCGATATTATCAATATAACATGCATTATTACCCATATAATGCAGTTATTATCGCTAGAACTGTAATAATTATACTTATTACTTATATTATTATCAATATAACATGCATTATTACCCATATAATGCAGTTATTATCGCTAGAACTGTAATAATTGTACTCATTACTTATATTATTAGCAATATAACGTGCATTATTACCCATATTATGCAGTTATTATCGATAGAACTGTAATAAATATACTTATTACTTTTATTATTATCAATATAACATGCACTATTTGCCATATTTTACTATTATTATCGCTAGAACTATAATAATTATACTTATTACTCCCGATATTATCAATATAACATGCATTATTACCCATATAATGCAGTTATTATCGCTAGAACTGTAATAATTATACTTATTACTTATATTATTATCAATATAACATGCATTATTACCCATATAATGCAGTTATTATCGCTAGAACTGTAATAATTGTACTCATTACTAATATTATTAGCAATATAACGTGCATTATTACCCATATTATGCAGTTATTATCGATAGAACTATAATAAATATACGTATTACTTTTATTATCATCAATATAACATGCATTATTACCCATATTATGCAGTTATTATCGATAGAACTGTAATAAATATACTTATTACTTTTATTATTATCAATATAACATACACTATTTGCCATATTTTACTATTATTATCGCTAGAACTGTAATAATTATACTTATTACTTATATTGTTAGCAATATAACATGCATTATTACCCATATAATGCAGTTATTATCGCTAGAACTGTAATAATTGTACTCATTACTTATATTATTCTCAATATAACGTGCATTATTACCCATATTATGCAGTTATTATCGCTAGAACTGTAATAATTATACTTATTACTTATATCATTATCAATATAACATGCATTATTACCCATATAATGGAGGTATTATCGCTAGAACTGTAATAATTATACTTATTACTTAGATTATTATCAATATAACATGCATTATTACCCATATTATGCAGTTATTATCGCTAGAACTGTAATAATTATACTTATTACTTATATTATTATCAATATAACATGCATTATTACCCATATAATGGAGGTGTTATTGCTAGAACTGTAATAATTGTACTTATTACTTATACTATTAGCAATATAACGTGCATTGTTACCCATATAATGCAGTTATTATCGCCAGAACTGTAATAATTATACTTATTACTTATATTATTCTCAATATAACATGCATTATTGCCCATATGATGCAGTTATTATCGCAAGAGCTATAATAAATATACGTATCACTTTCATTATCATCAATATAACATGCATTATTACCCACATAATGGAGGTATTATTGCTAGAACTATAATAATTATACTTATTACTTATATTATTATCAATATAACATGCATTATTACCCATATTATGCAGTTATTATCGCTAGAACTATAATAAATACACTTATTACTCCCAATATTATCAATGTAACATGCATTATTACCCATATAATGGAGGTATTATTGCTAGAACTGTAATAATTATACTTATTACTTATACTACTAGCAATATAACGTGCATTATTACCCATATAATGCAGTTATTATCGCTAGAACTGTAATAATTATACTTATTACTTATATTATTAGCAATATAACGTGCATTATTACCCATATAATGCAGTTATTATCGCTAGAACTGTAATAATTATACTTATTACTTATATTATTAGGAATATAACGTGCATTATTACCCATATAATGCAGTTATTATCGCTAGAACTGTAATAATTATACTTATTACTTATATTATTATCAATATAACATGCATTATTACCCATATAATGGAGGTATTATCGCAAGAACTGTAATAATTATACTTATTACTTATACTATTAGCAATATAACGTGCATTATTACCCATATTATGCAGTTATTATCGATAGAACTGTAATAAATATATTTGTTACTTTTATTATTATCAATATAACATGCACTATTTGCCATATTTTACTATTATTATCGCTAGAACTATAATAATTATACTTATTACTCCCGATATTATCAATATAACATGCATTATTACCCATATAATGCAGTTATTATCGCTAGAACTGTAATAATTATACTTATTACTTATATTATTAGCAATATAACATGCATTATTACCCATATAATGCAGTTATTATCGCTAGAACTATAATAAATATACGTATTACTTTTATTATCATCAATATAACATGCATTATTACCCATATTATGCAGTTATTATCGATAGAACTGTAATAAATATACTTATTACTTTTATTATTATCAATATAACATGCACTATTTGCCATATTTTACTATTATTATCGCTAGAACTATAATAATTATACTTATTACTCCCGATATTATCAATATAACATGCATTATTACCCATATTATGCAGTTATTATCGCTAGAACTATAATAAATATACGTATTACTTTTATTATCATCAATATAACATGCATTATTACCCATATTATGCAGTTATTATCGATAGAACTGTAATAAATATACTTATTACTTTTATTATTATCAATATAACATGCACTATTTGCCATATTTTACTATTATTATCGCTAGAACTATAATAATTATACTTATTACTCCCGATATTATCAATATAACATGCATTATTACCCATATTATGCAGTTATTATCGCTAGAACTATAATAAATATACGTATTACTTTTATTATCATCAATATAACATGCATTATTACCCATATTATGCAGTTATTATCGATAGAACTGTAATAAATATACTTATTACTTTTATTATTATCAATATAACATGCACTATTTGCCATATTTTACTATTATTATCGCTAGAACTATAATAATTATACTTATTACTCCCGATATTATCAATATAACATGCATTATTACCCATATAATGCAGTTATTATCGCTAGAACTGTAATAATTATACTTATTACTTATATTATTAGCAATATAACATGCATTATTACCCATATTATGCAGTTCTTATCTCTAGAACCATAATAAATATACTTATTACTTCCAATATTATCAATATAACATGCATTTTTACCCATATAATGCAGTTATTATCGCTAGAACTGTAATAATTATACTTATTACTTATATTGTTAGCAATATAACGTGCATTATTACCCATATAATGCAGTTATTATCGCTAGAACTGTAATAATTATACTTATTACTTATATTATTATCAATATAACATGCATTATTACCCATATTATGCAGTTATTATCGCTAGAACTATAATAAATATACGTATTACTTTTATTATCATCAATATAACATGCATTATTACCCATATTATGCAGTTATTATCGATAGAACTGTAATAAATATACTTATTACTTTTATTATTATCAATATAACATGCACTATTTGCCATATTTTACTATTATTATCGCTAGAACTATAATAATTATACTTATTACTCCCGATATTATCAATATAACATGCATTATTACCCATATAATGCAGTTATTATCGCTAGAACTGTAATAATTGTACTCATTACTTATATTATTCTCAATATAACGTGCATTATTACCCATATTATGCAGTTATTATCGCTAGAACTGTAATAATTATACTTATTACTTATATCATTATCAATATAACATGCATTATTACCCATATAATGGAGGTATTATCGCTAGAACTGTAATAATTATACTTATTACTTAGATTATTATCAATATAACATGCATTATTACCCATATTATGCAGTTATTATCGCTAGAACTGTAATAATTGTACTTATTACTTATATTATTATCAATATAACATGCATTATTACCCATATTATGCAGTTCTTATCTCTAGAACCATAATAAATATACTTATTACTTCCAATATTATCAATATAACATGCATTTTTACCCATATAATGCAGTTATTATCGCTAGAACTGTAATAATTATACTTATTACTTATATTGTTAGCAATATAACGTGCATTATTACCCATATAATGCAGTTATTATCGCTAGAACTGTAATAATTATACTTATTACTTATATTATAATCAATATAACATGCATTATTACCCATATAATGGAGGTATTATCGCTAGAACTGTAATAATTATACTTATTACTTCTATTATTATCAATATAACATGCATTATTACCCATATTATGCAGTTATTATCTCTAGAACCATAATAAATATACTTATTACTCCCAATATTATCAATATAACATGCATTATTACCCATATAATGCAGTTATTATCGCTAGAACTGTAATAATTATACTTATTACTTATATTGTTAGCAATATAACGTGCATTATTACCCATATAATGAAGTTATTATCGCTAGAACTGTAATAATTATACTTATTACTTATATTATTATCAATATAACATGCATTATTACCCATATTATGCAGTTATTATCGCTAGAACTATAATAAATATACGTATTACTTTTATTATCATCCATATAACATGCATTATTACCCATATTATGCAGTTATTATCGCTAGAACTATAATAAATATACGTATTACTTTCATTATCATCAATATAACATGCATTATTACCCATATAATGGTGGTATTATCGCTAGAACTGTAATAATTATACTTATTACTTATATTATTATCAATATAACATGCATTATTACCCATATTATGCAGTTCTTATCTCTAGAACCGTGTTAAATATACTTATTACTTCCAATATTATCAATATAACATGCATTTTTACCCATATAATGCAGTTATTATCGCTAGAACTGTAATAATTATACTTATTACTTATATTATTATCAATATAACATGCATTATTACCCATATTATGCAGTTATTATCGCTAGAACTATAATAAATATACGTATTACTTTTATTATCATCCATATAACATGCATTATTACCCATATTATGCAGTTATTATCGCTAGAACTATAATAAATATACGTATTACTTTCATTATCATCAATATAACATGCATTATTACCCATATAATGGTGGTATTATCGCTAGAACTGTAATAATTATACTTATTACTTATATTATTATCAATATAACATGCATTATTACCCATATTATGCAGTTCTTATCTCTAGAACCATAATAAATATACTTATTACTTCCAATATTATCAATATAACATGCATTTTTACCCATATAATGCAGTTATTATCGCTAGAACTGTAATAATTATACTTATTACTTATATTGTTAGCAATATAACGTGCATTATTACCCATATAATGCAGTTATTATCGCTAGAACTGTAATAATTATACTTATTACTTATATTATTATCAATATAACATGCATTATTACCCATATAATGCAGTTATTATCGCTAGAACTGTAATAATTATACTTATTACTTATATTATTATCAATATAACATGCATTATTACCCATATAATGCAGTTATTATCGCTAGAACTGTAATAATTGTACTCATTACTTGTATTATTAGCAATATAACGTGCATTATTACCCATATTATGCAGTTATTATCGATAGAACTGTAATAAATATACTTATTACTTTTATTATTATCAATATAACATGCACTATTTGCCATATTTTACTATTATTATCGCTAGAACTATAATAATTATACTTATTACTTATATTGTTAGCCATATAACGTGCATTATTACCCATATAATGCAGTTATTATCGCTAGAACTGTAATAATTATACTTATTACTTATGTTATTATCAATATAACATGCATTATTACCCATATTATGCAGTTATTATCGCTAGAACTATAATAAATATACGTATTACTTTTATTATCATCAATATAACATGCATTATTACCCATATTATGCAGTTATTATCGATAGAACTGTAATAAATATACTTATTACTTTTATTATTATCAATATAACATGCACTATTTGCCATATTTTACTATTATTATCGCTAGAACTATAATAATTATACTTATTACTCCCGATATTATCAATATAACATGCATTATTACCCATATAATGCAGTTATTATCGCTAGAACTGTAATAATTATACTTATTACTTATATTATTATCAATATAACATGCATTATTACCCATATAATGCAGTTATTATCGCTAGAACTGTAATAATTGTACTCATTACTTATATTATTAGCAATATAACGTGCATTATTACCCATATTATGCAGTTATTATCGATAGAACTGTAATAAATATACTTATTACTTTTATTATTATCAATATAACATGCACTATTTGCCATATTTTAATATTATTATCGCTAGAACTATAATAATTATACTTATTACTCCCGATATTATCAATATAACATGCATTATTACCCATATAATGCAGTTATTATCGCTAGAACTGTAATAATTATACTTATTACTTATATTATTATCAATATAACATGCATTATTACCCATATAATGCAGTTATTATCGCTAGAACTGTAATAATTGTACTCATTACTTATATTATTAGCAATATAACGTGCATTAATACCCATATTATGCAGTTATTATCGATAGAACTATAATAAATATACGTATTACTTTCATTATCATCAATATAACATGCATTATTACCCATATAATGCAGTTATTATCGCTAGAACTGTAATAATTATACTTATTACTTAGATTATTATCAATATAACATGCATTATTACCCATATTATGCAATTATTATCGCTAGAACTATAATAAATATACTTATTACTCCCAATATTATCAATATAACATGCATTATTACCCATATAATGCAGTTATTATCGCTAGAACTGTAATAATTATACTTATTACTTATATTATTAGCAATATAACATGCATTATTACCCATATAATGCAGTTATTATCGCTAGAACTATAATAAATATACGTATTACTTTTATTATCATCAATATAACATGCATTATTACCCATATTATGCAGTTATTATCGATAGAACTGTAATAAATATACTTATTACTTTTATTATTATCAATATAACATGCACTATTTGCCATATTTTACTATTATTATCGCTAGAACTATAATAATTATACTTATTACTCCCGATATTATCAATATAACATGCATTATTACCCATATAATGCAGTTATTATCGCTAGAACTGTAATAATTATACTTATTACTTATATTATTATCTGTTCAAGTTCGCGCTTAGCGCGAGTGTCTATCGCCAGCGCGCTTCGTAGGCGACATTCAGACCATGTGTAACGTCCCACGGACCCTGTTTTGCACCTTTCGACAGCTCTGATTTATTACCGACAGTATAAGCTAATTACCGACAGTGATAGCTAATTACCGACAATAGGGTATTATCGACCATCAATCCTATCGACCCGATATGTATGTTCCCGATATTAATTAATTTGTAAATTGTAGTAGGTATTATGTTTCAAAAGTCATTTGAATATTTAGTTAGAATAGTTGAAACGAAATGATGTATTATAGTATTATAATTTTCTAATAAATAATTTGTACGAAATTTCCGTTGCGCTGCGTTAATACTGCAAGTCACGACGTTCAACCGAAACACTTGAGACAGCGATAGCTATAGAGAAGGATAGGAACACTATCTCTATTTACGGCAACTTTAGATATTAAAATTAATTAATTAATTTAATAAATTCATGCATGAGAATTCATTATTCATTAAAACATTTATAGACTTGATCGAAATCATTTTCATTATCTAAAGGAAAATCCGTAAATCGAAATAGTTTTGACTCGCGCAAAAATCAAACACCCTTGATTAGAAAAGGACAGAAAACGTACCTTCGTTAAAACACCGCTACGGTAATAATCTAATGCCGAAACGTTAATAATTAATTGAAGGGCAATATTTAAAACATAACCGAAGTAACCGATTTTCTAATTAATATGTATTAACGAATTTATGTGAAATTTTGGAAATTCTGACGTCACGAATTCGTTGAATTTTGGGGTATAAAAGGGCGAGCGAAACCCGTCTCAAAGCAGAACAGTCTTCGGAATCGAACGCGACACAACCCTCATTTCCAAGTATAGCAGGAACAGTTTTCGCTGTAAAGGAGCCGACACGATTCTTAATACTTGACTGGTAAAGCAAGTATACGCCATTTGGATACTTGATCGTGGGTCGTCTAGTAGCTAGCTAACGCGGGCTCCCCATTCAAACGATCTCGTCTCTGAAACTCCGTCAGGAGAGTGCTATGCTTAGCGCCAAGAAAGGCTAAGATATCGGAAGGATAGCTCTCAGCTACTCATCTTGATTTTTTGTCGAATTGCTAACGCGCCGTCAGATTCTCGGAGTTCGCTCTGGGTAGTTTCGTAGCCAGCTACCGCAGGCTCCCCATTTGAGCGACTTGGTCTCTGAAGCCCGTGTCTTTTGGGTGGCAGTTCAGCAATTGCGATTTTACATTAGAATCATTTGATTTGCTACCCTGTTAGACTTATACTGTTCACCCTTTACCTGTATCGTTGGGTCGTTCTAGTAGCCAGTGAACAACAGGCTCCCCAATTAAGCGATCTGGTCTTGGCTGTCAGTGTTCGTTTTGACTAAAAGGGTCATGAACAATTAATTGTCGAGTCAGTAAATAAAGAGTAATTGTTCCGAAGAAATAAAATTATTAAGATCAGATAGAGTTCGGTAATTCAAATCGGTAAAAGAACACTGTTCTCAATTAAGCGTTTTTCCGTAATCGATTACTCCGCGATAGGTTTTTGCGAAAGCGTATTTAGGTACTCTTAGAGAATTGCACTTAGGTCGCATTCCTCGCAAGCGGTAGATTACCGGCGTAACATCTCGTCTAGAATCATTTAAACGAATCGAAACATAATTTGTCACTGCGATAATTTCAGAAGCGAGAACCGAACATATATTATTATAGATTTTAGTTAGCCTCAGATACAAGCGAGTATCTTTCCAGTTCTCACGATAATTATTATTTGATTTATAATGTGTTAATTTCTCAATCGTTTATTACGTGCCGTTCAATTGTCAATCTTTATTATTCTTCATTATTATTATTATTATACCAAACTTACTTAATTCTTTAATCAAACACTTATTATTTATTATTTCGATATTATTGTTATTTGTTAGTTTTAATTTCCGTTTTTGAATAAATTTAAGTTATTGAAAGATTCTGATCTGTGGATTTCACTCCTTAACCGCACACCACACGAATCCCACAAACTTTATAAGGAAAACGAGTCGTTCAGAGGGTAAAAGCCGCTCTTTACCTTACTAGCGCTAGTAACAACCTAAACTTAGGTTCTAGGGACGTTACACGTTATATATATATAAATAAATTTTTGGTGACAGCGGTGGGATAGTCAGGTATAGATCGTTGGACGTAGCCACGCATACGAGCACCGATCTCCTGTGTGGTAAGAGAACTTTTCTCTGCGGAGGTCAGAATCGTTCAATCTTTAAAATAAGAGATAGGCGTATATAGGAGTAGAAAAAAAAAAAAGAGAGAAAAATATATAATAGAAATTTTTGTAATTAGTTAATTATAGTAGGAAATTTCGCGATTCAAAATGGAAAACGAATTAGAAACGCAACAGAGAAGTTCAGGAAGTCAGGAGGAGAGTACTGCTCGCCCCTCCCCTCAAATTAGTATTAGGGACGCCGCGGACATTGTGCCTCCTTTCGACGGACACAATATTCCTTTATACCAATTCACGAAAAGTTGTCTAAATGCCAAAAATATTATCTCACCTCAAGCCGAATATGGTCTAGTACAATTAATTAAAAATAAATTGTTTGGTCAGGCGGCTCGAGTAATCGCAAGCGGCGATTACAACTCGATTATTGGATTAATTACCGTATTGAAATCGCGTTTCGCTCCATTGTGTACTTCTTATCAATTGTACGGGGATCTCTCTAAGATGGCACAAATGCCGAACGAAGCCGTCGTGGATTACGGTAGCCGCGTGGCAAGCCTCTTATCCCAGATTAAGAATTGTAATGAGACGGAACAACCGCGGTTAGCGCCACAATACAATAAGACCGCCGAAAATAATGCGATTAGGACATTTATGACAGGATTAAGACCGGAGATTTATAATAGGGTGCGACATCATGAATATATATTTCTCGATGATGCGATTAGCGCAACAATTCTCGCCGAAGCCGAATTCAGAGAAAGTCAAATCCGATTGAAAATGGCAGAAGATTATTATCGCGTTAATAGTTATCAGCGTCCTACGTATGTATCGGGTTCTCAACAAACCGCTAGGGTACAAGGGCAACAAAAATACTGTCTCCACTGTCAAAGATCAGGGCACAGAACCCCAGACTGTCGTAATTTTAGTCAACAAGGAAGACCTTGGAGGGGAACTAACCAGGAGCAACTACAACCCCCGCACACCGCACCAAATCCGAGTAACCAAATAACTAGCCCGACTATTCTCAGAAGGCCTACAGTAGCCAGACCTTCTCCCCCTACCTGCACGTTCTGTAAAAATATCGGTCATACTATCGAGCAATGTAGAAAGAAGGCCTACCAAGATAAGAGAGCCGAACAGGTGCGTAGCAATACAAATTTTATAGTCCCCACAAAGGTCATTAAAAAACCCCCTAGTATAGAAGCGAAGAACCAAATTTTCCAAAACGGGTCAGCTCTATTCATGATTGATACTGGGTCAGATTTAAATTTAATTAAACAAGCAGCTTTAGTACACCCCATCCAAATCTATACTGACGTATGCCTCCAACTAAGCGGAATTACTAAAGGAAAAATTTCTACAACAGGGTACGTCAAAGTGAGGATATTCGACCACGAAACCATACTACACATAGCCGAAACACTACCAATAGAACAGGACGGGATTCTAGGAAATGAATTTTTTCAAAACAGTGAAGCCATAATTAACTATCCTAAAGCAATAGTAATCACCAGGGATTCAACCATTCCGTTCGAAGAACCAATTATTCATATAAAACCCCGGGAAAGAAATGTAATACCGATTAGGGTACTAAACACAGACGTCAACACCGGATACGTTCCGAAGTTAGAAATAAATCCTAATTTGCATCTGGGTAACGCTATTGTCACTAATAGAAACGGAGTAGCTTTTATTTACGCGATTAATGTCTCGTCCGAACAAATCGAAATTCCCATGCCAGAAATAGAACTAGAACCTTTCGAAGAATCACCTATAGAAGAATTACAATCGTCCGAAACCCATAGGACTCAAAAATTACTTAATTTACTACGATTGGATCATCTAAATTCCGAAGAGAAATCTAGCATCGAAAAATTAATAACTAAACACGCGGATAGATTTAACTTACCAGAAGAAGATTTAGGAGCTACCAATAAGGTATATCATCGAATAATTACTACAGACGACGCGCCAATTAATATAAAACAATACAGATATCCCCATTGTCATAAAGAGGAAATTAACAAACAAATCAGCGAACTTCTTGATAAAGGAATCATCGAAAAATCGACTTCACCTTATAATTCTCCCTTATGGATCGTACCAAAGAAAGAAGATTCTCAGGGTAGAAAGAGATGGCGATTAGTAATAGATTTTAGGCGACTGAATGAAAAAACCATTGGCGACGCGTATCCCCTTCCGAACATCACGGATATTTTGGACCAGTTAGGAAGCGCAAAATACTTCTCGATATTCGATCTTAAATCAGGATTCCACCAAATTCCAATGCACCCTGAAGACAAGATTAAAACTGCGTTTTCGACCCCCTATGGTCACTACGAGTTCAACAGGATGCCATTCGGACTAAAGAACGCACCAGCCACTTTCCAGCGACTGATGGATAACGTTCTATCTGGACTCCAAGGGATCGAGATTTTCGTGTACTTGGATGATATAGTCATTTACGCAAGTTCACTACACGAGCACGAGGTTAAGTTCCACAAACTGATGGAAAGATTAAGAGACGCCAATCTCAGTCTGCAGCCCGATAAATGCGAATTTCTAAAAAAGGAAGTGACATACCTGGGCCACATAATTGATGAAAATGGGGTCAAACCAGATCCCAAGAAGATAGAAGCAGTAGAGAAATTTCCAGTACCACAGACGGTGAAGAACGTACGGCAATTCTTAGGACTTTGCGGATACTATCGACGATTCATAGAAAATTTCTCGAAGATAGCAAAACCTCTGTCAGACTTGACGAAGAAAGAGCGGAAATTTGAATGGACGAACCTCCAACAGGAAGCCTTTACAGTCCTTAGGGAAAACTTATGTAAAGAACCAATCCTCACGCATCCGGATTTTACCAAACCCTTCAATATTACCACGGATGCATCAGGGATAGCGATTGGAGCCATTCTCAGCCAGGGTGAAATTGGAAAGGACCAGCCGATCTCGTACGCATCAAGAGTCCTCAACCCTGCAGAAACAAGATACTCAACCACGGAACGAGAATTACTCGCCATCGTTTATGCAGTACACCATTTCCGCCCATACGTCTACGGAAGAAAATTTTTCCTCATAACTGACCACAAACCTTTAGTCTGGTTAAATAGCGTCGCCGATCCGACTTCAAGATTATTACGCTGGCGAATAAAATTAAGTGAGTACGACTACGAAATCAAGTACAAGGCAGGAAGTCTGAACGCCAATACGGATGCATTATCCCGTAACCCCGTTCCGACGAAAATTCTACCAGTCAACGCGAAGAGACCTCAACCTTCAACCACAAGTACCGATACGAATAGGGAAATCAAGAAAAGAAAAGAGTTTCATCAGTACCAAACTCGACCACGAGAATCAGCAACGTCCAGTTCGAAAGAAGTTAAACGGAAAAAGGAATTTCATCAGTATAAGACTCGTCCACGAGAATCGACCGCATCCAGCTCCAGAGAAATTAAAAAACGGAAGGAAGTACACCAATATCCAACTCGACCAAGAGAATCAACTGCGTCCAGCGCTAGGGAAATTAAAAAGAAAAAGGAATTTCACCAATACAAAACCCGACCACGGGAATCGACGACTACAAGTTCGAGAGAATTCAAAAAACCCAAAACGCATCATCAATACCCTACTCGCCCGCTGGAAGACGAGAATCCTGGCCCATCGCCTCGCAGATGCAGGAGAAAGATAGAAGAGGAGGAAGACACAAGCTCCAACGAATCAAATTATTACGATACAGATGGTTCCGACGAAGAAGTCATTTCTGAAAAGCAAAAAGAAGAAATTACCAACCACAGGAAAATTGAAGAAAATCAAATACAAGTACAAGCTCAGATTCATCGACCACCTTACGAATTCAAGGCTAAAACTCCGCCACCGCTGGTGCTAAGGAAAAGAGACCCTCTCGTAATAGGGGACGAAATAGAAGAACTTGATCAAGAAACTATAATCCCCAAGCACTTGTTTAGAGATCCGCCAAAGATTAATGCCGCACCTCCGTCTTCAGAATCCGAAAGAGAGGAAAAGGACGCTAGTTACAAGCCTAAAAAGTTAAATAAATCGGGTCCAATAACTCCCATTAAAATAAAAAGGGAAGACGGAAAACTTACAGTGAGTAAAGCGCGGAAACCAAGGATAACAGAAGAAATAACGAGCTCTGTAATCGAAGTGAAAGATCATCTGTGGACCAGAAAGGGACCGATAGCAGTATTTTGGGACTCCCAAGGAATTCCCCTGAACTCCGAATCGGAATTATTCATCAGAAGAAAGAAAATCAAACCGGTACCTGAAAAAGAAATAACTCAAGTTAAATTAAAGAAGCAATGGATATTCGGCGCAACTGTCATATCAAAGAAGGAATTACCTCAAACCCTTAGGAAACTCGCGTTACTCCTCCGAAACAAAAAGATTAGTGACCTTAGCTTGCCAGATGACAAAAACTTAAAGAAATTAATACACTTAGCTTTCGCTGATATGCCAATACGTATCACCATTTGCACCGGCGATATTAGAACTCCACCATTCGAAGAAAGGATTCCCATCATTGAAGAAAACCATATAACGCCCACCGGGGGACATAAAGGGATAAGAAAGACTTACCATCGCATTAAGAACAATTATTATTGGAGAAATATGAAGAAAGACATAACTGATTATGTAAAGACCTGTATAGATTGTCAGAGGAACAAATTAGTTCGCATTAAAAATAGGGAACCCATGGTAATAACAGATACCCCCCTTGATGCATTTGATAAAATTTCATTAGACATATTAGGACCCTTACCTGTGACACCACGAGGATACAGCTACGTATTAACAATCCAGGATAACCTAACAAAATATTCAATAGCAGCGCCCATCGCTTCAATGACCGCAGAAGACGTAGCCAAGGCATTCACCGAATACTTCATCTGTAGGTTTGGTTGTCCCAAGGCGATTTTAACTGACCAAGGGGCATGCTTTATGAGCGCGTTGATGAGGAAGTTGGCAAAAATATTCCAGATAAAAACATACCGGACCTCATCTTTTCACCCACAATCAAACGGATCCCTGGAAAGAAGTCACCAAGTACTAATCGAATACTTAAAGCATTTTCTTACCGAAGAAAAACAATGGGACGAATGGCTACCTCAGGCCATGTTTTCCTACAATACCAGCATTCACGAAGGTACAAGGTTCACGCCGCACGAATTGATATTTGGAAGAAAAGCAAGACAACCGTCTAACTTCCCAGTAGAAAACGCAATCAGCACCTATCCAGATTACGTCGTCGAACTTATCACAAAACTGCACAATTTTCGGAAAACCGCACGAGGAAATCTCGAACAAGCGAAATACAGGCAAAAATACTATTACGATAGAAAGATCCGGCCAATTCACTACGAGACAGGCGATGATGTGTTTCTGTTAAATCCGCCACGGAAGCATAAACTCAAGAAGGAATACTCAGGCCCATACAGGATTACCAGAACCATAGGCGACAATAACGTAGAATTACATATAAATACTAGGAATACGAAGCGGATAGTTCACAAGGACCGAATTAAGAAAGCCTATTTACCAATCATAAATCAAGAACCTATTAATCGATGAACCGTGACGCGATCGAAGGTTTCGAATCACGGAACCAGTAAATTCCATTTAGTCAGCTAACGAGCTTCACCTAAGTCACACCTGATCGTACAACGCAAAAATGGACAATCTAACCAGCGTTCAAATAATTAGTGCAATCTGCATCCGCGACCAGGGAGTTAGTTTCTCATGCAAGATTAACCCATTCATGGGGAGAATTTGTTTAGAATGCGCGGTGCGTTCACAGCCCGAAGCCCGAGGACAATGGTGGAGTACAGGCAAGAATCAAGATCCAATTATGTCGCAGTAAGAAAATACAACTTAGCATGTAGAATAATTTGTTAATATATGCATATAGGCAACCACCACGTGGTGAAACAGGAATTCGCTCTGCGGAAAAGCCGGTGTGTAAGCTGCAAGCAGAATTTAGCAGCTACATTACCGGCGATAGCCTGCTCCGAGTGTCGCGCCCGCCTAACGGAGATGGACATGGAGGAAAAGGAGGCGTTTAACGCGGGCGTCCTCGTAAACACGGAGCATCTCTACCCGATCGTAGAACTATCAAGCATAGAAGTTCAGGAGGGTCGGATCGTTCTACGTTACCGCTAAAATTAAATATAACATCTACATATATATATATACATACATATATTTTAAATAAAGGGATAAGGAAAAGGGAAATCATCCGTCTTAATTGATCCTAACGCAGCCCAGCGATTAACCACAAAATACCTTAAATTTGCGCCAAATTCAATCAGAAATTCTTACGTTACGCGTTACGTAATCTCAAAAGGGGACAACGCCCTAATACGAGACAAAATGGCCGCGAAGCAGGTAGGCGAAAAGATACGAAAAACTAGAGAAGAATAAATAGTAGGAATAGGGGAAAAGACTTGGTTATTCGGACAAATGCGGTGGTGCCTAGAAGAAAAGCGGAAAATTTTATGGCTATCGTACATCTGAAGAAGCGAGAAATCGGAAAACATTAGAATTCAAATTACATCGTAACCAGCACGCGTCGTTACGTAATCACAACGGTCCGCGATTAATCGAACCATAGTCGATCGAGCCGAAACAGAGTAGACAATAGTCGTAAACAGTACATATCACCGACAACATGACGCGAAGGGCCGGCAAGAAAGCAATGCTAAGGAACCTTAAGACCAAGTTAAGAAAGAGCTTGCTAAAGGTAACAAAATTAAAAATATAAAAAGATAACCAATTACACAGATCACCACATAATCCAGGAGGAGTCGACCAACCAGTGGAGGCTCATAAAAATCGACATACCCGACCCGCCATCCGAACGATACAGACAAATAGACAACCCTCGAGATCCAAGGAAAAAATACTGGAAACTTTTGCGACTATTCGGACAGGGCTCAGCATCACCCCGCAACAACCCGGAGTCCTGCACCTGCCAGGAATGCACCGCCAAGCGGACCACCACCCAAGAAACGGTCTCTTGAGGACAAGAGACTTCGATAAGGGGGAAGGTGTAACGTCCCACGGACCCTGTTTTGCACCTTTCGACAGCTCTGATTTATTACCGACAGTATAAGCTAATTACCGACAGTGATAGCTAATTACCGACAATAGGGTATTATCGACCATCAATCCTATCGACCCGATATGTATGTTCCCGATATTAATTAATTTGTAAATTGTAGTAGGTATTATGTTTCAAAAGTCATTTGAATATTTAGTTAGAATAGTTGAAACGAAATGATGTATTATAGTATTATAATTTTCTAATAAATAATTTGTACGAAATTTCCGTTGCGCTGCGTTAATACTGCAAGTCACGACGTTCAACCGAAACACTTGAGACAGCGATAGCTATAGAGAAGGATAGGAACACTATCTCTATTTACGGCAACTTTAGATATTAAAATTAATTAATTAATTTAATAAATTCATGCATGAGAATTCATTATTCATTAAAACATTTATAGACTTGATCGAAATCATTTTCATTATCTAAAGGAAAATCCGTAAATCGAAATAGTTTTGACTCGCGCAAAAATCAAACACCCTTGATTAGAAAAGGACAGAAAACGTACCTTCGTTAAAACACCGCTACGGTAATAATCTAATGCCGAAACGTTAATAATTAATTGAAGGGCAATATTTAAAACATAACCGAAGTAACCGATTTTCTAATTAATATGTATTAACGAATTTATGTGAAATTTTGGAAATTCTGACGTCACGAATTCGTTGAATTTTGGGGTATAAAAGGGCGAGCGAAACCCGTCTCAAAGCAGAACAGTCTTCGGAATCGAACGCGACACAACCATCATTTCCAAGTATAGCAGGAACAGTTTTCGCTGTAAAGGAGCCGACACGATTCTTAATACTTGACTGGTAAAGCAAGTATACGCCATTTGGATACTTGATCGTGGGTCGTCTAGTAGCTAGCTAACGCGGGCTCCCCATTCAAACGATCTCGTCTCTGAAACTCCGTCAGGAGAGTGCTATGCTTAGCGCCAAGAAAGGCTAAGATATCGGAAGGATAGCTCTCAGCTACTCATCTTGATTTTTTGTCGAATTGCTAACGCGCCGTCAGATTCTCGGAGTTCGCTCTGGGTAGTTTCGTAGCCAGCTACCGCAGGCTCCCCATTTGAGCGACTTGGTCTCTGAAGCCCGTGTCTTTTGGGTGGCAGTTCAGCAATTGCGATTTTACATTAGAATCATTTGATTTGCTACCCTGTTAGACTTATACTGTTCACCCTTTACCTGTATCGTTGGGTCGTTCTAGTAGCCAGTGAACAACAGGCTCCCCAATTAAGCGATCTGGTCTTGGCTGTCAGTGTTCGTTTTGACTAAAAGGGTCATGAACAATTAATTGTCGAGTCAGTAAATAAAGAGTAATTGTTCCGAAGAAATAAAATTATTAAGATCAGATAGAGTTCGGTAATTCAAATCGGTAAAAGAACACTGTTCTCAATTAAGCGTTTTTCCGTAATCGATTACTCCGCGATAGGTTTTTGCGAAAGCGTATTTAGGTACTCTTAGAGAATTGCACTTAGGTCGCATTCCTCGCAAGCGGTAGATTACCGGCGTAACATCTCGTCTAGAATCATTTAAACGAATCGAAACATAATTTGT
This sequence comes from Megachile leachella, assembly GCA_963576845.1. Taxonomy (NCBI): domain Eukaryota; kingdom Metazoa; phylum Arthropoda; class Insecta; order Hymenoptera; family Megachilidae; genus Megachile; species Megachile leachella. The sequence goes on along the minus strand of CAUYWW010000111.1, from coordinate 1,579,157 downwards.
CACTGCGATAATTTCAGAAGCGAGAACCGAACATATATTATTATAGATTTTAGTTAGCCTCAGATACAAGCGAGTATCTTTCCAGTTCTCACGATAATTATTATTTGATTTATAATGTGTTAATTTCTCAATCGTTTATTACGTGCCGTTCAATTGTCAATCTTTATTATTCTTCATTATTATTATTATTATACCAAACTTACTTAATTCTTTAATCAAACACTTATTATTTATTATTTCGATATTATTGTTATTTGTTAGTTTTAATTTCCGTTTTTGAATAAATTTAAGTTATTGAAAGATTCTGATCTGTGGATTTCACTCCTTAACCGCACACCACACGAATCCCACAAACTTTATAAGGAAAACGAGTCGTTCAGAGGGTAAAAGCCGCTCTTTACCTTACTAGCGCTAGTAACAACCTAAACTTAGGTTCTAGGGACGTTACACATGCTCGCGGGCATGCGCGTTACCAAAACAAAAACGATCGTTCGAACGCCCGTTGAATTCGATCGGAATCTTTCGATCCTAACCATCGCACTGCGCGGTTCGTGAATTTCCAAACCAACTTCTTAACGAACAATTTTGTGTTTCGAAAACTCTTGTGTTAATACCAAAATATTCCAAAGACAATTTTGTGTTTTAAAGACTTTTTGTGTTAAATTACTTTATTGGTGTTTGTTAATTAGACAATAAATCCGACAATTCATTTTTGAAGCCGTAATTTAGTGTTGTGTTTCTAATATTAAAATATCGAGTCTCCTCGGAGGTCTAATCCATTCAACAAGGAGTTCCAGCTCCCAATCTTCAAAATATCCAACATTATCAATATAACATGCATTATTACCCATATAATGCAGTTATTATCGCTAGAACTGTAATGATTATACTTATTACTTATATTATTAGCAATATAACGTGCATTATTACCCATATAATGCAGTTATTATCTCTAGAACTGTAATAATTATACTTATTACTTATATTATTATCAATATAACATGCATTATTACCCATATAATGGAGGTATTATCGCGAGAGCTGTAATAATTATACTGATTACTTATACTATTAGCAATATAACGCGCATTATTACCCTTATAATGCAGTTATTATCGCCAGAACTGTCATAATTATACTTATTACTTATATTATTCTCAATATAACATGCATTATTACCCATATTATGCAGTTATTATCGCTAGAACTATAATAAATATACGTATTACTTTCATTATCATCAATATAACATGCATTATTATCCATATTATGCAGTTATTATCTCTAGAACCATAATAAATATACTTATTACTCCCAATATTATCAATATAACATGCATTTTTACCCATATAATGCAGTTATTATCGCTAGAACTGTAATAATTATACTTATTACTTATATTGTTAGCAATATAACGTGCATTATTACCCATATAATGCAGTTATTATCGCTAGAACTGTAATAATTATACTTATTACTTATATTATTATCAATATAACATGCATTATTACCCATATTATGCAGTTATTATCGCTAGAACTATAATAAATATACGTATTACTTTTATTATCATCAATATAACATGCATTATTACCCATATTATGCAGTTATTATCGATAGAACTGTAATAAATATATTTATTACTTTTATTATTATCAATATAACATGCACTATTTGCCATATTTTACTATTATTATCGCTAGAACTATAATAATTATACTTATTACTCCCGATATTATCAATATAACATGCATTATTACCCATATAATGCAGTTATTATCGCTAGAACTGTATTAATTATACTTATTACTTATATTATTAGCAATATAACGTGCATTATTACCCATATAATGCAGTTATTATCGCTAGAACTGTAATAATTATACTTATTACTTATACTATTATCAATATAACATGCATTATTACCCATATTATGCAGTTCTTATCGCTAGAACTATAATAAATATACTTATTACTCCCAATATTATCAATATAACATGCATTATTACCCATATAATGCAGCTATTATCGCTAGAACTGTAATAATTATACTTATTACTTATATTATTAGCAATATAACGTGCATTATTACCCATATAATGCAGTTATTATCGCCAGAACTGTAATAATTATACTTATTACTTATATTATTCTCAATATAACATGCATTATTACCCATATTATGCAGTTATTATCGCTAGAACTATAATAAATATACGTATTACTTTCATTATCATCAATATAACATGCATTATTACCCATATAATGCAGTTATTATCGCTAGAACTGTCATAATTATACTTATTACTTAGATTATTATCAATATAACATGCATTATTACCCATATTATGCAATTATTATCGCTAGAACTATAATAAATATACTTATTACTCCCAATATTATCAATATAACATGCATTATTACCCATATAATGCAGTTATTATCGCTAGAACTGTAATAATTATACTTATTACTTATATTATTATCAATATAACATGCATTATTACCCATATAATGGAGGTATTATTGTTAGAACTGTAATAATTATACTTATTACTTATACTATTAGCAATATAACGTGCATTGTTACCCATATAATGCAGTTATTATCGCCAGAACTGTAATAATTATACTTATTACTTATATTATTATCAATATAACATGCATTATTACCCATATAATGCAGTTATTATCGCTAGAACTGTAATAATTATACTTATTACTTATATTATTATCAATATAACATGCATTATTACCCATATAATGCAGTTATTATCGCTAGAACTGTAATAATTATACTTATTACTTATATTATTATCAATATAACATGCATTATTACCCATATAATGGAGGTATTATTGTTAGAACTGTAATAATTATACTTATTACTTATACTATTATCAATATAACATGCATTATTACCCATATTATGCAGTTATTATCGCTAGAACTGTAATAATTATACTTATTACTTATATTATTATCAATATAACATGCATTATTACCCATATTATGCAGTTATTATCGCTAGAACTATAATAAATATACGTATTACTTTTATTATCATCAATATAACATGCATTATTACCCATATTATGCAGTTATTATCGATAGAACTGTAATAATTATACTTATTACTTATATTATTATCAATATAACATGCATTATAACCCATATAATGGAGGTATTATCGCGAGAGCTGTAATAATTATACTGATTACTTATACTATTAGCAATATAACGCGCATTATTACCCTTATAATGTAGTTATTATCGCCAGAACTGTAATAATTATACTTATTACTTATATTATTATCAATATAACATGCATTATAACCCATATAATGGAGGTATTATCGCGAGAGCTGTAATAATTATACTGATTACTTATACTATTAGCAATATAACGCGCATTATTACCCTTATAATGTAGTTATTATCGCCAGAAATGTAATAATTATACTTATTACTTATATTATTATCAATATAACATGCATTATTACCCATAAAATGCAGTTATTATCGCTAGAACTGTAATAATTATACTTATTACTTATATTATTAGCAATATAACGTGCATTATTACCCATATAATGCAGTTATTATCGCTAGAACTGTAATAATTATACTTATTACTTATATTATTATCAATATAACATGCATTATAACCCATATAATGGAGGTATTATCGCGAGAGCTGTAATAATTATACTGATTACTTATACTATTAGCAATATAACGCGCATTATTACCCTTATAATGTAGTTATTATCGCCAGAACTGTAATAATTATACTTATTACTTATATTATTCTCAATATAACATGCATTATTACCCATATTATGCAGTTATTATCGCTAGAACTATAATAAATATACGTATTACTTTTATTATCATCAATATAACATGCATTATTACCCATATTATGCAGTTATTATCGATAGAACTGTAATAAATATACTTATTACTTTCATTATTATCAATATAACATGCACTATTTGCCATATTTTACTATTATTATCGCTAGAACTATAATAATTATACTTATTACTCCGATATTATCAATATAACATGCATTATTACCCATATTATGCAGTTATTATCGCTAGAACTGTAATAATTATACTTATTACTTATATTATTAGCAATATAACGTGCACTATTACCCATATAATGCAGTTATTATCGCTAGAACTGTAATAATTATACTTATTACTTATACTATTATCAATATAACATGCATTATTACCCATATTATGCAGTTATTATCGCTAGAACTATAATAAATATACTTATTACTCCCAATATTATCAATATAACATGCATTATTACCCATATAATGCAGTTATTATCGCTAGAACTTCAATAATTATACTTATTACTTATATTATTATCAATATAACATGCATTATTACCCATATAATGGAGGTATTATTGCTAGAACTGTAATAATTATACTTATTACTTATACTATTAGCAATATAACGTGCATTGTTACCCATATAATGCAGTTATTATCGCCAGAACTGTAATAATTATACTTATTACTTATGTTATTATCAATATAACATGCATTATTACCCATATTATGCAGTTATTATCGCTAGAACTATAATAAATATACGTATTACTTTTATTATCATCAATATAACATGCATTATTACCCATATTATGCAGTTATTATCGATAGAACTGTAATAAATATGCTTATTACTTTTATTATTATCAATATAACATGCACTATTTGCCATATTTTACTATTATTATCGCTAGAACTATAATAATTATACTTATTACTCCCGATATTATCAATATAACATGCATTATTACCCATATAATGCAGTTATTATCGCTAGAACTGTAATAAATATACTTACTGCTTTCATTGTCATCAATATAACATGCATTATTACCCATATTATGCAGTTATTATCGATAGAACTGTAATAAATATACTTATTACTTTTACTATTATCAATATATCATGCACTATTAGCCATATTTTACTATTATTATCGCTAGAACTATAATAATTATACTTATTACTCCCGATGTTATCAATATAACACGCCTTATTACGCATATAATGCAATTATTATCGCTAGAACTGTAATAAATATACTTACTACTTTCATTATCATCAATATAACATGCATTATTACCCATATTATGCAGTTATTATCGATAGAACTGTAATAAATATACTTATTACTTTTACTATTATCAATATATCGTGCACTATTAGCCATATTTTACTATTATTATCGCTAGAACTATAATAAATATACTTATTACTCCCAATATTATCAATATAACATGCATTTTTACCCATATAATGCAGTTATTATCGCTAGAACTGTAATAATTATACTTATTACTTATATTGTTAGCAATATAACGTGCATTATTACCCATATAATGCAGTTATTATCGCTAGAACTGTAATAATTATACTTATTACTTATGTTATTATCAATATAACATGCATTATTACCCATATTATGCAGTTATTATCGCTAGAACTATAATAAATATACGTATTACTTTTATTATCATCAATATAACATGCATTATTACCCATATTATGCAGTTATTATCGATAGAACTGTAATAAATATACTTATTACTTTTATTATTATCAATATAACATGCATTATTACCCATATAATGCAGTTATTATCGCTAGAACTGTAATAATTGTACTCATTACTTATATTGTTTGCAATATAACATGCATTATTACCCATATTATGCAGTTATTATCGATAGAACTGTAATAAATATACTTATTACTTTTATTATTATCAATATAACATGCACTATTTGCCATATTTTACTATTATTATCGCTAGAACTATAATAATTATACTTATTACTCCGATATTATCAATATAACATGCATTATTACCCATATTATGCAGTTATTATCGCTAGAACTGTAATAATTATACTTATTACTTATATTATTAGCAATATAACGTGCACTATTACCCATATAATGCAGTTATTATCGCTAGAACTGTAATAATTATACTTATTACTTATACTATTATCAATATAACATGCATTATTACCCATATTATGCAGTTATTATCGCTAGAACTATAATAAATATACTTATTACTCCCAATATTATCAATATAACATGCATTATTACCCATATAATGCAGTTATTATCGCTAGAACTGCAATAATTATACTTATTATTTATATTATTATCAATATAACACGCATTATTACCCATATAATGGAGGTATTATTGCTAGAACTGTAATAATTATACTTATTACTTATACTATTAGCAATATAACGTGCATTGTTACCCATATAATGCAGTTATTATCGCCAGAACTGTAATAATTATACTTATTACTTATGTTATTATCAATATAACATGCATTATTACCCATATTATGCAGTTATTATCGCTAGAACTGTAATAAATATGCTTATTACTTTTATTATTATCAATATAACATGCACTATTTGCCATATTTTACTATTATTATCGCTAGAACTATAATAATTATACTTATTACTCCCGATATTATCAATATAACATGCATTATTACCCATATAATGCAGTTATTATCGCTAGAACTGTAATAAATATACTTACTACTTTCATTATCATCAATATAACATGCATTATTACCCATATTATGCAGTTATTATCGGTAGAACTGTAATAAATATACTTATTACTTTTACTATTATCAATATATCATGCACTATTAGCCATATTTTACTATTATTATCGCTAGAACTATAATAATTATACTTATTACTCCCGATGTTATCAATATAACACGCCTTATTACGCATATAATGCAATTATTATCGCTAGAACTGTAATAAATATACTTACTACTTTCATTATCATCAATATAACATGCATTATTACCCATATTATGCAGTTATTATCGATAGAACTGTAATAAATATACTTATTACTTTTACTATTATCAATATATCGTGCACTATTAGCCATATTTTACTATTATTATCGCTAGAACTATAATAAATATACTTATTACTCCCAATATTATCAATATAACATGCATTTTTACCCATATAATGCAGTTATTATCGCTAGAACTGTAATAATTATACTTATTACTTATATTGTTAGCAATATAACGTGCATTATTACCCATATAATGCAGTTATTATCGCTAGAACTGTAATAATTATACTTATTACTTATGTTATTATCAATATAACATGCATTATTACCCATATTATGCAGTTATTATCGCTAGAACTATAATAAATATACGTATTACTTTTATTATCATCAATATAACATGCATTATTACCCATATTATGCAGTTATTATCGATAGAACTGTAATAAATATACTTATTACTTTTATTATTATCAATATAACATGCATTATTACCCATATAATGCAGTTATTATCGCTAGAACTGTAATAATTGTACTCATTACTTATATTGTTTGCAATATAACGTGCATTATTACCCATATTATGCAGTTGTTATCGATAGAACTGTAATAAATATACTTATTACTTTTATTATTATCAATATAACATGCACTATTTGCCATATTTTACTATTATTATCCCTAGAACTATAATAATTATATTTATTACTCCGATATTATCAATATAACATGCATTATTACCCATATTATGCAGTTATTATCGCTAGAACTGTAATAATTATACTTATTACTTATATTATTAGCAATATAACGTGCATTATTACCCATATAATGCAGTTATTATCGCTAGAACTGTAATAATTATACTTATTACTTATACTATTATCAATATAACATGCATTATTACCCATATTATGCAGTTATTATCGCAAGAACTGTAATAATTATACATATTACTTATATCATTATCAATATAACATGCATTATTACCCATATAATGGAGGTATTATCGCTAGAACTGTAATAATTATACTTATTACTTATACTATTAGCAATATAACGTGCATTATTACCCATATAATGCAGTTATTATCGCCCGAACTGTAATAATTATACTTATTACTTATATTGTTCTCATTATAACATGCATTATTACCCATATTATGCAGTTATTATCGCTAGAACTATAATAAATATGCGTATTACTTTCATTATCATCAATACAACATGCATTATTACCCATATAATGCAGTTATTATCGCTAGAACTGTAATAAATATATTTATTACTTTTATTATTATCAATATAACATGCACTATTTGCCATATTTTACTATTATTATCGCTAGAACTATAATAATTATACTTATTACTCCCGATATTATCAATATAAGATGCATTATTACCCATATAATGCAGTTATTATCGCTAGAACTATAATAAATATACTTATTACTCCCAATATTATCAATATAACATGCATTATTACGCATATAATGGAGGTATTATTGCTAGAACTGTAATAATTATACCTATTGCTTATACTATTAGCAATATAACGTGCATTGTTACCCATATAATGCAGTTATTATCGCTAGAACTGTAATAATTATACTTATTACTTAGATTATTATCAATATAACATGCATTATTACCCATATTATGCAGTTATTATCGCTAGAACTATAATAAATATACGTATTACTTTTATTATCATCAATATAACATGCATTATTACCCATATTATGCAGTTATTATCGATAGAACTGTAATAAATATACTTATTACTTTTATTATTATCAATATAACATGCACTATTTGCCATATTTTACTATTATTATCGCTAGAACTATAATAATTATACTTATTACTCCCGATATTATCAATATAACATGCATTATTACCCATATAATGCAGTTATTATCGCTAGAACTGTAATAATTGTACTCATTACTTATATTATTAGCAATATAACGTGCATTATTACCCATATTATGCAGTTATTATCGATAGAACTGTAATAAATATACTTATTACTTTTATTATTATCAATATAACATGCACTATTTGCCATATTTTACTATTATTATCGCTAGAACTATAATAATTATACTTATTACTCCCGATATTATCAACATAACATGCATTATTACCCATATAATGCAGTTATTATCGCTAGAACTGTAATAATTATACTTATTACTTATATTATTAGCAATATAACGTGCATTATTACCCATATTATGCAGTTATTATCGCTAGAACTGTAATAATTATACTTATTACTTATATCATTATCAATATAACATGCATTATTACCCATATAATGGAGGTATTATCGCTAGAACTGTAATAATTATACTTATTACTTATACTATTAGCAATATAACGTGCATTATTACCCATATAATGCAGTTATTATCGCCAGAACTGTAATAATTATACTTATTACTTATATTGTTCTCATTATAACATGCATTATTACCCATATTATGCAGTTATTATCGCTAGAACTATAATAAATATGCGTATTACTTTCATTATCATCAATACAACATGCATTATTACCCATATAATGCAGTTATTATCGCTAGAACGGTAATAATTATACTTATTACTTAGATGATTATCAATATAACATGCATTATTACCCATATTATGCAGTTATTATCGCTAGAACTATAATAAATATACGTATTACTTTCATTATCATCAATATAACATGCATTATTACCCATATTATGCAGTTATTATCGATAGAACTGTAATAAATATACTTATTACTTTTACTATTATCAATATATCGTGCACTATTAGCCATATTTTACTATTATTATCGCTAGAACTATAATAAATATACTTATTACTCCCAATATTATCAATATAACATGCATTTTTTCCCATATAATGCAGTTATTATCGCTAGAACTGTAATAATTATACTTATTACTTATATTGTTAGCAATATAACGTGCATTATTACCCATATAATGCAGTTATTATCGCTAGAACTGTAATAATTATACTTATTACTTATGTTATTATCAATATAACATGCATTATTACCCATATTATGCAGTTATTATCGCTAGAACTATAATAAATATACGTATTACTTTTATTATCATCAATATAACATGCATTATTACCCATATTATGCAGTTATTATCGATAGAACTGTAATAAATATACCTATTACTTTTATTATTATCAATATAACATGCACTATTTGCCATATTTTACTATTATTATCGCTAGAACTATAATAATTATACTTATTACTCCCGATATTATCAATATAACATGCATTATTACCCATATAATGCAGTTATTATCGCTAGAACTGTAATAATTATACTTATTACTTATATTATTATCAATATAACATGCATTATTACCCATATAATGCAGTTATTATCGCTAGAACTGTAATAATTGTACTCATTACTTATATTATTAGCAATATAACGTGCATTATTACCCATATTATGCAGTTATTATCGATAGAACTGTAATAAATATACTTATTACTTTTATTATTATCAATATAACATGCACTATTTGCCATATTTTACTATTATTATCGCTAGAACTATAATAATTATACTTACTACTCCGATATTATCAATATAACATGCATTATTACCCATATTATGCAGTTATTATCGCTAGAACTGTAATAATTATACTTATTACTTATATTATTAGCAATATAACGTGCACTATTACCCATATAATGCAGTTATTATCGCTAGAACTGTAATAATTATACTTATTACTTATACTATTATCAATATAACATGCATTATTACCCATATTATGCAGTTATTATCGCTAGAACTATAATAAATATACTTATTACTCCCAATATTATCAATATAACATGCATTATTACCCATATAATGCAGTTATTATCGCTAGAACTGTAATAATTATACTTATTACTCCCGATGTTATCAATATAACATGCCTTATTACGCATATAATGCAGTTATTATCGCTAGAACTGTAATAAATATACTTACTACTTTCATTATCATCAATATAACATGCATTATTACCCATATTATGCTGTTACTATCGCAAGAACTATAATAAATATACGTATTACTTTTATTATCATCAATATAACATGCATTATTACCCATATTATGCAGTTATTATCGATAGAACTCTAATAAATATATTTATTACTTTTATTATTATCAATATAACATGCACTATTTGCCATATTTTACTATTATTATCGCCAGAACTATAATAATTATACTTATTACTCCCGATGTTATCAATATAACATGCCTTATTACGCATATAATGCAGTTATTATCGCTAGAACTGTAATAAATATACTTACTACTTTCATTATCATCAATATAACATGCATTATTACCCATATTATGCAGTTATTATCGATAGAACTGTAATAAATATACTTATTACTTTTACTATTATCAATATATCATGCACTATTAGCCATATTTTACTATTATTATCGCTAGAACTATAATAATTATACTTATTACTCCCGATGTTATCAATATAACATGCCTTATTACGCATATAATGCAATTATTATCGCTAGAACTGTAATAAATATACTTACTACTTTCATTATCATCAATATAACATGCATTATTACCCATATTATGCAGTTATTATCGATAGAACTGTAATAAATATACTTATTACTTTTACTATTATCAATATATCGTGCACTATTAGCCATATTTTACTATTATTATCGCTAGAACTATAATAAATATACTTACTACTCCCAATATTATCAATATAACATGCATTTTTACCCATATAATGCAGTTATTATCGCTAGAACTGTAATAATTATACTTATTACTTATATTGTTAGCAATATAACGTGCATTATTACCCATATAATGCAGTTATTATCGCTAGAACTGTAATAATTATACTTATTACTTATGTTATTATCAATATAACATGCATTATTACCCATATTATGCAGTTATTATCGCTAGAACTATAATAAATATACGTATTACTTTTATTATCATCAATATAACATGCATTATTACCCATATTATGCAGTTATTATCGATAGAACTGTAATAAATATACTTATTACTTTTATTATTATCAATATAACATGCACTATTTGCCATATTTTACTATTATTATCGCTAGAACTATAATAATTATACTTATTACTCCCGATATTATCAATATAACATGCATTATTACCCATATAATGCAGTTATTATCGCTAGAACTGTAATAATTATACTTATTACTTATATTATTATCAATATAACATGCATTATTACCCATATAATGCAGTTATTATCGCTAGAACTGTAATAATTGTACTCATTACTTATATTATTAGCAATATAACGTGCATTATTACCCATATTATGCAGTTATTATCGATAGAACTGTAATAAATATACTTATTACTTTTATTATTATCAATATAACATGCACTATTTGCCATATTTTACTATTATTATCGCTAGAACTATAATAATTATACTTATTACTCCGATATTATCAGTATAACATGCATTATGACCCATATTATGCAGTTATTATCTCTAGAACTGTAATAATTATACTTATTACTTATATTATTAGCAATATAACGTGCACTATTACCCATATAATGCAGTTATTATCGCTAGAACTGTAATAATTATACTTATTACTCCCAATATTATCAATATAACATGCATTATTACCCATATAATGCAGTTATTATCGCTAGAACTGTAATAATTATACTTATTACTTATATTATTATCAATATAACATGCATTATTACCCATATAATGGAGGTATTATTGCTAGAACTGTAATAATTATACTTATTACTTATACTATTAGCAATATAACGTGCATTGTTACCCATATAATGCAGTTATTATCGCCAGAACTGTAATAATTATACTTATTACTTATATTATTCTCAATATAACATGCATTATTACCCATATTATGCTGTTATTATCGCAAGAACTATAATAAATATACGTATTACTTTTATTATCATCAATATAACATGCATTATTACCCATATTATGCAGTTATTATCGATAGAACTGTAATAAATATATTTATTACTTTTATTATTATCAATATAACATGCACTATTTGCCATATTTTACTATTATTATCGCCAGAACTATAATAATTATACTTATTACTCCCGATGTTATCAATATAACATGCCTTATTACGCATATAATGCAGTTATTATCGCTAGAACCGTAATAAATATACTTACTACTTTCATTATCATCAATATAACATGCATTATTACCCATATTATGCAGTTATTATCGATAGAACTGTAATAAATATACTTATTACTTTTACTATTATCAATATATCATGCACTATTAGCCATATTTTACTATTATTATCGCTAGAACTATAATAATTATACTTATTACTCCCGATGTTATCAATATAACATGCCTTATTACGCATATAATGCAATTATTATCGCTAGAACTGTAATAAATATACTTACTACTTTCATTATCATCAATATAACATGCATTATTACCCATATAATGCAGTTATTATCGATAGAACTGTAATAATTATACTTATTACTTATATTATTATCAATATAACATGCATTATTACCCATATAATGCAGTTATTATCGCTAGAACTGTAATAATTGTACTCATTACTTATATTATTAGCAATATAACGTGCATTATTACCCATATTATGCAGTTATTATCGATAGAACTGTAATAAATATACTTATTACTTTTATTATTATCAATATAACATGCACTATTTGCCATATTTTACTATTATTATCGCTAGAACTATAATAATTATACTTATTATTCCGATATTATCAATATAACATGCATTATTACCCATATTATGCAGTTATTATCGCTAGAACTGTAATAATTATACTTATTACTTATATTATTAGCAATATAACGTGCACTATTACCCATATAATGCAGTTATTATCGCTAGAACTGTAATAATTATACTTATTACTTATACTATTATCAATATAACATGCATTATTACCCATATTATGCAGTTATTATCGTTAGAACTATAATAAATATACTTATTACTCCCAATATTATCAATATAACATGCATTATTACCCATATAATGCAGTTATTATCGCTAGAACTGTAATAATTATACTTATTACTTATATTATTATCAATATAACATGCATTATTACCCATATAATGGAGGTATTATTGCTAGAACTGTAATAATTATACTTATTACTTATACTATTAGCAATATAACGTGCATTGTTACCCATATAATGCAGTTATTATCGCCAGAACTGTAATAATTATACTTATTACTTATATTATTCTCAATATAACATGCATTATTACCCATATTATGCTGTTATTATCGCAAGAACTATAATAAATATACGTATTACTTTTATTATCATCAATATAACATGCATTATTACCCATATTATGCAGTTATTATCGATAGAACTGTAATAAATATATTTATTACTTTTATTATTATCAATATAACATGCACTATTTGCCATATTTTACTATTATTATCGCCAGAACTATAATAATTATACTTATTACTCCCGATGTTATCAATATAACATGCCTTATTACGCATATAATGCAGTTATTATCGCTAGAACTGTAATAAATATACTTACTACTTTCATTATCATCAATATAACATGCATTATTACCCATATTATGCAGTTATTATCGATAGAACTGTAATAAATATACTTATTACTTTTACTATTATCAATATATCATGCACTATTAGCCATATTTTACTATTATTATCGCTAGAACTATAATAATTATACTTATTACTCCCGATGTTATCAATATAACATGCCTTATTACGCATATAATGCAATTATTATCGCTAGAACTGTAATAAATATACTTACTACTTTCATTATCATCAATATAACATGCATTATTACCCATATTATGCAGTTATTATCGATAGAACTGTAATAAATATACTTATTACTTTTACTATTATCAATATATCGTGCACTATTAGCCATATTTTACTATTATTATCGCTAGAACTATAATAAATATACTTATTACTCCCAATATTATCAATATAACATGCATTTTTACCCATATAATGCAGTTATTATCGCTAGAACTGTAATAATTATACTTATTACTTATATTGTTAGCAATATAACGTGCATTATTACCCATATAATGCAGTTATTATCGCTAGAACTGTAATAATTATACTTATTACTTATGTTATTATCAATATAACATGCATTATTACCCATATTATGCAGTTATTATCGCTAGAACTATAATAAATATACGTATTACTTTTATTATCATCAATATAACATGCATTATTACCCATATTATGCAGTTATTATCGATAGAACTGTAATAAATATACTTATTACTTTTATTATTATCAATATAACATGCATTATTACCCATATAATGCAGTTATTATCGCTAGAACTGTAATAATTGTACTCATTACTTATATTGTTAGCAATATAACGTGCATTATTACCCATATTATGCAGTTATTATCGATAGAACTGTAATAAATATACTTATTACTTTTATTATTATCAATATAACATGCACTATTTGCCATATTTTACTATTATTATCGCTAGAACTATAATAATTATACTTATTACTCCGATATTATCAATATAACATGCATTATTACCCATATTATGCAGTTATTATCGCTAGAACTGTAATAATTATACTTATTACTTATATTATTAGCAATATAACGTGCATTATTACCCATAAAATGCAGTTATTATCGCTAGAACTGTAATAATTATACTTATTACTTATACTATTATCAATATAACATGCATTATTACCCATATTATGCAGTTATTATCGCTAGAACTGTAATAATTATACTTATTACTTATATCATTATCAATATAACATGCATTATTACCCATATAATGGCGGTATTATCGCTAGAACTGTAATAATTATACTTATTACTTATACTATTAGCAATATAACGTGCATTATTACCCATATAATGCAGTTATTATCGCCAGAACTGTAATAATTATACTTATTACTTATACTATTATCAATATAACATGCATTATTACCCATATTATGCAGTTATTATCGCTAGAACTATAATAAATATACTTATTACTCCCAATATTATCAATATAACATGCATTATTACCCATATAATGCAGTTATTATCGCTAGAACAGTAATAATTATACTTATTACTTATATTATTCTCAATATAACATGCATTATTACCCATATTATGCAGTTATTATCGCAAGAACTATAATAAATATACGTATTACTTTTATTATCATCAATATAACATGCATTATTACCCATATTATGCAGTTATTATCGATAGAACTGTAATAAATATATTTATTACTTTTATTATTATCAATATAACATGCACTATTTGCCATATTTTACTATTATTATCGCCAGAACTATAATAATTATACTTATTACTCCCGATGTTATCAATATAACATGCCTTATTACGCATATAATGCAGTTATTATCGCTAGAACTGTAATAAATATACTTACTACTTTCATTATCATCAATATAACATGCATTATTACCCATATTATGCAGTTATTATCGACAGAACTGTAATAAATATACTTATTACTTTTACTATTATCAATATATCATGCACTATTAGCCATATTTTACTATTATTATCGCTAGAACTATAATAATTATACTTATTACTCCCGATGTTATCAATATAACATGCCTTATTACGCATATAATGCAATTATTATCGCTAGAACTGTAATAAATATACTTACTACTTTCATTATCATCAATATAACATGCATTATTACCCATATTATGCAGTTATTATCGATAGAACTGTAATAAATATACTTATTACTTTTACTATTATCAATATATCGTGCACTATTTGCCATATTTTACTATTATTATCGCTAGAACTATAATAAATATACTTATTACTCCCAATATTATCAATATAACATGCATTATTACGCATATAATGCAGTTATTATCGCTAGAACTGTAATAAATATACTTATTACTTTTATTATTATCAATATAATATGCATTATTACCCATATTATGCAGTTATTATCGCGAGAACTATAATAAATATACTTATTACTTTTATTATCATCAATATAACATGCATTATTACCCATATTATGCAGTTATTATCGCCAGAACTGTAATCAATATACATATTACTTATATTATCATCAATATAACATGCATTATTACCCATATAATGCAGTTATTATCGCTAGATCTATAATAAATATACTTATTACTCCCGATATTAGCAATATAGCATGCATTATTACCCATATAATGGAGTTATTATCGCTAGAACTGTAATAATTATACTTATTACTTGTATTATTATCAATATCACATGCATTATTACCCATATTATGTAGTTATTGTCGATAGAACTATAACAAATATACTTATTACTTATATTATTATCAATATAACATGCACTCTTAGCCATATTTTACTATTATTATCGCTAGAACTATAATAAATATTCCTATTACTTTTATTATCATCAATATAACATGCATTATTACCCATATAATGCAGTTATTATGGCTAGATCTATAATAAATATACTTATTACTTTTATTATTATCAATATAACATGCACTCTTAGCCATATTTTACTATTATTATCGCTAGAACTATAATAATTTTACTTATTACTCCCGATATTATCAATATAACATGCATTATTACCCATATAATGCAGTTATTATCGCTAGATCTATAATAAATATACTTATTGCTTTTATTATTATCAATATAACATGCACTATTAGCCATATTTTACTATTATTATCGGAAGAACTATAATAATTTTACTTATTACTCCCGATATTATCAATATGAAATCCATTATTACCCATATAATGCAGATATTATCGCTAAAACTGTAATAATTATACTTATTACTTATATTATTACCAATATAACATGCATTATTACCCATATCATGCAGTTATTATCGCCAGAACTATTATAAATATACTGATTACTTTTATTATCATCAACATAACATGCATTATTACCCCTATTATGCAGTTATCATCGATAGAACTATAATAAATATACTTATTACTTTTATTATTATCAATATAACACGCATTATTACCCATATTATGCAGTTATTATCGCTAGAACTATAATAAATATACTTATTACTTTTATTATTATGAATATAACATGCACTCTCAGCCATATTTTACTATTATTATCGCTAGAACTATAATAATTTTACTTATTACTCCCGATATTATCAATATAACATGCATTATTACCCATATAATGCAGTTATTATCGCTAGAACTGTAATAATCATATTTATTACTTATATTGTTGTCAATATTACATTCATTATTACCCATATTATGCAATTATTATGGATAGAACTGTAATAATTATACTTATTACTTATATTATTATCTATGTAACATGCATTACTACCCATATTATGCAGTTATTATCGATAGAACTATAATAAATATACTTACTACTTTTATTATTATCAATATAACATGCATTATTACCCATATTATGCACTTATTATCGCTGGAACTATAATAAATATACTTATTACTCCCGATATTATCAATATAACATGCATTATTACGCATATAATGCAGTTATTATCGCTAGAACTGTAATAAATATACTTATTACTTTTATTATTATCAATATAATATGCATTATTACCCATATTATGCAGTTATTATCGCGAGAACTATAATAAATATACTTATTACTTTTATTATCATCAATATAACATGCATTATTACCCATATTATGCAGTTATTATCGCCAGAACTGTAATCAATATACATATTACTAATATTATCATCAATATAACATGCATTATTACCCATATAATGCAGTTATTATCGCTAGATCTATAATAAATATACTTATTACTCCCGATATTAGCAATATAGCATGCATTATTACCCATATAATGGAGTTATTATCGCTAGAACTGTAATAATTATACTTATTACTTGTATTATTATCAATATCACATGCATTATTACCCATATTATGTAGTTATTGTCGATAGAACTATAACAAATATACTTATTACTTATATTATTATCAATATAACATGCACTCTTAGCCATATTCTACTATTATTATCGCTAGAACTATAATAAATATTCCTATTACTTTTATTATCATCAATATAACATGCATTATTACCCATATAATGCAGTTATTATCGCTAGATCTATAATAAATATACTTATTACTTTTATTATTATCAATATAACATGCACTCTTAGCCATATTTTACTATTATTATCGCTAGAACTATAATAATTTTACTTATTACTCCCGATATTATCAATATAACATGCATTATTACCCATATAATGCAGTTATTATCGCTAGATCTATAATAAATATACTTATTACTTTTATTGTTATCAATGTAACATGCACTATTAGCCATATTATGCAGTTATTGTCGATAGAACTATAGCAAATATACTTATTACTTATATTATTATCAATATAACATGCATTATTACCCATATTATGCAGTTATGATCGCTGGAACTATAATAAATATACTTATTACTTATATTATCATCAATATAACGTGCATTATTACCCATATACTGCAGTTATTATCGCTAGATCTATAATAAATATACTTATTGCTTTTATTATTATCAATATAACATGCACTATTAGCCATATTTTACTATTATTATCGGAAGAACTATAATAATTTTACTTATTACTCCCGATATTATCAATATGAAATCCATTATTACCCATATAATGCAGATATTATCGCTAAAACTGTAATAATTATACTTATTACTTATATTATTACCAATATAACATGCATTATTTCCCTTATCATGCAGTTATTATCGCCAGAACTATTATAAATATACTGATTACTTTTATTATCATCAACATAACATGCATTATTACCCCTATTATGCAGTTATCATCGATAGAACTATAATAAATATACTTATTACTTTTATTATTATCAATATAACACGCATTATTACCCATATTATGCAGTTATTATCGCTATAACTATAATAAATATACTTATTACTCCCGATATTATCAATGTAACATGCATTATTACGCATATAATGCAGTTATTATCGCTAGAACTGTAGTAAATATACTTATTACTTTTATTATTATCAATATAACATGCACTATTAGCCATATTTTACTATTATTATCGCTAGAACTATAAGAATTTTACTTATTACTCCCGATATTATCAATATGAAATCGATTATTACCCACATAATGCAGATATTATCGCTAGAACTGTAATAATTATACTTATTACTTATATTATTATCAATATAACATGCATTATTACCCATATTATGCAGTTATTATCGCCAGAACTATTATAAATATACTGATTATTTTTATTATCATCAATATAACATGCATTATTACCCCTATTATGCAGTTATCATCGATAGAACTATAATAAATATACTTATTACTTTTATTATTATCAATATAACACGCATTATTACCCATATTATGCAGTTATTATCGCTAGAACTGTAATAATTATACTTACTACTTATATTATTATCAATATAACATGCATTATTACCCATATTATGCAGTTATTATCGAAAGAACTATAATAAATATACTTACTACTTTTATTATTATCAACATAACGTGCATTATTACCCATATTATGCAGTTATTATCGCTAGAACTATAATAAATATACTTACTACTCCCGATATTATCAATATAACATGCATTATTACGCATATAACGCAGTTATTATCGCTAGAACTGTAGTAAATATTCTTATTACTTTTATTATTATCAATATAACATGCACTATTAGCCATATTTTACTATTATTATCGCTAAGAACTATAATAATTATACTTATTACTCCCGATATTATCAATATAACATGCATTATTACCCATATAATGCAGTTATTATCGCTAGAACTGTAATAATCATATTTATTACTTATATTGTTGTCAATATTACATTCATTATTACCCATATTATGCAATTATTATCGATAGAATTATAATAAATATACTTATTACTTTTATTATTATCAATATAACATGCATTATTACCGGTATTATGCAGTTATTATCGCTGGAACTATAATAAATATACTTATTACTCCCGATATTATCTGTATAACATGCATTATTACGCATATAATGCAGTTATTATCGCTAGAACTGTAATAAATATACTTATTACTTTTATTGTCATCAATATAACAAGCATTATTACCCATTTTATGCAGTTATTATCGATAGAACTATAATAAATATACTTATTACTTTTATTATTATCAATATAACATGCATTCTTTGCCATATTTTACTATTATTATCGCTGGAACTATAATAATTTTACTTATTACTCCCGATATTATCAATATAACATGCATTATTACCCATATAATGCAGTTATTAAGGCTAGAACTGTAATAATTATACTTATTACTTTTATTGTTATCAATACAACATGCATTATTACCCATATAATGCAGTTATTATCGCTAGAACTGTAATAATTATACTTATTACTTATATTATTATCAATGTAACATGCATTACTACCCATATTATGCAGTTATTATCGATAGAACTACAATAAATATACTTATTACTTTTATTATTATCAATATAACACGCATTATTACCCATATAATGCACTTATTATCGCTGGAACTATAATAAATATACTTATTACTCCCGATATTATCAATATAACATGCATTATTACGCATATAATGCAGTTATTATCGCTAGAACTGTAATAAATATACTTATTACTTTTATTGTCATCAATATAACAAGCATTATTACCCATTTTATGCAGTTATTATCGATAGAACTATAATAAATATACTTATTACTTTTATTATTATCAATATAACATGCATTCTTTGCCATATTTTACTATTATTATCGCTGGAACTATAATAATTTTACTTATTACTCCCGATATTATCAATATAACATGCATTATTACCCATATAATGCAGTTATTAAGGCTAGAACTGTAATAATTATACTTATTACTTTTATTGTTATCAATACAACATGCATTATTACCCATATAATGCAGTTATTATCGCTAGAACTGTAATAATTATACTTATTACTTATATTATTATCAATGTAACATGCATTACTACCCATATTATGCAGTTATTATCGATAGAACTACAATAAATATACTTATTACTTTTATTATTATCAATATAACACGCATTATTACCCATATAATGCACTTATTATCGCTGGAACTATAATAAATATACTTATTACTCCCGATATTATCAATATAACATGCATTATTACGCATATAATGCAGTTATTATCGCTAGAACTGTAATAAATATACTTATTACTTTTATTATTATCAATATAATATGCATTATTACCCATATTATGCAGTTATTATCGCGAGAACTATGATAAATATACTTATTACTTTTATTATCATCAATATAACATGCATTATTACCCATATTATGCAGTTATTATCGCCAGAACTGTAATCAATATACATATTACTTATATTATCATCAATATAACATGCATTATTACCCATATAATGCAGTTATTATCGCTAGATCTATAATAAATATACTTATTACTCCCGATATTATCAATATAGCATGCATTATTACCCATATAATGGAGTTATTATCGCTAGAACTGTAATAATTATACTTATTACTTGTATTATTATCAATATCACATGCATTATTACCCATATTATGTAGTTATTGTCGATAGAACTATAACAAATATACTTATTACTTACATTATTATCAATATAACATGCATTATTACCCATATTATGCAGTTATTATCGATCGAACTATAATAAATATACTTATTACTTTTATTATTATGAATATAACATGCACTCTCAGCCATATTTTACTATTATTATCGCTAGAACTATAATAAATATACTTACTACTCCCGATATTATCAATATAACATGCATTATTACGCATATAACGCAGTTATTATCGCTAGAACTGTAGTAAATATTCTTATTACTTTTATTATTATCAATATAACATGCACTATTAGCCATATTTTACTATTATTATCGCTAAGAACTATAATAATTATACTTATTACTCCCGATATTATCAATATAACATGCATTATTACCCATATAATGCAGTTATTATCGCTAGAACTGTAATAATCATATTTATTACTTATATTGTTGTCAATATTACATTCATTATTACCCATATTATGCAATTATTATCGATAGAATTATAATAAATATACTTATTACTTTTATTATTATCAATATAACATGCATTATTACCGGTATTATGCAGTTATTATCGCTGGAACTATAATAAATATACTTATTACTCCCGATATTATCTGTATAACATGCATTATTACGCATATAATGCAGTTATTATCGCTAGAACTGTAATAAATATACTTATTACTTTTATTGTCATCAATATAACAAGCATTATTACCCATTTTATGCAGTTATTATCGATAGAACTATAATAAATATACTTATTACTTTTATTATTATCAATATAACATGCATTCTTTGCCATATTTTACTATTATTATCGCTGGAACTATAATAATTTTACTTATTACTCCCGATATTATCAATATAACATGCATTATTACCCATATAATGCAGTTATTAAGGCTAGAACTGTAATAATTATACTTATTACTTTTATTGTTATCAATACAACATGCATTATTACCCATATAATGCAGTTATTATCGCTAGAACTGTAATAATTATACTTATTACTTATATTATTATCAATGTAACATGCATTACTACCCATATTATGCAGTTATTATCGATAGAACTACAATAAATATACTTATTACTTTTATTATTATCAATATAACACGCATTATTACCCATATAATGCACTTATTATCGCTGGAACTATAATAAATATACTTATTACTCCCGATATTATCAATATAACATGCATTATTACGCATATAATGCAGTTATTATCGCTAGAACTGTAATAAATATACTTATTACTTTTATTATTATCAATATAATATGCATTATTACCCATATTATGCAGTTATTATCTATAGAACTATAATAAATATACTTACTTCTTTTATTATTATCAATATAACATGCATTATTACCCATATTATGCAGTTATTATCGCTAGAACTGTAATAAATATACTTATTACTTTTATTGTCATCAATATAACATGCATTATTACCCATATTATGCAGTTATTATCGATAGAACTATAATAAATATACTTATTACTTTTATTATCATCAATGTAACATGCATTTCTACCCCTATTATGCAGTTATCATCGATAGAACTATAATAAATATACTTATTACTTTTATTATTATCAATATAACATGCACTCTTAGCTATATTTTACTATTATTATCGCTAGAACTATAATAAATATACTTATTACTTATATTATCATCAATATAACATGCATTATTACCCATATAATGCAGTTATTATCGCTAGATCTATAATAAATATACTTATTACTTTTATTATTATCAATATAACATGCACTCTTAGCCATATTTTACTATTATTATCGCTAGAACTATAATAATTTTACTTATTACTCCCGATATTATCAATATAACATGCATTATTACCCATATAATGCAGTTATTATCGCTTGATCTATAATAAATATACTTATTACTTTTATTGTTATCAATGTAACATGCACTATTAGCCATATTATGCAGTTATTGTCGATAGAACTATAGCAAATATACTTATTACTTATATTATTATCAATATAACATGCATTATTACCCATATTATGCAGTTATTATCGCTGGAACTATAATAAATATACTTATTACTTATATTATCATCAATATAACGTGCATTATTACCCATATACTGCAGTTATTATCGCTAGATCTATAATAAATATACTTATTGCTTTTATTATTATCAATATAACATGCACTATTAGCCATATTTTACTATTATTATCGGAAGAACTATAATAATTTTACTTATTACTCCCGATATTATCAATATGAAATCCATTATTACCCATATAATGCAGATATTATCGCTAAAACTGTAATAATTATACTTATTACTTATATTATTACCAATATAACATGCATTATTTCCCTTATCATGCAGTTATTATCGCCAGAACTATTATAAATATACTGATTACTTTTATTATCATCAACATAACATGCATTATTACCCCTATTATGCAGTTATCATCGATAGAACTATAATAAATATACTTATTACTTTTATTATTATCAATATAACACGCATTATTACCCATATTATGCAGTTATTATCGCTAGAACTATAATAAATATACTTATTACTCCCGATATTATCAATATAACATGCATTATTACGCATATAATGCAGTTATTATCGCTAGATCTATAATAAATATACTTATTACATTTATTATTATCAATATAACATGCACTATTAGCCATATTTTACTATTATTATCGCAAGACCTATAATAATTTTACTTATTACTCTCGATATTATCCATATAACATGCATTATTACCCATATAATGCAGTTATTATCGCTAGAACTGTAATAATTATACTTACTGCTTTTATTATTATCAATATAACATGCATTATTACCCATATTATGCAGTTATTATCGAAAGAACTATAATAAATATACTTACTACTTTTATTATTATCAATATAACATGCATTATTACCCATATTATGCAGTTATTATCGCTAGAACTATAATAAATATACTTACTACTCCCGATATTATCAATATAACATGCATTATTACCCATATAATGCAGTTATTATCGCTAGAACTGTAATAATCATATTTATTACTTATATTATTGTCAATATTACTTGCATTATTACCCATATTATGCAATTATTATCGCTGGAACTATAATAAATACACTTATTACTCCCGATATTATCTGTATAACATGCATTATTACGCATATAATGCAGTTATTATCGCTAGATCTATAATAAATATACTTATTGCTTTTATTATTATCAATATAACATGCACTATTAGACATATTTTACTATTATTATCGGAAGAACTATAATAATTTTACTTATTACTCCCGATATTATCAATATGAAATCCATTATTACCCATATAATGCAGATATTATCGCTAGAACTGTAATAATTATACTTATTACTTATATTATTACCAATATAACATGCATTATTACCCATATCATGCAGTTATTATCGCCAGAACTATTATAAATATACTGATTACTTTTATTATCATCAACATAACATGCATTATTACCCCTATTATGCAGTTATCATCGATAGAACTATAATAAATATACTTATTACTTTTATTATTATCAATATAACACGCATTATTACCCATATTATGCAGTTATTATCGCTATAACTATAATAAATATACTTATTACTCCCGATATTATCAATATAACATGCATTATTACGCATATAATGCAGTTATTATCGCTAGAACTGTAGTAAATATACTTATTACTTTTATTATTATCAATATAACATGCACTATTAGCCATATTTTACTATTATTATCGCTAGAACTATAAGAATTTTACTTATTACTCCCGATATTATCAATATGAAATCGATTATTACCCACATAATGCAGATATTATCGCTAGAACTGTAATAATTATACTTATTACTTATATTATTATCAATATAACATGCATTATTACCCATATTATGCAGTTATTATCGCCAGAACTATTATAAATATACTGATTATTTTTATTATCATCAATATAACATGCATTATTACCCCTATTATGCAGTTATCATCGATAGAACTATAATAAATATACTTATTACTTTTATTATTATCAATATAACACGCATTATTACCCATATTATGCAGTTATTATCGCTAGAACTATAATAAATATACTTATTACTCCCGATATTATCAATATAACATGCATTATTACGCATATAATGCAGTTATTATCGCTAGATCTATAATAAATATACTTATTACATTTATTATTATCAATATAACATGCACTATTAGCCATATTTTACTATTATTATCGCAAGACCTATAATAATTTTACTTATTACTCTCGATATTATCCATATAACATGCATTATTACCCATATAATGCAGTTATTATCGCTAGAACTGTAATAATTATACTTACTGCTTTTATTATTATCAATATAACATGCATTATTACCCATATTATGCAGTTATTATCGAAAGAACTATAATAAATATACTTACTACTTTTATTATTATCAATATAACATGCATTATTACCCATATTATGCAGTTATTATCGCTAGAACTATAATAAATATACTTACTACTCCCGATATTATCAATATAACATGCATTATTACCCATATAATGCAGTTATTATCGCTAGAACTGTAATAATCATATTTATTACTTATATTATTGTCAATATTACTTGCATTATTACCCATATTATGCAATTATTATCGCTGGAACTATAATAAATACACTTATTACTCCCGATATTATCTGTATAACATGCATTATTACGCATATAATGCAGTTATTATCGCTAGATCTATAATAAATATACTTATTACTTTTATTGTTATCAATGTAACATGCACTATTAGCCATATTATGCAGTTATTGTCGATAGAACTATAACAAATATACTTATTACTTATATTATTATCAATATAACATGCATTATTACCCATATTATGCAGTTATTATCGCTGGAACTATAATAAATATACTTATTACTTATATTATCATCAATATAACGTGCATTATTACCCATATACTGCAGTTATTATCGCTAGATCTATAATAAATATACTTATTGCTTTTATTATTATCAATATAACATGCACTATTAGCCATATTTTACTATTATTATCGGAAGAACTATAATAATTTTACTTATTACTCCCGATATTATCAATATGAAATCCATTATTACCCATATAATGCAGATATTATCGCTAGAACTGTAATAATTATACTTATTACTTATATTATTACCAATATAACATGCATTATTACCCATATCATGCAGTTATTATCGCCAGAACTATTATAAATATACTGATTACTTTTATTATCATCAACATAACATGCATTATTACCCCTATTATGCAGTTATCATCGATAGAACTATAATAAATATACTTATTACTTTTATTATTATCAATATAACACGCATTATTACCCATATTATGCAGTTATTATCGCTATAACTATAATAAATATACTTATTACTCCCGATATTATCAATATAACATGCATTATTACGCATATAATGCAGTTATTATCGCTAGAACTGTAGTAAATATACTTATTACTTTTATTATTATCAATATAACATGCACTATTAGCCATATTTTACTATTATTATCGCTAGAACTATAAGAATTTTACTTATTACTCCCGATATTATCAATATGAAATCGATTATTACCCACATAATGCAGATATTATCGCTAGAACTGTAATAATTATACTTATTACTTATATTATTATCAATATAACATGCATTATTACCCATATTATGCAGTTATTATCGCCAGAACTATTATAAATATACTGATTATTTTTATTATCATCAATATAACATGCATTATTACCCCTATTATGCAGTTATCATCGATAGAACTATAATAAATATACTTATTACTTTTATTATTATCAATATAACACGCATTATTACCCATATTATGCAGTTATTATCGCTAGAACTGTAATAATTATACTTACTACTTATATTATTATCAATATAACATGCATTATTACCCATATTATGCAGTTATTATCGAAAGAACTATAATAAATATACTTACTACTTTTATTATTATCAACATAACGTGCATTATTACCCATATTATGCAGTTATTATCGCTAGAACTATAATAAATATACTTACTACTCCCGATATTATCAATATAACATGCATTATTACGCATATAACGCAGTTATTATCGCTAGAACTGTAGTAAATATTCTTATTACTTTTATTATTATCAATATAACATGCACTATTAGCCATATTTTACTATTATTATCGCTAAGAACTATAATAATTATACTTATTACTCCCGATATTATCAATATAACATGCATTATTACCCATATAATGCAGTTATTATCGCTAGAACTGTAATAATCATATTTATTACTTATATTGTTGTCAATATTACATTCATTATTACCCATATTATGCAATTATTATCGATAGAATTATAATAAATATACTTATTACTTTTATTATTATCAATATAACATGCATTATTACCGGTATTATGCAGTTATTATCGCTGGAACTATAATAAATATACTTATTACTCCCGATATTATCTGTATAACATGCATTATTACGCATATAATGCAGTTATTATCGCTAGAACTGTAATAATCATATTTATTACTTATATTGTTGTCAATATTACATTCATTATTACCCATATTATGCAATTATTATCGATAGAATTATAATAAATATACTTATTACTTTTATTATTATCAATATAACATGCATTATTACCGGTATTATGCAGTTATTATCGCTGGAACTATAATAAATATACTTATTACTCCCGATATTATCTGTATAACATGCATTATTACGCATATAATGCAGTTATTAAGGCTAGAACTGTAATAATTATACTTATTACTTTTATTGTTATCAATACAACATGCATTATTACCCATATAATGCAGTTATTATCGCTAGAACTGTAATAATTATACTTATTACTTATATTATTATCAATGTAACATGCATTACTACCCATATTATGCAGTTATTATCGATAGAACTACAATAAATATACTTATTACTTTTATTATTATCAATATAACACGCATTATTACCCATATAATGCACTTATTATCGCTGGAACTATAATAAATATACTTATTACTCCCGATATTATCAATATAACATGCATTATTACGCATATAATGCAGTTATTATCGCTAGAACTGTAATAAATATACTTATTACTTTTATTATTATCAATATAATATGCATTATTACCCATATTATGTAGTTATTGTCGATAGAACTATAACAAATATACTTATTACTTACATTATTATCAATATAACATGCATTATTACCCATATTATGCAGTTATTATCGATCGAACTATAATAAATATACTTATTACTTTTATTATTATGAATATAACATGCACTCTCAGCCATATTTTACTATTATTATCGCTAGAACTATAATAAATATACTTACTACTCCCGATATTATCAATATAACATGCATTATTACGCATATAACGCAGTTATTATCGCTAGAACTGTAGTAAATATTCTTATTACTTTTATTATTATCAATATAACATGCACTATTAGCCATATTTTACTATTATTATCGCTAAGAACTATAATAATTATACTTATTACTCCCGATATTATCAATATAACATGCATTATTACCCATATAATGCAGTTATTATCGCTAGAACTGTAATAATCATATTTATTACTTATATTGTTGTCAATATTACATTCATTATTACCCATATTATGCAATTATTATCGATAGAATTATAATAAATATACTTATTACTTTTATTATTATCAATATAACATGCATTATTACCGGTATTATGCAGTTATTATCGCTGGAACTATAATAAATATACTTATTACTCCCGATATTATCTGTATAACATGCATTATTACGCATATAATGCAGTTATTATCGCTAGAACTGTAATAAATATACTTATTACTTTTATTGTCATCAATATAACAAGCATTATTACCCATTTTATGCAGTTATTATCGCTGGAACTATAATAAATATACTTATTACTCCCGATATTATCTGTATAACATGCATTATTACGCATATAATGCAGTTATTATCGCTAGAACTGTAATAATCATATTTATTACTTATATTGTTGTCAATATTACATTCATTATTACCCATATTATGCAATTATTATCGATAGAATTATAATAAATATACTTATTACTTTTATTATTATCAATATAACATGCATTATTACCGGTATTATGCAGTTATTATCGCTGGAACTATAATAAATATACTTATTACTCCCGATATTATCTGTATAACATGCATTATTACGCATATAATGCAGTTATTAAGGCTAGAACTGTAATAATTATACTTATTACTTTTATTGTTATCAATACAACATGCATTATTACCCATATAATGCAGTTATTATCGCTAGAACTGTAATAATTATACTTATTACTTATATTATTATCAATGTAACATGCATTACTACCCATATTATGCAGTTATTATCGATAGAACTACAATAAATATACTTATTACTTTTATTATTATCAATATAACACGCATTATTACCCATATAATGCACTTATTATCGCTGGAACTATAATAAATATACTTATTACTCCCGATATTATCAATATAACATGCATTATTACGCATATAATGCAGTTATTATCGCTAGAACTGTAATAAATATACTTATTACTTTTATTATTATCAATATAATATGCATTATTACCCATATTATGCAGTTATTATCGCGAGAACTATGATAAATATACTTATTACTTTTATTATCATCAATATAACATGCATTATTACCCATATTATGCAGTTATTATCGCCAGAACTGTAATCAATATACATATTACTTATATTATCATCAATATAACATGCATTATTACCCATATAATGCAGTTATTATCGCTAGATCTATAATAAATATACTTATTACTCCCGATATTATCAATATAGCATGCATTATTACCCATATAATGGAGTTATTATCGCTAGAACTGTAATAATTATACTTATTACTTGTATTATTATCAATATCACATGCATTATTACCCATATTATGTAGTTATTGTCGATAGAACTATAACAAATATACTTATTACTTACATTATTATCAATATAACATGCATTATTACCCATATTATGCAGTTATTATCGATCGAACTATAATAAATATACTTATTACTTTTATTATTATGAATATAACATGCACTCTCAGCCATATTTTACTATTATTATCGCTAGAACTATAATAAATATACTTACTACTCCCGATATTATCAATATAACATGCATTATTACGCATATAACGCAGTTATTATCGCTAGAACTGTAGTAAATATTCTTATTACTTTTATTATTATCAATATAACATGCACTATTAGCCATATTTTACTATTATTATCGCTAAGAACTATAATAATTATACTTATTACTCCCGATATTATCAATATAACATGCATTATTACCCATATAATGCAGTTATTATCGCTAGAACTGTAATAATCATATTTATTACTTATATTGTTGTCAATATTACATTCATTATTACCCATATTATGCAATTATTATCGATAGAATTATAATAAATATACTTATTACTTTTATTATTATCAATATAACATGCATTATTACCGGTATTATGCAGTTATTATCGCTGGAACTATAATAAATATACTTATTACTCCCGATATTATCTGTATAACATGCATTATTACGCATATAATGCAGTTATTATCGCTAGAACTGTAATAAATATACTTATTACTTTTATTGTCATCAATATAACAAGCATTATTACCCATTTTATGCAGTTATTATCGATAGAACTATAATAAATATACTTATTACTTTTATTATTATCAATATAACATGCATTCTTTGCCATATTTTACTATTATTATCGCTGGAACTATAATAATTTTACTTATTACTCCCGATATTATCAATATAACATGCATTATTACCCATATAATGCAGTTATTAAGGCTAGAACTGTAATAATTATACTTATTACTTTTATTGTTATCAATACAACATGCATTATTACCCATATAATGCAGTTATTATCGCTAGAACTGTAATAATTATACTTATTACTTATATTATTATCAATGTAACATGCATTACTACCCATATTATGCAGTTATTATCGATAGAACTACAATAAATATACTTATTACTTTTATTATTATCAATATAACACGCATTATTACCCATATAATGCACTTATTATCGCTGGAACTATAATAAATATACTTATTACTCCCGATATTATCAATATAACATGCATTATTACGCATATAATGCAGTTATTATCGCTAGAACTGTAATAAATATACTTATTACTTTTATTATTATCAATATAATATGCATTATTACCCATATTATGCAGTTATTATCTATAGAACTATAATAAATATACTTACTTCTTTTATTATTATCAATATAACATGCATTATTACCCATATTATGCAGTTATTATCGCTAGAACTGTAATAAATATACTTATTACTTTTATTGTCATCAATATAACATGCATTATTACCCATATTATGCAGTTATTATCGATAGAACTATAATAAATATACTTATTACTTTTATTATCATCAATGTAACATGCATTTCTACCCCTATTATGCAGTTATCATCGATAGAACTATAATAAATATACTTATTACTTTTATTATTATCAATATAACATGCACTCTTAGCTATATTTTACTATTATTATCGCTAGAACTATAATAATTTTACTTATTACTCCCGATATTATCAATATAACATGCATTATTACCCATATAATGCAGTTATTATCGCTTGATCTATAATAAATATACTTATTACTTTTATTGTTATCAATGTAACATGCACTATTAGCCATATTTTACTATTATTATCGCTAGAACTATAATAATTACACTTATTACTCCCGATATTAACAATATAACACGCATTATTACCCATATAATGCAGTTATTATCGCTAGAACTGTAATATATATACTTATTACTTTTATTATCATCAATATAACAGGCACTATTACCCATATTATGCAGTTATTATCGCTAGAACTGTAATAATTATACTTATTACTTATATTATTATCAATGTAACATGCATTACTACCCATATTATGCAGTTATTATCGATAGAACTATAATAAATATACTTATTACTTTTATTGTTGTCAAAATTACATTCATTATTACCCATATTATGCAATTATTATCGATAGTATTATAATAAATATACTTATTACTTTTATTATTATCAATATAACATGCATTATTACCGGTATTATGCAGTTATTATCGCTGGAACTATAATAAATATACTTATTACTCCCGATATTATCTGTATAACATGCATTATTACGCATATAATGCAGTTATTATCGCTAGAACTGTAATAAATATACTTATTACTTTTATTGTCATCAATATAACAAGCATTATTACCCATATTATGCAGTTATTATCGCTGGAACTATAATAAATATACTTATTACCCCCGATATTATCAATATAACATGCATTATTACGCATATAATGCAGTTATTATCGCTAGAACTGTAATATATATACTTATTACTTTTATTATCATCAATATAACAGGCACTATTACCCATATTATGCAGTTATTATCGCTAGAACTGTAATAATTATACTTATTACTTATATTATTATCAATGTAACATGCATTACTACCCATATTATGCAGTTATTATCGTTAGAACTATAATAAATATACTTATTACTTTTATTATTATCAATATAACACGCATTATTACCCATATAATGCACTTATTATCGCTGGAACTATAATAAATATACTTATTACTCCCGATATTATCAATATAACATGCATTATTACGCATATAATGCAGTTATTATCGCTAGAACTGTAATAAATATACTTATTACTTTTATTATTATCAATATAATATGCATTATTACCCATATTATGCAGTTATTATCGCCAGAACTGTAATCAATATACATATTACTTATATTATCATCAATATAACATGCATTATTACCCATATAATGCAGTTATTATCGCTAGATCTATAATAAATATACTTATTACTCCCGATATTATCAATATAGCATGCATTATTACCCATATAATGGAGTTATTATCGCTAGAACTGTAATAATTATACTTATTACTTGTATTATTATCAATATCACATGCATTATTACCCATATTATGTAGTTATTGTCGATAGAACTATAATAAATATACTTACTACTTTTATTATTATCAATATAACATGCATTATTACCCATATTATGCAGTTATTATCGCTGGAACTATAATAAATATTCTTATTACTTATATTATCATCAATATAACATGCATTATAACCCATATAATGCAGTTATTATCGCTAGATCTATAATAAATATACTTATTACTTATATTATTATCAATATCACATGCATTATTATCCATATTATGCAGTTATTGTCGATAGAACTATAACAAATATACTTATTACTTATATTATTATGAATATAACATGCATTATTACCCATATTATGTAGTTATTGTCGATAGAACTATAACAAATATACTTATTACTTACATTATTATCAATATAACATGCATTATTACCCATATTATGCAGTTATTATCGCTGGAACTATAATAAATATACTTATTACTTTTATTATCATCAATATAACATGCATTATTACCCATATTATGCAGTTATTATCGATCGAACTATAATAAATATACTTATTACTTTTATTATTATGAATATAACATGCACTCTCAGCCATATTTTACTATTATTATCGCTAGAACTATAATAATTTTACTTATTACTCCCGATATTATCAATATAACATGCATTATTACCCATATCATGCAGTTATTATCGCCAGAACTATTATAAATATACTGATTACTTTTATTATCATCAACATAACATGCATTATTACCCCTATTATGCAGTTATCATCGATAGAACTATAATAAATATACTTATTACTTTTATTATTATCAATATATCACGCATTATTACCCATATTATGCAGTTATTATCGCTATAACTATAATAAATATACTTATTACTCCCGATATTATCAATATAACATGCATTATTACCCATATTATGCAGTTATTATCGCCAGAACTATTATAAATATACTGATTATTTTTATTATCATCAATATAACATGCATTATTACCCCTATTATGCAGTTATCATCGATAGAACTATAATAAATATACTTATTACTTTTATTATTATCAATATAACACGCATTATTACCCATATTATGCAGTTATTATCGCTAGAACTGTAATAATTATACTTACTACTTATATTATTATCAATATAACATGCATTATTACCCATATTATGCAGTTATTATCGAAAGAACTATAATAAATATACTTACTACTTTTATTATTATCAACATAACGTGCATTATTACCCATATTATGCAGTTATTATCGCTAGAACTATAATAAATATACTTACTACTCCCGATATTATCAATATAACATGCATTATTACGCATATAACGCAGTTATTATCGCTAGAACTGTAGTAAATATTCTTATTACTTTTATTATTATCAATATAACATGCACTATTAGCCATATTTTACTATTATTATCGCTAAGAACTATAATAATTATACTTATTACTCCCGATATTATCAATATAACATGCATTATTACCCATATAATGCAGTTATTATCGCTAGAACTGTAATAATCATATTTATTACTTATATTGTTGTCAATATTACATTCATTATTACCCATATTATGCAATTATTATCGATAGAATTATAATAAATATACTTATTACTTTTATTATTATCAATATAACATGCATTATTACCGGTATTATGCAGTTATTATCGCTGGAACTATAATAAATATACTTATTACTCCCGATATTATCTGTATAACATGCATTATTACGCATATAATGCAGTTATTATCGCTAGAACTGTAATAAATATACTTATTACTTTTATTGTCATCAATATAACAAGCATTATTACCCATTTTATGCAGTTATTATCGATAGAACTATAATAAATATACTTATTACTTTTATTATTATCAATATAACATGCATTCTTTGCCATATTTTACTATTATTATCGCTGGAACTATAATAATTTTACTTATTACTCCCGATATTATCAATATAACATGCATTATTACCCATATAATGCAGTTATTAAGGCTAGAACTGTAATAATTATACTTATTACTTTTATTGTTATCAATACAACATGCATTATTACCCATATAATGCAGTTATTATCGCTAGAACTGTAATAATTATACTTATTACTTATATTATTATCAATGTAACATGCATTACTACCCATATTATGCAGTTATTATCGATAGAACTACAATAAATATACTTATTACTTTTATTATTATCAATATAACACGCATTATTACCCATATAATGCACTTATTATCGCTGGAACTATAATAAATATACTTATTACTCCCGATATTATCAATATAACATGCATTATTACGCATATAATGCAGTTATTATCGCTAGAACTGTAATAAATATACTTATTACTTTTATTATTATCAATATAATATGCATTATTACCCATATTATGCAGTTATTATCGCGAGAACTATGATAAATATACTTATTACTTTTATTATCATCAATATAACATGCATTATTACCCATATTATGCAGTTATTATCGCCAGAACTGTAATCAATATACATATTACTTATATTATCATCAATATAACATGCATTATTACCCATATAATGCAGTTATTATCGCTAGATCTATAATAAATATACTTATTACTCCCGATATTATCAATATAGCATGCATTATTACCCATATAATGGAGTTATTATCGCTAGAACTGTAATAATTATACTTATTACTTGTATTATTATCAATATCACATGCATTATTACCCATATTATGTAGTTATTGTCGATAGAACTATAACAAATATACTTATTACTTACATTATTATCAATATAACATGCATTATTACCCATATTATGCAGTTATTATCGATCGAACTATAATAAATATACTTATTACTTTTATTATTATGAATATAACATGCACTCTCAGCCATATTTTACTATTATTATCGCTAGAACTATAATAAATATACTTACTACTCCCGATATTATCAATATAACATGCATTATTACGCATATAACGCAGTTATTATCGCTAGAACTGTAGTAAATATTCTTATTACTTTTATTATTATCAATATAACATGCACTATTAGCCATATTTTACTATTATTATCGCTAAGAACTATAATAATTATACTTATTACTCCCGATATTATCAATATAACATGCATTATTACCCATATAATGCAGTTATTATCGCTAGAACTGTAATAATCATTTTTATTACTTATATTGTTGTCAATATTACATTCATTATTACCCATATTATGCAATTATTATCGATAGAATTATAATAAATATACTTATTACTTTTATTATTATCAATATAACATGCATTATTACCGGTATTATGCAGTTATTATCGCTGGAACTATAATAAATATACTTATTACTCCCGATATTATCTGTATAACATGCATTATTACGCATATAATGCAGTTATTATCGCTAGAACTGTAATAAATATACTTATTACTTTTATTGTCATCAATATAACAAGCATTATTACCCATTTTATGCAGTTATTATCGATAGAACTATAATAAATATACTTATTACTTTTATTATTATCAATATAACATGCATTCTTTGCCATATTTTACTATTATTATCGCTGGAACTATAATAATTTTACTTATTACTCCCGATATTATCAATATAACATGCATTATTACCCATATAATGCAGTTATTAAGGCTAGAACTGTAATAATTATACTTATTACTTTTATTGTTATCAATACAACATGCATTATTACCCATATAATGCAGTTATTATCGCTAGAACTGTAATAATTATACTTATTACTTATATTATTATCAATGTAACATGCATTACTACCCATATTATGCAGTTATTATCGATAGAACTACAATAAATATACTTATTACTTTTATTATTATCAATATAACACGCATTATTACCCATATAATGCACTTATTATCGCTGGAACTATAATAAATATACTTATTACTCCCGATATTATCAATATAACATGCATTATTACGCATATAATGCAGTTATTATCGCTAGAACTGTAATAAATATACTTATTACTTTTATTATTATCAATATAATATGCATTATTACCCATATTATGCAGTTATTATCTATAGAACTATAATAAATATACTTACTTCTTTTATTATTATCAATATAACATGCATTATTACCCATATTATGCAGTTATTATCGCTAGAACTGTAATAAATATACTTATTACTTTTATTGTCATCAATATAACATGCATTATTACCCATATTATGCAGTTATTATCGATAGAACTATAATAAATATACTTATTACTTTTATTATCATCAATGTAACATGCATTTCTACCCCTATTATGCAGTTATCATCGATAGAACTATAATAAATATACTTATTACTTTTATTATTATCAATATAACATGCACTCTTAGCTATATTTTACTATTATTATCGCTAGAACTATAATAAATATACTTATTACTTATATTATCATCAATATAACATGCATTATTACCCATATAATGCAGTTATTATCGCTAGATCTATAATAAATATACTTATTACTTTTATTATTATCAATATAACATGCACTCTTAGCCATATTTTACTATTACTATCGCTAGAACTATAATAATTTTACTTATTACTCCCGATATTATCAATATAACATGCATTATTACCCATATAATGCAGTTATTATCGCTTGATCTATAATAAATATACTTATTACTTTTATTATTATCAATATAACATGCACTCTTAGCCATATTTTACTATTATTATCGCTAGAACTATAATAATTTTACTTATTACTCCCGATATTATCAATATAACACGCATTATTACCCATATAATGCAGTTATTATCGCTAGAACTGTAATAATTATATTTATTACTTATATAATTATCAATATTACATGCATTATTACCCATATTATGCAGTTATTATCGCTGGAACTATAATAAATATACTTATTACCCCCGATATTATCAATATAACATGCATTATTACGCATATAATGCAGTTATTATCGCTAGAACTGTAATATATATACTTATTACTTTTATTATCATCAATATAACAGGCACTATTACCCATATTATGCAGTTATTATCGCTAGAACTGTAATAATTATACTTATTACTTATATTATTATCAATGTAACATGCATTACTACCCATATTATGCAGTTATTATCGATAGAACTATAATAAATATACTTATTACTTTTATTGTTGTCAAAATTACATTCATTATTACCCATATTATGCAATTATTATCGATAGTATTATAATAAATATACTTATTACTTTTATTATTATCAATATAACATGCATTATTACCGGTATTATGCAGTTATTATCGCTGGAACTATAATAAATATACTTATTACTCCCGATATTATCTGTATAACATGCATTATTACGCATATAATGCAGTTATTATCGCTAGAACTGTAATAAATATACTTATTACTTTTATTGTCATCAATATAACAAGCATTATTACCCATTTTATGCAGTTATTATCGATAGAACTATAATAAATATACTTATTACTTTTATTATTATCAATATAACATGCATTCTTTGCCATATTTTACTATTATTATCGCTGGAACTATAATAATTTTACTTATTACTCCCGATATTATCAATATAACATGCATTATTACCCATATAATGCAGTTATTAAGGCTAGAACTGTAATAATTATACTTATTACTTTTATTGTTATCAATACAACATGCATTATTACCCATATAATGCAGTTATTATCGCTAGAACTGTAATAATTATACTTATTACTTATATTATTATCAATGTAACATGCATTACTACCCATATTATGCAGTTATTATCGATAGAACTACAATAAATATACTTATTACTTTTATTATTATCAATATAACACGCATTATTACCCATATAATGCACTTATTATCGCTGGAACTATAATAAATATACTTATTACTCCCGATATTATCAATATAACATGCATTATTACGCATATAATGCAGTTATTATCGCTAGAACTGTAATAAATATACTTATTACTTTTATTATTATCAATATAATATGCATTATTACCCATATTATGCAGTTATTATCTATAGAACTATAATAAATATACTTACTTCTTTTATTATTATCAATATAACATGCATTATTACCCATATTATGCAGTTATTATCGCTAGAACTGTAATAAATATACTTATTACTTTTATTGTCATCAATATAACATGCATTATTACCCATATTATGCAGTTATTATCGATAGAACTATAATAAATATACTTATTACTTTTATTATCATCAATGTAACATGCATTTCTACCCCTATTATGCAGTTATCATCGATAGAACTATAATAAATATACTTATTACTTTTATTATTATCAATATAACATGCACTCTTAGCTATATTTTACTATTATTATCGCTAGAACTATAATAAATATACTTATTACTTATATTATCATCAATATAACATGCATTATTACCCATATAATGCAGTTATTATCGCTAGATCTATAATAAATATACTTATTACTTTTATTATTATCAATATAACATGCACTCTTAGCCATATTTTACTATTATTATCGCTAGAACTATAATAATTTTACTTATTACTCCCGATATTATCAATATAACATGCATTATTACCCATATAATGCAGTTATTATCGCTTGATCTATAATAAATATACTTATTACTTTTATTGTTATCAATGTAACATGCACTATTAGCCATATTATGCAGTTATTGTCGATAGAACTATAGCAAATATACTTATTACTTATATTATTATCAATATAACATGCATTATTACCCATATTATGCAGTTATTATCGCTGGAACTATAATAAATATACTTATTACTTATATTATCATCAATATAACGTGCATTATTACCCATATACTGCAGTTATTATCGCTAGATCTATAATAAATATACTTATTGCTTTTATTATTATCAATATAACATGCACTATTAGCCATATTTTACTATTATTATCGGAAGAACTATAATAATTTTACTTATTACTCCCGATATTATCAATATGAAATCCATTATTACCCATATAATGCAGATATTATCGCTAAAACTGTAATAATTATACTTATTACTTATATTATTACCAATATAACATGCATTATTTCCCTTATCATGCAGTTATTATCGCCAGAACTATTATAAATATACTGATTACTTTTATTATCATCAACATAACATGCATTATTACCCCTATTATGCAGTTATCATCGATAGAACTATAATAAATATACTTATTACTTTTATTATTATCAATATAACACGCATTATTACCCATATTATGCAGTTATTATCGCTAGAACTATAATAAATATACTTATTACTCCCGATATTATCAATATAACATGCATTATTACGCATATAATGCAGTTATTATCGCTAGATCTATAATAAATATACTTATTACATTTATTATTATCAATATAACATGCACTATTAGCCATATTTTACTATTATTATCGCAAGACCTATAATAATTTTACTTATTACTCTCGATATTATCCATATAACATGCATTATTACCCATATAATGCAGTTATTATCGCTAGAACTGTAATAATTATACTTACTGCTTTTATTATTATCAATATAACATGCATTATTACCCATATTATGCAGTTATTATCGAAAGAACTATAATAAATATACTTACTACTTTTATTATTATCAATATAACATGCATTATTACCCATATTATGCAGTTATTATCGCTAGAACTATAATAAATATACTTACTACTCCCGATATTATCAATATAACATGCATTATTACCCATATAATGCAGTTATTATCGCTAGAACTGTAATAATCATATTTATTACTTATATTATTGTCAATATGACTTGCATTATTACCCATATTATGCAATTATTATCGCTGGAACTATAATAAATACACTTATTACTCCCGATATTATCTGTATAACATGCATTATTACGCATATAATGCAGTTATTATCGCTAGATCTATAATAAATATACTTATTACTTTTATTGTTATCAATGTAACATGCACTATTAGCCATATTATGCAGTTATTGTCGATAGAACTATAACAAATATACTTATTACTTATATTATTATCAATATAACATGCATTATTACCCATATTATGCAGTTATTATCGCTGGAACTATAATAAATATACTTATTACTTATATTATCATCAATATAACGTGCATTATTACCCATATACTGCAGTTATTATCGCTAGATCTATAATAAATATACTTATTGCTTTTATTATTATCAATATAACATGCACTATTAGCCATATTTTACTATTATTATCGGAAGAACTATAATAATTATACTTATTACTCCCGATATTATCAATATGAAATCCATTATTACCCATATAATGCAGATATTATCGCTAGAACTGTAATAATTATACTTATTACTTATATTATTACCAATATAACATGCATTATTACCCATATCATGCAGTTATTATCGCCAGAACTATTATAAATATACTGATTACTTTTATTATCATCAACATAACATGCATTATTACCCCTATTATGCAGCTATCATCGATAGAACTATAATAAATATACTTATTACTTTTATTATTATCAATATAACACGCATTATTACCCATATTATGCAGTTATTATCGCTATAACTATAATAAATATACTTATTACTCCCGATATTATCAATATAACATGCATTATTACGCATATAATGCAGTTATTATCGCTAGAACTGTAGTAAATATACTTATTACTTTTATTATTATCAATATAACATGCACTATTAGCCATATTTTACTATTATTATCGCTAGAACTATAAGAATTTTACTTATTACTCCCGATATTATCAATATGAAATCGATTATTACCCACATAATGCAGATATTATCGCTAGAACTGTAATAATTATACTTATTACTTATATTATTATCAATATAACATGCATTATTACCCATATTATGCAGTTATTATCGCCAGAACTATTATAAATATACTGATTATTTTTATTATCATCAATATAACATGCATTATTACCCCTATTATGCAGTTATCATCGATAGAACTATAATAAATATACTTATTACTTTTATTATTATCAATATAACACGCATTATTACCCATATTATGCAGTTATTATCGCTAGAACTATAATAAATATACTTATTACTCCCGATATTATCAATATGAAATCGATTATTACCCACATAATGCAGATATTATCGCTAGAACTGTAATAATTATACTTATTACTTATATTATTATCAATATAACATGCATTATTACCCATATTATGCAGTTATTATCGCCAGAACTATTATAAATATACTGATTATTTTTATTATCATCAATATAACATGCATTATTACCCCTATTATGCAGTTATCATCGATAGAACTATAAT
This sequence comes from Megachile leachella, assembly GCA_963576845.1. Taxonomy (NCBI): domain Eukaryota; kingdom Metazoa; phylum Arthropoda; class Insecta; order Hymenoptera; family Megachilidae; genus Megachile; species Megachile leachella. The sequence continues at coordinate 1,534,700 of CAUYWW010000111.1, read as the reverse complement.
AAATATACTTATTACTTTTATTATTATCAATATAACACGCATTATTACCCATATTATGCAGTTATTATCGCTAGAACTATAATAAATATACTTATTACTCTCGATATTATCCATATAACATGCATTATTACCCATATAATGCAGTTATTATCGCTAGAACTGTAATAATTATACTTACTGCTTTTATTATTATCAATATAACATGCATTATTACCCATATTATGCAGTTATTATCGAAAGAACTATAATAAATATACTTACTACTTTTATTATTATCAATATAACATGCATTATTACCCATATTATGCAGTTATTATCGCTAGAACTATAATAAATATACTTACTACTCCCGATATTATCAATATAACATGCATTATTACCCATATAATGCAGTTATTATCGCTAGAACTGTAATAATCATATTTATTACTTATATTATTGTCAATATTACTTGCATTATTACCCATATTATGCAATTATTATCGCTGGAACTATAATAAATACACTTATTACTCCCGATATTATCTGTATAACATGCATTATTACGCATATAATGCAGTTATTATCGCTAGATCTATAATAAATATACTTATTACTTTTATTGTTATCAATGTAACATGCACTATTAGCCATATTATGCAGTTATTGTCGATAGAACTATAACAAATATACTTATTACTTATATTATTATCAATATAACATGCATTATTACCCATATTATGCAGTTATTATCGCTGGAACTATAATAAATATACTTATTACTTATATTATCATCAATATAACGTGCATTATTACCCATATACTGCAGTTATTATCGCTAGATCTATAATAAATATACTTATTGCTTTTATTATTATCAATATAACATGCACTATTAGCCATATTTTACTATTATTATCGGAAGAACTATAATAATTTTACTTATTACTCCCGATATTATCAATATGAAATCCATTATTACCCATATAATGCAGATATTGTCGCTAGAACTGTAATAATTATACTTATTACTTATATTATTACCAATATAACATGCATTATTACCCATATCATGCAGTTATTATCGCCAGAACTATTATAAATATACTGATTACTTTTATTATCATCAACATAACATGCATTATTACCCCTATTATGCAGTTATCATCGATAGAACTATAATAAATATACTTATTACTTTTATTATTATCAATATAACACGCATTATTACCCATATTATGCAGTTATTATCGCTATAACTATAATAAATATACTTATTACTCCCGATATTATCAATATAACATGCATTATTACGCATATAATGCAGTTATTATCGCTAGAACTGTAGTAAATATACTTATTACTTTTATTATTATCAATATAACATGCACTATTAGCCATATTTTACTATTATTATCGCTAGAACTATAAGAATTTTACTTATTACTCCCGATATTATCAATATGAAATCGATTATTACCCACATAATGCAGATATTATCGCTAGAACTGTAATAATTATACTTATTACTTATATTATTATCAATATAACATGCATTATTACCCATATTATGCAGTTATTATCGCCAGAACTATTATAAATATACTGATTATTTTTATTATCATCAATATAACATGCATTATTACCCCTATTATGCAGTTATCATCGATAGAACTATAATAAATATACTTATTACTTTTATTATTATCAATATAACACGCATTATTACCCATATTATGCAGTTATTATCGCTAGAACTGTAATAATTATACTTACTACTTATATTATTATCAATATAACATGCATTATTACCCATATTATGCAGTTATTATCGAAAGAACTATAATAAATATACTTACTACTTTTATTATTATCAACATAACGTGCATTATTACCCATATTATGCAGTTATTATCGCTAGAACTATAATAAATATACTTACTACTCCCGATATTATCAATATAACATGCATTATTACGCATATAACGCAGTTATTATCGCTAGAACTGTAGTAAATATTCTTATTACTTTTATTATTATCAATATAACATGCACTATTAGCCATATTTTACTATTATTATCGCTAAGAACTATAATAATTATACTTATTACTCCCGATATTATCAATATAACATGCATTATTACCCATATAATGCAGTTATTATCGCTAGAACTGTAATAATCATATTTATTACTTATATTGTTGTCAATATTACATTCATTATTACCCATATTATGCAATTATTATCGATAGAATTATAATAAATATACTTATTACTTTTATTATTATCAATATAACATGCATTATTACCGGTATTATGCAGTTATTATCGCTGGAACTATAATAAATATACTTATTACTCCCGATATTATCTGTATAACATGCATTATTACGCATATAATGCAGTTATTATCGCTAGAACTGTAATAATCATATTTATTACTTATATTGTTGTCAATATTACATTCATTATTACCCATATTATGCAATTATTATCGATAGAATTATAATAAATATACTTATTACTTTTATTATTATCAATATAACATGCATTATTACCGGTATTATGCAGTTATTATCGCTGGAACTATAATAAATATACTTATTACTCCCGATATTATCTGTATAACATGCATTATTACGCATATAATGCAGTTATTAAGGCTAGAACTGTAATAATTATACTTATTACTTTTATTGTTATCAATACAACATGCATTATTACCCATATAATGCAGTTATTATCGCTAGAACTGTAATAATTATACTTATTACTTATATTATTATCAATGTAACATGCATTACTACCCATATTATGCAGTTATTATCGATAGAACTACAATAAATATACTTATTACTTTTATTATTATCAATATAACACGCATTATTACCCATATAATGCACTTATTATCGCTGGAACTATAATAAATATACTTATTACTCCCGATATTATCAATATAACATGCATTATTACGCATATAATGCAGTTATTATCGCTAGAACTGTAATAAATATACTTATTACTTTTATTATTATCAATATAATATGCATTATTACCCATATTATGCAGTTATTATCGCGAGAACTATGATAAATATACTTATTACTTTTATTATCATCAATATAACATGCATTATTACCCATATTATGCAGTTATTATCGCCAGAACTGTAATCAATATACATATTACTTATATTATCATCAATATAACATGCATTATTACCCATATAATGCAGTTATTATCGCTAGATCTATAATAAATATACTTATTACTCCCGATATTATCAATATAGCATGCATTATTACCCATATAATGGAGTTATTATCGCTAGAACTGTAATAATTATACTTATTACTTGTATTATTATCAATATCACATGCATTATTACCCATATTATGTAGTTATTGTCGATAGAACTATAACAAATATACTTATTACTTACATTATTATCAATATAACATGCATTATTACCCATATTATGCAGTTATTATCGATCGAACTATAATAAATATACTTATTACTTTTATTATTATGAATATAACATGCACTCTCAGCCATATTTTACTATTATTATCGCTAGAACTATAATAAATATACTTACTACTCCCGATATTATCAATATAACATGCATTATTACGCATATAACGCAGTTATTATCGCTAGAACTGTAGTAAATATTCTTATTACTTTTATTATTATCAATATAACATGCACTATTAGCCATATTTTACTATTATTATCGCTAAGAACTATAATAATTATACTTATTACTCCCGATATTATCAATATAACATGCATTATTACCCATATAATGCAGTTATTATCGCTAGAACTGTAATAATCATATTTATTACTTATATTGTTGTCAATATTACATTCATTATTACCCATATTATGCAATTATTATCGATAGAATTATAATAAATATACTTATTACTTTTATTATTATCAATATAACATGCATTATTACCGGTATTATGCAGTTATTATCGCTGGAACTATAATAAATATACTTATTACTCCCGATATTATCTGTATAACATGCATTATTACGCATATAATGCAGTTATTATCGCTAGAACTGTAATAAATATACTTATTACTTTTATTGTCATCAATATAACAAGCATTATTACCCATTTTATGCAGTTATTATCGATAGAACTATAATAAATATACTTATTACTTTTATTATTATCAATATAACATGCATTCTTTGCCATATTTTACTATTATTATCGCTGGAACTATAATAATTTTACTTATTACTCCCGATATTATCAATATAACATGCATTATTACCCATATAATGCAGTTATTAAGGCTAGAACTGTAATAATTATACTTATTACTTTTATTGTTATCAATACAACATGCATTATTACCCATATAATGCAGTTATTATCGCTAGAACTGTAATAATTATACTTATTACTTATATTATTATCAATGTAACATGCATTACTACCCATATTATGCAGTTATTATCGATAGAACTACAATAAATATACTTATTACTTTTATTATTATCAATATAACACGCATTATTACCCATATAATGCACTTATTATCGCTGGAACTATAATAAATATACTTATTACTCCCGATATTATCAATATAACATGCATTATTACGCATATAATGCAGTTATTATCGCTAGAACTGTAATAAATATACTTATTACTTTTATTATTATCAATATAATATGCATTATTACCCATATTATGCAGTTATTATCTATAGAACTATAATAAATATACTTACTTCTTTTATTATTATCAATATAACATGCATTATTACCCATATTATGCAGTTATTATCGCTAGAACTGTAATAAATATACTTATTACTTTTATTGTCATCAATATAACATGCATTATTACCCATATTATGCAGTTATTATCGATAGAACTATAATAAATATACTTATTACTTTTATTATCATCAATGTAACATGCATTTCTACCCCTATTATGCAGTTATCATCGATAGAACTATAATAAATATACTTATTACTTTTATTATTATCAATATAACATGCACTCTTAGCTATATTTTACTATTATTATCGCTAGAACTATAATAAATATACTTATTACTTATATTATCATCAATATAACATGCATTATTACCCATATAATGCAGTTATTATCGCTAGATCTATAATAAATATACTTATTACTTTTATTATTATCAATATAACATGCACTCTTAGCCATATTTTACTATTATTATCGCTAGAACTATAATAATTTTACTTATTACTCCCGATATTATCAATATAACATGCATTATTACCCATATAATGCAGTTATTATCGCTTGATCTATAATAAATATACTTATTACTTTTATTGTTATCAATGTAACATGCACTATTAGCCATATTTTACTATTATTATCGCTAGAACTATAATAATTACACTTATTACTCCCGATATTAACAATATAACACGCATTATTACCCATATAATGCAGTTATTATCGCTAGAACTGTAATATATATACTTATTACTTTTATTATCATCAATATAACAGGCACTATTACCCATATTATGCAGTTATTATCGCTAGAACTGTAATAATTATACTTATTACTTATATTATTATCAATGTAACATGCATTACTACCCATATTATGCAGTTATTATCGATAGAACTATAATAAATATACTTATTACTTTTATTGTTGTCAAAATTACATTCATTATTACCCATATTATGCAATTATTATCGATAGTATTATAATAAATATACTTATTACTTTTATTATTATCAATATAACATGCATTATTACCGGTATTATGCAGTTATTATCGCTGGAACTATAATAAATATACTTATTACTCCCGATATTATCAATATAACATGCATTATTACGCATATAATGCAGTTATTATCGCTAGAACTGTAATAAATATACTTATTACTTTTATTGTCATCAATATAACAAGCATTATTACCCATATTATGCAGTTATTATCGCTAGAACTGTAATAATTATACTTATTACTTGTATTATTATCAATATCACATGCATTATTACCCATATTATGTAGTTATTGTCGATAGAACTATAACAAATATACTTATTACTTACATTATTATCAATATAACATGCATTATTACCCATATTATGCAGTTATTATCGATCGAACTATAATAAATATACTTATTACTTTTATTATTATGAATATAACATGCACTCTCAGCCATATTTTACTATTATTATCGCTAGAACTATAATAAATATACTTACTACTCCCGATATTATCAATATAACATGCATTATTACGCATATAACGCAGTTATTATCGCTAGAACTGTAGTAAATATTCTTATTACTTTTATTATTATCAATATAACATGCACTATTAGCCATATTTTACTATTATTATCGCTAAGAACTATAATAATTATACTTATTACACCCGATATTATCAATATAACATGCATTATTACCCATATAATGCAGTTATTATCGCTAGAACTGTAATAATCATATTTATTACTTATATTGTTGTCAATATTACATTCATTATTACCCATATTATGCAATTATTATCGATAGAATTATAATAAATATACTTATTACTTTTATTATTATCAATATAACATGCATTATTACCGGTATTATGCAGTTATTATCGCTGGAACTATAATAAATATACTTATTACTCCCGATATTATCTGTATAACATGCATTATTACGCATATAATGCAGTTATTATCGCTAGAACTGTAATAAATATACTTATTACTTTTATTGTCATCAATATAACAAGCATTATTACCCATTTTATGCAGTTATTATCGATAGAACTATAATAAATATACTTATTACTTTTATTATTATCAATATAACATGCATTCTTTGCCATATTTTACTATTATTATCGCTGGAACTATAATAATTTTACTTATTACTCCCGATATTATCAATATAACATGCATTATTACCCATATAATGCAGTTATTAAGGCTAGAACTGTAATAATTATACTTATTACTTTTATTGTTATCAATACAACATGCATTATTACCCATATAATGCAGTTATTATCGCTAGAACTGTAATAATTATACTTATTACTTATATTATTATCAATGTAACATGCATTACTACCCATATTATGCAGTTATTATCGATAGAACTACAATAAATATACTTATTACTTTTATTATTATCAATATAACACGCATTATTACCCATATAATGCACTTATTATCGCTGGAACTATAATAAATATACTTATTACTCCCGATATTATCAATATAACATGCATTATTACGCATATAATGCAGTTATTATCGCTAGAACTGTAATAAATATACTTATTACTTTTATTATTATCAATATAATATGCATTATTACCCATATTATGCAGTTATTATCTATAGAACTATAATAAATATACTTACTTCTTTTATTATTATCAATATAACATGCATTATTACCCATATTATGCAGTTATTATCGCTAGAACTGTAATAAATATACTTATTACTTTTATTGTCATCAATATAACATGCATTATTACCCATATTATGCAGTTATTATCGATAGAACTATAATAAATATACTTATTACTTTTATTATCATCAATGTAACATGCATTTCTACCCCTATTATGCAGTTATCATCGATAGAACTATAATAAATATACTTATTACTTTTATTATTATCAATATAACATGCACTCTTAGCTATATTTTACTATTATTATCGCTAGAACTATAATAAATATACTTATTACTTATATTATCATCAATATAACATGCATTATTACCCATATAATGCAGTTATTATCGCTAGATCTATAATAAATATACTTATTACTTTTATTATTATCAATATAACATGCACTCTTAGCCATATTTTACTATTATTATCGCTAGAACTATAATAATTTTACTTATTACTCCCGATATTATCAATATAACATGCATTATTACCCATATAATGCAGTTATTATCGCTTGATCTATAATAAATATACTTATTACTTTTATTGTTATCAATGTAACATGCACTATTAGCCATATTTTACTATTATTATCGCTAGAACTATAATAATTACACTTATTACTCCCGATATTAACAATATAACACGCATTATTACCCATATAATGCAGTTATTATCGCTAGAACTGTAATATATATACTTATTACTTTTATTATCATCAATATAACAGGCACTATTACCCATATTATGCAGTTATTATCGCTAGAACTGTAATAATTATACTTATTACTTATATTATTATCAATGTAACATGCATTACTACCCATATTATGCAGTTATTATCGATAGAACTATAATAAATATACTTATTACTTTTATTGTTGTCAAAATTACATTCATTATTACCCATATTATGCAATTATTATCGATAGTATTATAATAAATATACTTATTACTTTTATTATTATCAATATAACATGCATTATTACCGGTATTATGCAGTTATTATCGCTGGAACTATAATAAATATACTTATTACTCCCGATATTATCAATATAACATGCATTATTACGCATATAATGCAGTTATTATCGCTAGAACTGTAATAAATATACTTATTACTTTTATTGTCATCAATATAACAAGCATTATTACCCATATTATGCAGTTATTATCGCTGGAACTATAATAAATATACTTATTACCCCCGATATTATCAATATAACATGCATTATTACGCATATAATGCAGTTATTATCGCTAGAACTGTAATATATATACTTATTACTTTTATTATCATCAATATAACAGGCACTATTACCCATATTATGCAGTTATTATCGCTAGAACTGTAATAATTATACTTATTACTTATATTATTATCAATGTAACATGCATTACTACCCATATTATGCAGTTATTATCGTTAGAACTATAATAAATATACTTATTACTTTTATTATTATCAATATAACACGCATTATTACCCATATAATGCACTTATTATCGCTGGAACTATAATAAATATACTTATTACTCCCGATATTATCAATATAACATGCATTATTACGCATATAATGCAGTTATTATCGCTAGAACTGTAATAAATATACTTATTACTTTTATTATTATCAATATAATATGCATTATTACCCATATTATGCAGTTATTATCGCCAGAACTGTAATCAATATACATATTACTTATATTATCATCAATATAACATGCATTATTACCCATATAATGCAGTTATTATCGCTAGATCTATAATAAATATACTTATTACTCCCGATATTATCAATATAGCATGCATTATTACCCATATAATGGAGTTATTATCGCTAGAACTGTAATAATTATACTTATTACTTGTATTATTATCAATATCACATGCATTATTACCCATATTATGTAGTTATTGTCGATAGAACTATAATAAATATACTTACTACTTTTATTATTATCAATATAACATGCATTATTACCCATATTATGCAGTTATTATCGCTGGAACTATAATAAATATTCTTATTACTTATATTATCATCAATATAACATGCATTATAACCCATATAATGCAGTTATTATCGCTAGATCTATAATAAATATACTTATTACTTATATTATTATCAATATCACATGCATTATTATCCATATTATGCAGTTATTGTCGATAGAACTATAACAAATATACTTATTACTTATATTATTATGAATATAACATGCATTATTACCCATATTATGTAGTTATTGTCGATAGAACTATAACAAATATACTTATTACTTACATTATTATCAATATAACATGCATTATTACCCATATTATGCAGTTATTATCGCTGGAACTATAATAAATATACTTATTACTTTTATTATCATCAATATAACATGCATTATTACCCATATTATGCAGTTATTATCGATCGAACTATAATAAATATACTTATTACTTTTATTATTATGAATATAACATGCACTCTCAGCCATATTTTACTATTATTATCGCTAGAACTATAATAATTTTACTTATTACTCCCGATATTATCAATATAACATGCATTATTACCCATATCATGCAGTTATTATCGCCAGAACTATTATAAATATACTGATTACTTTTATTATCATCAACATAACATGCATTATTACCCCTATTATGCAGTTATCATCGATAGAACTATAATAAATATACTTATTACTTTTATTATTATCAATATATCACGCATTATTACCCATATTATGCAGTTATTATCGCTATAACTATAATAAATATACTTATTACTCCCGATATTATCAATATAACATGCATTATTACGCATATAATGCAGTTATTATCGCTAGAACTGTAGTAAATATACTTATTACTTTTATTATTATCAATATAACATGCACTATTAGCCATATTTTACTATTATTATCGCTAGAACTATAAGAATTTTACTTATTACTCCCGATATTATCAATATGAAATCGATTATTACCCACATAATGCAGATATTATCGCTAGAACTGTAATAATTATACTTATTACTTATATTATTATCAATATAACATGCATTATTACCCATATTATGCAGTTATTATCGCCAGAACTATTATAAATATACTGATTATTTTTATTATCATCAATATAACATGCATTATTACCCCTATTATGCAGTTATCATCGATAGAACTATAATAAATATACTTATTACTTTTATTATTATCAATATAACACGCATTATTACCCATATTATGCAGTTATTATCGCTAGAACTGTAATAATTATACTTACTACTTATATTATTATCAATATAACATGCATTATTACCCATATTATGCAGTTATTATCGAAAGAACTATAATAAATATACTTACTACTTTTATTATTATCAACATAACGTGCATTATTACCCATATTATGCAGTTATTATCGCTAGAACTATAATAAATATACTTACTACTCCCGATATTATCAATATAACATGCATTATTACGCATATAACGCAGTTATTATCGCTAGAACTGTAGTAAATATTCTTATTACTTTTATTATTATCAATATAACATGCACTATTAGCCATATTTTACTATTATTATCGCTAAGAACTATAATAATTATACTTATTACTCCCGATATTATCAATATAACATGCATTATTACCCATATAATGCAGTTATTATCGCTAGAACTGTAATAATCATATTTATTACTTATATTGTTGTCAATATTACATTCATTATTACCCATATTATGCAATTATTATCGATAGAATTATAATAAATATACTTATTACTTTTATTATTATCAATATAACATGCATTATTACCGGTATTATGCAGTTATTATCGCTGGAACTATAATAAATATACTTATTACTCCCGATATTATCTGTATAACATGCATTATTACGCATATAATGCAGTTATTATCGCTAGAACTGTAATAAATATACTTATTACTTTTATTGTCATCAATATAACAAGCATTATTACCCATTTTATGCAGTTATTATCGATAGAACTATAATAAATATACTTATTACTTTTATTATTATCAATATAACATGCATTCTTTGCCATATTTTACTATTATTATCGCTGGAACTATAATAATTTTACTTATTACTCCCGATATTATCAATATAACATGCATTATTACCCATATAATGCAGTTATTAAGGCTAGAACTGTAATAATTATACTTATTACTTTTATTGTTATCAATACAACATGCATTATTACCCATATAATGCAGTTATTATCGCTAGAACTGTAATAATTATACTTATTACTTATATTATTATCAATGTAACATGCATTACTACCCATATTATGCAGTTATTATCGATAGAACTACAATAAATATACTTATTACTTTTATTATTATCAATATAACACGCATTATTACCCATATAATGCACTTATTATCGCTGGAACTATAATAAATATACTTATTACTCCCGATATTATCAATATAACATGCATTATTACGCATATAATGCAGTTATTATCGCTAGAACTGTAATAAATATACTTATTACTTTTATTATTATCAATATAATATGCATTATTACCCATATTATGCAGTTATTATCGCGAGAACTATGATAAATATACTTATTACTTTTATTATCATCAATATAACATGCATTATTACCCATATTATGCAGTTATTATCGCCAGAACTGTAATCAATATACATATTACTTATATTATCATCAATATAACATGCATTATTACCCATATAATGCAGTTATTATCGCTAGATCTATAATAAATATACTTATTACTCCCGATATTATCAATATAGCATGCATTATTACCCATATAATGGAGTTATTATCGCTAGAACTGTAATAATTATACTTATTACTTGTATTATTATCAATATCACATGCATTATTACCCATATTATGTAGTTATTGTCGATAGAACTATAACAAATATACTTATTACTTACATTATTATCAATATAACATGCATTATTACCCATATTATGCAGTTATTATCGATCGAACTATAATAAATATACTTATTACTTTTATTATTATGAATATAACATGCACTCTCAGCCATATTTTACTATTATTATCGCTAGAACTATAATAAATATACTTACTACTCCCGATATTATCAATATAACATGCATTATTACGCATATAACGCAGATATTATCGCTAGAACTGTAGTAAATATTCTTATTACTTTTATTATTATCAATATAACATGCACTATTAGCCATATTTTACTATTATTATCGCTAAGAACTATAATAATTATACTTATTACTCCCGATATTATCAATATAACATGCATTATTACCCATATTATGCAGTTATTATCGCTAGAACTGTAATAAATATACTTATTACTTTTATTGTCATCAATATAACATGCATTATTACCCATATTATGCAGTTATTATCGATAGAACTATAATAAATATACTTATTACTTTTATTATCATCAATGTAACATGCATTTCTACCCCTATTATGCAGTTATCATCGATAGAACTATAATAAATATACTTATTACTTTTATTATTATCAATATAACATGCACTCTTAGCTATATTTTACTATTATTATCGCTAGAACTATAATAAATATACTTATTACTTATATTATCATCAATATAACATGCATTATTACCCATATAATGCAGTTATTATCGCTAGATCTATAATAAATATACTTATTACTTTTATTATTATCAATATAACATGCACTCTTAGCCATATTTTACTATTATTATCGCTAGAACTATAATAATTTTACTTATTACTCCCGATATTATCAATATAACATGCATTATTACCCATATAATGCAGTTATTATCGCTTGATCTATAATAAATATACTTATTACTTTTATTATTATCAATATAACATGCACTCTTAGCCATATTTTACTATTATTATCGCTAGAACTATAATAATTTTACTTATTACTCCCGATATTATCAATATAACACGCATTATTACCCATATAATGCAGTTATTATCGCTAGAACTGTAATAATTATATTTATTACTTATATAATTATCAATATTACATGCATTATTACCCATATTATGCAGTTATTATCGCTGGAACTATAATAAATATACTTATTACCCCCGATATTATCAATATAACATGCATTATTACGCATATAATGCAGTTATTATCGCTAGAACTGTAATATATATACTTATTACTTTTATTATCATCAATATAACAGGCACTATTACCCATATTATGCAGTTATTATCGCTAGAACTGTAATAATTATACTTATTACTTATATTATTATCAATGTAACATGCATTACTACCCATATTATGCAGTTATTATCGATAGAACTATAATAAATATACTTATTACTTTTATTGTTGTCAAAATTACATTCATTATTACCCATATTATGCAATTATTATCGATAGTATTATAATAAATATACTTATTACTTTTATTATTATCAATATAACATGCATTATTACCGGTATTATGCAGTTATTATCGCTGGAACTATAATAAATATACTTATTACTCCCGATATTATCTGTATAACATGCATTATTACGCATATAATGCAGTTATTATCGCTAGAACTGTAATAAATATACTTATTACTTTTATTGTCATCAATATAACAAGCATTATTACCCATATTATGCAGTTATTATCGCTGGAACTATAATAAATATACTTATTACCCCCGATATTATCAATATAACATGCATTATTACGCATATAATGCAGTTATTATCGCTAGAACTGTAATATATATACTTATTACTTTTATTATCATCAATATAACAGGCACTATTACCCATATTATGCAGTTATTATCGCTAGAACTGTAATAATTATACTTATTACTTATATTATTATCAATGTAACATGCATTACTACCCATATTATGCAGTTATTATCGTTAGAACTATAATAAATATACTTATTACTTTTATTATTATCAATATAACACGCATTATTACCCATATAATGCACTTATTATCGCTGGAACTATAATAAATATACTTATTACTCCCGATATTATCAATATAACATGCATTATTACGCATATAATGCAGTTATTATCGCTAGAACTGTAATAAATATACTTATTACTTTTATTATTATCAATATAATATGCATTATTACCCATATTATGCAGTTATTATCGCCAGAACTGTAATCAATATACATATTACTTATATTATCATCAATATAACATGCATTATTACCCATATAATGCAGTTATTATCGCTAGATCTATAATAAATATACTTATTACTCCCGATATTATCAATATAGCATGCATTATTACCCATATAATGGAGTTATTATCGCTAGAACTGTAATAATTATACTTATTACTTGTATTATTATCAATATCACATGCATTATTACCCATATTATGTAGTTATTGTCGATAGAACTATAATAAATATACTTACTAGTTTTATTATTATCAATATAACATGCATTATTACCCATATTATGCAGTTATTATCGCTGGAACTATAATAAATATTCTTATTACTTATATTATCATCAATATAACATGCATTATAACCCATATAATGCAGTTATTATCGCTAGATCTATAATAAATATACTTATTACTTATATTATTATCAATATCACATGCATTATTATCCATATTATGCAGTTATTGTCGATAGAACTATAACAAATATACTTATTACTTATATTATTATCAATATAACATGCATTATTACCCATATTATGTAGTTATTGTCGATAGAACTATAACAAATATACTTATTACTTACATTATTATCAATATAACATGCATTATTACCCATATTATGCAGTTATTATCGCTGGAACTATAATAAATATACTTATTACTTTTATTATCATCAATATAACATGCATTATTACCCATATTATGCAGTTATTATCGATCGAACTATAATAAATATACTTATTACTTTTATTATTATGAATATAACATGCACTCTCAGCCATATTTTACTATTATTATCGCTAGAACTATAATAATTTTACTTATTACTCCCGATATTATCAATATAACATGCATTATTACCCATATAATGCAGTTATTATCGCTAGAACTGTAATAATTATACTTATTACTTATATTACTATCAATATCACATGCATTATTACCCATATTATGCAGTTATTATCGCCAGAACTATAATCAATATACTTATTACTTTTATTATTATCAATATAACATGCACTCTTAGCCATATTTTACTATTATTATCGCTAGAACTATAATAATTTTACTTATTACTCCCGATATTATCAATATAACACGCATTATTACCCATATAATGCAGTTATTATCGCTAGAACTGTAATAATTATATTTATTACTTATATAATTATCAATATTACATGCATTATTACCCATATTATGCAGTTATTATCGCTGGAACTATAATAAATATACTTATTACCCCCGATATTATCAATATAACATGCATTATTACGCATATAATGCAGTTATTATCGCTAGAACTGTAATATATATACTTATTACTTTTATTATCATCAATATAACAGGCACTATTACCCATATTATGCAGTTATTATCGCTAGAACTGTAATAATTATACTTATTACTTATATTATTATCAATGTAACATGCATTACTACCCATATTATGCAGTTATTATCGATAGAACTATAATAAATATACTTATTACTTTTATTGTTGTCAAAATTACATTCATTATTACCCATATTATGCAATTATTATCGATAGTATTATAATAAATATACTTATTACTTTTATTATTATCAATATAACATGCATTATTACCGGTATTATGCAGTTATTATCGCTGGAACTATAATAAATATACTTATTACTCCCGATATTATCTGTATAACATGCATTATTACGCATATAATGCAGTTATTATCGCTAGAACTGTAATAAATATACTTATTACTTTTATTGTCATCAATATAACAAGCATTATTACCCATATTATGCAGTTATTATCGCTGGAACTATAATAAATATACTTATTACCCCCGATATTATCAATATAACATGCATTATTACGCATATAATGCAGTTATTATCGCTAGAACTGTAATATATATACTTATTACTTTTATTATCATCAATATAACAGGCACTATTACCCATATTATGCAGTTATTATCGCTAGAACTGTAATAATTATACTTATTACTTATATTATTATCAATGTAACATGCATTACTACCCATATTATGCAGTTATTATCGTTAGAACTATAATAAATATACTTATTACTTTTATTATTATCAATATAACACGCATTATTACCCATATAATGCACTTATTATCGCTGGAACTATAATAAATATACTTATTACTCCCGATATTATCAATATAACATGCATTATTACGCATATAATGCAGTTATTATCGCTAGAACTGTAATAAATATACTTATTACTTTTATTATTATCAATATAATATGCATTATTACCCATATTATGCAGTTATTATCGCCAGAACTGTAATCAATATACATATTACTTATATTATCATCAATATAACATGCATTATTACCCATATAATGCAGTTATTATCGCTAGATCTATAATAAATATACTTATTACTCCCGATATTATCAATATAGCATGCATTATTACCCATATAATGGAGTTATTATCGCTAGAACTGTAATAATTATACTTATTACTTGTATTATTATCAATATCACATGCATTATTACCCATATTATGTAGTTATTGTCGATAGAACTATAATAAATATACTTACTAGTTTTATTATTATCAATATAACATGCATTATTACCCATATTATGCAGTTATTATCGCTGGAACTATAATAAATATTCTTATTACTTATATTATCATCAATATAACATGCATTATAACCCATATAATGCAGTTATTATCGCTAGATCTATAATAAATATACTTATTACTTATATTATTATCAATATCACATGCATTATTATCCATATTATGCAGTTATTGTCGATAGAACTATAACAAATATACTTATTACTTATATTATTATCAATATAACATGCATTATTACCCATATTATGTAGTTATTGTCGATAGAACTATAACAAATATACTTATTACTTACATTATTATCAATATAACATGCATTATTACCCATATTATGCAGTTATTATCGCTGGAACTATAATAAATATACTTATTACTTTTATTATCATCAATATAACATGCATTATTACCCATATTATGCAGTTATTATCGATCGAACTATAATAAATATACTTATTACTTTTATTATTATGAATATAACATGCACTCTCAGCCATATTTTACTATTATTATCGCTAGAACTATAATAATTTTACTTATTACTCCCGATATTATCAATATAACATGCATTATTACCCATATAATGCAGTTATTATCGCTAGAACTGTAATAATTATACTTATTACTTATATTATTATCAATATCACATGCATTATTACCCATATTATGCAGTTATTATCGCCAGAACTATAATCAATATACTTATTACTTTTATTATTATCAATATAACATGCACTCTTAGCCATATTTTACTATTATTATCGCTAGAACTATAATAAATATTCTTATTACTTTTATTATCATCAATATAACATGCATTATTACTCATATAATGCAGTTATTATCGCTAGATCTATAATAAATATACTTATTACTTTTATTGTTATCAATGTAACATGCACTATTAGCCATATTTTACTATTATTATCGCTAGAACTATAATAATTACACTTATTACTCCCGATATTAACAATATAACACGCATTATTACCCATATAATGCAGTTATTATCGCTAGAACTGTAATAATTATATTTACTACTTATATAATTATCAATATTACATGCATTATTACCCATATTATGCAGTTATTATCTATAGAACTATAATAAATATACTTACTTCTTTTATTATTATCAATATAACATGCATTATTACCCATATTATGCAGTTATTATCGCTAGAACTGTAATAAATATACTTATTACTTTTATTGTCATCAATATAACGTGCATTATTACCCATATTATGCAGTTATTATCGATAGAACTATAATAAATATACTTATTACTTTTATTATCATCAATGTAACATGCATTTCTACCCCTATTATGCAGTTATCATCGATAGAACTATAATAAATATACTTATTACTTTTATTATTATCAATATAACACGCATTATTACCCATATCATGCAGTTATTATCGCCAGAACTATTATAAATATACTGATTACTTTTATTATCATCAATATAACATGCATTATTACCCATATTATGCAGTTATTATCGCTAGAACTATAATAAATATACTTACTACTCCCGATATTATCAATATAACATGCATTATTACGCATATAATGCAGTTATTATCGCTAGAACTGTAGTAAATATTCTTATTACTTTTATTATTATCAATATAAAATGCACTATTAGCCATATTTTACTATTATTATCGCTAAGAACTATAATAATTATACTTATTACTCCCGATATTATTAATATAACATGCATTATTACCCATATAATGCAGTTATTATCGCTAGAACTGTAATAATCATATTTATTACTTATATTATTGTCAATATTACATGCATTATTACCCATATTATGCAATTATTATCGCTGGAACTATAATAAATATACTTATTACTCCCGATATTATCAATATAACATGCATTATTACGCATATAATGCAGTTATTATCGCTAGATCTATAATAAATATACTTATTACTTTTATTATTATCAATATAATATGCACTATTAGCCATATTTTACTATTATTATCGCAAGACCTATAATAATTTTACTTATTTTACTTACTCCCGATATTATCCATATAACATGCATTATTACCCATATAATGCAGTTATTATCGCTAGAACTGTAATAATTATACTTACTGCTTTTATTATTATCAATATAACATGCATTATTACCCATATTATGCAGTTATTATCGAAAGAACTATAATAAATATACTTACTACTTTTATTATTATCAATATAACATGCACTCTTAGCCATATTTTACTATTATTATCGCTAGAACTATAATAAATATTCTTATTACTTTTATTATCATCAATATAACATGCATTATTACTCATATAATGCAGTTATTATCGCTAGATCTATAATAAATATACTTATTACTTTTATTGTTATCAATGTAACATGCACTATTAGCCATATTTTACTATTATTATCGCTAGAACTATAATAATTACACTTATTACTCCCGATATTAACAATATAACACGCATTATTACCCATATTATGCAGTTATTATCGCTAGAACTATAATAAATATACTTACTACTCCCGATATTATCAATATAACATGCATTATTACGCATATAATGCAGTTATTATCGCTAGAACTGTAGTAAATATTCTTATTACTTTTATTATTATCAATATAAAATGCACTATTAGCCATATTTTACTATTATTATCGCTAAGAACTATAATAATTATACTTATTACTCCCGATATTATCAATATAACATGCATTATTACCCATATAATGCAGTTATTATCGCTAGAACTGTAATAATCATATTTATTACTTATATTATTGTCAATATTACATGCATTATTACCCATATTATGCAATTATTATCGCTGGAACTATAGTAAATACACTTATTACTCCCGATATTATCCATATAACATGCATTATTACGCATATAATGCAGTTATTATCGCTAGGACTGTAATAAATATACTTATTACTTTTATTGTCATCAATATAACATGCATTATTACCCATATTATGCAGTTATTATCGATAGAACTATAATAAATATACTTATTACTTTTATTATCATCAATGTAACATGCATTACTACCCATATTATGCAGTTATTATCGATAGAACTATAATAAATATACTTATTACTTTTATTATTATCAATATAACACGCATTATTACCCATATCATGCAGTTATTATCGCCAGAACTATTATAAATATACTGATTACTTTTATTATCATCAATATAACATGCATTATTACCCCTATTATGCAGTTATCATCGATAGAACTATAATAAATATACTTATTACTTTTATTATTATCAATATAACACGTATTATTACCCATATTATGCAGTTATTATCGCTATAACTATAATAAATATACTTATTACTCCCGATATTATCAATATAACATGCATTATTACGCATATAATGCAGTTATTATCGCTAGATCTATAATAAATATACTTATTACTTTTATTATTATCAATATAATATGCACTATTAGCCATATTTTACTATTATTATCGCAAGACCTATAATAATTTTACTTATTTTACTTACTCCCGATATTATCCATATAACATGCATTATTACCCATATAATGCAGTTATTATCGCTAGAACTGTAATAATTATACTTACTGCTTTTATTATTATCAATATAACATGCATTATTACCCATATTATGCAGTTATTATCGAAAGAACTATAATAAATATACTTACTACTTTTATTATTATCAATATAACATGCACTCTTAGCCATATTTTACTATTATTATCGCTAGAACTATAATAAATATTCTTATTACTTTTATTATCATCAATATAACATGCATTATTACTCATATAATGCAGTTATTATCGCTAGATCTATAATAAATATACTTATTACTTTTATTGTTATCAATGTTACATGCACTATTAGCCATATTTTACTATTATTATCGCTAGAACTATAATAATTACACTTATTACTCCCGATATTAACAATATAACACGCATTATTACCCATATAATGCAGTTATTATCGCTAGAACTATAATAAATATACTTATTACTTTTATTATCATCAATGTAACATGCATTTCTACCCCTATTATGCAGTTATCATCGATAGAACTATAATAAATATACTTATTACTTTTATTATTATCAATATAACATGCATTTCTACCCCTATTATGCAGTTATCATCGATAGAACTATAATAAATATACTTATTACTTTTATTATTATCAATATAACATGCACTCTTAGCTATATTTTACTATTATTATCGCTAGAACTATAATAAATATACTTATTACTTATATTATCATCAATATAACATGCATTATTACCCATATAATGCAGTTATTATCGCTAGATCTATAATAAATATACTTATTACTTTTATTGTCATCAATATAACATGCATTATTACCCATATTATGCAGTTATTATCGATAGAACTATAATAAATATACTTATTACTTTTATTATCATCAATGTAACATGCATTTCTACCCCTATTATGCAGTTATCATCGATAGAACTATAATAAATATACTTATTACTTTTATTATTATCAATATAACATGCACTCTTAGCTATATTTTACTATTATTATCGCTAGAACTATAATAAATATACTTATTACTTATATTATCATCAATATAACATGCATTATTACCCATATAATGCAGTTATTATCGCTAGATCTATAATAAATATACTTATTACTTTTATTATTATCAATATAACATGCACTCTTAGCCATATTTTACTATTATTATCGCTAGAACTATAATAATTTTACTTATTACTCCCGATATTATCAATATAACATGCATTATTACCCATATAATGCAGTTATTATCGCTTGATCTATAATAAATATACTTATTACTTTTATTGTTATCAATGTAACATGCACTATTAGCCATATTTTACTATTATTATCGCTAGAACTACAATAATTACCCTTTTACTCCCGATATAAAAATATAACACGCATTATTACCCATATAATGCAGTTATTATCGCTAGAACTGTAATAATTATATTTATTACTTATATAATTATCAATATTACATGCATTATTACCCATATTATGCAGTTATTATCGCTGGAACTATAATAAATATACTTATTACCCCCGATATTATCAATATAACATGCATTATTACGCATATAATGCAGTTATTATCGCTAGAACTGTAATATATATATACTTATTACTTTTATTATCATCAATATAACAGGCACTATTACCCATATTATGCAGTTATTATCGGTAGAACTGTAATAATTATACTTATTACTTATATTATTATCAATGTAACATGCATTACTACCCATATTATGCAGTTATTATCGATAGAACTATAATAAATATACTTATTACTTTTATTGTTGTCAAAATTACATTCATTATTACCCATATTATGCAATTATTATCGATAGTATTATAATAAATATACTTATTACTTTTATTATTATCAATATAACATGCATTATTACCGGTATTATGCAGTTATTATCGCTGGAACTATAATAAATATACTTATAACTCCCGATATTATCTGTATAACATGCATTATTACGCATATAATGCAGTTATTATCGCTAGAACTGTAATAAATATACTTATTACTTTCATTGTCATCAATATAACAAGCATTATTACCCATATTATGCAGTTATTATCGCTGGAACTATAATAAATATACTTATTACCCCCGATATTATCAATATAACATGCATTATTACGCATGTAATGCAGTTATTATCGCTAGAACTGTAATATATATACTTATTACTTTTATTATCATCAATATAACAGGCACTATTACCCATATTATGGAGTTATTATCGCTAGAACTGTAATAATTATACTTATTACTTATATTATTATCAATGTAACATGCATTACTACCCATATTATGCAGTTATTATCGTTAGAACTATAATAAATATACTTATTACTTTTATTATTATCAATATAAAACGCATTATTACCCATATAATGCACTTATTATCGCTGGAACTATAATAAATATACTTATTACTCCCGATATTATCAATATAACATGCATTATTACGCATATAATGCAGTTATTATCGCTAGAACTGTAATAAATATACTTATTACTTTTATTATTATCAATATAATATGCATTATTACCCATATTATGCAGTTATTATCGCCAGAACTGTAATCAATATACATATTACTTATATTATCATCAATATAACATGCATTATTACCCATATAATCCAGTTATTATCGCTAGATCTATAATAAATATACTTATTACTCCCGATATTATCAATATAGCATGCATTATTACCCATATAATGGAGTTATTATCGCTAGAACTGTAATAATTATACTTATTACTTGTATTATTATCAATATCACATGCATTATTACCCATATTATGTAGTTATTGTCGATAGAACTATAATAAATATACTTACTACTTTTATTATTATCAATATAACATGCATTATTACCCATATTATGCAGTTATTATCGCTGGAACTATAATAAATATACTTATTACCCCCGATATTATCAATATAACATGCATTATTACGCATATAATGCAGTTATTATCGCTAGAACTGTAATATATATACTTATTACTTTTATTATCATCAATATAACAGGCACTATTACCCATATTATGCAGTTATTATCGATAGAACCATAATAATTATACTTATTGCTTTTATTATTATCAATATGACATGCATTATTATCCATATTATGCAGTTATTATCGCTAGAACTATAATAAATATTCTTATTACTTATATTATCATCAATATAACATGCATTATAACCCATATAATGCAGTTATTATCGCTAGATCTATAATAAATATACTTATCACTTTTACTATTATCAATATAACATGCACTATTAGCCATATTTTACTATTATTATCGCTAGAACTATAATAATTTTAATTATTACTCCCGATATTATCAATACAACATGCATTATTACCCATATAATATAGTGATTATCGCTAGATCTATAATAAATATACTTATTACTCCCGATATTATCAATATAACATGCATTATTACCCATATAATGGAGTTATTATCGCTAGAACTGTAATAATTATACTTATTACTTATATTATTATCAATATTACATGCATTATTACCCATATTATGCAGTTATTATCCATAGAACTATAATAAATATAATTATTACTTTTATTATTATCAATATAACATGCATTATTACCCATATTATGCAGTTATTATCGATGGAACTATAATAAATATACTTATTACCCCCGATATTATCAATATAACATGCATTATTACGCATATAATGCAGTTATTATCGCTAGAACTGTAATAAATATACTTATTACTTTTATTCTCATCAATATAACAGGCATTATTACCCATATTATGCAGTTATTATCGATAGAACCATAATAATTATACTTATTGCTTTTATTATTATCAATATGACATCCATTATTATCCATATTATGCAGTTATTATCGCTAGAACTATAATAAATATTCTTATTACTTATATTATCATCAATATAACATGCATTATAACCCATATAATGCAGTTATTATCGCTAGATCTATAATAAATATACTTATTACTTATATTATTATCAATATCACATGCATTATTATCCATATTATGCAGTTATTGTCGATAGAACTATAACAAATATACTTATTACTTATATTATCATCAATATAACGTGCATTATTACCCATATACTGCAGTTATTATCTCTAGATCTATAATAAATATACTTATTGCTTTTATTATTATCAATATAACATGCACTATTAGCCATATTTTACTATTATTATCGAAAGAACTATAATAATTTTAATTATTACTCCCGATATTATCAATACAACATGCATTATTACCCATATAATATAGTGATTATCGCTAGATCTATAATAAATATACTTATTACTCCCGATATTATCAATATAACATGCATTATTACCCATATAATGGAGTTATTATCGCTAAAACTGTAATAATTATACTTATTACTTATATTATTATCAATATCACATGCATTATTATCCATATTATGCAGTTATTGTCGATAGAACTATAACAAATATACTTATTACTTATATTATTATCAATATAACATGCATTATTACCCATATTATGCAGTTATTATCGCTGGAACTATAATAAATATACTTATTACTTATATTATCATCAATATAACGTGCATTATTACCCATATACTGCAGTTATTATCTCTAGATCTATAATAAATATACTTATTGCTTTTATTATTATCAATATAACATGCACTATTAGCCATATTTTACTATTATTATCGGAAGAACTATAATAATTTTACTTATTACTCCCGATATTATCAATATGAAATCCATTATTACCCATATAATGCAGATATTATCGCTAGAACTGTAATAATTATACTTATTACTTATATTATTACCAATATAACATGCATTATTACCCATATCATGCAATTATTATCGCCAGAACTATTATAAATATACTGATTACTTTTATTATCATCAACATAACATGCATTATTACCCCTATTATGCAGTTATCATCGATAGAACTATAATAAATATACTTATTACTTTTATTATTATCAATATAACACGCATTATTACCCATATTATGCAGTTATTATCGCTAGAACTATAATAAATATACTTACTACTCCCGATATTATCAATATAACATGCATTATTACGCATATAATGCAGTTATTATCGCTAGAACTGTAGTAAATATTCTTATTACTTTTATTATTATCAATATAAAATGCACTATTAGCCATATTTTACTATTATTATCGCTAAGAACTATAATAATTATACTTATTACTCCCGATATTATCAATATAACATGCATTATTACCCATATAATGCAGTTATTATCGCTAGAACTGTAATAATCATATTTATTACTTATATTATTGTCAATATTACATGCATTATTACCCATATTATGCAATTATTATCGCTGGAACTATAATAAATACACTTATTACTCCCGATATTATCCATATAACATGCATTATTACGCATATAATGCAGTTATTATCGCTAGGACTGTAATAAATATACTTATTACTTTTATTGTCATCAATATAACATGCATTATTACCCATATTCTGCAGTTATTATCGATAGAACTATAATAAATATACTTATTACTTTTATTATCATCAATGTAACATGCATTACTACCCATATTATGCAGTTATTATCGATAGAACTATAATAAATATACTTATTACTTTTATTATTATCAATATAACACGCATTATTACCCATATCATGCAGTTATTATCGCCAGAACTATTATAAATATACTGATTACTTTTATTATCATCAATATAACATGCATTATTACCCCTATTATGCAGTTATCATCGATAGAACTATAATAAATATACTTATTACTTTTATTATTATCAATATAACACGCATTATTACCCATATTATGCAGTTATTATCGCTATAACTATAATAAATATACTTATTACTCCCGATATTATCAATATAACATGCATTATTACGCATATAATGCAGTTATTATCGCTAGATCTATAATAAATATACTTATTACTTTTATTATTATCAATATAATATGCACTATTAGCCATATTTTACTATTATTATCGCAAGACCTATAATAATTTTACTTATTTTACTTACTCCCGATATTATCCATATAACATGCATTATTACCCATATAATGCAGTTATTATCGCTAGAACTGTAATAATTATACTTACTGCTTTTATTATTATCAATATAACATGCATTATTACCCATATTGTGCAGTTATTATCGAAAGAACTATAATAAATATACTTACTACTTTTATTATTATCAATATAACATGCATTATTACCCATATTATGCAGTTATTATCGCTAGAACTATAATAAATATACTTACTACTCCCGATATTATCAATATAACATGCATTATTACGCATATAATGCAGTTATTATCGCTAGAACTGTAGTAAATATTCTTATTAGTTTTATTATTATCAATATAAAATGCACTATTAGCCATATTTTACTATTATTATCGCTAGGAACTATAATAATTATACTTATTACTCCCGATATTATCAATATAACATGCATTATTACCCATATAATGCAGTTATTATCGCTAGAACTGTAGTAAATATTCTTATTACTTTTATTATTATCAATATAAAATGCACTATTAGCCATATTTTACTATTATTATCGCAAAGAACTATAATAATTATACTTATTACTCCCGATATTATCAATATAACATGCATTATTACCCATATAATGCAGTTATTATCGCTAGAACTGTAATAATCATATTTATTACTTATATTATCGTCAATATTACATGCATTATTACCCATATTATGCAATTATTATCGCTGGAACTATAATAAATACACTTATTACTCCCGATATTATCCTTATAACATGCATTATTACGCATATAATGCAGTTATTATCGCTAGGACTGTAATAAATATACTTATTACTTTTATTGTCATCAATATAACATGCATTATTACCCATATTATGCAGTTATTATCGATAGAACTATAATAAATATACTTATTACTTTTATTATCATCAATGTAACATGCATTACTACCCATATTATGCAGTTATTATCGATAGAACTATAATAAATATACTTATTACTTTTATTATTATCAATATAACACGCATTATTACCCATGTCATGCAGTTATTATCGCTAGATCTATAATAAATATACTTATTACTTTTATTATTATCAATATAATATGCACTATTAGCCATATTTTACTATTATTATCGCAAGACCTATAATAATTTTACTTATTTTACTTACTCCCGATATTATCCATATAACATGCATTATTACCCATATAATGCAGTTATTATCGCTAGAACTGTAATAATTATACTTACTGCTTTTATTATTATCAATATAACATGCATTATTACCCATATTATGCAGTTATTATCGAAAGAACTATAATTAATATACTTACTACTTTTATTATTATCAATATAACATGCATTATTACCCATATTATGCAGTTATTATCGCTATAACTATAATAAATATACTTATTACTCCCGATATTATCAATATAACATGCATTATTACGCATATAATGCAGTTATTATCGCTAGGACTGTAATAAATATACTTATTACTTTTATTGTCATCAATATAACATGCATTATTACCCATATTATGCAGTTATTATCGATAGAACTATAATAAATATACTTATTACTTTTATTATCATCAATGTAACATGCATTACTACCCATATTATGCAGTTATTATCGATAGAACTATAATAAATATACTTATTACTTTTATTATTATCAATATAACACGCATTATTACCCATGTCATGCAGTTATTATCGCTAGATCTATAATAAATATACTTATTACTTTTATTGTTGTCAAAATTACATTCATTATTACCCATATTATGCAATTATTATCGATAGTATTATAATAAATATACTTATTACTTTTATTATTATCAATATAACATGCATTATTACCGGTATTATGCAGTTATTATCGCTGGAACTATAATAAATATACTTATTACTCCCGATATTATCTGTATAACATGCATTATTACGCATATAATGCAGTTATTATCGCTAGAACTGTAATATATATACTTATTACTTTTATTATCATCAATATAACAGGCACTATTACCCATATTATGCAGTTATTATCGCTAGAACTGTAATAATTATACTTATTACTTATATTATTATCAATGTAACATGCATTACTACCCATATTATGCAGTTATTATCGTTAGAACTATAATAAATATACTTATTACTTTTATTATTATCAATATAAAACGCATTATTACCCATATAATGCACTTATTATCGCTGGAACTATAATAAATATACTTATTACTCCCGATATTATCAATATAACATGCATTATTACGCATATAATGCAGTTATTATCGCTAGAACTGTAATAAATATACTTATTACTTTTATTATTATCAATATAATATGCATTATTACCCATATTATGCAGTTATTATCGCCAGAACTGTAATCAATATACATATTACTTATATTATCATCAATATAACATGCATTATTACCCATATAATGCAGTTATTATCGCTAGATCTATAATAAATATACTTATTACTCCCGATATTATCAATATAGCATGCATTATTACCCATATAATGGAGTTATTATCGCTAGAACTGTAATAATTATACTTATTACTTGTATTATTATCAATATCACATGCATTATTACCCATATTATGTAGTTATTGTCGATAGAACTATAATAAATATACTTACTACTTTTATTATTATCAATATAACATGCATTATTACCCATATTATGCAGTTATTATCGCTGGAACTATAATAAATATACTTATTACCCCCGATATTATCAATATAACATGCATTATTACGCATATAATGCAGTTATTATCGCTAGAACTGTAATATATATACTTATTACTTTTATTATCATCAATATAACAGGCACTATTACCCATATTATGCAGTTATTATCGATAGAACCATAATAATTATACTTATTGCTTTTATTATTATCAATATGACATGCATTATTATCCATATTATGCAGTTATTATCGCTAGAACTATAATAAATATTCTTATTACTTATATTATCATCAATATAACATGCATTATAACCCATATAATGCAGTTATTATCGCTAGATCTATAATAAATATACTTATCACTTTTACTATTATCAATATAACATGCACTATTAGCCATATTTTACTATTATTATCGCTAGAACTATAATAATTTTAATTATTACTCCCGATATTATCAATACAACATGCATTATTACCCATATAATATAGTGATTATCGCTAGATCTATAATAAATATACTTATTACTCCCGATATTATCAATATAACATGCATTATTACCCATATAATGGAGTTATTATCGCTAGAACTGTAATAATTATACTTATTACTTATATTATTATCAATATTACATGCATTATTACCCATATTATGCAGTTATTATCCATAGAACTATAATAAATATAATTATTACTTTTATTATTATCAATATAACATGCATTATTACCCATATTATGCAGTTATTATCGATGGAACTATAATAAATATACTTATTACCCCCGATATTATCAATATAACATGCATTATTACGCATATAATGCAGTTATTATCGCTAGAACTGTAATAAATATACTTATTACTTTTATTATCATCAATATAACAGGCATTATTACCCATATTATGCAGTTATTATCGATAGAACCATAATAATTATACTTATTGCTTTTATTATTATCAATATGACATCCATTATTATCCATATTATGCAGTTATTATCGCTAGAACTATAATAAATATTCTTATTACTTATATTATCATCAATATAACATGCATTATAACCCATATAATGCAGTTATTATCGCTAGATCTATAATAAATATACTTATTACTTATATTATTATCAATATCACATGCATTATTATCCATATTATGCAGTTATTGTCGATAGAACTATAACAAATATACTTATTACTTATATTATTATCAATATAACATGCATTATTACCCATATTATGCAGTTATTATCGCTGGAACTATAATAAATATACTTATTACTTATATTATCATCAATATAACGTGCATTATTACCCATATACTGCAGTTATTATCTCTAGATCTATAATAAATATACTTATTGCTTTTATTATTATCAATATAACATGCACTATTAGCCATATTTTACTATTATTATCGGAAGAACTATAATAATTTTAATTATTACTCCCGATATTATCAATACAACATGCATTATTACCCATATAATATAGTGATTATCGCTAGATCTATAATAAATATACTTATTACTCCCGACATTATCAATATAACATGCATTATTACCCATATAATGGAGTTATTATCGCTAAAACTGTAATAATTATACTTATTACTTATATTATTATCAATATCACATGCATTATTATCCATATTATGCAGTTATTGTCGATAGAACTATAACAAATATACTTATTACTTATATTATTATCAATATAACATGCATTATTACCCATATTATGCAGTTATTATCGCTGGAACTATAATAAATATACTTATTACTTATATTATCATCAATATAACGTGCATTATTACCCATATACTGCAGTTATTATCTCTAGATCTATAATAAATATACTTATTGCTTTTATTATTATCAATATAACATGCACTATTAGCCATATTTTACTATTATTATCGGAAGAACTATAATAATTTTACTTATTACTCCCGATATTATCAATATGAAATCCATTATTACCCATATAATGCAGATATTATCGCTGGAACTGTAATAATTATACTTATTACTTATATTATTACCAATATAACATGCATTATTACCCATATCATGCAATTATTATCGCCAGAACTATTATAAATATACTGATTACTTTTATTATCATCAACATAACATGCATTATTACCCCTATTATGCAGTTATCATCGATAGAACTATAATAAATATACTTATTACTTTTATTATTATCAATATAACACGCATTATTACCCATATTATGCAGTTATTATCGCTAGAACTATAATAAATATACTTACTACTCCCGATATTATCAATATAACATGCATTATTACGCATATAATGCAGTTATTATCGCTAGAACTGTAGTAAATATTCTTATTACTTTTATTATTATCAATATAAAATGCACTATTAGCCATATTTTACTATTATTATCGCTAAGAACTATAATAATTATACTTATTACTCCCGATATTATCAATATAACATGCATTATTACCCATATAATGCAGTTATTATCGCTAGAACTGTAATAATCATATTTATTACTTATATTATTGTCAATATTACATGCATTATTACCCATATTATGCAATTATTATCGCTGGAACTATAATAAATACACTTATTACTCCCGATATTATCCATATAACATGCATTATTACGCATATAATGCAGTTATTATCGCTAGGACTGTAATAAATATACTTATTACTTTTATTGTCATCAATATAACATGCATTATTACCCATATTCTGCAGTTATTATCGATAGAACTATAATAAATATACTTATTACTTTTATTATCATCAATGTAACATGCATTACTACCCATATTATGCAGTTATTATCGATAGAACTATAATAAATATACTTATTACTTTTATTATTATCAATATAACACGCATTATTACCCATATCATGCAGTTATTATCGCCAGAACTATTATAAATATACTGATTACTTTTATTATCATCAATATAACATGCATTATTACCCCTATTATGCAGTTATCATCGATAGAACTATAATAAATATACTTATTACTTTTATTATTATCAATATAACACGCATTATTACCCATATTATGCAGTTATTATCGCTATAACTATAATAAATATACTTATTACTCCCGATATTATCAATATAACATGCATTATTACGCATATAATGCAGTTATTATCGCTAGATCTATAATAAATATACTTATTACTTTTATTATTATCAATATAATATGCACTATTAGCCATATTTTACTATTATTATCGCAAGACCTATAATAATTTTACTTATTTTACTTACTCCCGATATTATCCATATAACATGCATTATTACCCATATAATGCAGTTATTATCGCTAGAACTGTAATAATTATACTTACTGCTTTTATTATTATCAATATAACATGCATTATTACCCATATTGTGCAGTTATTATCGAAAGAACTATAATAAATATACTTACTACTTTTATTATTATCAATATAACATGCATTATTACCCATATTATGCAGTTATTATCGCTAGAACTATAATAAATATACTTACTACTCCCGATATTATCAATATAACATGCATTATTACGCATATAATGCAGTTATTATCGCTAGAACTGTAGTAAATATTCTTATTAGTTTTATTATTATCAATATAAAATGCACTATTAGCCATATTTTACTATTATTATCGCTAGGAACTATAATAATTATACTTATTACTCCCGATATTATCAATATAACATGCATTATTACCCATATAATGCAGTTATTATCGCTAGAACTGTAGTAAATATTCTTATTACTTTTATTATTATCAATATAAAATGCACTATTAGCCATATTTTACTATTATTATCGCAAAGAACTATAATAATTATACTTATTACTCCCGATATTATCAATATAACATGCATTATTACCCATATAATGCAGTTATTATCGCTAGAACTGTAATAATCATATTTATTACTTATATTATCGTCAATATTACATGCATTATTACCCATATTATGCAATTATTATCGCTGGAACTATAATAAATACACTTATTACTCCCGATATTATCCTTATAACATGCATTATTACGCATATAATGCAGTTATTATCGCTAGGACTGTAATAAATATACTTATTACTTTTATTGTCATCAATATAACATGCATTATTACCCATATTATGCAGTTATTATCGATAGAACTATAATAAATATACTTATTACTTTTATTATCATCAATGTAACATGCATTACTACCCATATTATGCAGTTATTATCGATAGAACTATAATAAATATACTTATTACTTTTATTATTATCAATATAACACGCATTATTACCCATGTCATGCAGTTATTATCGCTAGATCTATAATAAATATACTTATTACTTTTATTATTATCAATATAATATGCACTATTAGCCATATTTTACTATTATTATCGCAAGACCTATAATAATTTTACTTATTTTACTTACTCCCGATATTATCCATATAACATGCATTATTACCCATATAATGCAGTTATTATCGCTAGAACTGTAATAATTATACTTACTGCTTTTATTATTATCAATATAACATGCATTATTACCCATATTATGCAGTTATTATCGAAAGAACTATAATTAATATACTTACTACTTTTATTATTATCAATATAACATGCATTATTACCCATATTATGCAGTTATTATCGCTATAACTATAATAAATATACTTATTACTCCCGATATTATCAATATAACATGCATTATTACGCATATAATGCAGTTATTATCGCTAGGACTGTAATAAATATACTTATTACTTTTATTGTCATCAATATAACATGCATTATTACCCATATTATGCAGTTATTATCGATAGAACTATAATAAATATACTTATTACTTTTATTATCATCAATGTAACATGCATTACTACCCATATTATGCAGTTATTATCGATAGAACTATAATAAATATACTTATTACTTTTATTATTATCAATATAACACGCATTATTACCCATGTCATGCAGTTATTATCGCTAGATCTATAATAAATATACTTATTACTTTTATTGTTGTCAAAATTACATTCATTATTACCCATATTATGCAATTATTATCGATAGTATTATAATAAATATACTTATTACTTTTATTATTATCAATATAACATGCATTATTACCGGTATTATGCAGTTATTATCGCTGGAACTATAATAAATATACTTATTACTCCCGATATTATCTGTATAACATGCATTATTACGCATATAATGCAGTTATTATCGCTAGAACTGTAATATATATACTTATTACTTTTATTATCATCAATATAACAGGCACTATTACCCATATTATGCAGTTATTATCGCTAGAACTGTAATAATTATACATATTACTTATATTATTATCAATGTAACATGCATTACTACCCATATTATGCAGTTATTATCGTTAGAACTATAATAAATATACTTATTACTTTTATTATTATCAATATAACACGCATTATTACCCATATAATGCACTTATTATCGCTGGAACTATAATAAATATACTTATTACTCCCGATATTATCAATATAACATGCATTATTACGCATATAATGCAGTTATTATCGCTAGAACTGTAATAAATATACTTATTACTTTCATTATTATCAATATAATATGCATTATTACCCATATTATGCAGTTATTATCGCCAGAACTGTAATCAATATACATATTACTTATATTATCATCAATATAACATGCATTATTACCCATATAATGCAGTTATTATCGCTAGATCTATAATAAATATACTTATTACTCCCGATATTATCAATATAGCATGCATTATTACCCATATAATGGAGTTATTATCGCTAGAACTGTAATAATTATACTTATTACTTGTATTATTATCAATATCACATGCATTATTACCCATATTATGTAGTTATTGTCGATAGAACTATAATAAATATACTTCCTACTTTTATTATTATCAATATAACATGCATTATTACCCATATTATGCAGTTATTATCGCTGGAACTATAATAAATATACTTATTACACCCGATATTATCAATATAACATGCATTATTACGCATATAATGCAGTTATTATCGCTAGAACTGTAATATATATACTTATTACTTTTATTATCATCAATATAACAGGCACTATTACCCATATTATGCAGTTATTATCGATAGAACCATAATAATTATACTTATTGCTTTTATTATTATCAATATGACATGCATTATTATCCATATTATGCAGTTATTATCGCTAGAACTATAATAAATATTCTTATTACTTATATTATCATCAATATAACATGCATTATAACCCATATAATGCAGTTATTATCGCTAGATCTATAATAAATATACTTATCACTTTTACTATTATCAATATAACATGCACTATTAGCCATATTTTACTATTATTATCGCTAGAACTATATTAATTTTAATTATTACTCCCGATATTATCAATTCAACATGCATTATTACCCATATAATATAGTGATTATCGCTAGATCTATAATAAATATACTTATTACTCCCGATATTATCAATATAACATGCATTATTACCCATATAATGGAGTTATTATCGCTAGAACTGTAATAATTATACTTATTACTTATATTATTATCAATATCACATGCATTATTATCCATATTATGCAGTTATTGTCGATAGAACTATAACAAATATACTTATTACTTATATTATTATCAATATTACATGCATTATTACCCATATTATGCAGTTATTATCCATAGAACTATAATAAATATAATTATTACTTTTATTATTATCAATATAACATGCATTATTACCCATATTATGCAGTTATTATCGATGGAACTATAATAAATATACTTATTACCCCCGATATTATCAATATAACATGCATTATTACGCATATAATGCAGTTATTATCGCTAGAACTGTAATAAATATACTTATTACTTTTATTATCATCAATATAACAGGCATTATTACCCATATTATGCAGTTATTATCGATAGAACCATAATAATTATACTTATTGCTTTTATTATTATCAATATGACATCCATTATTATCCATATTATGCAGTTATTATCGCTAGAACTATAATAAATATTCTTATTACTTATATTATCATCAATATAACATGCATTATAACCCATATAATGCAGTTATTATCGCTAGATCTATAATAAATATACTTATTACTTATATTATTATCAATATCACATGCATTATTATCCATATTATGCAGTTATTGTCGATAGAACTATAACAAATATACTTATTACTTATATTATTATCAATATAACATGCATTATTACCCATATTATGCAGTTATTATCGCTGGAACTATAATAAATATACTTATTACTTATATTATCATCAATATAACGTGCATTATTACCCATATACTGCAGTTATTATCTCTAGATCTATAATAAATATACTTATTGCTTTTATTATTATCAATATAACATGCACTATTAGCCATATTTTACTATTATTATCGGAAGAACTATAATAATTTTAATTATTACTCCCGATATTATCAATACAACATGCATTATTACCCATATAATATAGTGATTATCGCTAGATCTATAATAAATATACTTATTACTCCCGATATTATCAATATAACATGCATTATTACCCATATAATGGAGTTATTATCGCTAAAACTGTAATAATTATACTTATTACTTATATTATTATCAATATCACATGCATTATTATCCATATTATGCAGTTATTGTCGATAGAACTATAACAAATATACTTATTACTTATATTATTATCAATATAACATGCATTATTACCCATATTATGCAGTTATTATCGCTGGAACTATAATAAATATACTTATTACTTATATTATCATCAATATAACGTGCATTATTACCCATATACTGCAGTTATTATCTCTAGATCTATAATAAATATACTTATTGCTTTTATTATTATCAATATAACATGCACTATTAGCCATATTTTACTATTATTATCGGAAGAACTATAATAATTTTACTTATTACTCCCGATATTATCAATATGAAATCCATTATTACCCATATAATGCAGATATTATCGCTAGAACTGTAATAATTATACTTATTACTTATATTATTACCAATATAACATGCATTATTACCCATATCATGCAATTATTATCGCCAGAACTATTATAAATATACTGATTACTTTTATTATCATCAACATAACATGCATTATTACCCCTATTATGCAGTTATCATCTATAGAACTATAATAAATATACTTATTACTTTTATTATTATCAATATAACACGCATTATTACCCATATTATGCAGTTATTATCGCTAGAACTATAATAAATATACTTACTACTCCCGATATTATCAATATAACATGCATTATTACGCATATAATGCAGTTATTATCGCTAGAACTGTAGTAAATATTCTTATTACTTTTATTATTATCAATATAAAATGCACTATTAGCCATATTTTACTATTATTATCGCTAAGAACTATAATAATTATACTTATTACTCCCGATATTATCAATATAACATGCATTATTACCCATATAATGCAGTTATTATCGCTAGAACTGTAATAATCATATTTATTACTTATATTATTGTCAATATTACATGCATTATTACCCATATTATGCAATTATTATCGCTGGAACTATAATAAATACACTTATTACTCCCGATATTATCCATATAACATGCATTATTACGCATATAATGCAGTTATTATCGCTAGGACTGTAATAAATATACTTATTACTTTTATTGTCATCAATATAACATGCATTATTACCCATATTATGCAGTTATTATCGATAGAACTATAATAAATATACTTATTACTTTTATTATCATCAATGTAACATGCATTACTACCCATATTATGCAGATATTATCGCTAGAACTGTAATAATTATACTTATTACTTATATTATTACCAATATAACATGCATTATTACCCATATCATGCAATTATTATCGCCAGAACTATTATAAATATACTGATTACTTTTATTATCATCAACATAACATGCATTATTACCCCTATTATGCAGTTATCATCTATAGAACTATAATAAATATACTTATTACTTTTATTATTATCAATATAACACGCATTATTACCCATATTATGCAGTTATTATCGCTAGAACTATAATAAATATACTTACTACTCCCGATATTATCAATATAACATGCATTATTACGCATATAATGCAGTTATTATCGCTAGAACTGTAGTAAATATTCTTATTACTTTTATTATTATCAATATAAAATGCACTATTAGCCATATTTTACTATTATTATCGCTAAGAACTATAATAATTATACTTATTACTCCCGATATTATCAATATAACATGCATTATTACCCATATAATGCAGTTATTATCGCTAGAACTGTAATAATCATATTTATTACTTATATTATTGTCAATATTACATGCATTATTACCCATATTATGCAATTATTATCGCTGGAACTATAATAAATACACTTATTACTCCCGATATTATCCATATAACATGCATTATTACGCATATAATGCAGTTATTATCGCTAGGACTGTAATAAATATACTTATTACTTTTATTGTCATCAATATAACATGCATTATTACCCATATTATGCAGTTATTATCGATAGAACTATAATAAATATACTTATTACTTTTATTATCATCAATGTAACATGCATTACTACCCATATTATGCAGTTATTATCGATAGAACTATAATAAATATACTTATTACTTTTATTATTATCAATATAACACGCATTATTACCCATATCATGCAGTTATTATCGCCAGAACTATTATAAATATACTGATTACTTTTATTATCATCAATATAACATGCATTATTACCCCTATTATGCAGTTATCATCGATAGAACTATAATAAATATACTTATTACTTTTATTATTATCAATATAACACGCATTATTACCCATATTATGCAGTTATTATCGCTATAACTATAATAAATATACTTATTACTCCCGATATTATCAATATAACATGCATTATTACGCATATAATGCAGTTATTATCGCTAGATCTATAATAAATATACTTATTACTTTTATTATTATCAATATAATATGCACTATTAGCCATATTTTACTATTATTATCGCAAGACCTATAATAATTTAACTTATTTTACTTACTCCCGATATTATCCATATAACATGCATTATTACCCATATAATGCAGTTATTATCGCTAGAACTGTAATAATTATACTTACTGCTTTTATTATTATCAATATAACATGCATTATTACCCATATTGTGCAGTTATTATCGAAAGAACTATAATAAATATACTTACTACTTTTATTATTATCAATATAACATGCATTATTACCCATATTATGCAGTTATTATCGCTAGAACTATAATAAATATACTTACTACTCCCGATATTATCAATATAACATGCATTATTACGCATATAATGCAGTTATTATCGCTAGAACTGTAGTAAATATTCTTATTAGTTTTATTATTATCAATATAAAATGCACTATTAGCCATATTTTACTATTATTATCGCTAGGAACTATAATAATTATACTTATTACTCCCGATATTATCAATATAACATGCATTATTACCCATATAATGCAGTTATTATCGCTAGAACTGTAGTAAATATTCTTATTACTTTTATTATTATCAATATAAAATGCACTATTAGCCATATTTTACTATTATTATCGCAAAGAACTATAATAATTATACTTATTACTCCCGATATTATCAATATAACATGCATTATTACCCATATAATGCAGTTATTATCGCTAGAACTGTAATAATCATATTTATTACTTATATTATCGTCAATATTACATGCATTATTACCCATATTATGCAATTATTATCGCTGGAACTATAATAAATACACTTATTACTCCCGATATTATCCTTATAACATGCATTATTACGCATATAATGCAGTTATTATCGCTAGGACTGTAATAAATATACTTATTACTTTTATTGTCATCAATATAACATGCATTATTACCCATATTATGCAGTTATTATCGATAGAACTATAATAAATATACTTATTACTTTTATTATCATCAATGTAACATGCATTACTACCCATATTATGCAGTTATTATCGATAGAACTATAATAAATATACTTATTACTTTTATTATTATCAATATAACACGCATTATTACCCATGTCATGCAGTTATTATC
Organism: Megachile leachella; assembly: GCA_963576845.1. Lineage (NCBI taxonomy): Eukaryota > Metazoa > Arthropoda > Insecta > Hymenoptera > Megachilidae > Megachile > Megachile leachella. Next base: position 1,493,819 of record CAUYWW010000111.1, on the reverse strand, counting down.
GCTAGATCTATAATAAATATACTTATTACTTTTATTATTATCAATATAATATGCACTATTAGCCATATTTTACTATTATTATCGCAAGACCTATAATAATTTTACTTATTTTACTTACTCCCGATATTATCCATATAACATGCATTATTACCCATATAATGCAGTTATTATCGCTAGAACTGTAATAATTATACTTACTGCTTTTATTATTATCAATATAACATGCATTATTACCCATATTATGCAGTTATTATCGAAAGAACTATAATTAATATACTTACTACTTTTATTATTATCAATATAACATGCATTATTACCCATATTATGCAGTTATTATCGCTATAACTATAATAAATATACTTATTACTCCCGATATTATCAATATAACATGCATTAGTACGCATATAATGCAGTTATTATCGCTAGGACTGTAATAAATATACTTATTACTTTTATTGTCATCAATATAACATGCATTATTACCCATATTATGCAGTTATTATCGATAGAACTATAATAAATATACTTATTACTTTTATTATCATCAATGTAACATGCATTACTACCCATATTATGCAGTTATTATCGATAGAACTATAATAAATATACTTATTACTTTTATTATTATCAATATAACACGCATTATTACCCATGTCATGCAGTTATTATCGCTAGATCTATAATAAATATACTTATTACTTTTATTGTTGTCAAAATTACATTCATTATTACCCATATTATGCAATTATTATCGATAGTATTATAATAAATATACTTATTACTTTTATTATTATCAATATAACATGCATTATTACCGGTATTATGCAGTTATTATCGCTGGAACTATAATAAATATACTTATTACTCCCGATATTATCTGTATAACATGCATTATTACGCATATAATGCAGTTATTATCGCTAGAACTGTAATATATATACTTATTACTTTTATTATCATCAATATAACAGGCACTATTACCCATATTATGCAGTTATTATCGCTAGAACTGTAATAATTATACTTATTACTTATATTATTATCAATGTAACATGCATTACTACCCATATTATGCAGTTATTATCGTTAGAACTATAATAAATATACTTATTACTTTTATTATTATCAATATAACACGCATTATTACCCATATAATGCACTTATTATCGCTGGAACTATAATAAATATACTTATTACTCCCGATATTATCAATATAACATGCATTATTACGCATATAATGCAGTTATTATCGCTAGAACTGTAATAAATATACTTATTACTTTCATTATTATCAATATAATATGCATTATTACCCATATTATGCAGTTATTATCGCCAGAACTGTAATCAATATACATATTACTTATATTATCATCAATATAACATGCATTATTACCCATATAATGCAGTTATTATCGCTAGATCTATAATAAATATACTTATTACTCCCGATATTATCAATATAGCATGCATTATTACCCATATAATGGAGTTATTATCGCTAGAACTGTAATAATTATACTTATTACTTGTATTATTATCAATATCACATGCATTATTACCCATATTATGTAGTTATTGTCGATAGAACTATAATAAATATACTTCCTACTTTTATTATTATCAATATAACATGCATTATTACCCATATTATGCAGTTATTATCGCTGGAACTATAATAAATATACTTATTACCCCCGATATTATCAATATAACATGCATTATTACGCATATAATGCAGTTATTATCGCTAGAACTGTAATATATATACTTATTACTTTTATTATCATCAATATAACAGGCACTATTACCCATATTATGCAGTTATTATCGATAGAACCATAATAATTATACTTATTGCTTTTATTATTATCAATATGACATGCATTATTATCCATATTATGCAGTTATTATCGCTAGAACTATAATAAATATTCTTATTACTTATATTATCATCAATATAACATGCATTATAACCCATATAATGCAGTTATTATCGCTAGATCTATAATAAATATACTTATCACTTTTACTATTATCAATATAACATGCACTATTAGCCATATTTTACTATTATTATCGCTAGAACTATAATAATTTTAATTATTACTCCCGATATTATCAATTCAACATGCATTATTACCCATATAATATAGTGATTATCGCTAGATCTATAATAAATATACTTATTACTCCCGATATTATCAATATAACATGCATTATTACCCATATAATGGAGTTATTATCGCTAGAACTGTAATAATTATACTTATTACTTATATTATTATCAATATCACATGCATTATTACCCATATTATGCAGTTATTATCGCTGGAACTATAATAAATATACTTATTACCCCCGATATTATCAATATAACATGCATTATTACGCATATAATGCAGTTATTATCGCTAGAACTGTAATAAATATACTTATTACTTTTATTATCATCAATATAACAGGCATTATTACCCATATTATGCAGTTATTATCGATAGAACCATAATAATTATACTTATTGCTTTTATTATTATCAATACGACATCCATTATTATCCATATTATGCAGTTATTATCGCTAGAACTATAATAAATATTCTTATTACTTATATTATCATCAATATAACATGCATTATAACCCATATAATGCAGTTATTATCGCTAGATCTATAATAAATATACTTATTACTTATATTATTATCAATATCACATGCATTATTATCCATATTATGCAGTTATTGTCGATAGAACTATAACAAATATACTTATTACTTATATTATTATCAATATAACATGCATTATTACCCATATTATGTAGTTATTGTCGATAGAACTATAACAAATATACTTATTACTTACATTATTATCAATATAACATGCATTATTACCCATATTATGCAGTTATTATCGCTGGAACTATAATAAATATACTTATTACTTTTATTATCATCAATATAACATGCATTATTACCCATATTATGCAGTTATTATCGATCGAACTATAATAAATATACTTATTACTTTTATTATTATGAATATAACATGCACTCTCAGCCATATTTTACTATTATTATCGCTAGAACTATAATAATTTAACTTATTACTCCCGATATTATCAATATAACATGCATTATTACCCATATAATGCAGTTATTATCGCTAGAACTGTAATAATTATACTTATTACTTATATTATTATCAATATCACATGCATTATTACCCATATTATGCAGTTATTATCGCCAGAACTATAATCAATATACTTATTACTTTTATTATTATCAATATAACATGCACTCTTAGCCATATTTTACTATTATTATCGCTAGAACTATAATAAATATTCTTATTACTTTTATTATCATCAATATAACATGCATTATTACTCATATAATGCAGTTATTATCGCTAGATCTATAATAAATATACTTATTACTTTTATTGTTATCAATGTAACATGCACTATTAGCCATATTTTACTATTATTATCGCTAGAACTATAATAATTACACTTATTACTCCCGATATTAACAATATAACACGCATTATTACCCATATAATGCAGTTATTATCGCTAGAACTGTAATAATTATATTTACTACTTATATAATTATCAATATTACATGCATTATTACCCATATTATGCAGTTATTATCTATAGAACTATAATAAATATACTTACTTCTTTTATTATTATCAATATAACATGCATTATTACCCATATTATGCAGTTATTATCGCTAGAACTGTAATAAATATACTTATTACTTTTATTGTCATCAATATAACATGCATTATTACCCATATTATGCAGTTATTATCGATAGAACTATAATAAATATACTTATTACTTTTATTATCATCAATGTAACATGCATTTCTACCCCTATTATGCAGTTATCATCGATAGAACTATAATAAATATACTTATTACTTTTATTATTATCAATATAACACGCATTATTACCCATATCATGCAGTTATTATCGCCAGAACTATTATAAATATACTGATTACTTTTATTATCATCAATATAACATGCATTATTACCCATATTATGCAGTTATTATCGCTAGAACTATAATAAATATACTTACTACTCCCGATATTATCAATATAACATGCATTATTACGCATATAATGCAGTTATTATCGCTAGAACTGTAGTAAATATTCTTATTACTTTTATTATTATCAATATAAAATGCACTATTAGCCATATTTTACTATTATTATCGCTAAGAACTATAATAATTATACTTATTACTCCCGATATTATCAATATAACATGCATTATTACCCATATAATGCAGTTATTATCGCTAGAACTGTAATAATCATATTTATTACTTATATTATTGTCAATATTACATGCATTATTACCCATATTATGCAATTATTATCGCTGGAACTATAATAAATACACTTATTACTCCCGATATTATCCATATAACATGCATTATTACGCATATAATGCAGTTATTATCGCTAGGACTGTAATAAATATACTTATTACTTTTATTGTCATCAATATAACATGCATTATTACCCATATTATGCAGTTATTATCGATAGAACTATAATAAATATACTTATTACTTTTATTATCATCAATGTAACATGCATTACTACCCATATTATGCAGTTATTATCGATAGAACTATAATAAATATACTTATTACTTTTATTATTATCAATATAACACGCATTATTACCCATATCATGCAGTTATTATCGCCAGAACTATTATAAATATACTGATTACTTTTATTATCATCAATATAACATGCATTATTACCCCTATTATGCAGTTATCATCGATAGAACTATAATAAATATACTTATTACTTTTATTATTATCAATATAACACGCATTATTACCCATATTATGCAGTTATTATCGCTATAACTATAATAAATATACTTATTACTCCCGATATTATCAATATAACATGCATTATTACGCATATAATGCAGTTATTATCGCTAGATCTATAATAAATATACTTATTACTTTTATTATTATCAATATAATATGCACTATTAGCCATATTTTACTATTATTATCGCAAGACCTATAATAATTTTACTTATTTTACTTACTCCCGATATTATCCATATAACATGCATTATTACCCATATAATGCAGTTATTATCGCTAGAACTGTAATAATTATACTTACTGCTTTTATTATTATCAATATAACATGCATTATTACCCATATTATGCAGTTATTATCGAAAGAACTATAATAAATATACTTACTACTTTTATTATTATCAATATAACATGCACTCTTAGCCATATTTTACTATTATTATCGCTAGAACTATAATAAATATTCTTATTACTTTTATTATCATCAATATAACATGCATTATTACTCATATAATGCAGTTATTATCGCTAGATCTATAATAAATATACTTATTACTTTTATTGTTATCAATGTAACATGCACTATTAGCCATATTTTACTATTATTATCGCTAGAACTATAATAATTACACTTATTACTCCCGATATTAACAATATAACACGCATTATTACCCATATAATGCAGTTATTATCGCTAGAACTGTAATAATTATATTTATTACTTATATAATTATCAATATTACATGCATTATTACCCATATTATGCAGTTATTATCTATAGAACTATAATAAATATACTTACTTCTTTTATTATTATCAATATAACATGCATTATTACCCATATTATGCAGTTATTATCGCTAGAACTGTAATAAATATACTTATTACTTTTATTGTCATCAATATAGCATGCATTATTACCCATATTATGCAGTTATTATCGATAGAACTATAATAAATATACTTATTACTTTTATTATCATCAATGTAACATGCATTTCTACCCCTATTATGCAGTTATCATCGATAGAACTATAATAAATATACTTATTACTTTTATTATTATCAATATAACATGCACTCTTAGCTATATTTTACTATTATTATCGCTAGAACTATAATAAATATACTTATTACTTATATTATCATCAATATAACATGCATTATTACCCATATTATGCAGTTATTATCGAAAGAACTATAATTAATATACTTACTACTTTTATTATTATCAATATAACATGCATTATTACCCATATTATGCAGTTATTATCGCTATAACTATAATAAATATACTTATTACTCCCGATATTATCAATATAACATGCATTATTACGCATATAATGCAGTTATTATCGCTAGGACTGTAATAAATATACTTATTACTTTTATTGTCATCAATATAACATGCATTATTACCCATATTATGCAGTTATTATCGATAGAACTATAATAAATATACTTATTACTTTTATTATCATCAATGTAACATGCATTACTACCCATATTATGCAGTTATTATCGATAGAACTATAATAAATATACTTATTACTTTTATTATTATCAATATAACACGCATTATTACCCATGTCATGCAGTTATTATCGCTAGATCTATAATAAATATACTTATTACTTTTATTATTATCAATATAATATGCGCTATTAGCCATATTTTACTATTATTATCGCAAGACCTATAATAATTTTACTTATTTTACTTACTCCCGATATTATCCATATAACATGCATTATTACCCATATAATGCAGTTATTATCGCTAGAACTGTAATAATTATACTTACTGCTTTTATTATTATCAATATAACATGCATTATTACCCATATTATGCAGTTATTATCGAAAGAACTATAATAAATATACTTACTACTTTTATTATTATCAATATAACATGCATTATTACCCATATTATGCAGTTATTGTCGCTATAACTATAATAAATATACTTATTACTCCCGATATTATCAATATAACATGCATTATTACGCATATAATGCAGTTATTATCGCTAGATCTATAATAAATATACTTATTACTTTTATTATTATCAATATAATATGCACTATTAGCCATATTTTACTATTATTATCGCAAGACCTATAATAATTTTACTTATTTTACTTACTCCCGATATTATCCATATAACATGCATTATTACCCATATAATGCAGTTATTATCGCTAAAACTGTAATAATTATACTTACTGCTTTTATTATTATCAATATAACATGCATTATTACCCATATTATGCAGTTATTATCGAAAGAACTATAATAAATATACTTACTACTTTTATTATTATCAATATAACATGCATTATTACCCATATTATGCAGTTATTATCGCTAGAACTATAATAAATATACTTACTACTCCCGATATTACCAATATAACATGCATTATTACGCATATAATGCAGTTATTATCGCTAGAACTGTAGTAAATATTCTTATTACTTTTATTATTATCAATATAAAATGCACTATTAGCCATATTTTACTATTATTATCGCTAAGAACTGTAATAATTATACTTATTACTCCCGATATTATCAATATAACATGCATTATTACCCATATAATGCAGTTATTATCGCTAGAACTGTAATAATCATATTTATTACTTATATTATTGTCAATATTACATGCATTATTACCCATATTATGCAATTATTATCGATAGAATTATAATAAATATACTTATTACTTTTATTATTATCAATATAACATGCATTATTACCCCTATTATGCAGTTATCATCGATAGAACTATAATAAATATACTTATTACTTTTATTATTATCAATATAACACGCATTATTACCCATATTATGCAGTTATTATCGCTAGAACTGTAATAAATATACTTACTACTCCCGATATTATCAATATAACATGCATTATTACGCATATAATGCAGTTATTATCGCTAGAACTGCAGTAAATATTCTTATTACTTTTATTATTATCAATATAAAATGCACTATTAGCCATATTTTACTATTATTATCGCTAAGAACTATAATAATTATACTTATTACTCCCGATATTATCAATATAACATGCATTATTACCCATATAATGCAGTTATTATCGCTAGAACTGTAATAATCATATTTATTACTTATATTATCGTCAATATTACATGCATTATTACCCATATTATGCAATTATTATCGCTGGAACTATAATAAATACACTTATTACTCCCGATATTATCCTTATAACATGCATTATTACGCATATAATGCAGTTATTATCGCTAGGACTGTAATAAATATACTTATTACTTTTATTGTCATCAATATAACATGCATTATTACCCATATTATGCAGTTATTATCGATAGAACTATAATTAATATACTTACTACTTTTATTATTATCAATATAACATGCATTATTACCCATATTATGCAGTTATTATCGCTATAACTATAATAAATATACTTATTACTCCCGATATTATCAATATAACATGCATTATTACGCATATAATGCAGTTATTATCGCTAGATCTATAATAAATATACTTATTACTTTTATTATTATCAATATAATATGCACTATTAGCCATATTTTACTATTATTATCGCAAGACCTATAATAATTTTACTTATTTTACTTACTCCCGATATTATCCATATAACATGCATTATTACCCATATAATGCAGTTATTATCGCTAGAACTGTAATAATTATACTTACTGCTTTTATTATTATCAATATAACATGCATTATTACCCATATTATGCAGTTATTATCGAAAGAACTATAATAGATATACTTACTACTTTTATTATTATCAATATAACATGCAATATTACCCATATTATGCAGTTATTATCGCTAGAACTATAATAAATATACTTACTACTCCCGATATTATCAATATAACATGCATTATTACGCATATAATGCAGTTATTATCGCTAGAACTGTAGTAAATATTCTTATTACTTTTATTATTATCAATATAAAATGCACTATTAGCCATATTTTACTATTATTATCGCTAAGAACTATAATAATTATACTTATTACTCCCGATATTATCAATATAACATGCATTATTACGCATATAATGCAGTTATTATCGCTAGAACAGTAATAATCATATTTATTACTTATATTATTGTCAATATTACATGCATTATTATCCATATTATGCAGTTATTATCGATAGAACTATAATAAATATACTTATTACTTTTATTATTATCAATATAACATGCATTATTACCCATATTATGCACTTATTATCGCTGGAACTATAATAAATACACTTATTACTCCCGATATTATCTATATAACATGCATTATTGCGCATATAATGCAGTTATTATCGCTAGGACTGTAATAAATATACTTATTACTTTTATTGTCATCAATATAACATGCATTATTACCCATATTATGCAGTTATTATCGATAGAACTATAATAAATATACTTATTACTTTTATTATCATCAATGTAACATGCATTACTACCCATATTATGCAGTTATTATCGATAGAACTATAATAAATATACTTATTACTTTTATTATTATCAATATAACACGCATTATTACCCATATTATGCAGTTACTATCGCTATAACTATAATAAATATACTTGTTACTCCCGATGTTATCAATATAACATGCATTATTACGCATATAATGCAGTTATTATCGCTAGAACTATAATAAATATACTTATTACTCCCGATATTGTCAATATAACATGCATTATTACGCATATAATGCAGTTATTATCGCTAGAACTGTAATAAATATACTTATTACTTTTATTATTATCAATATAACATGCACTATTAGCCATATTTTACTATTATTATCGCTAGAACTATAAGAATTTTACTTATTACTCCCGATGTTATCAATATAACATGCATTATTACCCATATTATGCAGTTATTATCGCCAGAACTGTAATCAATATACTTATTACTTATATTATCATCAATATAACATGCATTATTACCCATATAATGCAGTTATTATCGCTAGATCTATAATAAATATACTTATCACTTTTATTATTATCAATATAACATGCACTATTAGCCATATTTTACTATTATTATCGCTAGAACTATAATAATTTTAATTATTATTCCCGATATTATCAATACAACATGCATTATTACCCATATAATGCTGTTATTATCGCTAGATCCATAATAAATATACTTATTACTCCCGATATTATCAATATAGCATGAATTATTACCCATATAATGGAGTTATTATCGCTAGAACTGTAATAATTATACTTATTACTTGTATTATTATCAATATCACATCCATTATTACCCATATTATGCAGTTATTGTCGATAGAACTATAACAAATATACTTATTACTTATATTATTATCAATATAACATGCATTATTGCCCATATAATGCAGTTATTATCGCTAGATCTATAATAAATATACTTATTACTTTTATTATTATCAATATAACATGCACTCTTAGCCATATTTTACTATTATTATCGCTAGAACTATAATAATTTTACTTATTACTCCCGATATTATCAATATAACATGCATTATTACCCATATTATGCAGTTATTATCGCTGGAACTATAATAAATATACTTATTACCCCCGATATTATCATTATAACATGCATTATTACGCATATAAAGCAGTTATTATCGCTAGAACTGTAATAAATATACTTATTACTTTTATTATCATCAATATAACATGCATTATTACCCATATTATGCAGTTATTATCGATAGAACCATAATAATTATACTTATTGCTTTTATTATTATCAATATGACATGCATTATTATCCATATTATGCAGTTATTATCGCTAGAACTATAATAAATATTCTTACTACTTATAATATATTATCATCAATATAACATGCATTATAACCCATATAATGCAGTTATTATCGCTAGATCTATAATAAATATACTTATTACTTTTATTATTATCAATATAATATGCATTATTACCCATATTATGCAGTTATTATCGCGAGAACTATAATAAATATTCTTATTACTTTTATTATCATCAATATAGCATGCATTATTACCGATATTATGCAGTTATTATCGATAGAACTATAATAAATATACTTATTACTTTTATTATTATCAATATAACATGCACTCTTAGCCATATTTTACTATTATTATCGCTAAGAACTATAATAATTATACTTATTACTCCCGATATTATCAATATAATATGCATTATTACCCATATTATGCAGTTATTATCGCTAGAACTACAATAATTATACTATTGCTTTTATTATTATCAATATAACATGCATTATTACCCATATTATGTAGTTATTATCGCTAGAACTACAATAATTATACTTATTACTTTTATTTTTTGCAGTATAACATGCATTATTACCCATATTATGCAGTTAGTATCGCTAAAACTATAATAATTATACTTATTACTTATATTATTATCAATATAACATGCATTATTACCCATATTATGCAGTTATTATCGCTAGAACTATGATAAATACACTTATTACCTGTATTATCATCAATTTAACATGGATTATTACCCATATTATGCAGTTATTATCGATAGAACTATAATAAATATACTTATTACTTTTATTATTATCAATATAACATTCACTCTTACCCATATTTTACTAGTATTATCGCTAGAACTGTAATAATTATACTTATTACTCCCGATATTATCAATATAACATCCATTATTACCCATATAATGCAGTTATTATCGATAGAACTATAATAAATATACTTATTACTTTTATTATCATCAATATAACATGCATTATTACCCATATTATGCAGTTATTATCGATAGAACTATAATAAATATACTTATTACTTTTATTATTATCAATATAACATGCACTATTAGCCATATTTTACTATTATTATCGCTGGAGCTATAATAATTATACTTATTACTCCCGATGTTATCAATATAACATGCATTATTACCCATATAATGCAGTTATTATCGATAGAACTATAATAAATATACTTATTACTTTTATTATCATCAATATAACATGCATTATTACCCATATTATGCAGTTATTATCGCCAGAACTATAATAAATATACTTATTACTTTTATTATCATCAATATAACATGCATTATTACCCATATAATGCAGTTATTATCTCTAGATCTATAATAAATATACTTATTACTTTTATTATTATCAATATAACATGCACAATTAGCCATATTTTACTATTATTATCGCTAGAACTATAATAATTATACTTATTACTCACGATATTATCAATATAACATGCATTTTTACCCACATAATGCAGTTATTATCGCTAGAACTGTAATAATTATATTTATTACTTAGATTATTATCAATATTACATGCATTATTACCCATATTATGCAGTTATTATCGCCAGAACAATAATAAATATACTTATTACTTTTATTATCATCAATATAACATGCATTATTACCCATATAATGCAGTTATTATCTCTAGATCTATAATAAATATACTTATTACTTTTATTATTATCAATATAACATGCACTCTTAGCCATATTTTACCATTATTATCGCTAGAACTATAATAATTTTACTTACTACTCGCGATATTATCAATATAACGTGCATTATTACCCATACAATGCAGTTATTATCGCTAGAACTGTAATAATTATATTTATTACTTATATTATTATCAATATAACATGCATTATTACCCATATAATGCAGTTATTATCGCTAGAACTGTAATAATTATATTTATTACTTATATTATTATCAATATTACATGAATTATTACCCATATTATGCAGTTATTATCGCCAGAACTATAATAAATATACTTATTACTTTTATTATCATCAATATAACATGCATTATTACCCATATAATGCAGTTATTATCTCTAGATCTATAATAAATGTACTTATTACTTTTATTATTATCAATATAACATGCACAATTAGCCATATTTTACTATTATTATCGCTAGAACTATAATAATTATACTTATTACTCACGATATTATCAATATAACATGCATTTTTACCCACATAATGCAGTTATTATCGCTAGATCTATAATAAATATACTTATTACTTTTATTATTATCAATATGACATGCACTCTTAGCCATATTTTACTAGTATTATCGCTAGAACTGTAATAATTATACTTATTGCTCCCGATATTATCAATATAACATGCATTATTACCCATATAATGCAGTTATTATCTCTAGATCTACAATAAATATACTTATTACTTTTATTATTATCAATATAACATGCACAATTAGCCATATTTTACTATTATTATCGCCAGAACTATAATAATTATACTTATTACTCCCGATATTATCAATATAACATGCATTTTTACCCATATAATGCAGTTATTATCGCTAGATCTATAATAAATATACTTATTACTTTTATTATTATCAATATAACATGCATTATTACCCATATAATGCAGTTATAATCGCTAGAACTGTAATAATTATATTTATTACTTATATTATTATTAATATTACATGAATTATTACCCATATTATGCAGTTATTATCGCCAGAACTATAATAAATATACTTATTACTTTTATTATCATCAATATAACATGCATTATTACCCATATAATGCAGTTATTATCGCTAGATCTATAATAAATATACTTATTACTTTTATTATTATCAATATGACATGCCCATTTAGCCATATTTTACTATTATTATTGCTAGAACTATAATAATTATACTTATTACTCCCGATATTATCAATGTAACATGCATTATTACCCATATTATGCAGTTATTATCGCTAGAACTGTAATATTTACACTTATTACTCCCAATATTATCAGTATAACATGCATTATTACCCATTTTATACAGTTATTATCGCTAGAACTACAATAATTATACTTATTACTCCCAATATTATCAATATAATATGCATTATTACCCATATTATGCAGTTATTATCGCTAGAACTACAATAATTATACTATTGCTTTTATTATTATCAATATAACATGCATTATTACCCATATTATGCAGTTATTATCGCGAGAACTATAATAAATATTCTTATTACTTTTATTATCATCAATATAGCATGCATTATTACCGATATTATGCAGTTATTATCGATAGAACTATAATAAATATACTTATATCTTATATTATCATCAATATAACATGCATTACTACCCATATAATGCAGTTATTATCGCTAGATCTATAATAAATATACTTATTACTTTTATTATTATCAATATAACATGCACTCTTAGCCATATTTTACTATTATTATCGCTAAGAACTATAATAATTATACTTATTACTCCCGATATTATCAATATAATATGCATTATTACCCATATTATGCAGTTATTATCGCTAGAACTACAATAATTATACTATTGCTTTTATTATTATCAATATAACATGCATTATTACCCATATAATGCAGTTATAATCGCTAGAACTGTAATAATTATATTTATTACTTATATTATTATCAATATAACATGCATTATTACCCATATTATGCAGTTATTATCGCTAGAACTATGATAAATACACTTATTACCTGTATTATCATCAATTTAACATGGATTATTACCCATATTATGCAGTTATTATCGATAGAACTATAATAAATATACTTATTACTTTTATTATTATCAATATAACATTCACTCTTACCCATATTTTACTAGTATTATCGCTAGAACTGTAATAATTATACTTATTACTCCCGATATTATCAATATAACATCCATTATTACCCATATAATGCAGTTATTATCGATAGAACTATAATAAATATACTTATTACTTTTATTATCATCAATATAACATGCATTATTACCCATATTATGCAGTTATTATCGATAGAACTATAATAAATATACTTATTACTTTTATTATTATCAATATAACATGCACTATTAGCCATATTTTACTATTATTATCGCTGGAGCTATAATAATTATACTTATTACTCCCGATGTTATCAATATAACATGCATTATTACCCATATAATGCAGTTATTATCGATAGAACTATAATAAATATACTTATTACTTTTATTATCATCAATATAACATGCATTATTACCCATATTATGCAGTTATTATCGCCAGAACTATAATAAATATACTTATTACTTTTATTATCATCAATATAACATGCATTATTACCCATATAATGCAGTTATTATCTCTAGATCTATAATAAATATACTTATTACTTTTATTATTATCAATATAACATGCACAATTAGCCATATTTTACTATTATTATCGCTAGAACTATAATAATTTTACTTATTACTCCCGATATTATCAATATAACATGCATTATTACCCATATTATGCAGTTATTATCGCTATAACTATAATAAATATACTTATTACTCCCGATATTATCAATATAACATGCATTATTACGCATATAATGCAGTTATTATCGCTAGAACTGTAATAATCATATTTATTACTTATATTATTGTCAATATTACATGCATTATTACCCATATTATGCAGTTATTACCGATAGAACTATAATAAATATACTTACTACTTTTATTATTATCAATATAACATGCATTATTACCCATATTATGCACTTATTATCGCTGGAACTATAATAAATATACTTATTACTCCCGATATTATCAATATAACATGCATTATTACGCATATAATGCAGTTATTATCGCTAGAACTGTAATAAATATACTTATTACTTTTATTATTATCAATATAATATGCATTATTACCCATATTATGCAGTTATTATCGCGAGAACTATAATAAATATACTTATTACTTTTATTATCATCAATATAACATGCATTATTACCCATATTATGCAGTTATTATCGCCAGAACTATAATCAATATACATATTACTTATATTATCATCAATATAACATGCATTATTACCCATATAATGCAGTTATTATCGCTAGATCTATAATAAATATACTTATTACTCCCGATATTATCAATATAGCATGCATTATTACCCATATAATGGAGTTATTATCGCTAGAACTGTAATAATTATACTTATTACTTGTATTATTATCAATATCACATGCATTATTACCCATATTATGTAGTTATTGTCGATAGAACTATAACAAATATACTTATTACTTATATTATTATCAATATAACATGCATTATTACCCATATTATGCAGTTATTATCGCTAGATCTATAATAAATATACTTATTACTTTTATTATTATCAATATAACATGCATTATTACCCATATAATGCAGTTATAATCGCTAGAACTGTAATAATTATATTTATTACTTATATTATTATTAATATTACATGAATTATTACCCATATTATGCAGTTATTATCGCCAGAACTATAATAAATATACTTATTACTTTTATTATCATCAATATAACATGCATTATTACCCATATAATGCAGTTATTATCGCTAGATCTATAATAAATATACTTATTACTTTTATTATTATCAATATGACATGCCCATTTAGCCATATTTTACTATTATTATTGCTAGAACTATAATAATTATACTTATTACTCCCGATATTATCAATGTAACATGCATTATTACCCATATTATGCAGTTATTATCGCTAGAACTGTAATATTTACACTTATTACTCCCAATATTATCAGTATAACATGCATTATTACCCATTTTATACAGTTATTATCGCTAGAACTACAATAATTATACTTATTACTCCCAATATTATCAATATAATATGCATTATTACCCATATTATGCAGTTATTATCGCTAGAACTACAATAATTATACTATTGCTTTTATTATTATCAATATAACATGCATTATTACCCATATTATGCAGTTATTATCGCGAGAACTATAATAAATATTCTTATTACTTTTATTATCATCAATATAGCATGCATTATTACCGATATTATGCAGTTATTATCGATAGAACTATAATAAATATACTTATATCTTATATTATCATCAATATAACATGCATTACTACCCATATAATGCAGTTATTATCGCTAGATCTATAATAAATATACTTATTACTTTTATTATTATCAATATAACATGCACTCTTAGCCATATTTTACTATTATTATCGCTAAGAACTATAATAATTATACTTATTACTCCCGATATTATCAATATAATATGCATTATTACCCATATTATGCAGTTATTATCGCTAGAACTACAATAATTATACTATTGCTTTTATTATTATCAATATAACATGCATTATTACCCATATAATGCAGTTATAATCGCTAGAACTGTAATAATTATATTTATTACTTATATTATTATCAATATAACATGCATTATTACCCATATTATGCAGTTATTATCGCTAGAACTATGATAAATACACTTATTACCTGTATTATCATCAATTTAACATGGATTATTACCCATATTATGCAGTTATTATCGATAGAACTATAATAAATATACTTATTACTTTTATTATTATCAATATAACATTCACTCTTACCCATATTTTACTAGTATTATCGCTAGAACTGTAATAATTATACTTATTACTCCCGATATTATCAATATAACATCCATTATTACCCATATAATGCAGTTATTATCGATAGAACTATAATAAATATACTTATTACTTTTATTATCATCAATATAACATGCATTATTACCCATATTATGCAGTTATTATCGATAGAACTATAATAAATATACTTATTACTTTTATTATTATCAATATAACATGCACTATTAGCCATATTTTACTATTATTATCGCTGGAGCTATAATAATTATACTTATTACTCCCGATGTTATCAATATAACATGCATTATTACCCATATAATGCAGTTATTATCGATAGAACTATAATAAATATACTTATTACTTTTATTATCATCAATATAACATGCATTATTACCCATATTATGCAGTTATTATCGCCAGAACTATAATAAATATACTTATTACTTTTATTATCATCAATATAACATGCATTATTACCCATATAATGCAGTTATTATCTCTAGATCTATAATAAATATACTTATTACTTTTATTATTATCAATATAACATGCACAATTAGCCATATTTTACTATTATTATCGCTAGAACTATAATAATTTTACTTATTACTCCCGATATTATCAATATAACATGCATTATTACCCATATTATGCAGTTATTATCGCTATAACTATAATAAATATACTTATTACTCCCGATATTATCAATATAACATGCATTATTACGCATATAATGCAGTTATTATCGCTAGAACTGTAATAATCATATTTATTACTTATATTATTGTCAATATTACATGCATTATTACCCATATTATGCAGTTATTACCGATAGAACTATAATAAATATACTTACTACTTTTATTATTATCAATATAACATGCATTATTACCCATATTATGCACTTATTATCGCTGGAACTATAATAAATATACTTATTACTCCCGATATTATCAATATAACATGCATTATTACGCATATAATGCAGTTATTATCGCTAGAACTGTAATAAATATACTTATTACTTTTATTATTATCAATATAATATGCATTATTACCCATATTATGCAGTTATTATCGCGAGAACTATAATAAATATACTTATTACTTTTATTATCATCAATATAACATGCATTATTACCCATATTATGCAGTTATTATCGCCAGAACTATAATCAATATACATATTACTTATATTATCATCAATATAACATGCATTATTACCCATATAATGCAGTTATTATCGCTAGATCTATAATAAATATACTTATTACTCCCGATATTATCAATATAGCATGCATTATTACCCATATAATGGAGTTATTATCGCTAGAACTGTAATAATTATACTTATTACTTGTATTATTATCAATATCACATGCATTATTACCCATATTATGTAGTTATTGTCGATAGAACTATAACAAATATACTTATTACTTATATTATTATCAATATAACATGCATTATTACCCATATTATGCAGTTATTATCGCTGGAACTATAATAAATATACTTATTACTTTTATTATCATCAATATAACATGCATTATTACCCATATTATGCAGTTATTATCGATAGAACTATAATAAATATACTTATTACTTTTATTATTATGAATATAACATGCACTCTCAGCCATATTTTACTATTATTATCGCTAGAACTATAATAATTTTACTTACTACTCCCGATATTATCAATATAACATGCATTATTACCCATATAATGCAGTTATTATCGCTAGAACTGTAATAATTATACTTAATACTTATATTATTATCAATATCACATGCATTATTACCCATATTATGCAGTTATTATCGCCAGAACTATAATCAATATACTTATTACTTTTTAACCGACTTCGAAAAAGGAGGAGGTTACTCAATTCGACCTGTATATTTTTTTTTTTTTTTTTTTTTTCTATGTATGTTCGCCGATTACTCCTAACTGGGTGGACCAATCGGAACGAAACCTTTTGCATCCGGTAGGGTCTGACTCCCCATTGGTACCATTCTTAAAAAATTTTTCATTTTTTAATTGCAAACTATTTTTTTTGCAAAAAAACCGGCAACTTTTGAAAAAAATTTTCTCCGATTTCAATGCGCTTTTAATATGTTATCACGGACATGATTCTGAACAACTCTGTCATATAAAAATTTCAGGAAAAACTTTAGTTTTCGAGATATCAGCGAAAATTGTTGCTAACTTTTGAAATAAACTTTTTCTATGTATGTTCACCGATTACGCCCAGGTGGGTGGTCTGATTGAAACGAAACCTTTTGCATCTTGTACGTTCTGACTCCCCATTGGTACCAGTATTAAAAAATTTCCCATTTTTTAGTTGCAAAGTATTTTTTTGCACAAAAACCAGCAACTTTCGAAATAAACTTTTCTCGATTGTAGTGCGCTTTTCATATCTTGTCACGGACATGATTCTGAACAATTTTGTTCATATACAAATTTCACGGAAAATTTTAGTTTTCGAAATATTAGCGAAAAACTATTGTTTTTAATATTAGTGGAACGCCAAGTGCTATGCACCGGAAAAGCAAAAAAGGGCAATCACAATGCACTGTCCCAAAACACTAAATAAGATTTACCGCTCTAACCCCGACTTCTGCATCAAGATGAGTTTCCGCGGACGTTGGTGTATTATACTTAATTATACTCATGGCACTTACGCAGACAAAAAAGCCCTGAACAATTGTCTTACACTATCCTATACAATTCTCCCCATTCCACTAAAAAGCGTGAAATAAAATAATTTTCAGAAAAAAAATACACCGACTTCGAAATGCACTAAAAAGTATAAAATAATTTCTATTTCCTAACGAAGTAATTTCTATTTCATTCAATCATACAATTACTTAACATATATGTATGAAACCTATTTACTCGTTAGGTAGTATATTAAATATATTTCAACTTTTTCGGAGGCGGCGCAAAATCAAAAATACATCAGTAAACGTTGCTGCCAATAACTAGTTGATTGTGGTATGGCGTATTGCATTGTTAAAATCGTATGTACTGGTGTACTGAATTTTAGATGATGTAGCAAACGCTCACTTTGCGTTTCTACTAAAGATTTGATTTATTCAGTATGTTGCCTGGTTGTTACAAAAATTCTGTCTTAAAACTAGCGGGTCTGTCTTTTCATTAACTTTTGTATGTGGGCGTATATTCGAAGGTGAGGTTGAAACTAAGGTGGGGTGAAATTGTTGATCAATCGCCTTTCTTCGGAAATGTCGGGGGTTTTTCTTCCCTTTCCTCGGGGTACGTGTTTGAGAAAACCCAAGTTGGCGTGCTAGTAGAGAATATTTTTACCGATCGTTTATGGGGTGGTTTATTGCGGACGATTATGACTGGGAAGTGATTAAGTTTTGAAAAGCTGACCGTAATTTAGTTTTTTCCTTGAAAAATAGATGTGGATATAAAAATCAAAGTTAAAGATTTAAAAGAGTCCCTTCTTGCTTATAACCTAACGGCGCTCTTAACAGCATATTAATAAATCCTGAGGAAGAATACGAACCATTATAAATATATCTGGTAATATACGCAAATGTAACGACTGAATCTTCATTTCACAACTAATCTGCATCTAATCTGGATCTAAGAATCTGCAAACGAGGCCCACGACGCGGGAATTACCAAATTTCCGGCAGATGGGCCCTACCTTTATTGTATATGCGGCGATCGAGTCCTTCCGTGCATACTCTATGAATCTAGATAGACCATAGTTACATTCTATACGCACTAACACATATTTCGCGGCGTGCTGTCGAGTTATATGTATAGAAAAAATATAGCTATACGAGCCTTGCCCATGTACGGCCGTCCAAAGATTGACATGTTCAAGAAAATCTTTTAATTTTGCGCCGCCTTCGAAAAAGTTGAAATATATTTAATATACTACCTAACGAGTGAATAGATTTCATACATATATGTTAAGTAATTGTATGATTGAATGAAATAGAAATTACTTCATTAGGAAATAGAAATTATTTTATACTTTTTAGTGCATTTCGAAGTCGGTGTATTTTTTTTCTGAAAATTATTTTATATTATTATCAATATAACATGCACTCTTAGCCATATTTTACTATTATTATCGCTAGAACTATAATAAATATTCCTATTACTTTTATTATCATCAATATAACATGCATTATTACCCATATAATGCAGTTATTATCGCTAGATCTATAATAAATATACTTATTACTTTTATTATTATCAATATAACATGCACTCTTAGCCATATTTTACTATTATTATCGCTAGAACTATAATAATTTTACTTATTACTCCCGATATTATCGATATAACATGCATTATTACCCATATAATGCAGTTATTATCGCTAGATTTATAATAAATATACTTATTACTTTTATTGTTATCAATGTAACATGCACTATTAGCCATATTATGCAGTTATTGTCGATAGAACTATATCAAATATACTTATTACTTATATTATTATCAATATAACATGCATTATTACCCATATTATGCAGTTATTATCGCTGGAACTATAATAAATATACTTATTACTTATATTATCATCAATATAACGTGCATTATTACCCATATACTGCAGTTATTATCGCTAGGTCTATAATAAATATACTTATTGCTTTTATTATTATCAATATAACATGCACTATTAGCCATATTTTACTATTATTATCGGAAGAACTATAATAATTTTACTTATTACTCCGGATATTATCAATATGAAATCCATTATTACCCATATAATGCAGATATTATCGCTAGAACTGTAATAATTATACTTATTACTTATATTATTACCAATATAACATGCATTATTACCCATATCATGCAGTTATTATCACCAGAACTATTATAAATATACTGATTACTTTTATTATCATCAACATAACATGCATCATTACCCCTATTATGCAGTTATCATCGATAGAACTATAATAAATATACTTATTACCTTTATTATTATCAATATAACACGCATTATTACCCATATTATGCAGTTATTATCGCTATAACTATAATAAATATACTTATTACTTTTATTATTATGAATATAACATGCACTCTCAGCCATATTTTACTATTATTATCGCTAGAACTATAATAATTTTACTTATTACTCCCGATATTATCAATGTAACATGCATTATTACCCATATAATGCAGTTATTATCGCTAGAACTGTAATAATCATATTTATTACTTATATTGTTGTCAATATTACATTCATTATTACCCATATTATGCAATTATTATGGATAGAATTATAATAAATATACTTACTACTTTTATTATTATCAATATAACATGCATTATTACCGGTATTATGCAATTATTATCGCTGGAACTATAATAAATATACTTATTACTCCCGATATTATCTGTATAACATGCATTATTACGCATATAATGCAGTTATTATCGCTAGAACTGTAATAAATATACTTATTACTTTTATTGTCATCAATATAACAAGCATTATTATCCATTTTATGCAGTTATTATCGATAGAACTATAATAAATATACTTATTACTTTTATTATTATCAATATAACATGCATTCTTTGCCATATTTTACTATTATTATCGCTGGAACTATAATAATTTTACTTATTACTCCCGATATTATCAATATAACATGCATTATTACCCATATAATGCAGTTATTAAGGCTAGAACTGTAATAATTATACTTATTACTTTTATTGTTATCAATACAACATGCATTATTACCCATATAATGCAGTTATTATCGCTAGAACTGTAATAATTATACTTATTACTTATATTATTATCTATGTAACATGCATTACTGCCCATATTATGCAGTTATTATCGATAGAACTATAATAAATATACTTACTACTTTTATTATTATCAATATAACATGCATTATTACCCATATTATGCACTTATTATCGCTGGAACTATAATAAATATACTTATTACTCCCGATATTATCAATATAACATGCATTATTACGCATATAATGCAGTTATTATCGCTAGAACTGTAATAAATATACTTATTACTTTTATTATTATCAATATAATATGCATTATTACCCATATTATGCAGTTATTATCGCGAGAACTATAATAAATATACTTATTACTTTTATTATCATCAATATAACATGCATTATTACCCATATTATGCAGTTATTATCGCCAGAACTGTAATCAATATACATATTACTTATATTATCATCAATATAACATGCATTATTACCCATATAATGCAGTTATTATCGCTAGATCTATAATAAATATACTTATTACTCCCGATATTAGCAATATAGCATGCATTATTACCCATATAATGGAGTTATTATCGCTAGAACTGTAATAATTATACTTATTACTTGTATTATTATCAATATCACATGCATTATTACCCATATTATGTAGTTATTGTCGATAGAACTATAACAAATATACTTATTACTTATATTATTATCAATATAACATGCATTATTACCCATATTATGCAGTTATTATCGCTGGAACTATAATAAATATACTTATTACTTTTATTATCATCAATATAACATGCATTATTACCCATATTATGCAGTTATTATCGATAGAAATATAATAAATATACTTATTACTTTTATTATTATGAATATAACATGCACTCTCAGCCATATTTTACTATTATTATCGCTAGAACTATAATAATTTTACTTATTACTCCCGATATTATCAATATAACATGCATTATTACCCATATTATGCAGTTATTATCGCCAGAACTATAATCAATATACTTATTACTTTTATTATTATCAATATAACATGCACTATTAGCCATATTTTACTATTATTATCGCAAGACCTATAATAATTTTACTTATTACTCTCGATATTATCCATATAACATGCATTATTACCCATATTATGCAGTTATTATCGAAAGAACTATAATAAATATACTTACTACTTTTATTATTATCAATATAACATGCATTATTACCCATATTATGCAGTTATTATCGCTAGAACTATAATAAATATACTTACTACTCCCGATATTATCAATATAACATGCATTATTACCCACATAATGCAGTTATTATCGCTAGAACTGTAATAATCATATTTATTACTTATATTATTGTCAATATTACATGCATTATTACCCATATTATGCAATTATTATCGCTGGAACTATAATAAATACACTTATTACTCCCGATATTATCTGTATAACATGCATTATTACGCATATAATGCAGTTATTATCGCTAGGACTGTAATAAATATACTTATTACTTTTATTGTCATGAATATAACATGCATTATTACCCATATTATGCAGTTATTATCGCTGGAACTATAATAAATATACTTATTACTTTTATTATTATCAATATAACATGCACTCTTAGCCATATTTTACTATTATTATCGCTAGAACTATAATAAATGTTCCTAGTACTTTTATTATCATCAATATAACATGCATTATTACCCATATAATGCAGTTATTATCGCTAGATCTATAATAAATATACTTATTACTTTTATTATTATCAATATAACATGCACTCTTAGCCATATTTTACTATTATTATCGCTAGAACTATAATAATTATACTTATTACTCCCGATATTATCAATATAACATGCATTATTACCCATATAATGCAGTTATTATCGCTAGAACTGTAATAATCATATTTATTACTTATATTGTTGTCAATATTACATTCATTATTACCCATATTATGCAATTATTATGGATAGAATTATAATAAATATACTTATTACTTTTATTATTATCAATATAACATGCATTATTACCGGTATTATGCAGTTATTATCGCTGGAACTATAATAAATATACTTATTACTCCCGATATTATCTGTATAACATGCATTATTACGCATATAATGCAGTTATTATCGCTAGAACTGTAATAAATATACTTATTACTTTTATTGTCATCAATATAACAAGCATTATTACCCATTTTATGCAGTTATTATCGATAGAACTATAATAAATATACTTATTACTTTTATTATTATCAATATAACATGCATTCTTTGCCATATTTTACTATTATTATCGCTGGAACTATAATAATTTTACTTATTACTCCCGATATTATCAATATAACATGCATTATTACCCATATAATGCAGTTATTAAGGCTAGAACTGTAATAATTATACTTATTACTTTTATTGTTATCAATACAACATGCATTATTACCCATATAATGCAGTTATTATCGCTAGAACTGTAATAATTATACTTATTACTTATATTATTATCTATGTAACATGCATTACTACCCATATTATGCAGTTATTATCGATAGAACTATAATAAATATACTTACTACTTTTATTATTATCAATATAACATGCATTATTACCCATATTATGCACTTATTATCGCTGGAACTATAATAAATATACTTATTACTCCCGATATTATCAATATAACATGCATTATTACGCATATAATGCAGTTATTATCGCTAGAACTGTAATAAATATACTTATTACTTTTATTATTATCAATATAATATGCATTATTACCCATATTATGCAGTTATTATCGCGAGAACTATAATAAATATACTTATTACTTTTATTATCATCAATATAACATGCATTATTACCCATATTATGCAGTTATTATCGCCAGAACTGTAATCAATATACATATTACTTATATCATCATCAATATAACATGCATTATTACCCATATAATGCAGTTATTATCGCTAGATCTATAATAAATATACTTATTACTCCCGATATTAGCAATATAGCATGCATTATTACCCATATAATGGAGTTATTATCGCTAGAACTGTAATAATTATACTTATTACTTGTATTATTATCAATATCACATGCATTATTACCCATATTATGTAGTTATTGTCGATAGAACTATAACAAATATACTTATTACTTATATTATTATCAATATAACATGCATTATTACCCATATTATGCAGTTATTATCGCTGGAACTATAATAAATATACTTATTACTTTTATTATCATCAATATAACATGCATTATTACCCATATTATGCAGTTATTATCGATAGAACTATAATAAATATACTTATTACTTTTATTATTATGAATATAACATGCACTCTCAGCCATATTTTACTATTATTATCGCTAGAACTATAATAATTTTACTTATTACTCCCGATATTATCAATATAACATGCATTATTACCCATATTATGCAGTTATTATCGCCAGAACTATAATCAATATACTTATTACTTTTATTATTATCAATATAACATGCACTATTAGCCATATTTTACTATTATTATCGCAAGACCTATAATAATTTTACTTATTACTCTCGATATTATCCATATAACATGCATTATTACCCATATTATGCAGTTATTATCGAAAGAACTATAATAAATATACTTACTACTTTTATTATTATCAATATAACATGCATTATTACCCATATTATGCAGTTATTATCGCTAGAACTATAATAAATATACTTACTACTCCCGATATTATCAATATAACATGCATTATTACCCATATAATGCAGTTATTATCGCTAGAACTGTAATAATCATATTTATTACTTATATTATTGTCAATATTACATGCATTATTACCCATATTATGCAATTATTATCGCTGGAACTATAATAAATACACTTATTACTCCCGATATTATCTGTATAACATGCATTATTACGCATATAATGCAGTTATTATCGCTAGGACTGTAATAAATATACTTATTACTTTTATTGTCATGAATACAACATGCATTATTACCCATATTATGCAGTTATTATCGCTGGAACTATAATAAATATACTTATTACTTTTATTATTATCAATATAACATGCACTCTTAGCCATATTTTACTATTATTATCGCTAGAACTATAATAAATATTCCTAGTACTTTTATTATCATCAATATAACATGCATTATTACCCATATAATGCAGTTATTATCGCTAGATCTATAATAAATATACTTATTACTCCCGATATTAGCAATATAGCATGCATTATTACCCATATAATGGAGTTATTATCGCTAGAACTGTAATAATTATACTTATTACTTGTATTATTATCAATATCACATGCATTATTACCCATATTATGTAGTTATTGTCGATAGAACTATAACAAATATACTTATTACTTATATTATTATCAATATAACATGCATTATTACCCATATTATGCAGTTATTATCGCTGGAACTATAATAAATATACTTATTACTTTTATTATCATCAATATAACATGCATTATTACCCATATTATGCAGTTATTATCGATAGAACTATAATAAATATACTTATTACTTTTATTATTATGAATATAACATGCACTCTCAGCCATATTTTACTATTATTATCGCTAGAACTATAATAATTTTACTTATTACTCCCGATATTATCAATATAACATGCATTATTACCCATATTATGCAGTTATTATCGCCAGAACTATAATCAATATACTTATTACTTTTATTATTATCAATATAACATGCACTATTAGCCATATTTTACTATTATTATCGCAAGACCTATAATAATTTTACTTATTACTCTCGATATTATCCATATAACATGCATTATTACCCATATTATGCAGTTATTATCGAAAGAACTATAATAAATATACTTACTACTTTTATTATTATCAATATAACATGCATTATTACCCATATTATGCAGTTATTATCGCTAGAACTATAATAAATATACTTACTACTCCCGATATTATCAATATAACATGCATTATTACCCATATAATGCAGTTATTATCGCTAGAACTGTAATAATCATATTTATTACTTATATTATTGTCAATATTACATGCATTATTACCCATATTATGCAATTATTATCGCTGGAACTATAATAAATACACTTATTACTCCCGATATTATCTGTATAACATGCATTATTACGCATATAATGCAGTTATTATCGCTAGGACTGTAATAAATATACTTATTACTTTTATTGTCATGAATACAACATGCATTATTACCCATATTATGCAGTTATTATCGCTGGAACTATAATAAATATACTTATTACTTTTATTATTATCAATATAACATGCACTCTTAGCCATATTTTACTATTATTATCGCTAGAACTATAATAAATATTCCTAGTACTTTTATTATCATCAATATAACATGCATTATTACCCATATAATGCAGTTATTATCGCTAGATCTATAATAAATATACTTATTACTTTTATTATTATCAATATAACATGCACTCTTAGCCATATTTTACTATTATTATCGCTAGAACTATAATAATATTACTTATTACTCCCGATATTATCAATATAACATGCATTATTACCCATATAATGCAGTTATTATCGCTAGATCTATAATAAATATACTTATTACTTTTATTGTTATCAATGTAACATGCACTATTAGCCATATTATGCAGTTATTGTCGATAGAACTATAACAAATATACTTATTACTTATATTATTATCAATATAACATGCATTATTACCCATATTATGCAGTTATTATCGCTGGAACTATAATAAATATACTTATTACTTATATTATCATCAATATAACGTGCATTATTACCCATATACTGCAGTTATTATCGCTAGATCTATAATAAATATACTTATTGCTTTTATTATTATCAATATAACATGCACTATTAGCCATATTTTACTATTATTATCGGAAGAACTATAATAATTTTACTTATTACTCCCGATATTATCAATATGAAATCCATTATTACCCATATAATGCAGATATTATCGCTAGAACTGTAATAATTATACTTATTACTTATATTATTACCAATATAACATGCATTATTACCCATATCATGCAGTTATTATCGCCAGAACTATTATAAATATACTGATTACTTTTATTATCATCAACATAACATGCATTATTACCCCTATTATGCAGTTATCATCGATAGAACTATAATAAATATACTTATTACTTTTATTATTATCAATATAACACGCATTATTACCCATATTATGCAGTTATTATCGCTATAACTATAATAAATATACTTATTACTCCCGATATTATCAATATAACATGCATTATTACGCATATAATGCAGTTATTATCGCTAGAACTGTAGTAAATATACTTATTACTTTTATTATTATCAATATAACATGCACTATTAGCCATATTTTACTATTATTATCGCTAGAACTATAAGAATTTTACTTATTACTCCCGATATTATCAATATGAAATCGATTATTACCCACATAATGCAGATATTATCGCTAGAACTGTAATAATTATACTTATTACTTATATTATTATCAATATAACATGCATTATTACCCATATTATGCAGTTATTATCGCCAGAACTATTATAAATATACTGATTATTTTTATTATCATCAATATAACATGCATTATTACCCCTATTATGCAGTTATCATCGATAGAACTATAATAAATATACTTATTACTTTTATTATTATCAATATAACACGCATTATTACCCATATTATGCAGTTATTATCGCTAGAACTGTAATAATTATACTTACTACTTATATTATTATCAATATAACATGCATTATTACCCATATTATGCAGTTATTATCGAAAGAACTATAATAAATATACTTACTACTTTTATTATTATCAACATAACATGCATTATTACCCATATTATGCAGTTATTATCGCTAGAAGTATAATAAATATACTTACTACTCCCGATATTATCAATATAACATGCATTATTACGCATATAACGCAGTTATTATCGCTAGAACTGTAGTAAATATTCTTATTACTTTTATTATTATCAATATAACATGCACTATTAGCCATATTTTACTATTATTATCGCTAAGAACTATAATAATTATACTTATTACTCCCGATATTATCAATATAACATGCATTATTACCCATATAATGCAGTTATTATCGCTAGAACTGTAATAATCATATTTATTACTTATATTGTTGTCAATATTACATTCATTATTACCAATATTATGCAATTATTATCGATAGAATTATAATAAATATACTTATTACTTTTATTGTTATCAATGTAACATGCACTATTAGCCATATTATGCAGTTATTGTCGATAGAACTATAACAAATATACTTATTACTTATATTATTATCAATATAACATGCATTATTACCCATATTATGCAGTTATTATCGCTGGAACTATAATAAATATACTTATTACTTATATTATCATCAATATAACGTGCATTATTACCCATATACTGCAGTTATTATCGCTAGATCTATAATAAATATACTTATTGCTTTTATTATTATCAATATAACATGCACTATTAGCCATATTTTACTATTATTATCGGAAGAACTATAATAATTTTACTTATTACTCCCGATATTATCAATATGAAATCCATTATTACCCATATAATGCAGATATTATCGCTAGAACTGTAATAATTATACTTATTACTTATATTATTACCAATATAACGTGCATTATTACCCATATCATGCAGTTATTATCGCCAGAACTATTATAAATATACTGATTACTTTTATTATCATCAACATAACATGCATTATTACCCCTATTATGCAGTTATCATCGATAGAACTATAATAAATATACTTATTACTTTTATTATTATCAATATAACACGCATTATTACCCATATTATGCAGTTATTATCGCTATAACTATAATAAATATACTTATTACTCCCGATATTATCAATATAACATGCATTATTACGCATATAATGCAGTTATTATCGCTAGAACTGTAGTAAATATACTTATTACTTTTATTATTATCAATATAACATGCACTATTAGCCATATTTTACTATTATTATCGCTAAGAACTATAATAATTATACTTATTACTCCCGATATTATCAATATAACATGCATTATTACCCATATAATGCAGTTATTATCGCTAGAACTGTAATAATCATATTTATTACTTATATTGTTGTCAATATTACATTCATTATTACTCATATTATGCAATTATTATGGATAGAATTATAATAAATATACTTATTACTTTTATTATTATCAATATAACATGCATTATTACCGGTATTATGCAGTTATTATCGCTGGAACTATAATAAATATACTTATTACTCCCGATATTATCTGTATAACATGCATTATTACGCATATAATGCAGTTATTATCGCTAGAACTGTAATAAATATACTTATTACTTTTATTGTCATCAATATAACAAGCATTATTACCCATTTTATGCAGTTATTATCGATAGAACTATAATAAATATACTTATTACTTTTATTATTATCAATATAACATGCATTCTTTGCCATATTTTACTATTATTATCGCTGGAACTATAATAATTTTACTTATTACTCCCGATATTATCAATATAACATGCATTGTTACCCATATAATGCAGTTATTAAGGCTAGAACTGTAATAATTATACTTATTACTTTTATTGTTATCAATACAACATGCATTATTACCCATATAATGCAGTTATTATCGCTAGAACTGTAATA
Organism: Megachile leachella; assembly: GCA_963576845.1. Taxonomy (NCBI): domain Eukaryota; kingdom Metazoa; phylum Arthropoda; class Insecta; order Hymenoptera; family Megachilidae; genus Megachile; species Megachile leachella. The sequence goes on along the minus strand of CAUYWW010000111.1, from coordinate 1,461,760 downwards.
ATTATACTTATTACTTATATTATTATCTATGTAACATGCATTACTACCCATATTATGCAGTTATTATCGATAGAACTATAATAAATATACTTATTACTTTTATTATTATCAATATAACATGCATTATTACCCATATTATGCACTTATTATCGCTGGAACTATAATAAATATACTTATTACTCCCGATATTATCAATATAACATGCATTATTACGCATATAATGCAGTTATTATCGCTAGAACTGTAATAAATATACTTATTACTTTTATTATTATCAATATAATATGCATTATTACCCATATTATGCAGTTATTATCGCGAGAACTATAATAAATATACTTATTACTTTTATTATCATCAATATAACATGCATTATTACCCATATTATGCAGTTATTATCGCCAGAACTGTAATCAATATACATATTACTTATATTATCATCAATATAACATGCATTATTACCCATATAATGCAGTTATTATCGCTAGATCTATAATAAATATACTAATTACTCCCGATATTAGCAATATAGCATGCATTATTACCCATATAATGGAGTTATTATCGCTAGAACTGTAATAATTATACTTATTACTTGTATTATTATCAATATCACATGCATTATTACCCATATTATGTAGTTATTGTCGATAGAACTATAACAAATATACTTATTACTTATATTATTATCAATATAACATGCATTATTACCCATATTATGCAGTTATTATCGCTGGAACTATAATAAATATACTTATTACTTTTATTATCATCAATATAACATGCATTATTACCCATATTATGCAGTTATTATCGATCGAACTATAATAAATATACTTATTACTTTTATTATTATGAATATAACATGCACTCTCAGCCATATTTTACTATTATTATCGCTAGAACTATAATAATTTTACTTATTACTCCCGATATTATCAATATAACATGCATTATTACCCATATAATGCAGTAATTATCGCTAGAACTGTAATAATTATACTTATTACTTATATTATTATCAATATCACATGCATTATTACCCATATTATGCAGTTATTATCGCCAGAACTATAATCAATATACTTATTACTTTTATTATTATCAATATAACATGCACTCTTAGCCATATTTTACTATTATTATCGCTAGAACAATAATAAATATTCTTATTACTTTTATTATCATCAATATAACATGCATTATTACTCATATAATGCAGTTATTATCGCTAGATCTATAATAAATATACTTATTACTTTTATTATTATCAATGTAACATGCACTATTAGCCATATTTTACTATTATTATCGCTAGAACTATAATAATTACACTTATTACTCCCGATATTAACAATATAACACGCATTATTACCCATATAATGCAGTTATTATCGCTAGAACTGTAATAATTATATTTATTACTTATATAATTATCAATATTACATGCATTATTACCCATATTATGCAGTTATTATCTATAGAACTATAATAAATATACTTACTTCTTTTATTATTATCAATATAACATGCATTATTACCCCTATTATGCAGTTATCATCGATAGAACTATAATAAATATACTTATTACTTTTATTATTATCAATATAACACGCATTATTACCCATATTATGCAGTTATTATCGCTAGAACTGTAATAATTATACTTACTACTTATATTATTATCAATATAACATGCATTATTACCCATATTATGCAGTTATTATCGAAAGAACTATAATAAATATACTTACTACTTTTATTATTATCAACATAACATGCATTATTACCCATATTATGCAGTTATTATCGCTAGAACTATAATAAATATACTTACTACTCCCGATATTATCAATATAACATGCATTATTACGCATATAACGCAGTTATTATCGCTAGAACTGTAGTAAATATTCTTATTACTTTTATTATTATCAATATAACATGCACTATTAGCCATATTTTACTATTATTATCGCTAAGAACTATAATAATTATACTTATTACTCCCGATATTATCAATATAACATGCATTATTACCCATATAATGCAGTTATTATCGCTAGAACTGTAATAATCATATTTATTACTTATATTGTTGTCAATATTACATTCATTATTACCAATATTATGCAATTATTATCGATAGAATTATAATAAATATACTTATTACTTTTATTATTATCAATATAACATGCATTATTACCGGTATTATGCAGTTATTATCGCTGGAACTATAATAAATATACTTATTACTCCCGATATTATCTGTATAACATGCATTATTACGCATATAATGCAGTTATTATCGCTAGAACTGTAATAAATATACTTATTACTTTTATTGTCATCAATATAACAAGCATTATTACCCATATAATGCAGTTATTATCGCTAGATCTATAATAAATATACTTATTACTCCCGATATTATCAATATAGCATGCATTATTACCCATATAATGGAGTTATTATCGCTAGAACTGTAATAATTATACTTATTACTTGTATTATTATCAATATCACATGCATTATTACCCATATTATGTAGTTATTGTCGATAGAACTATAACAAATATACTTATTACTTATATTATTATCAATATAACATGCATTATTACCCATATTATGCAGTTATTATCGCTGGAACTATAATAAATATACTTATTACTTTTATTATCATCAATATAACATGCATTATTACCCATATTATGCAGTTATTATCGATCGAACTATAATAAATATACTTATTACTTTTATTATTATGAATATAACATGCACTCTCAGCCATATTTTACTATTATTATCGCTAGAACTATAATAATTTTACTTATTACTCCCGATATTATCAATATAACATGCATTATTACCCATATAATGCAGTAATTATCGCTAGAACTGTAATAATTATACTTATTACTTATATTATTATCAATATCACATGCATTATTACCCATATTATGCAGTTATTATCGCCAGAACTATAATCAATATACTTATTACTTTTATTATTATCAATATAACATGCACTCTTAGCCATATTTTACTATTATTATCGCTAGAACAATAATAAATATTCTTATTACTTTTATTATCATCAATATAACATGCATTATTACTCATATAATGCAGTTATTATCGCTAGATCTATAATAAATATACTTATTACTTTTATTATTATCAATGTAACATGCACTATTAGCCATATTTTACTATTATTATCGCTAGAACTATAATAATTACACTTATTACTCCCGATATTAACAATATAACACGCATTATTACCCATATAATGCAGTTATTATCGCTAGAACTGTAATAATTATATTTATTACTTATATAATTATCAATATTACATGCATTATTACCCATATTATGCAGTTATTATCTATAGAACTATAATAAATATACTTACTTCTTTTATTATTATCAATATAACATGCATTATTACCCCTATTATGCAGTTATCATCGATAGAACTATAATAAATATACTTATTACTTTTATTATTATCAATATAACACGCATTATTACCCATATTATGCAGTTATTATCGCTAGAACTGTAATAATTATACTTACTACTTATATTATTATCAATATAACATGCATTATTACCCATATTATGCAGTTATTATCGAAAGAACTATAATAAATATACTTACTACTTTTATTATTATCAACATAACATGCATTATTACCCATATTATGCAGTTATTATCGCTAGAACTATAATAAATATACTTACTACCCCCGATATTATCAATATAACATGCATTATTACGCATATAACGCAGTTATTATCGCTAGAACTGTAGTAAATATTCTTATTACTTTTATTATTATCAATATAACATGCACTATTAGCCATATTTTACTATTATTATCGCTAAGAACTATAATAATTATACTTATTACTCCCGATATTATCAATATAACATGCATTATTACCCATATAATGCAGTTATTATCGCTAGAACTGTAATAATCATATTTATTACTTATATTGTTGTCAATATTACATTCATTATTACCAATATTATGCAATTATTATCGATAGAATTATAATAAATATACTTATTACTTTTATTATTATCTATATAACATGCATTATTACCGGTATTATGCAGTTATTATCGCTGGAACTATAATAAATATACTTATTACTCCCGATATTATCTGTATAACATGCATTATTACGCATATAATGCAGTTATTATCGCTAGAACTGTAATAAATATACTTATTACTTTTATTGTCATCAATATAACAAGCATTATTACCCATATAATGCAGTTATTATCGCTAGATCTATAATAAATATACTTATTACTCCCGATATTATCAATATAGCATGCATTATTACCCATATAATGGAGTTATTATCGCTAGAACTGTAATAATTATACTTATTACTTGTATTATTATCAATATCACATGCATTATTACCCATATTATGTAGTTATTGTCGATAGAACTATAACAAATATACTTATTACTTATATTATTATCAATATAACATGCATTATTACCCATATTATGCAGTTATTATCGCTGGAACTATAATAAATATACTTATTACTTTTATTATCATCAATATAACATGCATTATTACCCATATTATGCAGTTATTATCGATCGAACTATAATAAATATACTTATTACTTTTATTATTATGAATATAACATGCACTCTCAGCCATATTTTACTATTACTATCGCTAGAACTATAATAATTTTACTTATTACTCCCGATATTATCAATATAACATGCATTATTACCCATATAATGCAGTTATTATCGCTAGAACTGTAATAATTATACTTATTACTTATATTATTATCAATATCACATGCATTATTACCCATATTATGCAGTTATTATCTATAGAACTATAATAAATATACTTACTTCTTTTATTATTATCAATATAACATGCATTATTACCCATATTATGCAGTTATTATCGCTAGAACTGTAACAAATATACTTATTACTTTTATTGTCATCAATATAACATGCATTATTACCCATATTATGCAGTTATTATCGATAGAACTATAATAAATATACTTATTACTTTTATTATCATCAATGTAACATGCATTTCTACCCCTATTATGCAGTTATCATCGATAGAACTATAATAAATATACTTATTACTTTTATTATTATCAATATAACATGCACTCTTAGCTATATTTTACTATTATTATCGCTAGAACTATAATAAATATACTTATTACTTATATTATCATCAATATAACATGCATTATTACCCATATAATGCAGTTATTATCGCTAGATCTATAATAAATATACTTATTACTTTTATTATTATCAATATAACATGCACTCTTAGCCATATTTTACTATTATTATCGCTAGAACTATAATAATTTTACTTATTACTCCCGATATTATCAATATAACATGCATTATTACCCATATAATGCAGTTATTATCGCTAGAACTGTAATAATTATACTTACTGCTTTTATTATTATCAATATAACATGCATTATTACCCATATTATGCAGTTATTATCGAAAGAACTATAATAAATATACTTACTACTTTTATTATTATCAATATAACATGCATTATTACCCATATTATGCAGTTATTATCGCTAGAACTATAATAAATATACTTACTACTCCCGATATTATCAATATAACATGCATTATTACGCATATAATGCAGTTATTATCGCTAGAACTGTAGTAAATATTCTTATTACTTTTATTATTATCAATATAACATGCATTATTACCCATATTATGCAGTTATTATCGAAAGAACTATAATAAATATACTTACTACTTTTATTATTATCAATACAACATGCATTATTACCCATATTATGCAGTTATTATCGCTAGAACTATAATAAATATACTTACTACTCCCGATATTATCAATATAACATGCATTATTACGCATATAATGCAGTTATTATCGCTAGAACTGTAGTAAATATTCTTATTACTTTTATTATTATCAATATAAAATGCACTATTAGCCATATTTTACTATTATTATCGCTAAGAACTATAATAATTATACTTATTACTCCCGATATTATCAATATAACATGCATTATTACCCATATAATGCAGTTATTATCGCTAGAACTGTAATAATCATATTTATTACTTATATTATCGTCAATATTACATGCATTATTACCCATATTATGCAATTATTATCGCTGGAACTATAATAAATACACTTATTACTCCCGATATTATCCTTATAACATGCATTATTACGCATATAATGCAGTTATTATCGCTAGGACTGTAATAAATATACTTATTACTTTTATTGTCATCAATATAACATGCATTATTACCCATATTATGCAGTTATTATCGATAGAACTATAATAAATATACTTATTACTTTTATTATCATCAATGTAACATGCATTACTACCCATATTATGCAGTTATTATCGATAGAACTATAATAAATATACTTATTACTTTTATTATTATCAATATAACACGCATTATTACCCATGTCATGCAGTTATTATCGCTAGATCTATAATAAATATACCTATTACTTTTATTATTATCAATATAATATGCACTATTAGCCTTATTTTACTATTATTATCGCAAGACCTATAATAATTTTACTTATTTTACTTACTCCCGATATTATCCATATAACATGCATTATTACCCATATAATGCAGTTATTATCGCTAGAACTGTAATAATTATACTTACTGCTTTTATTATTATCAATATAACATGCATTATTACCCATATTATGCAGTTATTATCGAAAGAACTATAATAAATATACTTACTACTTTTATTATTATCAATATAACATGCATTATTACCCATATTATGCAGTTATTATCGCTATAACTATAATAAATATACTTATTACTCCCGATATTATCAATATAACATGCATTATTACGCATATAATGCAGTTATTATCGCTAGATCTATAATAAATATACTTATTACTTTTATTATTATCAATATAATATGCACTATTAGCCATATTTTACTATTATTATCGCAAGACCTATAATAATTTTACTTATTTTACTTACTCCCGATATTATCCATATAACATGCATTATTACCCATATAATGCAGTTATTATCGCTAGAACTGTAATAATTATACTTACTGCTTTTATTATTATCAATATAACATGCATTATTACCCATATTATGCAGTTATTATCGAAAGAACTATAATAAATATACTTACTACTTTTATTATTATCAATATAACATGCATTATTACCCATATTATGCAGTTATTATCGCTAGAACTATAATAAATATACTTACTACTCCCGATATTATCAATATAACATGCATTATTACGCATATAATGCAGTTATTATCGCTAGAACTGTAGTAAATATTCTTATTACTTTTATTATTATCAATATAACATGCATTATTACCCATATTATGCAGTTATTATCGAAAGAACTATAATAAATATACTTACTACTTTTATTATTATCAATACAACATGCATTATTACCCATATTATGCAGTTATTATCGCTAGAACTATAATAAATATACTTACTACTCCCGATATTATCAATATAACATGCATTATTACGCATATAATGCAGTTATTATCGCTAGAACTGTAGTAAATATTCTTATTACTTTTATTATTATCAATATAAAATGCACTATTAGCCATATTTTACTATTATTATCGCTAAGAACTATAATAATTATACTTATTACTCCCGATATTATCAATATAACATGCATTATTACCCATATAATGCAGTTATTATCGCTAGAACTGTAATAATCATATTTATTACTTATATTATCGTCAATATTACATGCATTATTACCCATATTATGCAATTATTATCGCTGGAACTATAATAAATACACTTATTACTCCCGATATTATCCTTATAACATGCATTATTACGCATATAATGCAGTTATTATCGCTAGGACTGTAATAAATATACTTATTACTTTTATTGTCATCAATATAACATGCATTATTACCCATATTATGCAGTTATTATCGATAGAACTATAATAAATATACTTATTACTTTTATTATCATCAATGTAACATGCATTACTACCCATATTATGCAGTTATTATCGATAGAACTATAATAAATATACTTATTACTTTTATTATTATCAATATAACACGCATTATTACCCATGTCATGCAGTTATTATCGCTAGATCTATAATAAATATACCTATTACTTTTATTATTATCAATATAATATGCACTATTAGCCTTATTTTACTATTATTATCGCAAGACCTATAATAATTTTACTTATTTTACTTACTCCCGATATTATCCATATAACATGCATTATTACCCATATAATGCAGTTATTATCGCTAGAACTGTAATAATTATACTTACTGCTTTTATTATTATCAATATAACATGCATTATTACCCATATTATGCAGTTATTATCGAAAGAACTATAATAAATATACTTACTACTTTTATTATTATCAATATAACATGCATTATTACCCATATTATGCAGTTATTATCGCTATAACTATAATAAATATACTTATTACTCCCGATATTATCAATATAACATGCATTATTACGCATATAATGCAGTTATTATCGCTAGATCTATAATAAATATACTTATTACTTTTATTATTATCAATATAATATGCACTATTAGCCATATTTTACTATTATTATCGCAAGACCTATAATAATTTTACTTATTTTACTTACTCCCGATATTATCCATATAACATGCATTATTACCCATATAATGCAGTTATTATCGCTAGAACTGTAATAATTATACTTACTGCTTTTATTATTATCAATATAAGATGCATTATTACCCATATTATGCAGTTATTATCGAAAGAACTATAATAAATATACTTACTACTTTTATTATTATCAATATAACATGCATTATTACCCATATTATGCAGTTATTATCGCTAGAACTATAATAAATATACTTACTACTCCCGATATTATCAATATAACATGCATTATTACGCATATAATGCAGTTATTATCGCTAGAACTGTAGTAAATATTCTTATTACTTTTATTATTATCAATATAAAATGCACTATTAGCCATATTTTACTATTATTATCGCTAAGAACTATAATAATTATACTTATTACTCCCGATATTATCAATATAACATGCATTATTACCCATATAATGCAGTTATTATCGCTAGAACTGTAATAATCATATTTATTACTTATATTATTGTCAATATTACATGCATTATTACCCATATTATGCAATTATTATCGATAGAATTATAATAAATATACTTATTACTTTTATTATTATCAATATAACATGCATTATTACCCCTATTATGCAGTTATCATCGATAGAACTATAATAAATATACTTATTACTTTTATTATTATCAATATAACACGCATTATTACCCATATTATGCAGTTATTATCGCTAGAACTATAATAAATATACTTACTACTCCCGATATTATCAATATAACATGCATTATTACGCATATAATGCAGTTATTATCGCTAGAACTGTAGTAAATATTCTTATTACTTTTATTATTATCAATATAAAATGCACTATTAGCCATATTTTACTATTATTATCGCTAAGAACTATAATAATTATACTTATTACTCCCGATATTATCAATATAACATGCATTATTACCCATATTATGCAATTATTATCGCTGGAACTATAATAAATACACTTATTACTCCCGATATTATCCTTATAACATGCATTATTACGCATATAATGCAGTTATTATCGCTAGGACTGTAATAAATATACTTATTACTTTTATTGTCATCAATATAACATGCATTATTACCCATATTATGCAGTTATTATCGATAGAACTATAATAAATATACTTATTACTTTTATTATCATCAATGTAACATGCATTACTACCCATATTATGCAGTTATTATCGATAGAACTATAATAAATATACTTTTTACTTTTATTATTATCAATATAACACGCATTATTACCCATGTCATGCAGTTATTATCGCTAGATCTATAATAAATATACTTATTACTTTTATTATTATCAATATAATATGCACTATTAGCCATATTTTACTATTATTATCACAAGACCTATAATAATTATACTTATTACTCCCGATATTATCAATATAACATGCATTATTACGCATATAATGCAGTTATCATCGCTAGAACTGTAGTAAATATTCTTATTACTTTTATTATTATCAATATAAAATGCACTATTAGCCATATTTTACTATTATTATCGCTAAGAACTATAATAATTATACTTATTACTCCCGATATTATCAATATAACATGCATTATTACCCATATAATGCAGTTATTATCGCTAGAACTGTAGTAAATATTCTTATTACTTTTATTATTATCAATATAAAATGCACTATTAGCCATATTTTACTCTTATTATCGCTAAGAACTATAATAATTATACTTATTACTCCCGATATTATCAATATAACATGCATTATTACCCATATAATGCAGTTATTATCGATAGAACTATAATAAATATACTTATTACTTTTATTATTATCAATATAACACGCATTATTACCCATATCATGCAGTTATTATCGCCAGAACTATTATAAATATACTGATTACTTTTATTATCATCAATATAACATGCATTATTACCCCTATTATGCAGTTATCATCGATAGAACTATAATAAATATACTTATTACTTTTATTATTATCAATATAACACGCATTATTACCCATATTATGCAGTTATTATCGCTATAACTATAATAAATGTACTTATTACTCCCGATATTATCAATATAACATGCATTATTACGCATATAATGCAGTTATTATCGCTAGATATATAATAAATATACTTATTACTTTTATTATTATCAATACAATATGCACTATTAGCCATATTTTACTATTATTATCGCAAGACCTATAATAATTTTACTTATTTTACTTACTCCCGATATTATCCATATAACATGCATTATTACCCATATAATGCAGTTATTATCGCTAGAACTGTAATAATTATACTTACTGCTTTTATTATTACCAATATAACATGCATTATTACCCATATTATGCAGTTATTATCGCCAGAAATATTATAAATATACTGATTACTTTTATTATCATCAACATAACATGCATTATTACCCCTATTATGCAGTTATCATCGATAGAACTATAATAAATATACTTATTACTTTTATTATTATCAATATAACACGCATTATTACCCATATTATGCAGTTATTATCGCTAGAACTATAATAAATATACTTACTACTCCCGATATTATCAATATAACATGCATTATTACGCATATAATGCAGTTATTATCGCTAGAACTGTAGTAAATATTCTTATTACTTTTATTATTATCAATATAAAATGCACTATTAGCCATATTTTACTATTATTATCGCTAAGAACTATAATAATTATACTTATTACTCCCGATATTATCAATATAACATGCATTATTACGCATATAATGCAGTTATTATCGCTAGAACTGTAATAATCATATTTATTACTTATATTATTGTCAATATTACATGCATTATTACCCATATTATGCAGTTATTATCGATAGAACAATAATAAATATACTTATTACTTTTATTATTATCAATATAACATGCATTATTACCCATATTATGCACTTATTATCGCTGGAACTATAATAAATACACTTATTACTCCCGATATTATCTATATAACATGCATTATTGCGCATATAATGCAGTTATTATCGCTAGAACTATAATAAATATACTTATTACTCCCGATATTGTCAATATAACATGCATTATTACGCATATAATGCAGTTATTATCGCTAGAACTGTAATAAATATACTTATTACTTTTATTATTATCAATATAACATGCACTATTAGCCATATTTTACTATTATTATCGCTAGAACTATAAGAATTTTACTTATTACTCCCGATATTATCAATATAACATGCATTATTACCCATATTATGCAGTTATTATCGCCAGAACTGTAATAATTATACTTACTGCTTTTATTATTATCAATATAACATGCATTATTACCCATATTATGCAGTTATTATCGAAAGAACTATAATAAATATACTTACTACTTTTATTATTATCAATATAACATGCATTATTACCCATATTATGCAGTTATTATCGCTATAACTATAATAAATATACTTATTACTCCCGATATTATCAATATAACATGCATTATTACGCATATAATGCAGTTATTATCGCTAGATCTATAATAAATATACTTATTACTTTTATTATTATCAATATAATATGCACTATTAGCCATATTTTACTATTATTATCGCAAGACCTATAATAATTTTACTTATTTTACTTACTCCCGATATTATCCATATAACATGCATTATTACCCATATAATGCAGTTATTATCGCTAGAACTGTAATAATTATACTTACTGCTTTTATTATTATCAATATAACATGCATTATTACCCATATTATGCAGTTATTATCGAAAGAACTATAATAAATATACTTACTACTTTTATTATTATCAATATAACATGCATTATTACCCATATTATGCAGTTATTATCGCTAGAACTATAATAAATATACTTACTACTCCCGATATTATCAATATAACATGCATTATTACGCATATAATGCAGTTATTATCGCTAGAACTGTAGTAAATATTCTTATTACTTTTATTATTATCAATATAAAATGCACTATTAGCCATATTTTACTATTATTATCGCTAAGAACTATAATAATTATACTTATTACTCCCGATATTATCAATATAACATGCATTATTACCCATATAATGCAGTTATTATCGCTAGAACTGTAATAATCATATTTATTACTTATATTATTGTCAATATTACATGCATTATTACCCATATTATGCAATTATTATCGATAGAATTATAATAAATATACTTATTACTTTTATTATTATCAATATAACATGCATTATTACCCCTATTATGCAGTTATCATCGATAGAACTATAATAAATATACTTATTACTTTTATTATTATCAATATAACACGCATTATTACCCATATTATGCAGTTATTATCGCTAGAACTGTAATAAATATACTTACTACTCCCGATATTATCAATATAACATGCATTATTACGCATATAATGCAGTTATTATCGCTAGAACTGTAGTAAATATTCTTATTACTTTTATTATTATCAATATAAAATGCACTATTAGCCATATTTTACTATTATTATCGCTAAGAACTATAATAATTATACTTATTACTCCCGATATTATCAATATAACATGCATTATTACCCATATTATGCAATTATTATCGCTGGAACTATAATAAATACACTTATTACTCCCGATATTATCCTTATAACATGCATTATTACGCATATAATGCAGTTATTATCGCTAGGACTGTAATAAATATACTTATTACTTTTATTGTCATCAATATAACATGCATTATTACCCATATTATGCAGTTATTATCGATAGAACTATAATAAATATACTTATTACTTTTATTATCATCAATGTAACATGCATTACTACCCATATTATGCAGTTATTATCGATAGAACTATAATAAATATACTTTTTACTTTTATTATTATCAATATAACACGCATTATTACCCATGTCATGCAGTTATTATCGCTAGATCTATAATAAATATACTTATTACTTTTATTATTATCAATATAATATGCACTATTAGCCATATTTTACTATTATTATCGCAAGACCTATAATAATTATACTTATTACTCCCGATATTATCAATATAACATGCATTATTACGCATATAATGCAGTTATTATCGCTAGAACTGTAGTAAATATTCTTATTACTTTTATTATTATCAATATAAAATGCACTATTAGCCATATTTTATTATTATTATCGCTAAGAACTATAATAATTATACTTATTACTCCCGATATTATCAATATAACATGCATTATTACCCATATAATGCAGTTATTATCGCTAGAACTGTAGTAAATATTCTTATTACTTTTATTATTATCAATATAAAATGCACTATTAGCCATATTTTACTATTATTATCGCTAAGAACTATAATAATTATACTTATTACTCCCGATATTATCAATATAACATGCATTATTACCCATATAATGCAGTTATTATCGATAGAACTATAATAAATATACTTATTACTTTTATTATTATCAATATAACACGCATTATTACCCATATCATGCAGTTATTATCGCCAGAACTATTATAAATATACTGATTACTTTTATTATCATCAATATAACATGCATTATTACCCCTATTATGCAGTTATCATCGATAGAACTATAATAAATATACTTATTACTTTTATTATTATCAATATAACACGCATTATTACCCATATTATGCAGTTATTATCGCTATAACTATAATAAATGTACTTATTACTCCCGATATTATCAATATAACATGCATTATTACGCATATAATGCAGTTATTATCGCTAGATATATAATAAATATACTTATTACTTTTATTATTATCAATACAATATGCACTATTAGCCATATTTTACTATTATTATCGCAAGACCTATAATAATTTTACTTATTTTACTTACTCCCGATATTATCCATATAACATGCATTATTACCCATATAATGCAGTTATTATCGCTAGAACTGTAATAATTATACTTACTGCTTTTATTATTACCAATATAACATGCATTATTACCCATATTATGCAGTTATTATCGCGAGAAATATTATAAATATACTGATTACTTTTATTATCATCAACATAACATGCATTATTACCCCTATTATGCAGTTATCATCGATAGAACTATAATAAATATACTTATTACTTTTATTATTATCAATATAACACGCATTATTACCCATATTATGCAGTTATTATCGCTAGAACTATAATAAATATACTTACTACTCCCGATATTATCTATATAACATGCATTATTGCGCATATAATGCAGTTATTATCGCTAGAACTATAATAAATATACTTATTACTCCCGATATTGTCAATATAACATGCATTATTACGCATATAATGCAGTTATTATCGCTAGAACTGTAATAAATATACTTATTACTTTTATTATTATCAATATAACATGCACTATTAGCCATATTTTACTATTATTATCGCTAGAACTATAAGAATTTTACTTATTACTCCCGATATTATCAATATAACATGCATTATTACCCATATTATGCAGTTATTATCGCCAGAACTGTAATCAATATACTTATTACTTATATTATCATCAATATAACATGCATTATTACCCATATAATGCAGTTATTATCGCTAGATCTATAATAAATATACTTATCACTTTTATTATTATCAATATAACATGCACTATTAGCCATATTTTACTATTATTATCGCTAGAACTATAATAATTTTAATTATTATTCCCGATATTATCAATACAACATGCATTATTACCCATATAATGCAGTTATTATCGCTAGATCCATAATAACAATACTTATTACTCCCGATATTATCAATATAGCATGAATTATTACCCATATAATGGCGTTATTATCGCTAGAACTGTAATAATTATACTTATTACTTGTATTATTATCAATATCACATCCATTATTACCCATATTATGCAGTTATTGTCGATAGAACTATAACAAATATACTTATTACTTATATTATTATCAATATAACATGCATTATTACCCATATAATGCAGTTATTATCGTTAGATCTATAATAAATATACTTATTACTTTTAATATTATCAATATAACATGCACTCTTAGCCATATTTTACTATTATTATCGCTAGAACTATAATAATTTTACTTATTACTCCCGATATTATCAATATAACATGCATTATTACCCATATTATGCAGTTATTATCGCTGGAACTATAATAAATATACTTATTACCCCCGATATTATCATTATAACATGCATTATTACGCATATAATGCAGTTATTATCGCTAGAACTGTAATAAATATACTTATTACTTTTATTATCATCAATATAACATGCATTATTACCCATATTATGCAGTTATTATCGATAGAACCATAATAATTATACTTATTGCTTTTATTATTATCAATATGACATGCATTATTATCCATATTATGCAGTTATTATCGCTAGAACTATAATAAATATTCTTACTACTTATAATATATTATCATCAATATAACATGCATTATAACCCATATAATGCAGTTATTATCGCTAGATCTATAATAAATATACTTATTACTTTTATTATTATCAATATAATATGCATTATTACCCATATTATGCAGTTATTATCGCGAGAACTATAATAAATATTCTTATTACTTTTATTATCATCAATATAGCATGCATTATTACCGATATTATGCAGTTCTTATCGATAGAACTATAATAAATATACTTATATCTTATATTATCATCAATATAACATGCATTATTACCCATATAATGCAGTTATTATCGCTAGATCTATAATAAATATACTTATTACTTTTATTATTATCAATATAACATGCACTCTTAGCCATATTTTACTATTATTATCGCTAAGAACTATGATAATTATACTTATTACTCCCGATATTATCAATATAATATGCATTATTACCCATATTATGCAGTTATTATCGATAGAACTATAATAAATATACTTATTACTTTTATTATTATCAATATAACATTCACTCTTACCCATATTTTACTAGTATTATCGCTAGAACTGTAATAATTATACTTATTACTCCCGATATTATCAATATAACATCCATTATTACCCATATAATGCAGTTATTATCGCCAGAACTATAATAAATATACTTATTACTTTTATTATCATCAATATAACATGCATTATTACCCATATAATGCAGTTATTATCTCTAGATCTATAATAAATATACTTATTACTTTTATTATTATCAATATAACATGCACAATTAGCCATATTTTACTATTATTATCGCTAGAACTATAATAATTATACTTATTACTCACGATATTATCAATATAACATGCATTTTTACCCACATAATGCAGTTATTATCGCTAGAACTGTAATAATTATATTTATTACTTAGATTATTATCAATATTACGTGCATTATTACCCATATTATGCAGTTATTATCGCCAGAACAATAATAAATATACTTATTACTTTTATTATCATCAATATAACATGCATTATTACCCATATAATGCAGTTATTATCTCTAGATCTATAATAAATATACTTATTACTTTTATTATTATCAATATAACATGCACTCTTAGCCATATTTTACTATTATTATCGCTAGAACTATAATAATTTTACTTACTACTCGCGATATTATCAATATAACGTGCATTATTACCCATATAATGCAGTTATTATCGCTAGAACTGTAATAATTTTACTTATTAGTTATATTATTATCAATATAACATGCATTATTACCCATATAATGCAGTTATTATCGCTAGAACTGTAATAATTATATTTATTACTTATATTATTATCAATATTACATGAATTATTACCCATATTATGCAGTTATTATCGCCAGAACTATAATAAATGTACTTATTACTTTTATTATTATCAATATAACATGCACAATTAGCCATATTTTACTATTATTATCGCTAGAACTATAATAATTATACTTATTACTCACGATATTATCAATATAACATGCATTTTTACCCACATAATGCAGTTATTATCGCTAGATCTATAATAAATATACTTATTACTTTTATTATTATCAATATGACATGCACTCTTAGCCATATTTTACTAGTATTATCGCTAGAACTGTAATAATTATACTGATTGCTCCCGATATTATCAATATAACATGCATTATTACCCATATAATGCAGTTATTATCTCTAGATCTATAATAAATATACTTATTACTTTTATTATTATCAATATAACATGCACAATTAGCCATATTTTACTATTATTATCGCTAGAACTATAATAATTATACTTATTACTCCCGATATTATCAATATAACATGCATTTTTACCCATATAATGCAGTTATTATCGCTAGATCTATAATAAATATACTTATTACTTTTATTATTATCAATATAACATGCATTATTACCCATATAATGCAGTTATAATCGCTAGAACTGTAATAATTATATTTATTACTTATATTATTATTAATATTACATGAATTATTACCCATATTATGCAGTTATTATCGCCAGAACTATAATAAATATACTTATTACTTTTATTATCATCAATATAACATGCATTATTACCCATATAATGCAGTTATTATCGCTAGATCTATAATAAATATACTTATTACTTTTATTATTATCAATATGACATGCCCATTTAGCCATATTTTACTATTATTATTGCTAGAACTATAATAATTATACTTATTACTCCCGATATTATCAATGTAACATGCATTATTACCCATATTATGCAGTTATTATCGCTAGAACTGTAATATTTACACTTATTACTCCCAATATTATCAGTATAACATGCATTATTACCCATTTTATACAGTTATTATCGCTAGAACTACAATAATTATACTTATTACTCCCAATATTATCAATATAATATGCATTATTACTCTTATTATGCAGTTATTGTCGCTAGAACTACAATAATTATACTATTGCTTTTATTATTATCAATATAACATGCATTATTACCCATATTATGCAGTTATTATCGCGAGAACTATAATAAATATTCTTATTACTTTTATTATCGTCAATATAGCATGCATTATTACCGATATTATGCAGTTATTATCGATAGAACTATAATAAATATACTTATATCTTATATTATCATCAATATAACATGCATTATTACCCATATAATGCAGTTATTATCGCTAGATCTATAATAAATATACTTATTACTTTTATTATTATCAATATAACATGCACTCTTAGCCATATTTTACTATTATTATCGCTAAGAACTATAATAATTATACTTATTACTCCCGATATTATCAATATAATATGCATTATTACCCATATTATGCAGTTATTATCGCTAGAACTACAATAATTATACTATTGCTTTTATTATTATCAATATAACATGCATTATTACCCATATTATGTAGTTATTATCGCTAGAACTACAATAATTATACTTATTACTTTTATTATTTTCAGTATAACATGCATTATTACCCATATTATGCAGTTAGTATCGCTAAAACTATAATAATTATACTTATTACTTATATTATTATCAATATAACATGCATTATTACCCATATTATGCAGTTATTATCGCTAGAACTATGATAAATACACTTATTACCTGTATTATCATCAATTTAACATGGATTATTACCCATATTATGCAGTTATTATCGATAGAACTATAATAAATATACTTATTACTTTTATTATTATCAATATAACATTCACTCTTACCCATATTTTACTAGTATTATCGCTAGAACTGTAATAATTATACTTATTACTCCCGATATTATCAATATAACATCCATTATTACCCATATAATGCAGTTATTATCGATAGAACTATAATAAATATACTTATTACTTTTATTATCATCAATATAACATGCATTATTACCCATATTATGCAGTTATTATCGATAGAACTATAATAAATATACTTATTACTTTTATTATCATCAATATAACATGCATTATTACCCATATAATGCAGTTATTATCTCTAGATCTATAATAAATATACTTATTACTTTTATTATTATCAATATAACATGCACAATTAGCCATATTTTACTATTATTATCGCTAGAACTATAATAATTATACTTATTACTCACGATATTATCAATATAACATGCATTTTTACCCACATAATGCAGTTATTATCGCTAGAACTGTAATAATTATATTTATTACTTAGATTATTATCAATATTACATGCATTATTACCCATATTATGCAGTTATTATCGCCAGAACTATAATAAATATACTTATTACTTTTATTATCATCAATATAACATGCATTATTACCCATATAATGCAGTTATTATCTCTAGATCTATAATAAATATACTTATTACTTTTATTATTATCAATATAACATGCACTCTTAGCCATATTTTACTATTATTATCGCTAGAACTATAATAATTATACTTATTACTCACGATATTATCAATATAACATGCATTTTTACCCACATAATGCAGTTATTATCGCTAGATCTATAATAAATATACTTATTACTTTTATTATTATCAATATGACATGCACTCTTAGCCATATTTTACTAGTATTATCGCTAGAACTGTAATAATTATACTTATTACTCCAGATATTATCAATATAACATGCATTTTTACCCATATAATGCAGTTATTATCGCTAGATCTATAATAAATATACTTATTACTTTTATTATTATCAATATAACATGCATTATTACCCATATAATGCAGTTATAATCGCTAGAACTGTAATAATTATATTTACTACTTATATTATTATTAATATTACATGAATTATTACCCATATTATGCAGTTATTATCGCCAGAACTATAATAAATATACTTATTACATTTATTATTATCAATATAACATGCATTATTACCCATATAATGCAGTTATTATCGCTAGAACTGTAATAATTATATTTATTACTTATGTTATTATCAATATTACATGAATTATTACCCATATTATGCAGTTATTATCGCCAGAACTATAATAAATATACTTATTACTTTTATTATCATCAATATAACACGCATTATTACCCAGATTATGCAGTTATTATAGATAGAACTATAATAAATATACTTATTATTTTTATTATTATCAATATAACATGCATTATTACCCATATTATGCAGTTATTATCGATAGAAGTATAATAAATATACTTATTACTTTTATTATCATCAATATAACATGCATTATTACCCATATAATGCAGTTATTATCGCTAGATCTATAATAACTATACTTATTACTTTTATTATTATCAATATAACATGCACTCTTAGCCATATTTTACTATTATTATCGCTAGAACTATAATAATTTTACTTATTACTCCCGATATTATCAATATAACATGCATTTTTACCCATATTATGCAGTTATTATCGCTAGAACTACAATAATTATACTATTGCTTTTATTATTATCAATATAACATGCATTATTACCCATATTATGTAGTTATTATCGCTAGAACTACAATAATTATACTTATTACTTTTATTATTTTCAGTATAACATGCATTATTACCCATATTATGCAGTTAGTATCGCTAAAACTATAATAATTATACTTATTACTTATATTATTATCAATATAACATGCATTATTACCCATATTATGCAGTTATTATCGCTAGAACTATGATAAATACACTTATTACCTGTATTATCATCAATTTAACATGGATTATTACCCATATTATGCAGTTATTATCGATAGAACTATAATAAATATACTTATTACTTTTATTATTATCAATATAACATTCACTCTTACCCATATTTTACTAGTATTATCGCTAGAACTGTAATAATTATACTTATTACTCCCGATATTATCAATATAACATCCATTATTACCCATATAATGCAGTTATTATCGATAGAACTATAATAAATATACTTATTACTTTTATTATCATCAATATAACATGCATTATTACCCATATTATGCAGTTATTATCGATAGAACTATAATAAATATACTTATTACTTTTATTATTATCAATATAACATGCACTATTAGCCATATCTTACTATTATTATCGCTGGAGCTATAATAATTATACTTATTACTCCCGATGTTATCAATATAACATGCATTATTACCCATATAATGCAGTTATTATCGATAGAACTATAATAAATATACTTATTACTTTTATTATCATCAATATAACATGCATTATTACCCATATTATGCAGTTATTATCGCCAGAACTATAATAAATATACTTATTACTTTTATTATCATCAATATAACATGCATTATTACCCATATAATGCAGTTATTATCTCTAGATCTATAATAAATATACTTATTACTTTTATTATTATCAATATAACATGCACAATTAGCCATATTTTACTATTATTATCGCTAGAACTATAATAATTATACTTATTACTCACGATATTATCAATATAACATGCATTTTTACCCACATAATGCAGTTATTATCGCTAGAACTGTAATAATTATATTTATTACTTAGATTATTATCAATATTACATGCATTATTACCCATATTATGCAGTTATTATCGCCAGAACTATAATAAATATACTTATTACTTTTATTATCATCAATATAACATGCATTATTACCCATATTATGCAGTTATTATCGCCAGAACTATAATAAATATACTTATTACTTTTATTATCATCAATATAACATGCATTATTACCCATATAATGCAGTTATTATCGCTAGATCTATAATAAATATACTTATTACTTTTATTATTATCAATATGACATGCCCATTTAGCCATATTTTACTATTATTATTGCTAGAACTATAATAATTATACTTATTACTCCCGATATTATCAATGTAACATGCATTATTACCCATATTATGCAGTTATTATCGCTAGAACTGTAATATTTACACTTATTACTCCCAATATTATCAGTATAACATGCATTATTACCCATTTTATACAGTTATTATCGCTAGAACTACAATAATTATACTTATTACTCCCAATATTATCAATATAATATGCATTATTACCCATATTATGCAGTTATTATCGCTAGAACTACAATAATTATACTATTGCTTTTATTATTATCAATATAACATGCATTATTACCCATAGTATGTAGTTATTATCGCTAGAACTACAATAATTATACTTATTACTTTTATTATTTTCAGTATAACATGCATTATTACCCATATTATGCAGTTAGTATCGCTAAAACTATAATAATTATACTTATTACCTGTATTATCATCAATTTAACATGGATTATTACCCATATTATGCAGTTATTATCGATAGAACTATAATAAATATACTTATTACTTTTATAATTATCAATATAACATTCACTCTTACCCATATTTTACTAGTATTATCGCTAGAACTGTAATAATTATACTTATTACTCCCAAAATTATCAATATAACATGCATTATTAACCATACTTTAGAATTATTATCGCTATAACTAAAATAATTATACTTATTACTCCCGATATTATCAATATAACATCCATTATTACCCATATAATGCAGTTATTATCGATAGAACTATAATAAATATACTTATTACTTTTGTTATCATCAATATAACATGCATTATTACCCATATTATGCAGTTATTATCGATAGAACTATAATAAATATACTTATTACTTTTATTATTATCAATATAACATTCACTCTTAGCCATATTTTACTAGTATTATCGCTAGAACTGTAATAATTATACTTATTACTCCCGATAATATCAATATAACATGCATTATTACCCATATTTTACAATTATTATCGCTACAACTATAATAATTATACTTATTACTCCCGATATTATCAATATAACATGCATTATTACCCATATAATGCAGTTATTATCGATAGAACTATAATAAATATACTTATTACTTTTATTATCATCAATATAACATGCATTATTACCCATATTATGCAGTTATTATCGATAGAACTATAATAAGTATACTTATTACTTTTATTATTATCAATATGACATGCACTATTAGCCATATTTTACTATTATTATCGCTAGAACTATAATAAATATACTTATTACTTTTATTATTATCAATATAACATGCATTATTACCCATATTATGCAGTTGTTATCGATAGAACTATAATAACTATACTTATTACTTTTATTATTATCAATATAACATGCACTCTTAGCCATATTTTACTATTATTATCGCTAGAACTATAATAATTTTACTTACTACTCGCGATATTATCAATATAACGTGCATTATTACCCATATAATGCAGTTATTATCGCTAGAACTGTAATAATTATACTTATTACTTATATTATTATCAATATAACATGCATTATTACCCATATAATGCAGTTATTATCGCTAGAACTGTAATAATTATATTTATTACTTATATTATTATCAATATTACATGAATTATTACCCATATTATGCAGTTATTATCGCCAGAACTATAATAAATATACTTATTTCTTTTATTATTATCAATATAACATGCATTATTACCCATATTATGCAGTTATTATCGATAGATCTATAATATCTATACTTATTACTTTTATTATTATCAATATAACATGCACATTTAGCCATATTTTACTATTATTATCGCTAGAACTATAATAATTTTACTTACTACTCGCGATATTATCAATATAACGTGCATTATTACCCATATAATGCAGTTATTATCGCTAGAACTGTAATAATTATACTTATTACTTATATTATTATCAATATAACATGCGTTATTACCCATATTATGCAGTTATTATCGATAGAACTATAATAAATATACTTATTACTTTTATTATTATCAATATAATATACACTATTAGCCATATTTTACTTTTATTATCGCTAGAACTACAATAATTATACTTAGTACTCCCGATATTATCAATATAACATGCACTATTGGCCATATTTTACTATTATTATCGCAAGAACTATAATAATTTTACTTATTACTCCCGATATTATCAATATAACATGCATTATTACCCATATAATGCAGTTATTACCGCTAGATCTATAATAAATATACTTATTACTTTTATTATTATCAATATAACATGCACAATTAGCCATATTTTACTATTATTATCGCTAGAACTATAATAATTATACTTATTACTCCCGATATTATCAATATAGCATGCATTATTACCCATATAATGCAGTTATTATCGCTAGATCTATAATAAATATACTTATTACATTTATTATTATCAATATAACATGCATTATTACCCATATAATGCAGTTATTATCGCTAGAACTGTAATAATTATATTTATTACTTATGTTATTATCAATATTACATGAATTATTACCCATATTATGCAGTTATTATCGCCAGAACTATAATAAATATACTTATTACTTTTATTATCATCAATATAACACGCATTATTACCCATATTATGCAGTTATTATCGATAGAACTATAATAAATATACTTATTATTTTTATTATTATCAATATAACATGCATTATTACCCATATTATGCAGTTATTATCGATAGAAGTATAATAAATATACTTATTACTTTTATTATCATCAATATAACATGCATTATTACCCATATAATGCAGTTATTATCGCTAGATCTATAATAACTGTACTTATTACTTTTATTATTATCAATATAACATGCATTATTACCCATATAATGCAGTTATTATCGCTAGAACTGTAATAATTATATTTATTACTTATATTATTATCAATATTACATGAATTATTACCCATATTATGCAGTTATTATCGCCAGAACTATAACAAATATACTTATTACTTTTATTATCATCAATATAACATGCATTATTACCCATATAATGCAGTTATTATCGCTAGATCTATAATAAATATACTTATTACTTTTATTATTATCAATATGACATGCACAATTAGCCATATTTTACTATTATTATCGCTAGAACAATATTAATTATACTTATTACTCCCGATATTATCAATATAACATGCAATATTACCCATATAATGCTGTTATTATCGCTACATCTATAATAAATATACTTATTACTTTTATTATTATCAATATAACATGAATTATTACCCATATAATGCAGTTATTATCGCTAGAACTGTAATAATTATATTTATTACTTAGGTTATTATCAATATTACATGAATTATTACCCATATTATGCAGTTATTATCGCTAGAACTATAATACATATACTTACTACTCCCGATATTATCAATATAACATGCATTATTACGCATATAATGCAGTTATTATCGCTAGAACTGTAGTAAATATTCTTATTACTTTTATTATTATCAATATAAAATGCACTATTAGCCATATTTTACTATTATTATCGCTAAGAACTATAATAATTATACTTATTACTCCCGATATTATCAATATAACATGCATTATTACGCATATAATGCAGTTATTATCGCTAGAACTGTAATAATCATATTTATTACTTATATTATTGTCAATATTACATGCATTATTACCCATATTATGCAGTTGTTATCGATAAAACTATAATAAATATACTTATTACTTTTATTATTATCAATATAACATGCATTATTACCCATATTATGCACTTATTATCGCTGGAACTATAATAAATACACTTATTACTCCCGATATTATCTATATAACATGCATTATTGCGCATATAATGCAGTTATTATCGCTAGGACTGTAATAAATATACTTATTACTTTTATTGTCATCAATATAACATGCATTATTACCCATATTATGCAGTTATTATCGATAGAACTATAATAAATATACTTATTACTTTTATTATCATCAATGTAACATGCATTACTACCCATATTATGCAGTTATTATCGATAGAACTATAATAAATATACTTATTACTTTTATTATTATCAATATAACACGCATTATTACCCATATTATGCAGTTACTATCGCTATAACTATAATAAATATACTTATTACTCCCGATGTTATCAATATAACATGCATTATTACGCATATAATGCAGTTATTATCGCTAGAACTGTAATAAATATACTTATCACTTTTATTATTATCAATATAACATGCACTATTAGCCATATTTTACTATTATTATCGCTAGAACTATAAGAATTATACTTATTACTCCCGATATTATCAATATAACATGCATTATTACCCATATAATGCAGTTATTATCGCTAGATCTATAATAAATATACTTATTACTCCCGATATTATCAATATAGCATGAATTATTACCCATATAATGGAGTTATTATCGCTAGAACTGTAATAATTGTACTTATTACTTGTATTATTATCAATATCACATCCATTATTACCCATATTATGCAGTTGTTGTCGATAGAACTATAACAAATATACTTATTACTTATATTATTATCAATATAACATGCATTATTACCCATATTATGCAGTCATTATCGCTGGAACTATAATAAATATACTTATTACTTCTATTATCATCAATATAACATGCATTATTACCCATATAATGCAGTTATTATCGCTAGATCTATAATAAATATACTTATTACTTTTATTATTATCAATATAATATGCATTATTACCCATATTATGCAGTTATTATCGCGAGAACTATAATAAATATTCTTATTACTTTTATTATCATCAATATAGCATGCATTATTACCGATATTATGCAGTTATTATCGATAGAACTATAATAAATATACTTATATCTTATATTATCATCAATATAACATGCATTATTACCCATATAATGCAGTTATTATCGCTAGATCTATAATAAATATACTTATTACTTTTATTATTATCAATATAACATGCACTCTTAGCCATATTTTACTATTATTATCGCTAAGAACTATAATAATTATACTTATTACTCCCGATATTATCAATATAACATGCATTATTAACCATATTTTAGAATTATTATCGCTATAACTATAATAATTATACTTATTACTCCCGATATTATCAATATAACATCCATTATTACCCATATAATGCAGTTATTATCGATAGAACTATAATAAATATACTTATTACTTTTATTATCATCAATATAACATGCATTATTACCCATATTATGCAGTTATTATCGATAGAACTATAATAAATATACTTATTACTTTTATTATTATCAATATAACATTCACTCTTAGCCATATTTTACTAGTATTATCGCTAGAACTGTAATAATTATACTTATTACTCCCGATAATATCAATATAACATGCATTATTACCCATATTTTACAATTATTATCGCTAGAACTATAATAATTATACTTATTACTCCCGATATTATCAATATAACATGCATTATTACCCATATAATGCAGTTATTATCGATAGAACTATAATAAATATACTTATTACTTTTATTATCATCAATATAACATGCATTATTACCCATATTATGCAGTTATTATCGATAGAACTATAATAAATATAATTATTACTTTTATTATTATCAATATAACATGCACTCTTAGCCATATTTTACTATTATTATCGCTAGAACTATAATAATTATACTTATTACTCACGATATTATCAATATAACATGCATTTTTACCCACATAATGCAGTTATTATCGCTAGATCTATAATAAATATACTTATTACTTTTATTATTATCAATATGACATGCACTCTTAGCCATATTTTACTAGTATTATCGCTAGAACTGTAATAATTATACTTATTACTCCCGATATTATCAATATAACATGCATTATTACGCATATAATGCAGTTATTATCGCTAGAACTGTAATAATCATATTTATTACTTATATTATTGTCAATATTACATGCATTATTACCCATATTATGCAGTTGTTATCGATAGAACTATAATAAATATACTTATTACTTTTATTATTATCAATATAACATGCATTATTACCCATATTATGCACTTATTATCGCTGGAACTATAATAAATACACTTATTACTCCCGATATTATCTATATAACATGCATTATTGCGCATATAATGCAGTTATTATCGCTAGGACTGTAATAAATATACTTATTACTTTTATTGTCATCAATATAACATGCATTATTACCCATATTATGCAGTTATTATCGATAGAACTATAATAAATGTACTTATTACTTTTATTATCATCAATGTAACATGCATTACTACCCATATTATGCAGTTATTATCGCTAGAACTATAATAAATATACTTATTACTCCCGATATTGTCAATATAACATGCATTATTACGCATATAATGCAGTTATTATCGCTAGAACTGTAATAAATATACTTATCACTTTTATTATTATCAATATAACATGCACTATTAGCCATATTTTACTATTATTATCGCTAGAACTATAAGAATTATACTTATTACTCACGATATTATCAATATAACATGCATTTTTACCCACATAATGCAGTTATTATCGCTAGATCTATAATAAATATACTTATTACTTTTATTATTATCAATATGACATGCACTCTTAGCCATATTTTACTAGTATTATCGCTAGAACTGTAATAATTATACTTATTACTCCCGATATTATCAATATAACATGCATTATTACGCATATAATGCAGTTATTATCGCTAGAACTGTAATAATCATATTTATTACTTATATTATTGTCAATATTACATGCATTATTACCCATATTATGCAGTTGTTATCGATAGAACTATAATAAATATACTTATTACTTTTATTATTATCAATATAACATGCATTATTACCCATATTATGCACTTATTATCGCTGGAACTATAATAAATACACTTATTACTCCCGATATTATCTATATAACATGCATTATTGCGCATATAATGCAGTTATTATCGCTAGGACTGTAATAAATATACTTATTACTTTTATTGTCATCAATATAACATGCATTATTACCCATATTATGCAGTTATTATCGATAGAACTATAATAAATATACTTATTACTTTTATTATCATCAATGTAACTTGCATTACTACCCATATTATGCAGTTATTATCGATAGAACTATAATAAATATACTTATTACTTTTATTATTATCAATATAACATTCACTCTTACCCATATTTTACTAGTATTATCGCTAGAACTGTAATAATTATACTTATTACTCCCGATATTATCAATATAACATCCATTATTACCCATATAATGCAGTTATTATCGATAGAACTATAATAAATATACTTATTACTTTTATTATCATCAATATAACATGCATTATTACCCATATTATGCAGTTATTATCGATAGAACTATAATAAATATACTT
This sequence comes from Megachile leachella, assembly GCA_963576845.1. Classification (NCBI taxonomy): domain Eukaryota; kingdom Metazoa; phylum Arthropoda; class Insecta; order Hymenoptera; family Megachilidae; genus Megachile; species Megachile leachella. The sequence continues at coordinate 1,431,645 of CAUYWW010000111.1, read as the reverse complement.
ATTACTTTTATTATCATCAATATAACATGCATTATTACCCATATTATGCAGTTATTATCGATAGAACTATAATAAATATAATTATTACTTTTATTATTATCAATATAACATGCACTATTAGCCATATTTTACTATTATTATCGCTGGAGCTATAATAATTATACTTATTACTCCCGATGTTATCAATATAACATGCATTATTACCCATACAATGCAGTTATTATCGATAGAACTATAATAAATATACTTATTACTTTTATTATCATCAATATAACATGCATTATTACCCATATTATGCAGTTATTATCGATAGAACTATAATAAATATACTTATTACTTTTATTATTATCAATATAACATGCATTATTACCCATATTATGCAGTTATTATCGATAGAGGTATAATAAATATACTTATTACTTTTATTATTATCAATATAACATGCACTCTTAGCCATATTTTACTAGTATTATCGCTAGAACTGTAATAATTATACTTATTACTCCCGATATTATCAATATAACATGCATTATTACCCACATAATGCAGTCATTATCGCTAGAACTGTAATAATTATATTTATTACTTAGATTATTATGAATATTACATGCATTATTACCCATATTATGCAGTTATTATCGCCAGAACTATAATAAATATACTTATTACTTTTATTATCATCAATATAACATGCATTATTACCCATATAATGCAGTTATTATCTCTAGATCTATAATAAATATACTTATTACTTTTATTATTATCAATATAACATGCACAATTAGCCATATTTTACTATTATTATCGCTAGAACTATAATAATTATACTTATTACTCCCGATATTATCAATATAACATGCATTATTACCCACATAATGCAGTTATTATCGATAGAACTATAATAAATATACTTATTACTTTTATTATCATCAATATAACATGCATTATTACCCATATTATGCAGTTATTATCGATAGAACTATAATAAATATAATTATTACTTTTATTATTATCAATATAACATGCACTATTAGCCATATTTTACTATTATTATCGCTGGAGCTATAATAATTATACTTATTACTCCCGATGTTATCAGTATAACATGCATTATTACCCATATAATGCAGTTATTATCGATAGAACTATAATAAATATACTTATTACTTTTATTATCATCAATATAACATGCATTATTACCCATATTATGCAGTTATTATCGATAGAACTATAATAAATATACTTATTACTTTTATTATTATCAATATAACATGCATTATTACCCATATTATGCAGTTATTATCGATAGAGGTATAATAAATATACTTATTACTTTTATTATTATCAATATAACATGCACTTTAAAGCCATATTTTACTAGTATTATCGCTAGAACTGTAATAATTATACTTATTACTCCCGATATTATCAATATAACATGCATTATTACCCACATAATGCAGTCATTATCGCTAGAACTGTAATAATTATATTTATTACTTAGATTATTATCAATATTACATGCATTATTACCCATATTATGCAGTTATTATCGCCAGAACTATAATAAATATACTTATTACTTTTATTATCATCAATATAACATGCATTATTACCCATATAATGCAGTTATTATCGCTAGATCTATAATAAATATACTTATTACTTTTATTATTATCAATATGACATGCCCATTTAGCCATATTTTGCTATTATTATTGCTAGAACTATAATAATTATACTTATTACTCCCGATATTATCAATGTAACATGCATTATTACCCATATTATGCAGTTATTATCGCTAGAACTGTAATATTTACACTTATTACTCCCAATATTATCAGTATAACATGCATTATTACCCATATTATGCAGTTATTATTGCTAGAACTACAATAATTATACTATTGCTTTTATTATTATCAATATAACATGCATTATTACCCATATTATGTAGTTATTATCGATAGAACTATAATAAATATACTTATTACTTTTATTATTTTCAGTATAACATGCATTATTACCCATATTATGCAGTTTGTATCGCTAAAACTATAATAATTATACTTATTACCTGTATTATCATCAATTTAACATGGATTATTACCCATATTATGCAGTTATTATCGATAGAACTATAATAAATATACTTATTACTTTTATTATTATCAATATCACGTTCACTCTTACCCATATTTTACTAGTATTATCGCTAGAACTGTAATAATTATACTTATTACTCCCGATATTATCAATATAACATGCATTATTAACCATATTTTAGAATTATTATCGCTATAACTATAATAATTATACTTATTACTCCCGATATTATCAATATAACATCCATTATTACCCATATAATGCAGTTATTATCGATAGAACTATAATAAATATACTTATTACTTTTATTATCATCAATATAACATGCATTATTACCCATATTATGCAGTTATTATCGATAGAACTATAATAAATATACTTATTACTTTTATTATTATCAATATAACATTCACTCTTAGCCATATTTTACTAGTATTATCGCTAGAACTGTAATAATTATACTTATTACTCCCGATAATATCAATATAACATGCATTATTACCCATATTTTACAATTATTATCGCTAGAACTATAATAATTATACTTATTACTGCCGATATTATCAATATAACATGCATTATTACCCATATAATGCAGTTATTATCGCTAGAACTACAATAATTATACTTATTACTCCCAATATTATCAATATAATATGCATTATTACCCATATTATGCAGTTATTATTGCTAGAACTACAATAATTATACTATTGCTTTTATTATTATCAATATAACATGCATTATTACCCATGTTATGCAGTTATTATCGCCAGAACTATAATAAATATACTTATTACTTTTATTATCATCAATATAACATGCATTATTACCCATATAATGCAGTTATTATAGCTAGATCTATAATAACTATACTTATTACTTTTATTATTATCAATATAACATGCACTCTTAGCCATATTTTACTATTATTATCGCTAGAACTATAATAATTTTACTTATTACTCCCGATATTATCAATATAACATGCATTTTTACCCATATAATGCAGTTATTATCGCTAGATCTATAATAAATATACTTATTACTTATATTATTATCAATATGACATGCATTATTACCCATATAATGCAGTTATTATCGCTAGAACTGTAATAATTATATTTATTACTTATGTTATTATCAATATTACATGAATTATTACCCATATTATGCAGTTATTATCGCCAGAACTATAATAAATATACTTATTACTTTTATTATCATCAATATAACACGCATTATTACCCATATTATGCAGTTATTATCGATAGAACTATAATAAATATACTTATTATTTTTATTATTATCAATATAACATGCATTATTACCCATATTATGCAGTTATTATCGATAGAAGTATAATAAATATACTTATTACTTTTATTATCATCAATATAACATGCATTATTACCCATATAATGCAGTTATTATCGCTAGATCTATAATAACTGTACTTATTACTTTTATTATTATCAATATAACATGCATTATTACCCATATAATGCAGTTATTATCGCTAGAACTGTAATAATTATATTTATTACTTATATTATTATCAATATTACATGAATTATTACCCATATTATGCAGTTATTATCGCCAGAACTATAACAAATATACTTATTACTTTTATTATCATCAATATAACATGCATTATTACCCATATAATGCAGTTATTATCGCTAGATCTATAATAAATATACTTATTACTTTTATTATTATCAATATGACATGCACAATTAGCCATATTTTACTATTATTATCGCTAGAACTATATTAATTATACTTATTACTCCCGATATTATCAATATAACATGCAATATTACCCATATAATGCTGTTATTATCGCTACATCTATAATAAATATACTTATTACTTTTATTATTATCAATATAACATGAATTATTACCCATATAATGCAGTTATTATCGCTAGAACTGTAATAATTATATTTATTACTTAGGTTATTATCAATATTACATGAATTATTACCCATATTATGCAGTTATTATCGCTAGAACTATAATACATATACTTACTACTCCCGATATTATCAATATAACATGCATTATTACGCATATAATGCAGTTATTATCGCTAGAACTGTAGTAAATATTCTTATTACTTTTATTATTATCAATATAAAATGCACTATTAGCCATATTTTACTATTATTATCGCTAAGAACTATAATAATTATACTTATTACTCCCGATATTATCAATATAACATGCATTATTACGCATATAATGCAGTTATTATCGCTAGAACTGTAATAATCATATTTATTACTTATATTATTGTCAATATTACATGCATTATTACCCATATTATGCAGTTGTTATCGATAAAACTATAATAAATATACTTATTACTTTTATTATTATCAATATAACATGCATTATTACCCATATTATGCACTTATTATCGCTGGAACTATAATAAATACACTTATTACTCCCGATATTATCTATATAACATGCATTATTGCGCATATAATGCAGTTATTATCGCTAGGACTGTAATAAATATACTTATTACTTTTATTGTCATCAATATAACATGCATTATTACCCATATTATGCAGTTATTATCGATAGAACTATAATAAATATACTTATTACTTTTATTATCATCAATGTAACATGCATTACTACCCATATTATGCAGTTATTATCGATAGAACTATAATAAATATACTTATTACTTTTATTATTATGAATATAACACGCATTATTACCCATATTATGCAGTTACTATCGCTATAACTATAATAAATATACTTAATACTCCCGATGTTATCAATATAACATGCATTATTACGCATATAATGCAGTTATTATCGCTAGAACTGTAATAAATATACTTATCACTTTTATTATTATCAATATAACATGCACTATTAGCCATATTTTACTATTATTATCGCTAGAACTATAAGAATTATACTTATTACTCCCGATATTATCAATATAACATGCATTATTACCCATATAATGCAGTTATTATCGCTAGATCTATAATAAATATACTTATTACTCCCGATATTATCAATATAGCATGAATTATTACCCATATAATGGAGTTATTATCGCTAGAACTGTAATAATTGTACTTATTACTTGTATTATTATCAATATCACATCCATTATTACCCATATTATGCAGTTGTTGTCGATAGAACTATAACAAATATACTTATTACTTATATTATTATCAATATAACATGCATTATTACCCATATTATGCAGTCATTATCGCTGGAACTATAATAAATATACTTATTACTTCTATTATCATCAATATAACATGCATTATTACCCATATAATGCAGTTATTATCGCTAGATCTATAATAAATATACTTATTACTTTTATTATTATCAATATAATATGCATTATTACCCATATTATGCAGTTATTATCGCGAGAACTATAATAAATATTCTTATTACTTTTATTATCATCAATATAGCATGCATTATTACCGATATTATGCAGTTATTATCGATAGAACTATAATAAATATACTTATATCTTATATTATCATCAATATAACATGCATTATTACCCATATAATGCAGTTATTATCGCTAGATCTATAATAAATATACTTATTACTTTTATTATTATCAATATAACATGCACTCTTAGCCATATTTTACTATTATTATCGCTAAGAACTATAATAATTATACTTATTACTCCCGATATTATCAATATAACATGCATTATTAACCATATTTTAGAATTATTATCGCTATAACTATAATAATTATACTTATTACTCCCGATATTATCAATATAACATCCATTATTACCCATATAATGCAGTTATTATCGATAGAACTATAATAAATATACTTATTACTTTTATTATCATCAATATAACATGCATTATTACCCATATTATGCAGTTATTATCGATAGAACTATAATAAATATACTTATTACTTTTATTATTATCAATATAACATTCACTCTTAGCCATATTTTACTAGTATTATCGCTAGAACTGTAATAATTATACTTATTACTCCCGATAATATCAATATAACATGCATTATTACCCATATTTTACAATTATTATCGCTAGAACTATAATAATTATACTTATTACTCCCGATATTATCAATATAACATGCATTATTACCCATATAATGCAGTTATTATCGATAGAACTATAATAAATATACTTATTACTTTTATTATCATCAATATAACATGCATTATTACCCATATTATGCAGTTATTATCGATAGAACTATAATAAATATAATTATTACTTTTATTATTATCAATATAACATGCACTCTTAGCCATATTTTACTATTATTATCGCTAGAACTATAATAATTATACTTATTACTCACGATATTATCAATATAACATGCATTTTTACCCACATAATGCAGTTATTATCGCTAGATCTATAATAAATATACTTATTACTTTTATTATTATCAATATGACATGCACTCTTAGCCATATTTTACTAGTATTATCGCTAGAACTGTAATAATTATACTTATTACTCCCGATATTATCAATATAACATGCATTATTACGCATATAATGCAGTTATTATCGCTAGAACTGTAATAATCATATTTATTACTTATATTATTGTCAATATTACATGCATTATTACCCATATTATGCAGTTGTTATCGATAGAACTATAATAAATATACTTATTACTTTTATTATTATCAATATAACATGCATTATTACCCATATTATGCACTTATTATCGCTGGAACTATAATAAATACACTTATTACTCCCGATATTATCTATATAACATGCATTATTGCGCATATAATGCAGTTATTATCGCTAGGACTGTAATAAATATACTTATTACTTTTATTGTCATCAATATAACATGCATTATTACCCATATTATGCAGTTATTATCGATAGAACTATAATAAATGTACTTATTACTTTTATTATCATCAATGTAACATGCATTACTACCCATATTATGCAGTTATTATCGCTAGAACTATAATAAATATACTTATTACTCCCGATATTGTCAATATAACATGCATTATTACGCATATAATGCAGTTATTATCGCTAGAACTGTAATAAATATACTTATCACTTTTATTATTATCAATATAACATGCACTATTAGCCATATTTTACTATTATTATCGCTAGAACTATAAGAATTATACTTATTACTCACGATATTATCAATATAACATGCATTTTTACCCACATAATGCAGTTATTATCGCTAGATCTATAATAAATATACTTATTACTTTTATTATTATCAATATGACATGCACTCTTAGCCATATTTTACTAGTATTATCGCTAGAACTGTAATAATTATACTTATTACTCCCGATATTATCAATATAACATGCATTATTACGCATATAATGCAGTTATTATCGCTAGAACTGTAATAATCATATTTATTACTTATATTATTGTCAATATTACATGCATTATTACCCATATTATGCAGTTGTTATCGATAGAACTATAATAAATATACTTATTACTTTTATTATTATCAATATAACATGCATTATTACCCATATTATGCACTTATTATCGCTGGAACTATAATAAATACACTTATTACTCCCGATATTATCTATATAACATGCATTATTGCGCATATAATGCAGTTATTATCGCTAGGACTGTAATAAATATACTTATTACTTTTATTGTCATCAATATAACATGCATTATTACCCATATTATGCAGTTATTATCGATAGAACTATAATAAATATACTTATTACTTTTATTATCATCAATGTAACTTGCATTACTACCCATATTATGCAGTTATTATCGATAGAACTATAATAAATATACTTATTACTTTTATTATTATCAATATAACATTCACTCTTACCCATATTTTACTAGTATTATCGCTAGAACTGTAATAATTATACTTATTACTCCCGATATTATCAATATAACATCCATTATTACCCATATAATGCAGTTATTATCGATAGAACTATAATAAATATACTTATTACTTTTATTATCATCAATATAACATGCATTATTACCCATATTATGCAGTTATTATCGATAGAACTATAATAAATATACTTATCACTTTTATTATTATCAATATAACATGCACTATTAGCCATATTTTACTATTATTATCGCTAGAACTATAAGAATTATACTTATTACTCCCGATATTATCAATATAACATGCATTATTACCCATATAATGCAGTTATTATCGCTAGATCTATAATAAATATACTTATTACTCCCGATATTATCAATATAGCATGAATTATTACCCATATAATGGAGTTATTATCGCTAGAACTGTAATAATTATACTTATTACTTGTATTATTATCAATATCACATCCATTATTACCCATATTATGCAGTTGTTGTCGATAGAACTATAACAAATATACTTATTACTTATATTATTATCAATATAACATGCATTATTACCCATATTATGCAGTTATTATCGCTGGAACTATAATAAATATACTTATTACTTCTATTATCATCAATATAACATGCATTATTACCCATATAATGCAGTTATTATCGCTAGATCTATAATAAATATACTTATTACTTTTATTATTATCAATATAATATGCATTATTACCCATATTATGCAGTTATTATCGCGAGAACTATAATAAATATTCTTATTACTTTTATTATCATCAATATAGCATGCATTATTACCGATATTATGCAGTTATTATCGATAGAACTATAATAAATATACTTATATCTTATATTATCATCAATATAACATGCATTATTACCCATATAATGCAGTTATTATCGCTAGATCTATAATAAATATACTTATTACTTTTATTATTATCAATATAACATGCACTCTTAGCCATATTTTACTATTATTATCGCTAAGAACTATAATAATTATACTTATTACTCCCGATATTATCAATATAACATGCATTATTAACCATATTTTAGAATTATTATCGCTATAACTATAATAATTATACTTATTACTCCCGATATTATCAATATAACATCCATTATTACCCATATAATGCAGTTATTATCGATAGAACTATAATAAATATACTTATTACTTTTATTATCATCAATATAACATGCATTATTACCCATATTATGCAGTTATTATCGATAGAACTATAATAAATATAATTATTACTTTTATTATTATCAATATAACATGCACTATTAGCCATATTTTACTATTATTATCGCTGGAGCTATAATAATTATACTTATTACTCCCGATGTTATCAATATAACATGCATTATTACCCATACAATGCAGTTATTATCGATAGAACTATAATAAATATACTTATTACTTTTATTATCATCAATATAACATGCATTATTACCCATATTATGCAGTTATTATCGATAGAACTATAATAAATATACTTATTACTTTTATTATTATCAATATAACATGCATTATTACCCATATTATGCAGTTATTATCGATAGAGGTATAATAAATATACTTATTACTTTTATTATTATCAATATAACATGCACTCTTAGCCATATTTTACTAGTATTATCGCTAGAACTGTAATAATTATACTTATTACTCCCGATATTATCAATATAACATGCATTATTACCCACATAATGCAGTCATTATCGCTAGAACTGTAATAATTATATTTATTACTTAGATTATTATGAATATTACATGCATTATTACCCATATTATGCAGTTATTATCGCCAGAACTATAATAAATATACTTATTACTTTTATTATCATCAATATAACATGCATTATTACCCATATAATGCAGTTATTATCTCTAGATCTATAATAAATATACTTATTACTTTTATTATTATCAATATAACATGCACAATTAGCCATATTTTACTATTATTATCGCTATAACTATAATAATTATACTTATTACTCCCGATATTATCAATATAACATGCATTATTACCCACATAATGCAGTTATTATCGATAGAACTATAATAAATATACTTATTACTTTTATTATCATCAATATAACATGCATTATTACCCATATTATGCAGTTATTATCGATAGAACTATAATAAATATAATTATTACTTTTATTATTATCAATATAACATGCACTATTAGCCATATTTTACTATTATTATCGCTGGAGCTATAATAATTATACTTATTACTCCCGATGTTATCAGTATAACATGCATTATTACCCATATAATGCAGTTATTATCGATAGAACTATAATAAATATACTTATTACTTTTATTATCATCAATATAACATGCATTATTACCCATATTATGCAGTTATTATCGATAGAACTATAATAAATATACTTATTACTTTTATTATTATCAATATAACATGCATTATTACCCATATTATGCAGTTATTATCGATAGAGGTATAATAAATATACTTATTACTTTTATTATTATCAATATAACATGCACTTTAAAGCCATATTTTACTAGTATTATCGCTAGAACTGTAATAATTATACTTATTACTCCCGATATTATCAATATAACATGCATTATTACCCACATAATGCAGTCATTATCGCTAGAACTGTAATAATTATATTTATTACTTAGATTATTATCAATATTACATGCATTATTACCCATATTATGCAGTTATTATCGCCAGAACTATAATAAATATACTTATTACTTTTATTATCATCAATATAACATGCATTATTACCCATATAATGCAGTTATTATCGCTAGATCTATAATAAATATACTTATTACTTTTATTATTATCAATATGACATGCCCATTTAGCCATATTTTGCTATTATTATTGCTAGAACTATAATAATTATACTTATTACTCCCGATATTATCAATGTAACATGCATTATTACCCATATTATGCAGTTATTATCGCTAGAACTGTAATATTTACACTTATTACTCCCAATATTATCAGTATAACATGCATTATTACCCATATTATGCAGTTATTATTGCTAGAACTACAATAATTATACTATTGCTTTTATTATTATCAATATAACATGCATTATTACCCATATTATGTAGTTATTATCGATAGAACTATAATAAATATACTTATTACTTTTATTATTTTCAGTATAACATGCATTATTACCCATATTATGCAGTTTGTATCGCTAAAACTATAATAATTATACTTATTACCTGTATTATCATCAATTTAACATGGATTATTACCCATATTATGCAGTTATTATCGATAGAACTATAATAAATATACTTATTACTTTTATTATTATCAATATCACGTTCACTCTTACCCATATTTTACTAGTATTATCGCTAGAACTGTAATAATTATACTTATTACTCCCGATATTATCAATATAACATGCATTATTAACCATATTTTAGAATTATTATCGCTATAACTATAATAATTATACTTATTACTCCCGATATTATCAATATAACATCCATTATTACCCATATAATGCAGTTATTATCGATAGAACTATAATAAATATACTTATTACTTTTATTATCATCAATATAACATGCATTATTACCCATATTATGCAGTTATTATCGATAGAACTATAATAAATATACTTATTACTTTTATTATTATCAATATAACATTCACTCTTAGCCATATTTTACTAGTATTATCGCTAGAACTGTAATAATTATACTTATTACTCCCGATAATATCAATATAACATGCATTATTACCCATATTTTACAATTATTATCGCTAGAACTATAATAATTATACTTATTACTGCCGATATTATCAATATAACATGCATTATTACCCATATAATGCAGTTATTATCGCTAGAACTACAATAATTATACTTATTACTCCCAATATTATCAATATAATATGCATTATTACCCATATTATGCAGTTATTATTGCTAGAACTACAATAATTATACTATTGCTTTTATTATTATCAATATAACATGCATTATTACCCATGTTATGCAGTTATTATCGCCAGAACTATAATAAATATACTTATTACTTTTATTATCATCAATATAACATGCATTATTACCCATATAATGCAGTTATTATAGCTAGATCTATAATAACTATACTTATTACTTTTATTATTATCAATATAACATGCACTCTTAGCCATATTTTACTATTATTATCGCTAGAACTATAATAATTTTACTTATTACTCCCGATATTATCAATATAACATGCATTTTTACCCATATAATGCAGTTATTATCGCTAGATCTATAATAAATATACTTATTACTTATATTATTATCAATATGACATGCATTATTACCCATATAATGCAGTTATTATCGCTAGAACTGTAATAATTATATTTATTACTTATATTATTATCAATATTACATGAATTATTACCCATATTATGCAGTTATTATCGCCAGAACTATAACAAATATACTTATTACTTTTATTATCATCAATATAACATGCATTATTACCCATATAATGCAGTTATTATCGCTAGATCTATAATAAATATACTTATTACTTTTATTATTATCAATATAACATGCATTATTACCTATATTATGCAGTTATTATCGCCAGAACTATAATAAATGTGCTTATTACTTTGATTATTATCAATATAACATGCACTCTTAGCCATATTTTACTATTATTAGCGCTAGAACTATAATAATTTTACCTATTACTCGCGATATTATCAATATAACATGCATTATTACCCATATAATGTAGTTATTATCGCTAGAACTGTAATAATTATACTTATTACTTATATTATTATCAATATAACATGCATTATTACCCATATTATGCAGTTATTATCGATAGAACTATAATAAATATACTTATTACTTTTATGATTATCAATATAACATGCACTCTTAGCCATATTTTACTAGTATTATCGCTAGAACTCTAATAATTATACTTATTACTCCCGATATTATCAATATAACATGCATTATTACCCATATAATGCAGTTATTATCGCTAGATCTATAATAAATATACTCATTACTTTTATTATTATCAATATAACATGCTCAATTAGCCATATTTTACTATTATTATCGCTAGAACTATAACAATTTTACTTACTACTCGCGATATTATCAATATAACGTGCATTATTACCCATATAATGCAGTTATTATCGATAGAACTGTAATAATTATACTTATTACTTATATTATTATCAATATAACATGCATTATTACCCATATAATGCAGTTATTATCGCTAGAACTGTAATAATTATATTTATTACTTATATTATTATCAATATTACATGAATTATTACCCATATTATGCAGTTATTATCGCCAGAACTATAATAAATATACTTATTACTTTTATTATCATCAATATAACATGCATTATTACCCATATAATGCAGTTATTATCGCTAGATCTATAATAAATATACTTATTACTTTTATTATTATCAATATGACATGCACTCTTAGCCATATTTTACTAGTATTATCGCTAGAACTGTAATAATTATATTTATTACTTAGATTATTATCAATATTACATGCATTATTACCCATATTATGCAGTTATTATCGCCAGAACTATAATAAATATACTTATTACTTTTATTATCATCAATATAACATGCATTATTACCCATATAATGCAGTTATTATCGCTAGATCTATAATAACTATACTTATTACTTTTATTATTATCAATATAACATGCACTCTTAGCCATATTTTACTATTATTATCGCTAGAACTGTAATAATTATACTTATTGCTCCCGATATTATCAATATAACATGCATTATTACCCACATAATGCAGTTATTATCGCTAGAACTGTAATAATTATATTTATTACTTAGATTATTATCAATATTACATGCATTATTACCCATATTATGCAGTTATTATCGCCAGAACTATAATAAATATACTTATTACTTTTATTATCATCAATATAACATGCATTATTACCCATATAATGCAGTTATAATCGCTAGAACTGTAATAATTATATTTATTACTTATATTATTATTAATATTACATGAATTATTACCCATATTATGCAGTTATTATCGCCAGAACTATAATAAATATACTTATTACTTTTATTATCATCAATATAACATGCATTATTACCCATATAATGCAGTTATTATCGCTAGATCTATAATAAATATACTTATTACTTTTATTATTATCAATATGACATGCCCATTTAGCCATATTTTGCTATTATTATTGCTAGAACTATAATAATTATACTTATTACTCCCGATATTATCAATGTAACATGCATTATTACCCATATTATGCAGTTATTATCGCTAGAACTGTAATATTTACACTTATTACTCCCAATATTATCAGTATAACATGCATTATTACCCATATTATGCAGTTATTATTGCTAGAACTACAATAATTATACTATTGCTTTTATTATTATCAATATAACATGCATTATTACCCATGTTATGCAGTTATTATCGCCAGAACTATAATAATTATACTTATTACCTGTATTATCATCAATTTAACATGGATTATTACCCATATTATGCAGTTATTATCGATAGAACTATAATAAATATACTTATTACTTTTATTATTATCAATATCACGTTCACTCTTACCCATATTTTACTAGTATTATCGCTAGAACTGTAATAATTATACTTATTACTCCCGATATTATCAATATAACATGCATTATTAACCATATTTTAGAATTATTATCGCTATAACTATAATAATTATACTTATTACTCCCGATATTATCAATATAACATCCATTATTACCCATATAATGCAGTTATTATCGATAGAACTATAATAAATATACTTATTACTTTTATTATCATCAATATAACATGCATTATTACCCATATTATGCAGTTATTATCGATAGAACTATAATAAATATACTTATTACTTTTATTATTATCAATATAACATTCACTCTTAGCCATATTTTACTAGTATTATCGCTAGAACTGTAATAATTATACTTATTACTCCCGATAATATCAATATAACATGCATTATTACCCATATTTTACAATTATTATCGCTAGAACTATAATAATTTGCTACCCGGGATATCGCGGCTAGCTCGCGTGTTTGCCCGCGACCCCGTTTCGCCCGCGAATACTCGTTTGACCCTCCCTGGCCGTGCCCGCGACTATGACCGTCGCGGCGCCTCCGCGGATCCGCGAGCGAATAGCACTTCGGCGCCCGATCCGAACCCGTTCAATATCGCTTTATTTAATTTGTTAGTTGGGCGCCAGACGCGTCTCCGCGTCACGATAGAGAACTTAGACGCGAGATGAGTTTCTGAGCGGAAAATTAGGGAAATCGTTTACGGCGATTCCGGGAAAACGCGGAAGATTCGAATCGGCGGCGGAACGACTCGGTAGCTCAGTAACCGAACGAAATGGTAGAGTGGCGGGATTCTTAAAGGGTAAAGGAGCTAGACGCGGAGGCGTACGATAAACGTGTTTCGGGAAAACTTTGCGAGAAACCTTGATCGAACAGTATTTGTTAAAACAGAGCTCTTTATTCTAAATCTATTTGACTTCAATGTACCGGGTGATCCGATATCGTACGTAATCCGATTACAATCACGCTCGGCGGAAGGCCGAGAAACTCTCCGCGAGATGTTAATCACGGAACGATAATTGCCAGTTCCTAAGCGGAATACAATCTTTGAATTATCCTCGATACTCGAACCGATACGCGACGCAACGAAACTTTAACGTAACGCGGATTCTTATACTACGAGACGCAATTATACTAACGCGGCGGAATTATTCTAACGCGACGAAACTACACTAACGCGACGGAATTCTTTCAACGCGACGAAATTATCCTATCGCAACGAAACGCGACGTGCACGACGAAACGCGACGAATTCGACGAAACGCAACGGAAACGCAGTTGCTCGAAACGCAACGGAACTAAACGCACTTAATTCTACACGCGACGCGACTTGATCTTTTACGGAAATCGATTCTGTATCGGCGACCGTCTAGAGAGAGAGAAAACGGGAAATGGCGCGACAAACACGAAATATCCGATACGATAAAATATGCACTTATGTTCTACCTCCGTATTAAGAGCTGGCGAAATCGAGACGTGGGAGGGCACAATATTGGCAAAGGCCTACTCGAGACGATACGTTGATTGTGGCTTACGCTGTACCACCCCCCGGTGCAGGCTCAGTGATCCAGCCGAGTGGCAGTCCGAGAGATCGTGAAGCGATCTCTCGAACCCGCGAAAAGTCCGGACGTCGGGATCCTCGACCGTCTCGGACAGGGGCCCCCGGGTTCTACCCTTCAAACTTAACCTAATTTCGATACGACAAAAAGCCACTCCGGTCACACTTTGCAGATCCTGCCCGTGAATGGCAAGCCAGGTGGTCGACAACCCGCGATATGGTATTCTCGATTTCGCGCTCTTTTACATAAATAATTCGATAAGTGAGGGGACTTACCAAGATGTCCAACACGGGGCGGCAGGGCTCGATAGCTCGGAATATAATAAGCGGTAACTGACTTTAAACTAATGCACGAAGGCAAACGCCGAATACAGAATAATTGCTCTCGGGCCCTTGCACCGGTATTAGGACATCTCGTAGCGTTCCCCCACCCTCGCTCGGAGTTCCGAATTCTGTCGAAGTCTTCTTCGGCAGGACTTCCTCCGGCTCCACAGCCTCTCTCTCCTATCGTAGGGCCGTAGCGGGGAAGCGGCAGGGAATCGGCACTTTTCTTCGGCGTACGTCGTTTCCTCGCCGGTCTCTCTCCTCTTGCCGCGCGCCTTCTCCTGGTCTATCGAAGGGTCCCAGCGGGGAAGCGGCAGGGAATCGGCTCGTTCCTTCGACGTACGCTGCTCCCTCGTTGACTGTGACGTCATTCTCCGGCGGTACATATAAAATAACACGGCGACAGAATTTGTTCGTACGATATTATACGCGCTTCGTTCTCTCTCTAGACGGTACCTGCCTACGACCTATGACCTGTCCGGTCTCCCGAGGAGGCTCCTTGTGACGGGTATAAAATACCACGTCACAAATTATACTTATTACTCCCGATATTATCAATATAACATGCATTATTACCCATATAATGCAGTTATTATCGCTAGAACTACAATAATTATACTTATTACTCCCAATATTATCAATATAATATGCATTATTACCCATATTATGCAGTTATTATTGCTAGAACTACAATAATTATACTATTGCTTTTATTATTATCAATATAACATGCATTATTACCCATGTTATGCAGTTATTATCGCCAGAACTATAATAAATATACTTATTACTTTTATTATCATCAATATAACATGCATTATTACCCATATAATGCAGTTATTATAGCTAGATCTATAATAACTATACTTATTACTTTCATTATTATCAATATAACATGCACTCTTAGCCATATTTTACTATTATTATCGCTAGAACTATAATAATTTTACTTATTACTCCCGATATTATCAATATAACATGCATTTTTACCCATATAATGCAGTTATTATCGCTAGATCTATAATAAATATACTTATTACTTATATTATTATCAATATGACATGCATTATTACCCATATAATGCAGTTATTATCGCTAGAACTGTAATAATTATATTTATTACTTATATTATTATCAATATTACATGAATTATTACCCATATTATGCAGTTATTATCGCCAGAACTATAACAAATATACTTATTACTTTTATTATCATCAATATAACATGCATTATTACCCATATAATGCAGTTATTATCGCTAGATCTATAATAAATATACTTATTACTTTTATTATTATCAATATAACATGCATTATTACCTATATTATGCAGTTATTATCGCCAGAACTATAATAAATGTGCTTATTACTTTGATTATTATCAATATAACATGCACTCTTAGCCATATTTTACTATTATTAGCGCTAGAACTATAATAATTTTACCTATTACTCGCGATATTATCAATATAACATGCATTATTACCCATATAATGTAGTTATTATCGCTAGAACTGTAATAATTATACTTATTACTTATATTATTATCAATATAACATGCATTATTACCCATATTATGCAGTTATTATCGATAGAACTATAATAAATATACTTATTACTTTTATGATTATCAATATAACATGCACTCTTAGCCATATTTTACTAGTATTATCGCTAGAACTCTAATAATTATACTTATTACTCCCGATATTATCAATATAACATGCATTATTACCCATATAATGCAGTTATTATCGCTAGATCTATAATAAATATACTCATTACTTTTATTATTATCAATATAACATGCTCAATTAGCCATATTTTACTATTATTATCGCTAGAACTATAACAATTTTACTTACTACTCGCGATATTATCAATATAACGTGCATTATTACCCATATAATGCAGTTATTATCGATAGAACTGTAATAATTATACTTATTACTTATATTATTATCAATATAACATGCATTATTACCCATATAATGCAGTTATTATCGCTAGAACTGTAATAATTATATTTATTACTTATATTATTATCAATATTACATGAATTATTACCCATATTATGCAGTTATTATCGCCAGAACTATAATAAATATACTTATTACTTTTATTATCATCAATATAACATGCATTATTACCCATATAATGCAGTTATTATCGCTAGATCTATAATAAATATACTTATTACTTTTATTATTATCAATATGACATGCACTCTTAGCCATATTTTACTAGTATTATCGCTAGAACTGTAATAATTATATTTATTACTTAGATTATTATCAATATTACATGCATTATTACCCATATTATGCAGTTATTATCGCCAGAACTATAATAAATATACTTATTACTTTTATTATCATCAATATAACATGCATCATTACCCATATAATGCAGTTATTATCGCTAGATCTATAATAACTATACTTATTACTTTTATTATTATCAATATAACATGCACTCTTAGCCATATTTTACTATTATTATCGCTAGAACTGTAATAATTATACTTATTGCTCCCGATATTATCAATATAACATGCATTATTACCCACATAATGCAGTTATTATCGCTAGAACTGTAATAATTATATTTATTACTTAGATTATTATCAATATTACATGCATTATTACCCATATTATGCAGTTATTATCGCCAGAACTATAATAAATATACTTATTACTTTTATTATCATCAATATAACATGCATTATTACCCATATAATGCAGTTATAATCGCTAGAACTGTAATAATTATATTTATTACTTATATTATTATTAATATTACATGAATTATTACCCATATTATGCAGTTATTATCGCCAGAACTATAATAAATATACTTATTACTTTTATTATCATCAATATAACATGCATTATTACCCATATAATGCAGTTATTATCGCTAGATCTATAATAAATATACTTATTACTTTTATTATTATCAATATGACATGCCCATTTAGCCATATTTTGCTATTATTATTGCTAGAACTATAATAATTATACTTATTACTCCCGATATTATCAATGTAACATGCATTATTACCCATATTATGCAGTTATTATCGCTAGAACTGTAATATTTACACTTATTACTCCCAATATTATCAGTATAACATGCATTATTACCCATATTATGCAGTTATTATTGCTAGAACTACAATAATTATACTATTGCTTTTATTATTATCAATATAACATGCATTATTACCCATATTATGTAGTTATTATCGCTAGAACTACAATAATTATACTTATTACTTTTATTATTTTCAGTATAACATGCATTATTACCCATATTATGCAGTTTGTATCGCTAAAACTATAATAATTATACTTATTACCTGTATTATCATCAATTTAACATGGATTATTACCCATATTATGCAGTTATTATCGATAGAACTATAATAAATATACTTATTACTTTTATTATTATCAATATCACGTTCACTCTTACCCATATTTTACTAGTATTATCGCTAGAACTGTAATAATTATACTTATTACTCCCGATATTATCAATATAACATGCATTATTAACCATATTTTAGAATTATTATCGCTATAACTATAATAATTATACTTATTACTCCCGATATTATCAATATAACATCCATTATTACCCATATAATGCAGTTATTATCGATAGAACTATAATAAATATACTTATTACTTTTATTATCATCAATATAACATGCATTATTACCCATATTATGCAGTTATTATCGATAGAACTATAATAAATATACTTATTACTTTTATTATTATCAATATAACATTCACTCTTAGCCATATTTTACTAGTATTATCGCTAGAACTGTAATAATTATACTTATTACTCCCGATAATATCAATATAACATGCATTATTACCCATATTTTACAATTATTATCGCTAGAACTATAATAATTATACTTATTACTCCCGATATTATCAATATAACATGCATTATTACCCATATAATGCAGTTATTATCGCTAGAACTACAATAATTATACTTATTACTCCCAATATTATCAATATAATATGCATTATTACCCATATTATGCAGTTATTATTGCTAGAACTACAATAATTATACTATTGCTTTTATTATTATCAATATAACATGCATTATTACCCATGTTATGCAGTTATTATCGCCAGAACTATAATAAATATACTTATTACTTTTATTATCATCAATATAACATGCATTATTACCCATATAATGCAGTTATTATCTCTAGATCTATAATAAATATACTTATTACTTTTATTATTATCAATATAACATGCACTCTTAGCCATATTTTACTATTATTATCGCTAGAACTATAATAATTTTACTTACTACTCGCGATATTTACAATATAACGTGCATTATTACCCATATAATGCAGTTATTATCGATAGAACTGTAATAATTATACTTATTACTTATATTATTATCAATATAACATGCATTATTACCCATATAATGCAGTTATTATCGCTAGAACTGTAATAATTATATTTATTACTTATATTATTATCAATATTACATGAATTATTACCCATATTATGCAGTTATTATCGCCAGAACTATAATAAATATACTTATTACTTTTATTATCATCAATATAACATGCATTATTACCCATATAATGCAGTTATTATCGCTAGATCTATAATAAATATACTTATTACTTTTATTATTATCAATATGACATGCACTCTTAGCCATATTTTACTAGTATTATCGCTAGAACTGTAATAATTATATTTATTACTTAGATTATTATCAATATTACATGCATTATTACCCATATTATGCAGTTATTATCGCCAGAACTATAATAAATATACTTATTACTTTTATTATCATCAATATAACATGCATTATTACCCATATAATGCAGTTATTATAGCTAGATCTATAATAACTATACTTATTACTTTTATTATTATCAATATAACATGCACTCTTAGCCATATTTTACTATTATTATCGCTAGAACTATAATAATTTTACTTATTACTCCCGATATTATCAATATAACATGCATTTTTACCCATATAATGCAGTTATTATCGCTAGATCTATAATAAATATACTTATTACTTATATTATTATCAATATGACATGCATTATTACCCATATAATGCAGTTATTATCGCTAGAACTGTAATAATTATATTTATTACTTATATTATTATCAATATTACATGAATTATTACCCATATTATGCAGTTATTATCGCCAGAACTATAACAAATATACTTATTACTTTTATTATCATCAATATAACATGCATTATTACCCATATAATGCAGTTATTATCGCTAGATCTATAATAAATATACTTATTACTTTTATTATTATCAATATAACATGCATTATTACCTATATTATGCAGTTATTATCGCCAGAACTATAATAAATGTGCTTATTACTTTGATTATTATCAATATAACATGCACTCTTAGCCATATTTTACTATTATTAGCGCTAGAACTATAATAATTTTACCTATTACTCGCGATATTATCAATATAACATGCATTATTACCCATATAATGTAGTTATTATCGCTAGAACTGTAATAATTATACTTATTACTTATATTATTATCAATATAACATGCATTATTACCCATATTATGCAGTTATTATCGATAGAACTATAATAAATATACTTATTACTTTTATGATTATCAATATAACATGCACTCTTAGCCATATTTTACTAGTATTATCGCTAGAACTCTAATAATTATACTTATTACTCCCGATATTATCAATATAACATGCATTATTACCCATATAATGCAGTTATTATCGCTAGATCTATAATAAATATACTCATTACTTTTATTATTATCAATATAACATGCTCAATTAGCCATATTTTACTATTATTATCGCTAGAACTATAACAATTTTACTTACTACTCGCGATATTATCAATATAACGTGCATTATTACCCATATAATGCAGTTATTATCGATAGAACTGTAATAATTATACTTATTACTTATATTATTATCAATATAACATGCATTATTACCCATATAATGCAGTTATTATCGCTAGAACTGTAATAATTATATTTATTACTTATATTATTATCAATATTACATGAATTATTACCCATATTATGCAGTTATTATCGCCAGAACTATAATAAATATACTTATTACTTTTATTATCATCAATATAACATGCATTATTACCCATATAATGCAGTTATTATCGCTAGATCTATAATAAATATACTTATTACTTTTATTATTATCAATATGACATGCACTCTTAGCCATATTTTACTAGTATTATCGCTAGAACTGTAATAATTATATTTATTACTTAGATTATTATCAATATTACATGCATTATTACCCATATTATGCAGTTATTATCGCCAGAACTATAATAAATATACTTATTACTTTTATTATCATCAATATAACATGCATTATTACCCATATAATGCAGTTATTATCGCTAGATCTATAATAACTATACTTATTACTTTTATTATTATCAATATAACATGCACTCTTAGCCATATTTTACTATTATTATCGCTAGAACTATAATAATTTTACTTATTACTCCCGATATTATCAATATAACATGCATTTTTACCCATATAATGCAGTTATTATCGCTAGATCTATAATAAATATACTTATTACTTATATTATTATCAATATGACATGCATTATTACCCATATAATGCAGTTATTATAGCTAGAACTGTAATAATTATATTTATTACTTATATTATTATCAATATTACATGAATTATTACCCATATTATGCAGTTATTATCGCCAGAACTATAACAAATATACTTATTACTTTTATTATCATCAATATAACATGCATTATTACCCATATAATGCAGTTATTATCGCTAGATCTATAATAAATATACTTATTACTTTTATTATTATCAATATAACATGCATTATTACCTATATTATGCAGTTATTATCGCCAGAACTATAATAAATGTGCTTATTACTTTGATTATTATCAATATAACATGCACTCTTAGCCATATTTTACTATTATTAGCGCTAGAACTATAATAATTTTACCTATTACTCGCGATATTATCAATATAACATGCATTATTACCCATATAATGTAGTTATTATCGCTAGAACTGTAATAATTATACTTATTACTTTTATTATCATCAATATAACATGCATTATTACCCATATAATGCAGTTATTATCTCTAGATCTATAATAAATATACTTATTACTTTTATTATTATCAATATAACATGCACTCTTAGCCATATTTTACTATTATTATCGCTAGAACTATAATAATTTTACTTACTACTCGCGATATTTACAATATAACGTGCATTATTACCCATATAATGCAGTTATTATCGATAGAACTGTAATAATTATACTTATTACTTATATTATTATCAATATAACATGCATTATTACCCATATAATGCAGTTATTATCGCTAGAACTGTAATAATTATATTTATTAATTATATTATTATCAATATTACATGAATTATTACCCATATTATGCAGTTATTATCGCCAGAACTATAATAAATATACTTATTACTTTTATTATCATCAATATAACATGCATTATTACCCATATAATGCAGTTATTATCGCTAGATCTATAATAAATATACTTATTACTTTTATTATTATCAATATGACACGCACTCTTAGCCATATTTTACTAGTATTATCGCTAGAACTGTAATAATTATATTTATTACTTAGATTATTATCAATATTACATGCATTATTACCCATATTATGCAGTTATTATCGCCAGAACTATAATAAATATACTTATTACTTTTATTATCATCAATATAACATGCATTATTACCCATATAATGCAGTTATTATCGCTAGATCTATAATAACTATACTTATTACTTTTATTATTATCAATATAACATGCACTCTTAGCCATATTTTACTATTATTATCGCTAGAACTATAATAATTTTACTTATTACTCCCGATATTATCAATATAACATGCATTTTTACCCATATAATGCAGTTATTATCGCTAGATCTATAATAAATATACTTATTACTTATATTATTATCAATATGACATGCATTATTACCCATATAATGCAGTTATTATCGCTAGAACTGTAATAATTATATTTATTACTTATATTATTATCAATATTACATGAATTATTACCCATATTATGCAGTTATTATCGCCAGAACTATAACAAATATACTTATTACTTTTATTATTATCAATATGACATGCATTATTACCCATATTATGCAGTTATTATCGATAGAACTATAATAACTATACTTATTACTTTTATTATTATCAATATAATATACACTATTAGCCATATTTTACTATTATTATCGCTAGAACTATAATAATCATACTTAGTACTCCCGATATTATCAATATAACAAGCACTATTGGCCAAGTTTTACTATTATTAGCGCAAGAACTATAATAATTTTACTTATTACTCCCGATGATATCTGTTCGGTCCAAGCGTCGACCTCTGACGGAATAGTAAAAATTATATTGTAATTATCGACGGAAAAGCGGTCGATAACACCTCGGGTTAGATCCAGGGTTCGTCGCGACGCGTGATCGCCGGGAGAGGTGGAAAAAAAAGGAAGATCGGCGACGTGTCGAGGCGTGCAACGAAATAGCACGTTTTCTCGTCATTCGACAGAACAAGCTCAACAAGTGCGAACGTACGATAAAATAAAAATAATTAAAACGCAATTCAATTCGTATCAATAAGACTATTCCTGCCATAGTCAAGCGTTTCCGCAAGATTCGTATTTCGGGACGCTACATTTTGGTCCTTCGAGCCGGATTCAAGCTCTGTGGAGAAGCAGGATCCAGGAAAAACGCAACTACCAAGGGACGATTCGGCTGGGCAGGCAGCGCATCACCTTTGGACATCAGCAAGGAACGATTCGACTGCAGAAGCAGTGCATCATCCCTGATCGACCAACGTCGGAATTTGGAACATCGGAAATCGTTGTTGGACGAGAACGAGATTTCCTGAGTCGCAGAAGCAGCAGACATCGCACGCATCGCCGTAGGACAACACGTTGCCGGGGAAGCTGAACAAAGCGTAAGTCTGTCATATTCGTTAAATCGCTGTCTTTTACCTTCCATTTATTCATCTCAATCAAACAATGGCGAACGAGAGTATTGTAAACACCGAATCGGAATTAGTACGAAAACGTGGCGCGATTAAAGCAAAATTCACAACATTCATAAAATTCGTTAATGAATTTGACGCGACATCCGAAACAGGCGTACATCAATTACGCTTACGCCTGGCAAAAATAGAACGCGAATTCGAGTCATTTGAATTAATTCAAAACGCGTTGGAACTCGTCGCGACGGACGAATTATACGAACAACGCCTGATCGAACGCGGTGAAATTGAAGAAGCGTATCTCACGCATGTTGCTAAAGCGCAACATTTATTAGAATCAGTTGGGGGACCTCGTAGCGACGAATCGCCGCAAGATGTAATAAACGCTCAGAATATAAATGATTTAAATCCGGGAGAAAATATTAGGCGAGCTTCCGTTTCAAATAACGCGCTACCCTTAACACAATCTCCATTAACAATTGCATCCGATATACATGTGAAATTACCGACAATGCATCTGCCTAAATTCAGCGGCTCATACGAAGCGTGGCCAGGATTTGCCGATGCATTTCGTTCCGCTGTGCACGACAATTCTGGTTTTGGCGACACACAAAAGTTAATTTACTTGAGATCTTGTTTAACTGGAAAAGCTGCCGAAAAAATAGAATCATTAGAAACAACTGCAGCGAACTATTTGGTAGCGTGGAATATTCTTGAAAAATATTATAACGATCCATCCATAGTAATTAACAATCGAATACAAGCATTTTTTGCGTTGCCCGCTTGCAATCGATACAATGTCGCTTCATTGTGCGAGCTGGTGGACAGCGTAACAAAACACTACCGGGCGTTACAAGCATTAAATATACCATTCTTAGAGGCCTTTCCAATTTACGCGGTAACATCGAAACTCGACGAGGGGACGCGTTTAAAATGGAAGGAGCAAACGCAGGGAGCTGTTTTACCGACAATGGAGAATCTTCTCGAATTTTTGCATACCAGACGAAAACTTTTAGAAAACAATCGCGCAACGCCGAATAAAGACACGGTCACGTCGTACACGCGTCCGGAACATAAGCAATACGGATCCTCGAAAACGTCGCGAAGCCCTAATTTTGTGCATGCGTCTTTTGAAATCTTATGCAACCTATGCAAAGAAAAACATTACACGTCAAATTGCCCAAAATTAACAAATGTTGCGATCGATCAACGGCTAGATATGGTTAAGAGCGCAGGATTGTGTATAAATTGCCTTCGGCCAAACCATCTAGCGAAAAATTGTCGTGCTAGTTCGTGCAAACAATGCAAGGGGCATCACCATACTCTATTACATAAAGAAACAAACAGCGATAGTCAGTCTTCGGGTCAGTTAAACATGTCAGCTCTAAGTGCGAATGTCGGATCGGAAACATTATTGTCCACTGCCATAATTCACATAACAAATAACGAGGGTCAGTTACAACCGTGTCGGGTATTGTTGGATTCCGGGTCGCAGTCACATTTTTTAACCGAGCAAGCCGCGCGCAGGTTAAATTTACCGCGTGAAAAAATTAACATTCCGGTAATCGGTATTAATAAAAACACGACTACAATAAAGCACGCAATTAAAACGAAAATTCAATCACGTATAAATCAATTTCAAGCCGATGTTACATTCTTAATTCTCCCACAAATTACTGACGTATTACCATCGCGCACAATCTCGAAGGGGGAGCTCAAAATTCCGAAAAATTTACCACTCGCGGATCCTTCGTTTGACCGCTCGGCGGAAATCGACGGTTTGATAGGCGCGGAACTATTTTTACAACTGTTATGTGTGGGTCAGATTAAATTAAGAGATAATTCGATTACGTTACAAAAAACAAAGCTTGGTTGGGTAATTGGCGGAAGAATACCCGATCATGAAATAACTAAAACTACTCGATGCAACATAGCACGCGAAGGTATTCACGAACAAATCGCGAAATTTTGGGAATTAGAAGAACCTATTCACGCTCCCATCTCGTCTAAAGAAGAACGCGAAGCTGAAAGTCACTTCGTAGCAAACACTACACGCGATCCGATCACCGGTCGATACATTGTTAAATTGCCGTTTAAAGAAGACACAAAGAATTTAGGAGAATCATTTTCTGTCGCGTTACGAAGATTCCGATCATTAGAACAGAAATTAACTAAGGAACCACAATTAAAGATTAAATATACGGAATTTCTTGAAGAATACATTCGATTAGGTCATATGTCCGAAACTAAAGCTACAAACTTAGATGGCGGTTATTATTTACCCCATCATGCAGTAATAAAACAATCTAGCCTGACCACTAAACTTCGCGTAGTTTTTGATGCGTCGGCGAAAACTTCCAACGGAGTATCATTAAACGACATATTATTAACCGGCCCAACCATCCAAGATAACTTATACTCGCTTCTTCTTAGATTTAGATTCCATAATTACGTATTGACCGCGGACATAGAAAAAATGTACCGTCAGGTACTTGTACACCCTAACGATCGCAAATATCAGCAAATATTGTGGCGGAAATCTCATCGCGAACCCATAAAAACCTACACTTTAAATACGGTAACATACGGTACTTCCGCAGCGCCCTTTCTAGCTACCCGTACTTTATTGCAACTTAGCTTAGACGAAGGAAAGGACTTTCCACACGGGGAGAGAGCACTGCGAGAGGATTTTTATGTCGACGATCTGTTGACGGGCGCGAACACGCGAGAAGAGGCCATTGCAATTAGGGATGATCTCATTGCATTATGCGACAAGGGAAAGTTTAAGCTGAGACAATGGGCAACAAATGAACCCACGCTAATCGACTCTTTAGATGACAAGACAGACGCCACGCATTTACGACTGGACCTGGACGGTACCGTAAAAACTCTCGGTTTGGGTTGGAATGCAAAACACGACACTATAATATATGATGTAAAGGAAATCGAATGTAATACGCGCGTAACAAAGAGATCAATATTGTCGGTAATCGCTTCGTTGTTTGATCCGTTGGGTTTACTCGGGCCTATTATAATACAAGCAAAAATTCTAATGCAGAAGCTTTGGAAATTGCAATTAAGTTGGGACGAATCTGTGCCAACAGACATACATACGTTTTGGCTTACATTCTGCAGGGAATTGAATTCGATACGTAACATCACTTTTTCTAGACAAATTACATGTAAAGCGAATGTATCATTGGAGTTACACGGTTTTTGTGACGCCAGCGAGCAAGCGTACGGCGCATGTTTCTATGTACGTTCATTCGATAACCACGGCAACATAATTGTAAAACTACTTTCTGCCAAATCACGAGTGGCGCCTCTAAAAACTGTCACATTGCCACGCTTAGAGCTATGCGCGGCGCATTTATTAGCGAAATTATATCAGACAATAACTAATTCACTACGAAGAATTTCATTTAATCGAATTATCTTCTGGTCCGATTCAACAATTACATTGCACTGGATAAGAACACCACCTCATACACTCAAAACCTTTGTTGCACATCGCGTAAACGAAATTCAAAATGTTGCCAGTGGTATCGAGTGGCGGCATGCGTCGTCAGCAAACAACCCAGCTGATCTAATATCTCGCGGTTTATCTCCAACGGAACTAGTAAATAATATATTTTGGTTCAATGGACCGAGCTGGTTGACAAGGGCTGAGGAGCACTGGCCAGTTCTCAGATTAGAACCAATCGAGTTACCTGAATTGCGACCTTCAATCGCATTGCCTTCGCGCGTTGTAGGTTGGAACGGCTTCGAGAAATATTCATCTTATCCTAAACTTAAACGCATCATTGCTTACATTTTACGTTTTCGATTTAATAGTTCAAAGAAGGAAGCCAACAAGGGTATGGTATCGGCCTCCGAAATTCTTCGGGCAGAAACGTATATTATTCGAGCTATACAGCAAGAAAGTTATTTCCAGGTATTCAATGCGCTAAATAGTTCGGGTCGTTTGAACGCGGGTATCAGTTCTTTAAATCCATTTATTGATGCAAATGGGGTATTAAGGGTAGGCGGACGATTGTCGCGGGCAAATATTCCGTATAATGCGCGACATCCAATTTTGTTACCGAGACAACATCATGTCACGAATCTAATTATTTTAGAGCAACATGTAAAACACTTTCACGCCGGGGTTTTAGCCACCCTCAACGCGGTACGACAACGATTTTGGATTCCTAACGCTAAACGTCTCATAAGAAGTCTTATTCATAAATGCGTCAGATGTTTTCGAGCCAAGCCGCCAATTGTTGAATACAAAATGGGTGATTTACCACTCAGTCGCGTAGTTCCTTCTAAGCCTTTCAACCAAGTTGGTTTAGATTTTTGTGGCCCTTTGTTTATAAAGGAGAAGGTTCATCGTAATCGAAACAAAATCAAAATATACATAGCTATTTTCGCTTGCTTCTCAACAAAGGCGGTACATATTGAGTTAGTGGGTGATTTAACAATTGACGCCGTTTTGGCAGCTCTGCGTCGCTTTTTCGCGCGACGAGGTCTACCGAGCGATATCTATTCAGATAACGCAACAAACTTCATAGGTGCAAAGCGAGAAATAAAAGAGATGTACGCTTTCTTCAAAACACAGCAAACAAACAACGCTCTCACGTCCGCATTAGCTAATGACGGTATAAATTGGCACATGATCCCCCCAAGATCACCCCATTTCGGTGGGCTATGGGAGGCTGCCGTTCGACGCACAAAACATCACCTGACACGGGTCATAGGTGATACATTACTCTCGTACGAAGCACTCTTAACTTTGATCACCCAGATAGAAGCAATTCTAAATTCACGCCCAATTACACCTTTATCGCCTGATCCTAATGATTTTCAATCTCTAACGCCTGGTCATTTTCTTATCGGCGAAAATTTAACGAGTATGCCAGATTATGACTGTTCAGCTCTCCCAGTCGGTAAACTATCGACATGGCAACACATTCAACAAACACGACGTCATTTCTGGAAGCGATGGGTTAAAGACTACTTGCAGGAGCAAATTGCGCGGACGAAGTGGCACGCAGCAAAGGCTCCAGACATACCGATCGGCACGCTGGTTATTCTGAAAGAAGACAATGCACCTCCAATGCACTGGCCGCTCGGACGAATCACCGCAGTCCACCCAGGCGACGACGGAGTCATACGTGTGGTCACCGTCAAAACAGCCCAAGGACAATATAAACGCTGTACCAAACGTATAGCGCCATTGCCTTTGTAAATAACATAGCTATAACCCATGTAAATAGTATAAGTTTAAGCGAACAATATCCTTAGATAATGTTAAGTATAGGTTAGAACACATATAATCACACTTGATTCACCGCATAAGAGTAACTACATTTACACAATGCGATCACATTAGATTCTTGTTGAACTATACATAGTTCAAGAGGGGCGGCATGTTCGGTCCAAGCGTCGACCTCTGACGGAATAGTAAAAATTATATTGTAATTATCGACGGAAAAGCGGTCGATAACACCTCGGGTTAGATCCAGGGTTCGTCGCGACGCGTGATCGCCGGGAGAGGTGGAAAAAAAAGGAAGATCGGCGACGTGTCGAGGCGTGCAACGAAATAGCACGTTTTCTCGTCATTCGAGAGAACAAGCTCAACAAGTGCGAACGTACGATAAAATAAAAATAATTAAAACGCAATTCAATTCGTATCAATAAGACTATTCCTGCCATAGTCAAGCGTTTCCGCAAGATTCGTATTTCGGGACGCTACAATATCAATATAACATGCATTATTACCCATATAATGCAGTTATTATCGCTAGAGCTCTAATAATTATACTTATTACTTATATTGGTAGCAATATAATGTGCATTATTACCCATATTATGCAGTTATTATCGATAGAAGTATAATAAATATACTTATTACTTTTATTATTATCAATATAACATGCACTCTTAGCCATATTTTACTAGTATTATCGCTAGAACTGTAATAATTATACCTATTACTCCCGATATTATCAATATAACATGCACTATTAGCCATACTTTACCATTATTATCGCAAGAACTATAATAATTTTACCTATTACTCGCGATATTATCAATATAACATGCATTATTACCCATATAATGCAGTTATTATCGCCAGAACTATAATAAATATACTTATTACTTTTATTGCCATCAATATAACATGTATTATTACCCATATAATGCAGTTATTATCGCTAGATCTATAATAAATATACTTATTACTTTTATTATTATCAATATAACATGCATTATTACCCATATAATGCAGTTATTATCGCTAGAACTGTAATAATTATATTTATTACTTATATTATTAACAATATTACATGAATTATTACCCATATTATGCAGTTATTATCGCCAGAACTATAATAAATATACTTATTACTTTTATTATTATCAATATAACATGCATTATTACCCATATAATGCAGTTATTATCGCTAGATCTATAATAAATATACTTATTACTTTTATTATTATCAATATAACATGCATTATTACCCATATTTTAGTGTTATTATCGTCAGAACTATAATAAATATACTTATTACTCCCAATATTATCAATATAGCATGCATTATTACCCATATTTGCAGTTATTATCGTCAGAACTATAATAAATATACCTATTACTCCCAATATTATCAATATAACATGCATTATTACCCATATTATGCAGTTATTATCGATAGAACTATAATAAATATACTTATTACTTTTATTATTATCAATATAGCATGCATTATTACCCGTATTATGCAGTTATTATCGCTAGATCTATAATAAATATACTTATTACTTTTATTATTATCAATATAACGTGCACAATTAGCCATATTTTACTATTATTATCGTTAGAAAATATGTTAATTATACTTATTACTCCCGATATTATTAATATAACATGCATTATTACCCATATAATGCAGTTATTATGGCTAGAACTGTAATAATTATATTTATTACTTATATTATTATCAATATTACATGCATTATTACCCATATTATGCAGTTATTATCGCCAGAACTATAATAAATATACTTATTACTTTTATTGTCATCAATATAACATGCATTATTACCCATATAATGCACTTATTATCGCTAGATCTATAATAAATATACTTATTACTTTTATTATTATCAATATAACATGCACAATTAGCCATATTTTACTATTATTATCGCTAGAACTATAATAATTATACTTATTACTCCCGATATTATCAATATAACATGCATTTTTACCCATATAATGCAGTTATTATCGCTAGAACTGTAATAATTATACTTATTACTTATATTATTATCAATATAACATGCATTATTACCCATATTATGCAGTTATTATCGCTAGAACTGTAATAATTATATTTATTACTTATATTATTATCAATATTGCATGAATTATTACCCATATTATGCAGTTATTATCGATAGAACTATAATAAATATACTTATTACTTTTATTATTATCAATATAACATGCACAGTTAGCCATATTTTACAATTATTATCGCTAGAACTATAATAATTATACTTATTACTCCCAATATTATCAATATAACATGCATTATTACCCATATAATGCAGTTATTATCGCTAGATCTATAATAAATATACTTATTACTTTTATTATTATCAATATAACATGCATTATTACCCATATAATGCAGTTATTATCGCTAGAACTGTAATAATTATATTTATTACTTATATTATTATCAATATTACATGCATTATTACCCATATAATGCATTTATTATCCTAGATCTATAATAAATATACTTATTACTTTTATTATTATCAATATAACATGCATTATTACCCATATAATGCAGTTATTATCGCTAGAACTGTGGTAATTATATTTATTACTTATATTATTATCAATATTACATGAATTATTACCCATATTATGCAGTTATTATCGCCAGAACTATAATAAATATACTTATTACTTTTATTATTATCAATATAACATGCATTATTACCCATATAATGCAGTTATTATCGCTAGATCTATAATAAATATACTTATTACTTTTATTATTATCAATATAACATGCATTATTACCCATATTTTAGTGTTATTATCGTCAGAACTATAATAAATATACTTATTACTCCCAATATTATCAATATAGCATGCATTATTACCCATATTTGCAGTTATTATCGTCAGAACTATAATAAATATACTTATTACTCCCAATATTATCAATATAACATGCATTATTACCCATATTATGCAGTTATTATCGATAGAACTATAATAAATATACTTATTACTTTTATTATTATCAATATAGCATGCATTATTACCCGTATTATGCAGTTATTATCGCTAGATCTATAATAAATATACTTATTACTTTTATTATTATCAATATAACGTGCACAATTAGCCATATTTTACTATTATTATCGTTAGAAAATATGTTAATTATACTTATTACTCCCGATATTATCAATATAACATGCATTATTACCCATATAATGCAGTTATTATGGCTAGAACTGTAATAATTATATTTATTACTTATATTATTATCAATATAACATGCATTATTACCCATATTATGCAGTTATTATTGCTAGAACTATAATAAATATACGTATTACTTTTATTATCATCAATATAACATGCATTATTACCCATATTATGCAAATATTATCGATATAACTGTAATAAATATACTTATTACTTATATTATTATCAATATAACAAGCATTATTACCCATATAATGGAGGTATTATCGCTAGAACTGTAATAATTATACTTATTACTTATACTATTAGCAATATAACGTGCATTATTACCCATACAATGCAGTTATTATCGCCAGAACTGTAATAATTATACTTATTACTTATATTATTCTCAATATAACATGCATTGTTACCCATATTATGCAGTTATTATCGCTAGAACTATAATAAATATACGTATTACTTTCATTATCATCAATATAACATGCATTTTTACCCATATTATGCAGTTATTGTCGATAGAACTGTAATAAATATACTTATTACTTATACTATTATCAATATATCATGCACTATTAGCCATATTTTACTATTATTATCGCTAGAACTGTAATAATTATACTTATTACTTATATTGTTAGCAATATAACGTGAATTATTACCCATATAGTGCAGTTATTATCGCTAGAACTGTAATAATTATACTTATTACTTATATTATTATCAATATAACATGCATTATTACCCATATTATGCAGTTATTATCGCTAGAACTGTAATAATTATACTTATTACTTATATTATTATCAATACAACATGCATTATTACCCATATAATGGAGGTATTATCGCTAGAATTGTAATAATTATACTTATTACTTACACTATTAGCAATATAACGTGCATTATTACCCATATAATGCAGTTATTATCGCCATAACTGTAATAATTATACTTATTATTTATATTATTCTCAATATAACATGCATTATTACCCATATTATGCAGTTATTATCGCTAGAACTGTAATAATTATACTTATTACTTATATTATTATCAATACAACATGTATTATTACCCATATAATGGAGGTATTATCGCTAGAATTGTAATAATTATACTTATTACTTACACTATTAGCAATATAACGTGCATTATTACCCATATAATGCAGTTATTATCGCCATAACTGTAATAATTATACTTATTATTTATATTATTCTCAATATAACATGCATTATTACCCATATTATGCAGTTATTATCGCTAGAACTATAATAAATATACGTATTACCTTTATTATCATCAATATAACATGCATTATTACCCATATTATGCAGTTATTATCGATAGAACTGTAATAAATATACTTAGTACTTTCATTATCATCAATATAACATGCATTATTACCCATATTAAGAAGTTATTATTGATAGAACGATAATAAATATACTTATTACTTATATTGTTAGCAATATAACGTGCATTATTACCCACATAATGCAGTTATTATCGCTAGAACTGTAATAATTATACTTATTACTTAGATTATTATCAATATAACATGCATTATTACCCATATTATGCAGTTATTATCGCTAGAACTATAATAAATATACGTATTACTTTTATTATCATCAATATAACATGCATTATTACCCATATAATGCAGTTATTATCGCTAGAACTGTAATAAATATACTTATTACTTTTACTATTATCAATATATCATGCACTATTAGCCATATTTTACTATTATTATCACTAGAACTATAATAATTATACTTATTACTCCCAATATTATCAATACAACATGCATTATTACCCATATAATGCAGTTATTATCGCTAGAACCGTAATAATTATACTTATTACTTATATTATTATCAATATAACATGCATTATTACCCATATTATGCAGTTATTATCTCCAGAACCATAATAAATATACTTATTACTCCCAATATTATCAATATAACATGCATTATTACCCATATAATGCAGTTATTATCGCTAGAACTGTAATAATTATACTTATTACTTATACTATTATCAATATAACATGCACTATTACCCATATTATGCAGTTATTATCGCTAGAACTATAATAAATATACTTATTACTCCCAATATTATCAATATAACATGCACTATTACCCATATAATGCAGTTATTATCGCTAGAACTGTAATAATTATACTTATTACTTATATTATTATCAATATAACATGCATTATTACCCATATTATGCAGTTATTATCGCTAGAACTGTAAAAATTATACTTATTACTTATATTGTTAGCAATATAACGTGCATTATTACCCATATAATGCAGTTATTATCGCTAGAACTCTAATAATTATACTTATTACTTAGATTATTATCAATATAACATGCATTATTACCCATATTATGCAGTTATTATCGCTAGAACTATAATAAATATACGTATTACTTTTATTATCATCAATATAACATGCATTATTACCCATATTATGCAGTTATTATCGATAGAACTG
The DNA here is from genome assembly GCA_963576845.1 of Megachile leachella. Taxonomy (NCBI): domain Eukaryota; kingdom Metazoa; phylum Arthropoda; class Insecta; order Hymenoptera; family Megachilidae; genus Megachile; species Megachile leachella. The sequence continues at coordinate 1,394,826 of CAUYWW010000111.1, read as the reverse complement.
TAATAAATATATTTATTACTTTTATTATTATCAATATAACATGCACTATTTGCCATATTTTACTGTTATTATCGCTAGAACTATAATAATTATACTTATTACTCCCGATATTATCAATATAACATGCATTATTACCCATATTATGCAGTTATTATCGCTAGAACTGTAATAATTGTACTCATTACTTAAATTATTAGCTATATAACGTGCATTATTACCCATATTATGCAGTTATTATCGCTAGATCTGTAATAATTATACTTATTACTTATATCATTATCAATATAACATGCATTATTACCCATATAATGGAGGTATTATCGCTAGAACTGTAATAATTATACTTATTAAATACTATTAGCAATATAACGTGCATTATTACCCATATAATGCAGTTATTATCGCTAGAACTCTCATAATTATACTTATTACTTATATTATTCTCAATATAACATGCATTATTACCCATATAATGGAGGTATTATCGCTAGAACTGTAATAATTATACTTATTACTTATATTATTATCAATATAACATGCATTATTACCCATATTATGCAGTTATTATCTCTAGAACCATAATAAATATACTTATTACTCCCAATATTATCAATATAACATGCATTATTACCCATATAATGCAGTTATTATCGCTAGAACTGTAATAATTATAATTATTACTTATATTGTTAGCAATATAACGTGCATTATTACCCATATTATGCAGTTATTATCGCTAGAACTGTAATAATTATACTTATTACTTATATCATTATCAATATAACATGCATTATTACCCACATAATGGAGGTATTATCGCTAGAACTGTAATAATTATACTTATTAAATACTATTAGCAATATAACATGCATTATTACCCATATAATGCAGTTATTATCGCTAGAACTGTAATAATTATACTTATTACTTATATTGCTAGCAATATAACGTGCATTATTACCCATATAATGCAGTTATTATCGCTAGAACTGTAATAATTATACTTATTACTTACATTATTATCAATATAACATGCATTATTACCCATATTATGCAGTTATTATCGCTAGAACTATAATAAATATACGTATTACTTTTATTATCATCAATATAACATGCATTATTACCCATATAATGCAGTTATTATCGCTAGAACTGTAATAATTATACTCATTACTTATATTATTAGCAATATAACGTGCATTATTACGCATATAATGCATTTATTATCGCTAGAACTGTAATAAATATACTTACTACTTTCATTATCATCAATATAACATGCATTATTACCCATATTATGCAGTTATTATCGATAGAACTGTAATAAATATACTTATTACTTTTACTATTATCAATATATCATGCACCATTAGCCATATTTTACTATTATTATCGCTAGAACTGTAATAATTATACTTATTACTTATATTATTATCAATATAACATGCATTATTACCCATATTATGCAGTTATTATCGCTAGAACTATAATAAATATACGTATTACTTTTATTATCATCAATATAACATGCATTATTACCCATATTATGCAGTTATTATCGATAGAACTGTAATAAATATACTTAGTACTTTTATTATTATCAATATAACATGCACTATTTGCCATATTTTACTATTATTATCGCTAGAACTATAATAATTATACTTATTACTCCCGATATTATCAATATAACATGCATTATTACCCATATAATGCAGTTATTATCGCTAGAACTGTAATAATTATGCTTATTACTTATATTATTAGCAATATAACGTGCATTATTACCCATATAATGCAGTTATTATCGCTAGAACTGTAATAATTATACTTACTACTTATACTATTATCAATATAACATGCATTATTACCCATATTCTGCAGTTATTATCGCTAGAACTATAATAAATATATTTATTACTTTTATTATTATCAATATAACATGCACTATTTGCCATATTTTACTGTTATTATCGCTAGAACTATAATAATTATACTTATTACTCCCGATATTATCAATATAACATGCATTATTACCCATATTATGCAGTTATTATCGCTAGAACTGTAATAATTGTACTCATTACTTATATTATTAGCAATATAACGTGCATTATTACCCATATTATGCAGTTATTATCGCTAGAACTGTAATAATTATACTTATTACTTATATCATTATCAATATAACATGCATTATTACCCATATAATGGAGGTATTATCGCTAGAACTGTAATAATTATACTTATTAAATACTATTAGCAATATAACGTGCATTATTACCCATATAATGCAGTTATTATCGCTAGAACTCTCATAATTATACTTATTACTTATATTATTCTCAATATAACATGCATTATTACCCATATAATGGAGGTATTATCGCTAGAACTGTAATAATTATACTTATTACTTATATTATTATCAATATAACATGCATTATTACCCATATTATGCAGTTATTATCTCTAGAACCATAATAAATATACTTATTACTCCCAATATTATCAATATAACATGCATTATTACCCATATAATGCAGTTATTATCGCTAGAACTGTAATAATTATACTTATTACTTATATTGTTAGCAATATAACGTGCATTATTACCCATATTATGCAGTTATTATCGCTAGAACTGTAATAATTATACTTATTACTTATATCATTATCAATATAACATGCATTATTACCCATATAATGGAGGTATTATCGCTAGAACTGTAATAATTATACTTATTAAATACTATTAGCAATATAACATGCATTATTACCCATATAATGCAGTTATTATCGCTAGAACTGTAATAATTATACTTATTACTTATATTGCTAGCAATATAACGTGCATTATTACCCATATAATGCAGTTATTATCGCTAGAACTGTAATAATTATACTTATTACTTACATTATTATCAATATAACATGCATTATTACCCATATTATGCAGTTATTATCGCTAGAACTATAATAAATATACGTATTACTTTTATTATCATCAATATAACATGCATTATTACCCATATAATGCAGTTATTATCGCTAGAACTGTAATAATTATACTCATTACTTATATTATTAGCAATATAACGTGCATTATTACGCATATAATGCAGTTATTATCGCTAGAACTGTAATAAATATACTTACTACTTTCATTATCATCAATATAACATGCATTATTACCCATATTATGCAGTTATTATCGATAGAACTGTAATAAATATACTTATTACTTTTACTATTATCAATATATCATGCACCATTAGCCATATTTTACTATTATTATCGCTAGAACTGTAATAATTATACTTATTACTTATATTATTATCAATATAACATGCATTATTACCCATATTATGCAGTTATTATCGCTAGAACTATAATAAATATACGTATTACTTTTATTATCATCAATATAACATGCATTATTACCCATATTATGCAGTTATTATCGATAAAACTGTAATAAATATACTTAGTACTTTTATTATTATCAATATAACATGCACTATTTGCCATATTTTACTATTATTATCGCTAGAACTATAATAATTATACTTATTACTCCCGATATTATCAATATAACATGCATTATTACCCATATAATGCAGTTATTATCGCTAGAACTGTAATAATTATACTTATTACTTATATTATTAGCAATATAACGTGCATTATTACCCATATAATGGAGGTATTATTGCTAGAACTGTAATAATTATACTTAATACTTATATTATTAGCAATATAACGTGCATTATTACCGATATTATGCAGTTATTATCGCTAGAACTGTAATAATTGTACTCATTACTTATATTATTAGCAATATAACATGCATTATTACCCATATAATGGAGGTATTATCGCTAGAACTGTAATAATTATACTTATTAAATACTATTAGCAATATAACATGCATTATTACCCATATAATGCAGTTATTATCGCTAGAACTGTAATAATTATACTTGTTACTTATATTGCTAGCAATATAACGTGCATTATTACCCATATTATGCAGTTATTATCGCTAGAACTGTAATAATTATACTTATGACTTATATCATTATCAATATAACATGCATTATTACCCATATAATGGAGGTATTATCGCTAGAACTGTAATAATTATACTTATTACTTATATTATTATCAATATAACATGCATTATTACCCATATTATGCAGTTATTATCGCTAGAACTGTAATAATTATACTTATTACTTATATTGTTAGCAATATAACGTGCATTATTACCCATATAATGCAGTTATTATCGCTAGAACTGTAATAATTATACTTATTACTTATATTATTATCAATATAACATGCATTATTACCCATATTATGCAGTTATTATCGCTAGAACTGTAATAATTGTACTCATTACTTATATTATTAGCAATATAACGTGCATTATTACCCATATTATGCAGTTATTATCGCTAGAACTGTAATAATTATACTTATTACTTATATCATTATCAATATAACATGCATTATTACCCATATAATGGAGGTATTATCGCTAGAACTGTAATAATTATACTTATTAAATACTATTAGCGATATAACGTGCATTATTACCCATATAATGCAGTTATTATCGCCAGAACTGTAATAATTATACTTATTACTTATATTATTCTCAATATAACATGCATTATTACCCATATTATGCAGTTATTATCGCAAGAACTATAATAAATATACGTATTAGTTTCATTATCATCAATATAACATGCATTATTACCCATATAATGCAGTTATTATCGCTAGAACTGTAATAATTATACTTATTACTTATATTGTTAGCAATATAACGTGCATTATTACCCATATTATGCAGTTATTATCGCTAGAACTGTAATAACTATACTTATTACTTATATCATTATCAATATAACATGCATTATTACCCATATAATGGAGGTATTATCGCTAGAACTGTAATAATTATACTTATTAAATACTATTAGCAATATAACATGCATTATTACCCATATAATGCAGTTATTATCGCTAGAACTGTAATAATTATACTTGTTACTTATATTGCTAGCAATATAACGTCCATTATTACCCATATAATGCAGTTATTATCGCTAGAACTGTAATAATTATACTTATTACTTATATTATTATCAATATAACATGCATTATTACCCATATTATGCAGTTATTATTGCTAGAACTATAATAAATATACGTATTACTTTTATTATCATCAATATAACATGCATTATTACCCATATTATGCAAATATTATCGATATAACTCTAATAATTATACTTATTACTTATATTATTCTCAATATAACATGCATTGTTACCCATATTATGCAGTTATTATCGCTAGAACTATAATAAATATACGTATTACTTTCATTATCATCAATATAACATGCATTTTTACCCATATTATGCAGTTATTGTCGATAGAACTGTAATAAATATACTTATTACTTTTACTATTATCAATATATCATGCACTATTAGCCATATTTTACTATTATTATCGCTAGAACTGTAATAATTATACTTATTACTTATATTGTTAGCAATATAACGTGCATTATTACCCATATAGTGCAGTTATTATCGCTAGAACTGTAATAATTATACTTATTACTTATAATATTATCAATATAACATGCATTATTACCCATATTATGCAGTTATTATCGCTAGAACTGTAATAATTATACTTATTACTTATATTATTATCAATACAACATGCATTATTACCCATATAATGGAGGTATTATCGCTAGAATTGTAATAATTATACTTATTACTTATACTATTAGCAATATAACGTGCATTATTACCCATATAATGCAGTTATTATCGCCATAACTGTAATAATTATACTTATTACTTATATTATTCTCAATATAACATGCATTATTACCCATATAATGGAGGTATTATCGCTAGAACTGTAATAATTATACTTATTAAATACTATTAGCAATATAACATGCATTATTACCCATATAATGCAGTTATTATCGCTAGAACTGTAATAATTATACTTATTACTTATATTGCTAGCAATATAACGTGCATTATTACCCATATAATGCAGTTATTATCGCTAGAACTGTAATAATTATACTTATTACTTACATTATTATCAATATAACATGCATTATTACCCATATTATGCAGTTATTATCGCTAGAACTATAATAAATATACGTATTACTTTTATTATCATCAATATAACATGCATTATTACCCATATAATGCAGTTATTATCGCTAGAACTGTAATAATTATACTCATTACTTATATTATTAGCAATGTAACGTGCATTATTACGCATATAATGCAGTTATTATCGCTAGAACTGTAATAAATATACTTACTACTTTCATTATCATCAATATAACATGCATTATTACCCATATTATGCAGTTATTATCGATAGAACTGTAATAAATATACTTATTACTTTTACTATTATCAATATATCATGCACCATTAGCCATATTTTACTATTATTATCGCTAGAACTGTAATAATTATACTTATTACTTATATTATTATCAATATAACATGCATTATTACCCATATTATGCAGTTATTATCGCTAGAACTATAATAAATATACGTATTACTTTTATTATCATCAATATAACATGCATTATTACCCATATTATGCAGTTATTATCGATAGAACTGTAATAAATATACTTAGTACTTTTATTATTATCAATATAACATGCACTATTTGCCATATTTTACTATTATTATCGCTAGAACTATAATAATTATACTTATTACTCCCGATATTATCAATATAACATGCATTATTACCCATATAATGCAGTTATTATCGCTAGAACTGTAATAATTATACTTATTACTTATATTATTAGCAATATAACGTGCATTATTACCCATATAATGGAGGTATTATTGCTAGAACTGTAATAATTATACTTAATACTTATATTATTAGCAATATAACGTGCATTATTACCGATATTATGCAGTTATTATCGCTAGAACTGTAATAATTGTACTCATTACTTATATTATTAGCAATATAACATGCATTATTACCCATATAATGGAGGTATTATCGCTAGAACTGTAATAATTATACTTATTAAATACTATTAGCAATATAACATGCATTATTACCCATATAATGCAGTTATTATCGCTAGAACTGTAATAATTATACTTGTTACTTATATTGCTAGCAATATAACGTGCATTATTACCCATATTATGCAGTTATTATCGCTAGAACTGTAATAATTATACTTATGACTTATATCATTATCAATATAACATGCATTATTACCCATATAATGGAGGTATTATCGCTAGAACTGTAATAATTATACTTATTACTTATATTATTATCAATATAACATGCATTATTACCCATATTATGCAGTTATTATCGCTAGAACTGTAATAATTATACTTATTACTTATATTGTTAGCAATATAACGTGCATTATTACCCATATAATGCAGTTATTATCGCTAGAACTGTAATAATTATACTTATTACTTATATTATTATCAATATAACATGCATTATTACCCATATTATGCAGTTATTATCGCTAGAACTGTAATAATTGTACTCATTACTTATATTATTAGCAATATAACGTGCATTATTACCCATATTATGCAGTTATTATCGCTAGAACTGTAATAATTATACTTATTACTTATATCATTATCAATATAACATGCATTATTACCCATATAATGGAGGTATTATCGCTAGAACTGTAATAATTATACTTATTAAATACTATTAGCGATATAACGTGCATTATTACCCATATAATGCAGTTATTATCGCCAGAACTGTAATAATTATACTTATTACTTATATTATTCTCAATATAACATGCATTATTACCCATATTATGCAGTTATTATCGCAAGAACTATAATAAATATACGTATTACTTTCATTATCATCAATATAACATGCATTATTACCCATATAATGCAGTTATTATCGCTAGAACTGTAATAATTATACTTATTACTTATATTGTTAGCAATATAACGTGCATTATTACCCATATTATGCAGTTATTATCGCTAGAACTGTAATAACTATACTTATTACTTATATCATTATCAATATAACATGCATTATTACCCATATAATGGAGGTATTATCGCTAGAACTGTAATAATTATACTTATTAAATACTATTAGCAATATAACATGCATTATTACCCATATAATGCAGTTATTATCGCTAGAACTGTAATAATTATACTTGTTACTTATATTGCTAGCAATATAACGTGCATTATTACCCATATAATGCAGTTATTATCGCTAGAACTGTAATAATTATACTTATTACTTATATTATTATCAATATAACATGCATTATTACCCATATTATGCAGTTATTATTGCTAGAACTATAATAAATATACGTATTACTTTTATTATCATCAATATAACATGCATTATTACCCATATTATGCAAATATTATCGATATAACTGTAATAATTATACTTATTACTTATATTATTCTCAATATAACATGCATTGTTACCCATATTATGCAGTTATTATCGCTAGAACTATAATAAATATACGTATTACTTTCATTATCATCAATATAACATGCATTTTTACCCATATTATGCAGTTATTGTCGATAGAACTGTAATAAATATACTTATTACTTTTACTATTATCAATATATCATGCACTATTAGCCATATTTTACTATTATTATCGCTAGAACTGTAATAATTATACTTATTACTTATATTGTTAGCAATATAACGTGCATTATTACCCATATAGTGCAGTTATTATCGCTAGAACTGTAATAATTATACTTATTACTTATAATATTATCAATATAACATGCATTATTACCCATATTATGCAGTTATTATCGCTAGAACTGTAATAATTATACTTATTACTTATATTATTATCAATACAACATGCATTATTACCCATATAATGGAGGTATTATCGCTAGAATTGTAATAATTATACTTATTACTTATACTATTAGCAATATAACGTGCATTATTACCCATATAATGCAGTTATTATCGCCATAACTGTAATAATTATACTTATTACTTATATTATTCTCAATATAACATGCATTATTACCCATATAATGGAGGTATTATCGCTAGAACTGTAATAATTATACTTATTAAATACTATTAGCAATATAACATGCATTATTACCCATATAATGCAGTTATTATCGCTAGAACTGTAATAATTATACTTATTACTTATATTGCTAGCAATATAACGTGCATTATTACCCATATAATGCAGTTATTATCGCTAGAACTGTAATAATTATACTTATTACTTACATTATTATCAATATAACATGCATTATTACCCATATTATGCAGTTATTATCGCTAGAACTATAATAAATATACGTATTACTTTTATTATCATCAATATAACATGCATTATTACCCATATAATGCAGTTATTATCGCTAGAACTGTAATAATTATACTCATTACTTATATTATTAGCAATATAACGTGCATTATTACGCATATAATGCAGTTATTATCGCTAGAACTGTAATAAATATACTTACTACTTTCATTATCATCAATATAACATGCATTATTACCCATATTATGCAGTTATTATCGATAGAACTGTAATAAATATACTTATTACTTTTACTATTATCAATATATCATGCACCATTAGCCATATTTTACTATTATTATCGCTAGAACTGTAATAATTATACTTATTACTTATATTATTATCAATATAACATGCATTATTACCCATATTATGCAGTTATTATCGCTAGAACTATAATAAATATACGTATTACTTTTATTATCATCAATATAACATGCATTATTACCCATATTATGCAGTTATTATCGATAGAACTGTAATAAATATACTTAGTACTTTTATTATTATCAATATAACATGCACTATTTGCCATATTTTACTATTATTATCGCTAGAACTATAATAATTATACTTATTACTCCCGATATTATCAATATAACATGCATTATTACCCATATAATGCAGTTATTATCGCTAGAACTGTAATAATTATACTTATTACTTATATTATTAGCAATATAACGTGCATTATTACCCATATAATGGAGGTATTATTGCTAGAACTGTAATAATTATACTTAATACTTATATTATTAGCAATATAACGTGCATTATTACCGATATTATGCAGTTATTATCGCTAGAACTGTAATAATTGTACTCATTACTTATATTATTAGCAATATAACATGCATTATTACCCATATAATGGAGGTATTATCGCTAGAACTGTAATAATTATACTTATTAAATACTATTAGCAATATAACATGCATTATTACCCATATAATGCAGTTATTATCGCTAGAACTGTAATAATTATACTTATTACTTATATTATTATCAATATAACATGCATTATTACCCATATTATGCAGTTATTATCGCTAGAACTGTAATAATTGTACTCATTACTTATATTGTTAGCAATATAACGTGCATTATTACCCATATAGTGCAGTTATTATCGCTAGAACTGTAATAATTATACTTATTACTTATAATATTATCAATATAACATGCATTATTACCCATATTATGCAGTTATTATCGCTAGAACTGTAATAATTATACTTATTACTTATATTATTATCAATACAACATGCATTATTACCCATATAATGGAGGTATTATCGCTAGAATTGTAATAATTATACTTATTACTTATACTATTAGCAATATAACGTGCATTATTACCCATATAATGCAGTTATTATCGCCATAACTGTAATAATTATACTTATTACTTATATTATTCTCAATATAACATGCATTATTACCCATATAATGGAGGTATTATCGCTAGAACTGTAATAATTATACTTATTAAATACTATTAGCAATATAACATGCATTATTACCCATATAATGCAGTTATTATCGCTAGAACTGTAATAATTATACTTATTACTTATATTGCTAGCAATATAACGTGCATTATTACCCATATAATGCAGTTATTATCGCTAGAACTGTAATAATTATACTTATTACTTACATTATTATCAATATAACATGCATTATTACCCATATTATGCAGTTATTATCGCTAGAACTATAATAAATATACGTATTACTTTTATTATCATCAATATAACATGCATTATTACCCATATAATGCAGTTTTTATCGCTAGAACTGTAATAATTATACTCATTACTTATATTATTAGCAATATAACGTGCATTATTACGCATATAATGCAGTTATTATCGCTAGAACTGTAATAAATATACTTACTACTTTCATTATCATCAATATAACATGCATTATTACCCATATTATGCAGTTATTATCGATAGAACTGTAATAAATATACTTATTACTTTTACTATTATCAATATATCATGCACCATTAGCCATATTTTACTATTATTATCGCTAGAACTGTAATAATTATACTTATTACTTATATTATTATCAATATAACATGCATTATTACCCATATTATGCAGTTATTATCGCTAGAACTATAATAAATATACGTATTACTTTTATTATCATCAATATAACATGCATTATTACCCATATTATGCAGTTATTATCGATAGAACTGTAATAAATATACTTAGTACTTTTATTATTATCAATATAACATGCACTATTTGCCATATTTTACTATTATTATCGCTAGAACTATAATAATTATACTTATTACTCCCGATATTATCAATATAACATGCATTATTACCCATATAATGCAGTTATTATCGCTAGAACTGTAATAATTATACTTATTACTTATATCATTAGCAATATAACGTGCATTATTACCCATATAATGGAGGTATTATTGCTAGAACTGTAATAATTATACTTAATACTTATATTATTAGCAATATAACGTGCATTATTACCGATATTATGCAGTTATTATCGCTAGAACTGTAATAATTGTACTCATTACTTATATTATTAGCAATATAACATGCATTATTACCCATATAATGGAGGTATTATCGCTAGAACTGTAATAATTATACTTATTAAATACTATTAGCAATATAACATGCATTATTACCCATATAATGCAGTTATTATCGCTAGAACTGTAATAATTATACTTGTTACTTATATTGCTAGCAATATAACGTGCATTATTACCCATATTATGCAGTTATTATCGCTAGAACTGTAATAATTATACTTATGACTTATATCATTATCAATATAACATGCATTATTACCCATATAATGGAGGTATTATCGCTAGAACTGTAATAATTATACTTATTACTTATATTATTATCATTATAACATGCATTATTACCCATATTATGCAGTTATTATCGCTAGAACTGTAATAATTGTACTCATTACTTATATTATTAGCAATATAACGTGCATTATTACCCATATTATGCAGTTATTATCGCTAGAACTGTAATAATTATACTTATTACTTATATCATTATCAATATAACATGCATTATTACCCATATAATGGAGGTATTATCGCTAGAACTGTAATAATTATACTTATTAAATACTATTAGCGATATAACGTGCATTATTACCCATATAATGCAGTTATTATCGCCAGAACTGTAATAATTATACTTATTACTTATATTATTCTCAATATAACATGCATTATTACCCATATTATGCAGTTATTATCGCAAGAACTATAATAAATATACGTATTACTTTCATTATCATCAATATAACATGCATTATTACCCATATAATGCAGTTATTATCGCTAGAACTGTAATAATTATACTTATTACTTATATTGTTAGCAATATAACGTGCATTATTACCCATATTATGCAGTTATTATCGCTAGAACTGTAATAATTATACTTATTACTTATATCATTATCAATATAACATGCATTATTACCCATATTATGCAGTTATTATCGCTAGAACTATAATAAATATACGTATTACTTTTATTATCATCAATATAACATGCATTATTACCCATATAATGCAGTTTTTATCGCTAGAACTGTAATAATTATACTCATTACTTATATTATTAGCAATATAACGTGCATTATTACGCATATAATGCAGTTATTATCGCTAGAACTGTAATAAATATACTTACTACTTTCATTATCATCAATATAACATGCATTATTACCCATATTATGCAGTTATTATCGATAGAACTGTAATAAATATACTTATTACTTTTACTATTATCAATATATCATGCACCATTAGCCATATTTTACTATTATTATCGCTAGAACTGTAATAATTATACTTATTACTTATATTATTATCAATATAACATGCATTATTACCCATATTATGCAGTTATTATCGCTAGAACTATAATAAATATACGTATTACTTTTATTATCATCAATATAACATGCATTATTACCCATATTATGCAGTTATTATCGATAGAACTGTAATAAATATACTTAGTACTTTTATTATTATCAATATAACATGCACTATTTGCCATATTTTACTATTATTATCGCTAGAACTATAATAATTATACTTATTACTCCCGATATTATCAATATAACATGCATTATTACCCATATAATGCAGTTATTATCGCTAGAACTGTAATAATTATACTTATTACTTATATCATTAGCAATATAACGTGCATTATTACCCATATAATGGAGGTATTATTGCTAGAACTGTAATAATTATACTTAATACTTATATTATTAGCAATATAACGTGCATTATTACCGATATTATGCAGTTATTATCGCTAGAACTGTAATAATTGTACTCATTACTTATATTATTAGCAATATAACATGCATTATTACCCATATAATGGAGGTATTATCGCTAGAACTGTAATAATTATACTTATTAAATACTATTAGCAATATAACATGCATTATTACCCATATAATGCAGTTATTATCGCTAGAACTGTAATAATTATACTTGTTACTTATATTGCTAGCAATATAACGTGCATTATTACCCATATTATGCAGTTATTATCGCTAGAACTGTAATAATTATACTTATGACTTATATCATTATCAATATAACATGCATTATTACCCATATAATGGAGGTATTATCGCTAGAACTGTAATAATTATACTTATTACTTATATTATTATCATTATAACATGCATTATTACCCATATTATGCAGTTATTATCGCTAGAACTGTAATAATTGTACTCATTACTTATATTATTAGCAATATAACGTGCATTATTACCCATATTATGCAGTTATTATCGCTAGAACTGTAATAATTATACTTATTACTTATATCATTATCAATATAACATGCATTATTACCCATATAATGGAGGTATTATCGCTAGAACTGTAATAATTATACTTATTAAATACTATTAGCGATATAACGTGCATTATTACCCATATAATGCAGTTATTATCGCCAGAACTGTAATAATTATACTTATTACTTATATTATTCTCAATATAACATGCATTATTACCCATATTATGCAGTTATTATCGCAAGAACTATAATAAATATACGTATTACTTTCATTATCATCAATATAACATGCATTATTACCCATATAATGCAGTTATTATCGCTAGAACTGTAATAATTATACTTATTACTTATATTGTTAGCAATATAACGTGCATTATTACCCATATTATGCAGTTATTATCGCTAGAACTGTAATAATTATACTTATTACTTATATCATTATCAATATAACATGCATTATTACCCATATAATGGAGGTATTATCGCTAGAACTGTAATAATTATACTTATTAAATACTATTAGCAATATAACATGCATTATTACCCATATAATGCAGTTATTATCGCTAGAACTGTAATAATTATACTTGTTACTTATATTGCTAGCAATATAACGTGCATTATTACCCATATAATGCAGTTATTATCGCTAGAACTGTAATAATTATACTTATTACTTATATTATTATCAATATAACATGCATTATTACCCATATTATGCAGTTATTATTGCTAGAACTATAATAAATATACGTATTACTTTTAATATCATCAATATAACATGCATTATTACCCATATTATGCAAATATTATCGATATAACTGTAATAAATATACTTATTACTTATATTATTATCAATATAACATGCATTATTACCCATATAATGGAGGTATTATCGCTAGAACTGTAATAATTATACTTATTACTTATACTATTTGCAATATAACGTGCATTATTACCCATACAATGCAGTTATTATCGCCAGAACTGTAATAATTATACTTATTACTTATATTATTCTCTATATAACATGCATTGTTACCCATATTATGCAGTTATTATCGCTAGAACTATAATAAATATACGTATTACTTTCATTATCATCAATATAACATGCATTTTTACCCATATTATGCAGTTATTGTCGATAGAACTGTAATAAATATACTTATTACTTTTACTATTATCAATATATCATGCACTATTAGCCATATTTTACTATTATTATCGCTAGAACTGTAATAATTATACTTATTACTTATATTGTTAGCAATATAACGTGCATTATTACCCATATAGTGCAGTTATTATCGCTAGAACTGTAATAATTATACTTATTACTTATATTATTATCAATATAACATGCATTATTACCCATATTATGCAGTTATTATCGCTAGAACTGTAATAATTATACTTATTACTTATATTATTATCAATACAACATGCATTATTACCCATATAATGGAGGTATTATCGCTAGAATTGTAATAATTATACTTATTACTTATACTATTAGCAATATAACGTGCATTATTACCCATATAATGCAGTTATTATCGCCATAACTGTAATAATTATACTTATTACTTATATTATTCTCAATATAACATGCATTATTACCCATATTATGCAGTTATTATCGATAGAACTGTAATAAATATACTTATTACTTTTACTATTATCAATATATCATGCACTATTAGCCATATTTTACTATTATTATCGCTAGAACTATAATAATTATACTTATTACTCCCGATATTATCAATATAACATGCCTTATTACGCATATAATGCAGTTATTATCGCTAGAACCGTAATAAATATACTTAGTACTTTCATTATCATCAATATAACATGCATTATTACCCATATTAAGAAGTTATTATTGATAGAACGATAATAAATATACTTATTACTTATATTGTTAGCAATATAACGTGCATTATTACCCACATAATGCAGTTATTATCGCTAGAACTGTAATAATTATACTTATTACTTAGATTATTATCAATATAACATGCATTATTACCCATATTATGCAGTTATTATCGCTAGAACTATAATAAATATACGTATTACTTTTATTATCATCAATATAACATGCATTATTACCCATATAATGCAGTTATTATCGCTAGAACTGTAATAAATATACTTATTACTTTTACTATTATCAATATATCATGCACTATTAGCCATATTTTACTATTATTATCGCTAGAACTATAATAATTATACTTATTACTCCCGATATTATCAATATAACATGCCTTATTACGCATATAATGCAGTTATTATCGCTAGAACTGTAATAAATATACTTAGTACTTTCATTATCATCAATATAACATGCATTATTACCCATATTAAGAAGTTATTATCGATAGAACGATAATAAATATACTTATTACTTATATTGTTAGCAATATAACGTGCATTATTACCCATATAATGCAGTTATTATGGCTAGAACTGTAATAATTATACTTATTACTTCGATTATTATCAATATAACATGCATTATTACCCATATTATGCAGTTATTATCGCTAGAACTATAATAAATATACGTATTACTTTTATTATCATCAATATAACATGCATTATTACCCATATAATGCAGTTATTATCGCTAGAACTGTAATAATTATACTCATTACTTATATTATTAGCAATATAACGTGCATTATTACGCATATAATGCAGTTATTATCGCTAGAACTGTAATAAATATACTTACTACTTTCATTATCATCAATATAACATGCATTATTACCCATATTATGCAGTTATTATCGATAGAACTGTAATAAATATACTTATTACTTTTACTATTATCAATATATCATGCACTATTAGCCATATTTTACTATTATTATCGCTAGAACTGTAATAATTATACTTATTACTTATATTGTTAGCAATATAACGTGCATTATTACCCATATAGTGCAGTTATTATCGCTAGAACTGTAATAATTATACTTATTACTTATATTATTATCAATATAACATGCATTATTACCCATATTATGCAGTTATTATCGCTAGAACTATAATAAATATACGTATTACTTTTATTATCATCATTATAACATGCATTATTACCCATATTATGCAGTTATTATCGATAGAACTGTAATAAATATACTTATTACTTTTATTATTATCAATATAACATGCACTATTTGCCATATTTTACTATTATTATCGCTAGAACTATAATAATTATACTTATTACTCCCGATATTATCAATATAACATGCATTATTACCCATATAATGCAGTTATTATCGCTAGAACTGTAATAATTACACTTATTACTTATATTATTAGCAATATAACGTGCATTATTACCCATATAATGCAGTTATTATCGCTAGAACTGTAATAATTATACTTATTACTTATACTATTATCAATATAACATGCATTATTACCCATATTCTGCAGTTATTATCGCTAGAACTATAATAAATATACTTATTACTCCCAATATTATCAATATAACATGCATTATTACCCATATTATGCAGTTATTATCGCTAGAACTGTAATAATTATACTTATTACTTATATTATTCTCAATATAACATGCATTATTACCCATATTATGCAGTTATTATCGCTAGAACTATAATAAATATACGTATTACTTTCATTATCATCAATATAACATGCATTATTACCCATATTCTGCAGTTATTATCGCTAGAACTATAATAAATATACTTATTACTCCCAATATTATCAATATAACATGCATTATTACCCATATTATGCAGTTATTATCGCTAGAACTATAATAAATATACGTATTACTTTTATTATCATCATTATAACATGCATTATTACCCATATTATGCAGTTATTATCGATAGAACTGTAATAAATATACTTATTACTTTTATTATTATCAATATAACATGCACTATTTGCCATATTTTACTATTATTATCGCTAGAACTATAATAATTATACTTATTACTCCCGATATTATCAATATAACATGCATTATTACCCATATAATGCAGTTATTATCGCTAGAACTGTAATAATTACACTTATTACTTATACTATTAGCAATATAACGTGCATTATTAACCATATAATGCAGTTATTATCGCTAGAACTGTAATAATTATACTTATGACTTATATCATTATCAATATAACATGCATTATTACCCATATTATGCAGTTATTATCGCTAGAACTGTAATAATTGTACTCATTACTTATATTATTAGCAATATAACATGCATTATTACCCATATAATGGAGGTATTATCGCTAGAACTGTAATAATTATACTTATTAAATACTATTAGCAATATAACATGCATTATTACCCATATAATGCAGTTATTATCGCTAGAACTGTAATAATTATACTTGTTACTTATATTGCTAGCAATATAACGTGCATTATTACCCATATTATGCAGTTATTATCGCTAGAACTGTAATAATTATACTTATGACTTATATCATTATCAATATAACATGCATTATTACCCATATAATGGAGGTATTATCGCTAGAACTGTAATAATTATACTTATTACTTATATTATTATCATTATAACATGCATTATTACCCATATTATGCAGTTATTATCGCTAGAACTGTAATAATTGTACTCATTACTTATATTATTAGCAATATAACGTGCATTATTACCCATATTATGCAGTTATTATCGCTAGAACTGTAATAATTATACTTATTACTTATATCATTATCAATATAACATGCATTATTACCCATATAATGGAGGTATTATCGCTAGAACTGTAATAATTATACTTATTAAATACTATTAGCGATATAACGTGCATTATTACCCATATAATGCAGTTATTATCGCCAGAACTGTAATAATTATACTTATTACTTATATTATTCTCAATATAACATGCATTATTACCCATATTATGCAGTTATTATCGCAAGAACTATAATAAATATACGTATTACTTTCATTATCATCAATATAACATGCATTATTACCCATATAATGCAGTTATTATCGCTAGAACTGTAATAATTATACTTATTACTTATATTGTTAGCAATATAACGTGCATTATTACCCATATTATGCAGTTATTATCGCTAGAACTGTAATAATTATACTTATTACTTATATCATTATCAATATAACATGCATTATTACCCATATAATGGAGGTATTATCGCTAGAACTGTAATAATTATACTTATTAAATACTATTAGCAATATAACATGCATTATTACCCATATAATGCAGTTATTATCGCTAGAACTGTAATAATTATACTTGTTACTTATATTGCTAGCAATATAACGTGCATTATTACCCATATAATGCAGTTATTATCGCTAGAACTGTAATAATTATACTTATTACTTATATTATTATCAATATAACATGCATTATTACCCATATTATGCAGTTATTATTGCTAGAACTATAATAAATATACGTATTACTTTTAATATCATCAATATAACATGCATTATTACCCATATTATGCAAATATTATCGATATAACTGTAATAAATATACTTATTACTTATATTATTATCAATATAACATGCATTATTACCCATATAATGGAGGTATTATCGCTAGAACTGTAATAATTATACTTATTACTTATACTATTTGCAATATAACGTGCATTATTACCCATACAATGCAGTTATTATCGCCAGAACTGTAATAATTATACTTATTACTTATATTATTCTCTATATAACATGCATTGTTACCCATATTATGCAGTTATTATCGCTAGAACTATAATAAATATACGTATTACTTTCATTATCATCAATATAACATGCATTTTTACCCATATTATGCAGTTATTGTCGATAGAACTGTAATAAATATACTTATTACTTTTACTATTATCAATATATCATGCACTATTAGCCATATTTTACTATTATTATCGCTAGAACTGTAATAATTATACTTATTACTTATATTGTTAGCAATATAACGTGCATTATTACCCATATAGTGCAGTTATTATCGCTAGAACTGTAATAATTATACTTATTACTTATATTATTATCAATATAACATGCATTATTACCCATATTATGCAGTTATTATCGCTAGAACTGTAATAATTATACTTATTACTTATATTATTATCAATACAACATGCATTATTACCCATATAATGGAGGTATTATCGCTAGAATTGTAATAATTATACTTATTACTTATACTATTAGCAATATAACGTGCATTATTACCCATATAATGCAGTTATTATCGCCATAACTGTAATAATTATACTTATTACTTATATTATTCTCAATATAACATGCATTATTACCCATATTATGCAGTTATTATCGATAGAACTGTAATAAATATACTTATTACTTTTACTATTATCAATATATCATGCACTATTAGCCATATTTTACTATTATTATCGCTAGAACTATAATAATTATACTTATTACTCCCGATATTATCAATATAACATGCCTTATTACGCATATAATGCAGTTATTATCGCTAGAACCGTAATAAATATACTTAGTACTTTCATTATCATCAATATAACATGCATTATTACCCATATTAAGAAGTTATTATTGATAGAACGATAATAAATATACTTATTACTTATATTGTTAGCAATATAACGTGCATTATTACCCACATAATGCAGTTATTATCGCTAGAACTGTAATAATTATACTTATTACTTAGATTATTATCAATATAACATGCATTATTACCCATATTATGCAGTTATTATCGCTAGAACTATAATAAATATACGTATTACTTTTATTATCATCAATATAACATGCATTATTACCCATATAATGCAGTTATTATCGCTAGAACTGTAATAAATATACTTATTACTTTTACTATTATCAATATATCATGCACTATTAGCCATATTTTACTATTATTATCGCTAGAACTATAATAATTATACTTATTACTCCCGATATTATCAATATAACATGCCTTATTACGCATATAATGCAGTTATTATCGCTAGAACTGTAATAAATATACTTAGTACTTTCATTATCATCAATATAACATGCATTATTACCCATATTAAGAAGTTATTATCGATAGAACGATAATAAATATACTTATTACTTATATTGTTAGCAATATAACGTGCATTATTACCCATATAATGCAGTTATTATGGCTAGAACTGTAATAATTATACTTATTACTTCGATTATTATCAATATAACATGCATTATTACCCATATTATGCAGTTATTATCGCTAGAACTATAATAAATATACGTATTACTTTTATTATCATCAATATAACATGCATTATTACCCATATAATGCAGTTATTATCGCTAGAACTGTAATAATTATACTCATTACTTATATTATTAGCAATATAACGTGCATTATTACGCATATAATGCAGTTATTATCGCTAGAACTGTAATAAATATACTTACTACTTTCATTATCATCAATATAACATGCATTATTACCCATATTATGCAGTTATTATCGATAGAACTGTAATAAATATACTTATTACTTTTACTATTATCAATATATCATGCACTATTAGCCATATTTTACTATTATTATCGCTAGAACTGTAATAATTATACTTATTACTTATATTGTTAGCAATATAACGTGCATTATTACCCATATAGTGCAGTTATTATCGCTAGAACTGTAATAATTATACTTATTACTTATATTATTATCAATATAACATGCATTATTACCCATATTATGCAGTTATTATCGCTAGAACTATAATAAATATACGTATTACTTTTATTATCATCATTATAACATGCATTATTACCCATATTATGCAGTTATTATCGATAGAACTGTAATAAATATACTTATTACTTTTATTATTATCAATATAACATGCACTATTTGCCATATTTTACTATTATTATCGCTAGAACTATAATAATTATACTTATTACTCCCGATATTATCAATATAACATGCATTATTACCCATATAATGCAGTTATTATCGCTAGAACTGTAATAATTACACTTATTACTTATATTATTAGCAATATAACGTGCATTATTACCCATATAATGCAGTTATTATCGCTAGAACTGTAATAATTATACTTATTACTTATACTATTATCAATATAACATGCATTATTACCCATATTCTGCAGTTATTATCGCTAGAACTATAATAAATATACTTATTACTCCCAATATTATCAATATAACATGCATTATTACCCATATTATGCAGTTATTATCGCTAGAACTGTAATAATTATACTTATTACTTATATTATTCTCAATATAACATGCATTATTACCCATATTATGCAGTTATTATCGCTAGAACTATAATAAATATACGTATTACTTTCATTATCATCAATATAACATGCATTATTACCCATATTCTGCAGTTATTATCGCTAGAACTATAATAAATATACTTATTACTCCCAATATTATCAATATAACATGCATTATTACCCATATTATGCAGTTATTATCGCTAGAACTATAATAAATATACGTATTACTTTTATTATCATCATTATAACATGCATTATTACCCATATTATGCAGTTATTATCGATAGAACTGTAATAAATATACTTATTACTTTTATTATTATCAATATAACATGCACTATTTGCCATATTTTACTATTATTATCGCTAGAACTATAATAATTATACTTATTACTCCCGATATTATCAATATAACATGCATTATTACCCATATAATGCAGTTATTATCGCTAGAACTGTAATAATTACACTTATTACTTATACTATTAGCAATATAACGTGCATTATTAACCATATAATGCAGTTATTATCGCCAGAACTGTAATAATTATACTTATTACTTATATTATTCTCATTATAGCATGCATTATTACCCATATTATGCAGTTATTATCGCTAGAACTATAATAAATATACGTATTACTTTCATTATCATCAATATAACATGCATTATTACCCATATAATTGAGGTATTATCGCTAGAACTGTAATAATTATACTTATTACTTATATTATTATCAATATAACATGCATTATTACCCATATTATGCAGTTATTATCTCTAGAACCATAATAAATATACTTATTACTCCCAATATTATCAATATAACATGCATTTTTACCCATATAATGCAGTTATTATCGCTAGAACTGTAATAATTATACTTATTACTTATATTGTTAGCAATATAACGTGCATTATTACCCATATAATGCAGTTATTATCGCTAGAACTGTAATAATTATACTTATTACTTATATTATTATCAATATAGCATGCATTATTACCCATATTATGCAGTTATTATCGCTGGAACTATAATAAATACACGTATTACTTTTATTATCATCAATATAACATGCATTATTACCCATATAATGCAGTTATTATCGCTAGAACTGTAATAATTGTACTCATTACTTATATTATTAGCAATATAACGTGCATTATTACCCATATTATGCAGTTATTATCGCTAGAACTGTAATAATTATACCTATTACTTATATCATTATCAATATAACATGCATTATTACCCATATAATGGAGGTATTATCGCTAGAACTGTAATAATTATACTTATTACTTATATTATTAGCAATATAACATGCATTATTACCCATATAATGCAGTTATTATCGCTAGAACTGTAATAATTATACTTGTTACTTATATTATTATCAATATAACATGCATTATTACCCATATAATGCAGTTATTATCGCTAGAACTGTAATAATTGTACTCATTACTTATATTATTAGCAATATAACGTGCATTATTACCCATATTATGCAGTTATTATCGCTAGAACTGTAATAATTATACTTATTACTTATACTATTAGCAATATAACGTGCATTATTACCCATATAATGCAGTTATTATCGCCAGAACTGTAATAATTATACTTATTACTTATATTATTCTCAATATAACATGCATTATTACCCATATTATGCAGTTATTATCGCTAGAACTATAATAAATGTACGTATTACTTTCATTATCATCAATATAACATGCATTATTACCCATATAATGCAGTTATTATCGCTAGAACTGTAATAATTATACTTATTACTTATATTGTTAGCAATATAACGTGCATTATTACCCATATAATGCAGTTATTATCGCTAGAACTGTAATAATTATACTTATTACTTATATTATTATCAATATAACATGCATTAATACCCACATTATGCAGTTATTATCGCTAGAACTATAATAAATATACTTATTACTCCCAAAATTATCAATGTAACATGCATCATTACCCATATAATGCAGTTATTATGGCTAGAACTGTAATAATTATACTTATTACTTATATTATTCGCAATATAACGTGCATTATTACCCATATAATGCAGTTATTATCGCTAGAACTGTAATAATTGTACTCATTACTTATATTATTAGCAATATAACGTGCATTATTACCCATATTATGCAGTTATTATCGCCAGAACTGTAATAATTATACTTAATTCTTATATTATTCTCAATATAACATGCATTATTACCCATATTATGCAGTTATTATCGCTAGAACTGTAATAATTATACTTATTACTTATATTGTTAGCAATATAACGTGCATTATTACCCATATAATGCAGTTATTATCGCTAGAACTGTAACAATTATACTTATTACTTATATTGTTAGCAATATTACGTGCATTATTACCCATATAATGCAGTTAGTATCGCTAGAACTGTAACAATTATCCTTATTACTTATATTATTATCAATATAACATGCATTATTACCCATATTATGCAGTTATTATCGCTAGAACTATAATAAATATACGTATTACTTTTATTATCATCAATATAACATGCATTATTACCCATATTATGCAGTTATTATCGATAGAACTGTAATAAATATACTTATTACTTTTATTATTATCAATATAACATGCACTATTTGCCATATTTTACTATTATTATCGCTAGAACTATAATAATTATACTTATTACTCCCGATATTATCAATATAGCATGCATTATTACCGATATAGTGCAGTTATTATCGCTAGAACTGTAATAATTATACTTATTACTTATATTATTATCAATATAACATGCATTATTACCCATATTATGCAGTTATTATCGCCAGAACTGTAATAAATATACGTATTACTTTCATTATCATCAATATAACATGCATTATTACCCATATAATGGAGGTATTACCGCTAGAACTGTAATAATTATACTTACTACTTATATTATTATCAATATAACATGCATTATTACCCATATTATGCAGTTATTATCTCCAGAACCATAATAAATATACTTATTACTCCCAATATTATCAATATAACATGCATTATTACCCATATAATGCAGTTATTATCGCTAGAACTGTAATAATTGTACACATTACTTATATTATTAGCAATATAACGTGCATTATTACCCATATTATGCAGTTATTATCGCTAGAACTATAATAAATATACGTATTACCTTTATTATCATCAATATAACATGCATTATTACCCATATTATGCAGTTATTATCGATAGAACTATAATAAATATACGTATTACTTTTATTATCATCAATATATCATGCACTATTAGCCATATTTTACTATTATTATCGCTAGAACTATAATAATTATACTTATTACTCCCGATATTATCAATATAACATGCCTTATTACGCATATAATGCAGTTATTATCGCTAGAACTGTAATAAATATACTTAGTACTTTCATTATCATCAATATAACATGCATTATTACCCATATTAAGAAGTTATTATTGATAGAACGATAATAAATATACTTATTACTTATATTGTTAGCAATATAACGTGCATTATTACCCACATAATGCAGTTATTATCGCTAGAACTGTAATAATTATACTTATTACTTAGATTATTATCAATATAACATGCATTATTACCCATATTATGCAGTTATTATCGCTAGAACTATAATAAATATACGTATTACTTTTATTATCATCAATATAACATGCATTATTACCCATATTATGCAGTTATTATCGCTAGAACTATAATAAATATACGTATTACTTTTATTATCATCAATATATCATGCACTATTAGCCATATTTTACTATTATTATCGCTAGAACTATAATAATTATACTTATTACTCCCGATATTATCAATATAACATGCCTTATTACGCATATAATGCAGTTATTATCGCTAGAACTGTAATAAATATACTTAGTACTTTCATTATCATCAATATAACATGCATTATTACCCATATTAAGAAGTTATTATCGATAGAACGATAATAAATATACTTATTACTTATATTGTTAGCAATATAACGTGCATTATTACCCATATAATGCAGTTATTATGGCTAGTACTGTAATAATTATACTTATTACTTCGCTTATTATCAATATAACATGCATTATTACCCATATTATGCAGTTATTATCGCTAGAACTATAATAAATATACGTATTACTTTTATTATCATCAATATAACATGCATTATTACCCATATAATGCAGTTATTATCGCTAGAACTGTAATAATTATACTCATTACTTATATTATTAGCAATATAACGTGCATTATTACGCATATAATGCAGTTATTATCGCTAGAACTGTAATAAATATACTTACTACTTTCATTATCATCAATATAACATGCATTATTACCCATATTATGCAGTTATTATCGATAGAACTGTAATAAATATACTTATTACTTTTACTATTATCAATATATCATGCACTATTAGCCATATTTTACTATTATTATCGCTAGAACTGTAATAATTATACTTATTACTTATATTGTTAGCAATATAACGTGCATTATTACCCATATAGTGCAGTTATTATCGCTAGAACTGTAATAATTATACTTATTACTTATATTATTATCAATATAACATGCATTATTACCCATATTATGCAGTTATTATCGCTAGAACTATAATAAATATACGTATTACTTTTATTATCATCAATATAACATGCATTATTACCCATATTATGCAGTTATTATCGATAGAACTGTAATAAATATACTTATTACTTTTATTATTATCAATATAACATGCACTATTTGCGATATTTTACTATTATTATCGCTAGAACTATAATAATTATACTTATTTCTCCCGATATTATCAATATAACATGCATTATTACCCATATAATGCAGTTATTATCGCTAGAACTGTAATAATTGCACTTATTACTTATATTATTAGCAATATAACGTGCATTATTACCCATATAATGCAGTTATTATCGCTAGAACTGTAATAATTATACTTATTACTTATACTATTATCAATATAACATGCATTATTACCCATATTCTGCAGTTATTATCGCTAGAACTATAATAAATATACTTATTACTCCCAATATTATCAATATAACATGCATTATTACCCATATTATGCAGTTATTATCGCTAGAACTGTAATAATTATACTTATTACTTATATTATTATCAATATAGCATGCATTATTACCCATATTATGCAGTTATTATCGCTGGAACTATAATAAATACACGTATTACTTTTATTATCATCAATATAACATGCATTATTACCCATATAATGCAGTTATTATCGCTAGAACTGTAATAATTGTACTCATTACTTATATTATTAGCAATATAACGTGCATTATTACCCATATTATGCAGTTATTATCGCTAGAACTGTAATAATTATACCTATTACTTATATCATTATCAATATAACATGCATTATTACCCATATAATGGAGGTATTATCGCTAGAACTGTAATAATTATACTTATTACTTATATTATTAGCAATATAACATGCATTATTACCCATATAATGCAGTTATTATCGCTAGAACTGTAATAATTATACTTGTTACTTATATTATTATCAATATAACATGCATTATTACCCATATAATGCAGTTATTATCGCTAGAACTGTAATAATTGTACTCATTACTTATATTATTAGCAATATAACGTGCATTATTACCCATATTATGCAGTTATTATCGCTAGAACTGTAATAATTATACTTATTACTTATACTATTAGCAATATAACGTGCATTATTACCCATATAATGCAGTTATTATCGCCAGAACTGTAATAATTATACTTATTACTTATATTATTCTCAATATAACATGCATTATTACCCATATTATGCAGTTATTATCGCTAGAACTATAATAAATGTACGTATTACTTTCATTATCATCAATATAACATGCATTATTACCCATATAATGCAGTTATTATCGCTAGAACTGTAATAATTATACTTATTACTTATATTGTTAGCAATATAACGTGCATTATTACCCATATAATGCAGTTATTATCGCTAGAACTGTAATAATTATACTTATTACTTATATTATTATCAATATAACATGCATTAATACCCACATTATGCAGTTATTATCGCTAGAACTATAATAAATATACTTATTACTCCCAAAATTATCAATGTAACATGCATCATTACCCATATAATGCAGTTATTATGGCTAGAACTGTAATAATTATACTTATTACTTATATTATTCGCAATATAACGTGCATTATTACCCATATAATGCAGTTATTATCGCTAGAACTGTAATAATTGTACTCATTACTTATATTATTAGCAATATAACGTGCATTATTACCCATATTATGCAGTTATTATCGCCAGAACTGTAATAATTATACTTAATTCTTATATTATTCTCAATATAACATGCATTATTACCCATATTATGCAGTTATTATCGCTAGAACTGTAATAATTATACTTATTACTTATATTGTTAGCAATATAACGTGCATTATTACCCATATAATGCAGTTATTATGGCTAGTACTGTAATAATTATACTTATTACTTCGCTTATTATCAATATAACATGCATTATTACCCATATTATGCAGTTATTATCGCTAGAACTATAATAAATATACGTATTACTTTTATTATCATCAATATAACATGCATTATTACCCATATAATGCAGTTATTATCGCTAGAACTGTAATAATTATACTCATTACTTATATTATTAGCAATATAACGTGCATTATTACGCATATAATGCAGTTATTATCGCTAGAACTGTAATAAATATACTTACTACTTTCATTATCATCAATATAACATGCATTATTACCCATATTATGCAGTTATTATCGATAGAACTGTAATAAATATACTTATTACTTTTACTATTATCAATATATCATGCACTATTAGCCATATTTTACTATTATTATCGCTAGAACTGTAATAATTATACTTATTACTTATATTGTTAGCAATATAACGTGCATTATTACCCATATAGTGCAGTTATTATCGCTAGAACTGTAATAATTATACTTATTACTTATATTATTATCAATATAACATGCATTATTACCCATATTATGCAGTTATTATCGCTAGAACTATAATAAATATACGTATTACTTTTATTATCATCAATATAACATGCATTATTACCCATATTATGCAGTTATTATCGATAGAACTGTAATAAATATACTTATTACTTTTATTATTATCAATATAACATGCACTATTTGCGATATTTTACTATTATTATCGCTAGAACTATAATAATTATACTTATTTCTCCCGATATTATCAATATAACATGCATTATTACCCATATAATGCAGTTATTATCGCTAGAACTGTAATAATTGCACTTATTACTTATATTATTAGCAATATAACGTGCATTATTACCCATATAATGCAGTTATTATCGCTAGAACTGTAATAATTATACTTATTACTTATACTATTATCAATATAACATGCATTATTACCCATATTCTGCAGTTATTATCGCTAGAACTATAATAAATATACTTATTACTCCCAATATTATCAATATAACATGCATTATTACCCATATTATGCAGTTATTATCGCTAGAACTGTAATAATTATACTTGTTACTTATATTATTCTCAATATAACATGCATTATTACCCATATTATGCAGTTATTATCGCTAGAACTATAATAAATATACGTATTACTTTCATTATCATCAATATAACATGCATTATTACCCATATTATGCAGTTATTATCGATAGAACTGTAATAAATATACTTATTACTTTTACTATTATCAATATATCATGCACTATTAGCCATATTTTACTATTATTATCGCTAGAACTATAATAATTATACTTATTACCCCCGATATTATCAATATAACATGCCTTATTACGCATATAATGCAGTTATTATCGCTAGAACTGTAATAAATATACTTACTACTTTCATTATCATCAATATAACATGCATTATTACCCATATTAAGAAGTTATTATCGATAGAACGATAATAAATATACTTATTACTTTTATCATTATCAATATAACATGCATTATTACCCATATAATGGAGGTCTTATCGCTAGAACTGTAATAATTATACTTATTACTTATACTATTAGCAATATAACGTGCATTATTACCCATATAATGCAGTTATTATCGCCAGAACTGTAATAATTATACTTATTACTTATATTATTCTCAATATAACATGCATTATTACCCATATTATGCAGTTATTATCGCTAGAACTATAATAAATATACTTATTACTCCCAAAATTATCAATGTAACATGCATCATTACCCATATAATGCAGTTATTATGGCTAGAACTGTAATAATTATACTTATTACTTATATTATTCGCAATATAACGTGCATTATTACCCATATAATGCAGTTATTATCGCTAGAACTGTAATAATTGTACTCATTACTTATATTATTAGCAATATAACGTGCATTATTACCCATATTATGCAGTTATTATCGCCAGAACTGTAATAATTATACTTAATACTTATATTATTCTCAATATAACATGCATTATTACCCATATTATGCAGTTATTATCGCTAGAACTGTAATAATTATACTTATTACTTATATTGTTAGCAATATAACGTGCATTATTACCCATATAATGCAGTTATTATCGCCATAACTGTAATAATTATACTTATTACTTATATTATTCTCAATATAACATGCATTATTACCCATATTATGCAGTTATTATCGCTAGAACTATAATAAATATACGTATTACCTTTATTATCATCAATATAACATGCATTATTACCCATATTATGCAGTTATTATCGATAGAACTGTAATAAATATACTTATTACTTTTACTATTATCAATATATCATGCACTATTAGCCATATTTTACTATTATTATCGCTAGAACTATAATAATTATACTTATTACTCCCGATATTATCAATATAACATGCATTATTACCCATATAATGCAGTTATTATCGCTAGAACTGTAATAATTATACTTATTACTTATATTATTGCAATATAACGTGCATTATTACCCATATAATGCAGTTATTATCGCTAGAACTGTAATAATTATACTTATTACTTATATTATTATCAATATAACATGCATTATTACCCATATAATGGAGGTATTATCGCAAGAACTGTAATAATTATACTTATTACTTATACTATTAGCAATATAACGTGCATTATTAACCATATAATGCAGTTATTATCGCCAGAACTGTAATAATTATACTTATTACTTATATTATTCTCATTATAGCATGCATTATTACCCATATTATGCAGTTATTATCGCTAGAACTATAATAAATATACGTATTACTTTCATTATCATCAATATAACATGCATTATTACCCATATAATGCAGTTATTATCGCTAGAACTGTAATAATTATACTTGTTACTTATATTATTATCAATATAACATGCATTATTACCCATATAATGCAGTTATTATCGCTAGAACTGTAATAATTGTACTCATTACTTATATTATTAGCAATATAACGTGCATTATTACCCATATTATGCAGTTATTATCGCTAGAACTGTAATAATTATACCTATTACTTATATCATTATTAATATAACATGCATTATTACCCATATAATGGAGGTATTATCGCTAGAACTGTAATAATTATACTTATTACTTATACTATTAGCAATATAACGTGCATTATTACCCATATAATGCAGTTATTATCGCCAGAACTGTAATAATTATACTTATTACTTATATTATTCTCAATATAACATGCATTATTACCCATATTATGCAGTTATTATCGCTAGAACTATAATAAATGTACGTATTACTTTCATTATCATCAATATAACATGCATTATTACCCATATAATGCAGTTATTATCGCTAGAACTGTAATAATTATACTTATTACTTATATTATTATCAATATAACATGCATTATTACCCATATTATGCAGTTATTATTGCTAGAACTATAATAAATATACGTATTACTTTTATTATCATCAATATAACATGCACTATTACCCATATTATGCAGTTATTATCGATAGAACTGTAATAAATATACTTATTACTTTTACTATTATCAATATATCATGCACTATTAGCCATATTTTACTATTATTATCGCTAGAACTGTAATAATTATACTTATTACCTATATTATTAGCAATATAACGTGCATTATTACCCATATAATGCAGTTATTATCGCTAGAACTGTAATAATTATACTTATTACTTATACTATTATCAATATAACATGCACTATTACCCATATTATGCAGTTATTATCGCTAGAACTATAATAAATATACGTATTACTTTCATTATGATCAATATAGCATGCATTATTACCCATATAATGGAGGTATTATCGCTAGAACTGTAATAATTATACTTATTACTTATATTATTATCAATATAACATGCATTATTACCCATATTATGCAGTTATTATCTCCAGAACCATAATAAATATACTTATTACTCCCAATATTATCAATATAACATGCATTATTACCCATATAATGCAGTTATTATCGCTAGAACTGTAATAATTGTACTCATTACTTATATTATTAGCAATATAACGTGCATTATTACCCATATTATGCAGTTATTATCGCTAGAACTGTAATAATTATACCTATTACTTATATCATTATCAATATAACATGCATTATTACCCATATAATGGAGGTATTATCGCTAGAACAGTAATAATTATACTTATTACTTATACTATTAGCAATATAACGTGCATTATTACCCATATAATGCAGTTATTATCGCCAGAACTGTAATAATTATACTTATTACTTATATTATTCTGAATATAACATGCATTGTTACCCATATTATGCAGTTATTATCGCTAGAACTATAATAAATATACGTATTACTTTCATTATCATCAATATAACATGCATTATTACCCATATAATGCTGTTATTATCGCTAGAACTGTAATAATTATACTTATTACTTATATTGTTAGCAATATAACGTGCATTATTACCCATATAATGCAGTTATTATCGCTAGAACTGTAATAATTATACTTATTACTTATATTGTTATCAATATAACATGCATTATTACCCATATTATGCAGTTATTATCGCTAGAACTATAATAAATATACTTATTACTCCCAAAATTATCAATGTAACATGCATTATTACCCATATAATGCAGTTATTATGGCTAGAACTGTAATAATTATACTTATTACTTATATTATTAGCAATATAACGTGCATTATTACCCATATAATGCAGTTATTATCGCTAGAACTGTAATAATTGTACTCATTACTTATATTATTAGCAATATAACGTGCATTATTACCCATATTATGCAGTTATTATCGCCAGAACTGTAATAATTATACTTAATACTTTTATTATCATCAATATAACATGCATTATTACCCATATAATGCAGTTATTATCGCTAGAACTGTAATAATTATACTCATTACTTATACTATTAGCAATATAACGTGCATTATTACCCATATAATGCAGTTATTATCGCCAGAACTGTAATAATTATACTTATTACTTATATTATTCTCAATATAACATGCATTATTACCCATATTATGCAGTTATTATCGCTAGAACTATAATAAATATACTTATTACTTTTACTATTATCAATATATCATGCACTATTAGCCATATTTTACTATTATTATCGCTGGAACTATAATAATTATACTTATTACTCCCGATATTATCAATATACCATGCCTTATTACGCATATAATGCAGTTATTATCGCTAGAACTTTAATAAATATACTTACTACTTTCATTATCATCAATATAACATGCATTATTACCCATATTAAGAAGTTATTATCGATAGAACTGTAATAAATATACTTATTACCCATATAATGCAGTTATTATCGCTAGAACTGTAATAGTTATACTTATTACTTATATTGTTAGCAATATAACGTGCATTATTACCCATATAATGCAGTTAGTATCGCTAGAACTGTAACAATTATCCTTATTACTTATATTATTATCAATATAACATGCATTATTACCCATATTATGCAGTTATTATCGCTAGAACTATAATAAATATACGTATTACTTTTATTATCATCAATATAACATGCATTATTACCCATATTATGCAGTTATTATCGATAGAACTGTAATAAATATACTTATTACTTTTATTATTATCAATATAACATGCACTATTTGCCATATTTTACTATTATTATCGCTAGAACTATAATAATTATACTTATTACTCCCGATATTATCAATATAGCATGCATTATTACCGATATAATGCAGTTATTATCGCTAGAACTGTAATAATTATACTTATTACTCCCGATATTATCAATATAGCATGCATTATTACCGATATAATGCAGTTATTATCGCTAGAACTGTAATAATTATACTTATTACTTATATTATTATCAATATAACATGCATTATTACCCATATTATGCAGTTATTATCGCCAGAACTGTAATAAATATACGTATTACTTTCATTATCATCAATATAACATGCATTATTACCCATATAATGGAGGTATTACCGCTAGAACTGTAATAATTATACTTACTACTTATATTATTATCAATATAACATGCATTATTACCCATATTATGCAGTTATTATCTCCAGAACCATAATAAATATACTTATTACTCCCAATATTATCAATATAACATGCATTATTACCCATATAATGCAGTTATTATCGCTAGAACTGTAATAATTGTACACATTACTTATATTATTAGCAATATAACGTGCATTATTACCCATATTATGCAGTTATTATCGCTAGAACTGTAATAATTATACCTATTACTTATATCATTATCAATATAACATGCATTATTACCCATATAATGGAGGTATTATCGCTAGAACTGTAATAATTATACTTATTACTTATACTATTAGCAATATAACGTGCATTATTACCCATATAATACAGTTATTATCGCCAGAACTGTAATAATTATACTTATTACTTATATTATTCTCAATATAACATGCATTATTACCCATATTATGCAGTTATTATCGCTAGAACTATAATAAATATACGTATTACTTTCATTATCATCAATATAACATGCATTATTACCCATATAATGCAGTTATTATCGCTAGAACTGTAATAATTATACTTATTACTTATATTGTTAGCAATATAACGTGCATTATTACCCATATAATGCAGTTATTATCGCTAGAACTGTAATAATTATACTTATTACTTATATTATTATCAATATAACATGCATTATTACCCATATTATGCAGTTATTATCGCTAGAACTATAATAAATATACTTATTACTCCCAAAATTATCAATGTAACATGCATTATTACCCATATAATGCAGTTATTATGGCTAGAACTGTAATAATTATACTTATTACTTATATTATTAGCAATATAACGTGCATTATTACCCATATAATGCAGTTATTATCGCTAGAACTGTAATAATTGTACTCATTACTTATATTATTAGCAATATAACGTGCATTATTACCCATATTATGAAGTTATTATCGCCAGAACTGTAATAATTATACTTAATGCTTTTATTATCATCAATATAACATGCATTATTACCCATATAATGCAGTTATTATCGCTAGAACTGTAATAATTATACTCATTACTTATACTATTAGCAATATAACGTGCATTATTACCCATATAATGCAGTTATTATCGCCAGAACTGTAATAATTATACTTATTACTTATATTATTCTCAATATAACATGCATTATTACCCATATTATGCAGTTATTATCGCTAGAACTATAATAAATATACTTATTACTTTTACTATTATCAATATATCATGCACTATTAGCCATATTTTACTACTATTATCGCTAGAACTATAATAATTATACTTATCACTCCCGATATTATCAATATACCATGCCTTATTACGCATATAATGCAGTTATTATCGCTAGAACTGTAATAAATATACTTACTACTTTCATTATCATCAATATAACATGCATTATTACCCATATTAAGAAGTTATTATCGATAGAACTGTAATAATTATACTTATTACTTATATTATTATCAATATAACATGCATTATTACCCATATTAAGAAGTTATTATCGATAGAACGATAATAAATATACTTATTACCCATATAATGCAGTTATTATCGCTAGAACTGTAATAATTATACTTATTACTTATATTGTTAGCAATATAACGTGCATTATTACCCATATAATGCAGTTATTATCGCCAGAACTGTAATAATTATACTTAATGCTTTTATTATCATCAATATAACATGCATTATTACCCATATAATGCAGTTATTATCGCTAGAACTGTAATAATTATACTCATTACTTATACTATTAGCAATATAACGTGCATTATTACCGATATAATGCAGTTATTATCGCTAGAACTGTAATAATTATACTTATTACTTTTATTATCATCAATATAACATGCATTATTACCCATATAATGGAGGTATTATCGCTAGAACTGTAATAATTATACTTATTACTTATATTATTGTCAATATAACATGCATTATTACCCATATTATGCAGTTATTATCTCCAGAACCATAATAAATATACTTATTACTCCCAATATTATCAATATAACATGCATTATTACCCATATAATGCAGTTATTATCGCTAGAACTGTAACAATTATACTTATTACTTATATTGTTAGCAATATAACGTGCATTATTACCCATATAATGCAGTTATTATCGCTAGAACTGTAATAATTATACTTATTACTTATATTATTATCAATATAACATGCATTATTACCCATATTATGCAGTTATTATTGCTAGAACTATAATAAATATACGTATTACTTTTATTATCATCAATATAACATGCACTATTACCCATATTATGCAGTTATTATCGATAGAACTGTAATAAATATACTTATTACTTTTACTATTATCAATATATCATGCACTATTAGCCATATTTTACTATTATTATCGCTAGAACTGTAATAATTATACTTATTACTTATATTATTAGCAATAAGACGTGCATTATTACCCATATAATGCAGTTATTATCGCTAGAACTGTAATAATTATACTTATTACTTATACTATTATCAATAAAACATGCACTATTACCCATATTATGCAGTTATTATCGCTAGAACTATAATAAATATACTTATTACTCCCAATATTATCAATATAACATGCATTATTACCCATATAATGCAGTTATTATCGCTAGAACTGTAATAATTATACTTATTACTTAGATTATTATCAATATAACATGCATTATTACCCATATTATGCAGTTATTATCGCTAGAACTATAATAAATATACGTATTACTTTTATTATCATCAATATAACATGCATTATTACCCATATTATGCAGTTATTATCGATAGAACAGTAATAAATATATTTATTACTTTTATTATTATCAATATAACATGCATTATTACCCATATAATGCAGTTATTATATCTAGAACCATAATAAATATACTTATTACTCCCAATATTATCAATATAACATGCATTATTACCCATATAATGCAGTTATTATCGCTAGAACTGTAACAATTATACTTATTACTTATATTGTTAGCAATATAACGTGCATTATTACCCATATAATGCAGTTATTATCGCTAGAACTGTAATAATTATACTTATTACTTATATTATTATCAATATAACATGCATTATTACCCATATTATGCAGTTATTATTGCTAGAACTATAATAAATATACGTATTACTTTTATTATCATCAATATAACATGCACTATTACCCATATTATGCAGTTATTATCGATAGAACTGTAATAAATATACTTATTACTTTTACTATTATCAATATATCATGCACTATTAGCCATATTTTACTATTATTATCGCTAGAACTGTAATAATTATACTTATTACTTATATTATTAGCAATATAACGTGCATTATTACCCATATAATGCAGTTATTATCGCTAGAACTGTAATAATTATACTTATTACTTATACTATTATCAATATAACATGCACTATTACCCATATTATGCAGTTATTATCGCTAGAACTATAATAAATATACTTATTACTCCCAATATTATCAATATAACATGCATTATTACCCATATAATGCAGTTATTATCGCTAGAACTGTAATAATTGTACACATTACTTATATTATTAGCAATATAACGTGCATTATTACCCATATTATGCAGTTATTATCGCTAGAACTGTAATAATTATACCTATTACTTATATCATTATCAATATAACATGCATTATTACCCATATAATGGAGGTATTATCGCTAGAACTGTAATAATTATACTTATTACTTATACTATTAGCAATATAACGTGCATTATTACCCATATAATACAGTTATTATCGCCAGAACTGTAATAATTATACTTATTACTTATATTATTCTCAATATAACATGCATTATTACCCATATTATGCAGTTATTATCGCTAGAACTATAATAAATATACGTATTACTTTCATTATCATCAATATAACATGCATTATTACCCATATAATGCAGTTATTATCGCTAGAACTGTAATAATTATACTTATTACTTATATTGTTAGCAATATAACGTGCATTATTACCCATATAATGCAGTTATTATCGCTAGAACTGTAATAATTATACTTATTACTTATACTATTATCAATATAACATGCACTATTACCCATATTATGCAGTTATTATCGCTAGAACTATAATAAATATACTTATTACTCCCAATATTATCAATATAACATGCATTATTTCCCATATAATGCAGTTATTATCGCTAGAACTGTAATAATTATACTTATTACTTATATTATTATCAATATAACATGCATTATTACCCATATTATGCAGTTATTATCTCTAGAACCATAATAAATATACTTATTACTCCGAATATTATCAATATAACATGCATTATTACCCATATAATGCAGTTATTATCGCTAGAACTGTAATAATTATACTTATTACTTAGATTATTATCAATATAACATGCATTATTACCCATACAATGCAGTTATTATCGCTAGAACTGTAATAATTATACTTATTACTTATATTATTATCAATATAACATGCATTTTTACCCATATTAAGAAGTTATTATCGATAGAACGATAATAAATATACTTATTACTTTTATTATTATCAATATAACATGCATTATTACCCATATAATGCAGTTATTATCGCTAGAACTGAAATAATTATACTTATTACTTATATTGTTAGCAATATAACGTGCATTATTACCCATATAATGCAGTTATTATCGCTAGAACTGTAATAATTATACTTATTACTTATACTATTATCAATATAACATGCACTATTACCCATATTATGCAGTTATTATCGCTAGAACTATAATAAATATACGTATTACTTTCATTATGATCAATATAACATGCATTATTACCCATATAATGGAGGTATTATCGCTAGAACTGTAATAATTATACTTATTACTTATATTATTAGCAATATAACGTGCATTATTACCCATATAATGCAGTTATTATCGCTAGAACTGTAATAATTGTACTCATTACTTATATTATTAGCAATATAACGTGCATTATTACCCATATTATGCAGTTATTATCGCCAGAACTGTAATAATTATACTTAATACTTTTATTATCATCAATATAACATGCATTATTACCCATATAATGCAGTTATTATCGCTAGAACTGTAATAATTATACTCATTACTTATACTATTAGCAATATAACGTGCATTATTACCCATATAATGCAGTTATTATCGCCAGAACTGTAATAATTATACTTATTACTTATATTATTCTCAATATAACATGCATTATTACCCATATTATGCAGTTATTATCGCTAGAACTATAATAAATATACTTATTACTTTTACTATTATCAATATATCATGCACTATTAGCCATATTTTACAATTATTATCGCTGGAACTATAATAATTATACTTATTACTCCCGATATTATCAATATACCATGCCTTATTACGCATATAATGCAGTTATTATCGCTAGAACTGTAATAAATATACTTACTACTTTCATTATCATCAATATAACATGCATTATTACCCATATTAAGAAGTTATTATCGATAGAACTGTAATAATTATACTTATTACTTATATTATTATCAATATAACATGCATTATTACCCATATTAAGAAGTTATTATCGATAGAACGATAATAAATATACTTATTACCCATATAATGCAGTTATTATCGCTAGAACTGTAATAGTTATACTTATTACTTATATTGTTAGCAATATAACGTGCATTATTACCCATATAATGCAGTTATTATCGCTAGAACTGTAATAATTATACTTATTACTTAGATTATTATCAATATAACATGCATTATTACCCATATTATGCAGTTATTATCGCTAGAACTATAATAAATATACGTATTACTTTTATTATCATCAATATAACATGCATTATTACCCATATTATGCAGTTATTATCGATAGAACAGTAATAAATATATTTATTACTTTTATTATTATCAATATAACATGCATTATTACCCATATAATGCAGTTATTATCTCTAGAACCATAATAAATATACTTATTACTCCCAATATTATCAATATAACATGCATTATTACCCATATAATGCAGTTATTATATCTAGAACCATAATAAATATACTTATTACTCCCAATATTATCAATATAACATGCATTATTACCCATATAATGCAGTTATTATCGCTAGAACTGTAACAATTATACTTATTACTTATATTGTTAGCAATATAACGTGCATTATTACCCATATAATGCAGTTATTATCGCTAGAACTGTAATAATTATACTTATTACTTATATTATTATCAATATAACATGCATTATTACCCATATTATGCAGTTATTATTGCTAGAACTATAATAAATATACGTATTACTTTTATTATCATCAATATAACATGCACTATTACCCATATTATGCAGTTATTATCGATAGAACTGTAATAAATATACTTATTACTTTTACTATTATCAATATATCATGCACTATTAGCCATATTTTACTATTATTATCGCTAGAACTGTAATAATTATACTTATTACTTATATTATTAGCAATATAACGTGCATTATTACCCATATAATGCAGTTATTATCGCTAGAACTGTAATAATTATACTTATTACTTATACTATTATCAATATAACATGCACTATTACCCATATTATGCAGTTATTATCGCTAGAACTATAATAAATATACTTATTACTCCCAATATTATCAATATAACATGCATTATTACCCATATAATGCAGTTATTATCGCTAGAACTGTAATAATTGTACACATTACTTATATTATTAGCAATATAACGTGCATTATTACCCATATTATGCAGTTATTATCGCTAGAACTGTAATAATTATACCTATTACTTATATCATTATCAATATAACATGCATTATTACCCATATAATGGAGGTATTATCGCTAGAACTGTAATAATTATACTTATTACTTATACTATTAGCAATATAACGTGCATTATTACCCATATAATACAGTTATTATCGCCAGAACTGTAATAATTATACTTATTACTTATATTATTCTCAATATAACATGCATTATTACCCATATTATGCAGTTATTATCGCTAGAACTATAATAAATATACGTATTACTTTCATTATCATCAATATAACATGCATTATTACCCATATAATGCAGTTATTATCGCTAGAACTGTAATAATTATACTTATTACTTATATTGTTAGCAATATAACGTGCATTATTACCCATATAATGCAGTTATTATCGCTAGAACTGTAATAATTATACTTATTACTTATACTATTATCAATATAACATGCACTATTACCCATATTATGCAGTTATTATCGCTAGAACTATAATAAATATACTTATTACTCCCAATATTATCAATATAACATGCATTATTTCCCATATAATGCAGTTATTATCGCTAGAACTGTAATAATTATACTTATTACTTATATTATTATCAATATAACATGCATTATTACCCATATTATGCAGTTATTATCTCTAGAACCATAATAAATATACTTATTACTCCGAATATTATCAATATAACATGCATTATTACCCATATAATGCAGTTATTATCGCTAGAACTGTAATAATTATACTTATTACTTAGATTATTATCAATATAACATGCATTATTACCCATACAATGCAGTTATTATCGCTAGAACTGTAATAATTATACTTATTACTTATATTATTATCAATATAACATGCATTTTTACCCATATTAAGAAGTTATTATCGATAGAACGATAATAAATATACTTATTACTTTTATTATTATCAATATAACATGCATTATTACCCATATAATGCAGTTATTATCGCTAGAACTGAAATAATTATACTTATTACTTATATTGTTAGCAATATAACGTGCATTATTACCCATATAATGCAGTTATTATCGCTAGAACTGTAATAATTATACTTATTACTTATACTATTATCAATATAACATGCACTATTACCCATATTATGCAGTTATTATCGCTAGAACTATAATAAATATACGTATTACTTTCATTATGATCAATATAACATGCATTATTACCCATATAATGGAGGTATTATCGCTAGAACTGTAATAATTATACTTATTACTTATATTATTAGCAATATAACGTGCATTATTACCCATATAATGCAGTTATTATCGCTAGAACTGTAATAATTGTACTCATTACTTATATTATTAGCAATATAACGTGCATTATTACCCATATTATGCAGTTATTATCGCCAGAACTGTAATAATTATACTTAATACTTTTATTATCATCAATATAACATGCATTATTACCCATATAATGCAGTTATTATCGCTAGAACTGTAATAATTATACTCATTACTTATACTATTAGCAATATAACGTGCATTATTACCCATATAATGCAGTTATTATCGCCAGAACTGTAATAATTATACTTATTACTTATATTATTCTCAATATAACATGCATTATTACCCATATTATGCAGTTATTATCGCTAGAACTATAATAAATATACTTATTACTTTTACTATTATCAATATATCATGCACTATTAGCCATATTTTACAATTATTATCGCTGGAACTATAATAATTATACTTATTACTCCCGATATTATCAATATACCATGCCTTATTACGCATATAATGCAGTTATTATCGCTAGAACTGTAATAAATATACTTACTACTTTCATTATCATCAATATAACATGCATTATTACCCATATTAAGAAGTTATTATCGATAGAACTGTAATAATTATACTTATTACTTATATTATTATCAATATAACATGCATTATTACCCATATTAAGAAGTTATTATCGATAGAACGATAATAAATATACTTATTACCCATATAATGCAGTTATTATCGCTAGAACTGTAATAGTTATACTTATTACTTATATTGTTAGCAATATAACGTGCATTATTACCCATATAATGCAGTTAGTATCGCTAGAACTGTAACAATTATCCTTATTACTTATATTATTATCAATATAACATGCATTATTACCCATATTATGCAGTTATTATCGCTAGAACTATAATAAATATACGTATTACTTTTATTATCATCAATATAACATGCATTATTACCCATATTATGCAGTTATTATCGATAGAACTGTAATAAATATACTTATTACTTTTATTATTATCAATATAACATGCACTATTTGCCATATTTTACTATTATTATCGCTAGAACTATAATAATTATACTTATTACTCCCGATATTATCAATATAGCATGCATTATTACCGATATAATGCAGTTATTATCGCTAGAACTGTAATAATTATACTTATTACTCCCGATATTATCAATA
The DNA here is from genome assembly GCA_963576845.1 of Megachile leachella. Taxonomy (NCBI): domain Eukaryota; kingdom Metazoa; phylum Arthropoda; class Insecta; order Hymenoptera; family Megachilidae; genus Megachile; species Megachile leachella. The sequence continues at coordinate 1,350,064 of CAUYWW010000111.1, read as the reverse complement.
TAGCATGCATTATTACCGATATAATGCAGTTATTATCGCTAGAACTGTAATAATTATACTTATTACTTATATTATTATCAATATAACATGCATTATTACCCATATTATGCAGTTATTATCGCCAGAACTGTAATAAATATACGTATTACTTTCATTATCATCAATATAACATGCATTATTACCCATATAATGGAGGTATTACCGCTAGAACTGTAATAATTATACTTACTACTTATATTATTATCAATATAACATGCATTATTACCCATATTATGCAGTTATTATCTCCAGAACCATAATAAATATACTTATTACTCCCAATATTATCAATATAACATGCATTATTACCCATATAATGCAGTTATTATCGCTAGAACTGTAATAATTGTACACATTACTTATATTATTAGCAATATAACGTGCATTATTACCCATATTATGCAGTTATTATCGCTAGAACTGTAATAATTATACCTATTACTTATATCATTATCAATATAACATGCATTATTACCCATATAATGGAGGTATTATCGCTAGAACTGTAATAATTATACTTATTACTTATACTATTAGCAATATAACGTGCATTATTACCCATATAATACAGTTATTATCGCCAGAACTGTAATAATTATACTTATTACTTATATTATTATCAATATAACATGCATTATTACCCATATTAAGAAGTTATTATCGATAGAACGATAATAAATATACTTATTACCCATATAATGCAGTTATTATCGCTAGAACTGTAATAATTATACTCATTACTTATACTATTAGCAATATAACGTGCATTATTACCCATATAATGCAGTTATTATCGCCAGAACTGTAATAATTATACTTATTACTTATATTATTCTCAATATAACATGCATTATTACCCATATTATGCAGTTATTATCGCTAGAACTATAATAAATATACTTATTACTTTTACTATTATCAATATATCATGCACTATTAGCCATATTTTACTACTATTATCGCTAGAACTATAATAATTATACTTATCACTCCCGATATTATCAATATACCATGCCTTATTACGCATATAATGCAGTTATTATCGCTAGAACTGTAATAAATATACTTACTACTTTCATTATCATCAATATAACATGCATTATTACCCATATTAAGAAGTTATTATCGATAGAACTGTAATAATTATACTTATTACTTATATTATTATCAATATAACATGCATTATTACCCATATTAAGAAGTTATTATCGATAGAACGATAATAAATATACTTATTACCCATATAATGCAGTTATTATCGCTAGAACTGTAATAATTATACTTATTACTTATATTGTTAGCAATATAACGTGCATTATTACCCATATAATGCAGTTATTATCGCCAGAACTGTAATAATTATACTTAATGCTTTTATTATCATCAATATAACATGCATTATTACCCATATAATGCAGTTATTATCGCTAGAACTGTAATAATTATACTCATTACTTATACTATTAGCAATATAACGTGCATTATTACCGATATAATGCAGTTATTATCGCTAGAACTGTAATAATTATACTTATTACTTTTATTATCATCAATATAACATGCATTATTACCCATATAATGGAGGTATTATCGCTAGAACTGTAATAATTATACTTATTACTTATATTATTGTCAATATAACATGCATTATTACCCATATTATGCAGTTATTATCTCCAGAACCATAATAAATATACTTATTACTCCCAATATTATCAATATAACATGCATTATTACCCATATTATGCAGTTATTATTGCTAGAACTATAATAAATATACGTATTACTTTTATTATCATCAATATAACATGCACTATTACCCATATTATGCAGTTATTATCGATAGAACTGTAATAAATATACTTATTACTTTTACTATTATCAATATATCATGCACTATTAGCCATATTTTACTATTATTATCGCTAGAACTGTAATAATTATACTTATTACTTATATTATTAGCAATAAGACGTGCATTATTACCCATATAATGCAGTTATTATCGCTAGAACTGTAATAATTATACTTATTACTTATACTATTATCAATAAAACATGCACTATTACCCATATTATGCAGTTATTATCGCTAGAACTATAATAAATATACTTATTACTCCCAATATTATCAATATAACATGCATTATTACCCATATAATGCAGTTATTATCGCTAGAACTGTAATAATTATACTTATTACTTATATTATTATCAATATAACATGCATTATTACCCATATTATGCAGTTATTATCTCTAGAACCATAATAAATATACTTATTACTCCCAATATTATCAATATAACATGCATTATTACCCATATAATGCAGTTATTATCGCTAGAACTGTAATAATTATACTTATTACTTAGATTATTATCAATATAACATGCATTATTACCCATATTATGCAGTTATTATCGCTAGAACTATAATAAATATACGTATTACTTTTATTATCATCAATATAACATGCATTATTACCCATATTATGCAGTTATTATCGATAGAACAGTAATAAATATATTTATTACTTTTATTATTATCAATATAACATGCATTATTACCCATATAATGCAGTTATTATCTCTAGAACCATAATAAATATACTTATTACTCCCAATATTATCAATATAACATGCATTATTACCCATATAATGCAGTTATTATCTCCAGAACCATAATAAATATACTTATTACTCCCAATATTATCAATATAACATGCATTATTACCCATATAATGCAGTTATTATCGCTAGAACTGTAACAATTATACTTATTACTTATATTGTTAGCAATATAACGTGCATTATTACCCATATAATGCAGTTATTATCGCTAGAACTGTAATAATTATACTTATTACTTATATTATTATCAATATAACATGCATTATTACCCATATTATGCAGTTATTATTGCTAGAACTATAATAAATATACGTATTACTTTTATTATCATCAATATAACATGCACTATTACCCATATTATGCAGTTATTATCGATAGAACTGTAATAAATATACTTATTACTTTTACTATTATCAATATATCATGCACTATTAGCCATATTTTACTATTATTATCGCTAGAACTGTAATAATTATACTTATTACTTATATTATTAGCAATATAACGTGCATTATTACCCATATAATGCAGTTATTATCGCTAGAACTGTAATAATTATACTTATTACTTATACTATTATCAATATAACATGCACTATTACCCATATTATGCAGTTATTATCGCTAGAACTATAATAAATATACTTATTACTCCCAATATTATCAATATAACATGCATTATTACCCATATAATGCAGTTATTATCGCTAGAACTGTAATAATTGTACACATTACTTATATTATTAGCAATATAACGTGCATTATTACCCATATTATGCAGTTATTATCGCTAGAACTGTAATAATTATACCTATTACTTATATCATTATCAATATAACATGCATTATTACCCATATAATGGAGGTATTATCGCTAGAACTGTAATAATTATACTTATTACTTATACTATTAGCAATATAACGTGCATTATTACCCATATAATACAGTTATTATCGCCAGAACTGTAATAATTATACTTATTACTTATATTATTCTCAATATAACATGCATTATTACCCATATTATGCAGTTATTATCGCTAGAACTATAATAAATATACGTATTACTTTCATTATCATCAATATAACATGCATTATTACCCATATAATGCAGTTATTATCGCTAGAACTGTAATAATTATACTTATTACTTATATTGTTAGCAATATAACGTGCATTATTACCCATATAATGCAGTTATTATCGCTAGAACTGTAATAATTATACTTATTACTTATATTATTATCAATATAACATGCATTATTACCCATATTATGCAGTTATTATCGCTAGAACTATAATAAATATACTTATTACTCCCAAAATTATCAATGTAACATGCATTATTACCCATATAATGCAGTTATTATGGCTAGAACTGTAATAATTATACTTATTACTTATATTATTAGCAATATAACGTGCATTATTACCCATATAATGCAGTTATTATCGCTAGAACTGTAATAATTGTACTCATTACTTATATTATTAGCAATATAACGTGCATTATTACCCATATTATGAAGTTATTATCGCCAGAACTGTAATAATTATACTTAATGCTTTTATTATCATCAATATAACATGCATTATTACCCATATAATGCAGTTATTATCGCTAGAACTGTAATAATTATACTCATTACTTATACTATTAGCAATATAACGTGCATTGTTACCCATATAATGCAGTTATTATCGCCAGAACTGTAATAATTATACTTATTACTTATATTATTCTCAATATAACATGCATTATTACCCATATTATGCAGTTATTACCGCTAGAACTATAATAAATATACTTATTACTTTTACTATTATCAATATATCATGCACTATTAGCCATATTTTACTACTATTATCGCTAGAACTATAATAATTATACTTATCACTCCCGATATTATCAATATACCATGCCTTATTACGCATATAATGCAGTTATTATCGCTAGAACTGTAATAAATATACTTACTACTTTCATTATCATCAATATAACATGCATTATTACCCATATTAAGAAGTTATTATCGATAGAACTGTAATAATTATACTTATTACTTATATTATTATCAATATAACATGCATTATTACCCATATTAAGAAGTTATTATCGATAGAACGATAATAAATATACTTATTACCCATATAATGCAGTTATTATCGCTAGAACTGTAATAATTATACTTATTACTTATATTGTTAGCAATATAACGTGCATTATTACCCATATAATGCAGTTATTATCGCCAGAACTGTAATAATTATACTTAATGCTTTTATTATCATCAATATAACATGCATTATTACCCATATAATGCAGTTATTATCGCTAGAACTGAAATAATTATACTTATTACTTATATTGTTAGCAATATAACGTGCATTATTACCCATACAATGCAGTTATTATTGCTAGAACTGTAATAACTATACTTATTACTTATATTATTATCAATATAACATGCATTATTACCCATATTAAGAAGTTATTATCGATAGAACGATAATAAATATACTTATTACTTTTATTATTATCAATATAACATGCATTATTACCCATATAATGCAGTTATTATCGCTAGAACTGTAATAATTATACTTATTACTTATATTATTATCAATATAACATGCACTATTACCCATATTATGCAGTTATTATCGCCAGAACTGTAATAATTATACTTGTTACTTATATTATTCTCAATATAACATGCATTATTACCCATATTATGCAGTTATTATCGCAAGAACTATAATAAATATACGTATTACTTTCATTATCATCAATATAACATGCATTATTACCCATATAATGCAGTTATTATCGCTAGAACTGTAATAATTATACTTATTACTTATATTGTTAGCAATATAACGTGCATTATTACCCATATAATGCAGTTATTATCGCTAGAACTGTAATAATTATACTTATTACTTATATTATTATCAATATAACATGCATTATTACCCATATTATGCAGTTATTATCGCTAGAACTATAATAAATATACGTATTACTTTTATTATCATCAATATAACATGCATTATTACCCATATTATGCAGTTATTATCGATAGAACTGTAATAAATATACTTATTACTTTTATTATTATCAATATAACATGCACTATTTGCCATATTTTACTATTATTATCGCTAGAACTATAATAATTATACTTATTACTCTCGATATTATCAATATAGCATGCATTATTACCGATATAATGCAGTTATTATCGCTAGAACTGTAATAATTATACTTATTACTTATATTATTATCAATATAACATGCATTATTACCCATATTATGCAGTTATTATCGCCAGAACTGTAATAATTATACTTGTTACTTATATTATTCTCAATATAACATGCATTATTACCCATATTATGCAGTTATTATCGCAAGAACTACAATAAATATACGTATTACTTTCATTATCATCAATATAACATGCATTATTACCCATATAATGGAGGTATTATCGCTAGAACTGTAATAATTATACTTATTACTTATATTATTAGCAATATAACGTGCATTATTACCCATATAATGCAGTTATTATCGCTAGAACTGTAATAATTGTACTCATTACTTATATTATTAGCAATATAACGTGCATTATTACCCATATTATGCAGTTATTATCGCCAGAACTGTAATAATTATACTTAATACTTTTATTATCATCAATATAACATGCATTATTACCCATATAATGCAGTTATTATCGCTAGAACTGTAATAATTATACTCATTACTTATACTATTAGCAATATAACGTGCATTATTACCCATATAATGCAGTTATTATCGCCAGAACTGTAATAATTATACTTATTACTTATATTATTCTCAATATAACATGCATTATTACCCATATTATGCAGTTATTATCGCTAGAACTATAATAAATATACTTATTACTTTTACTCTTATCAATATATCATGCACTATTAGCCATATTTTACAATTATTATCGCTGGAACTATAATAATTATACTTATTACTCCCGATATTATCAATATACCATGCCTTATTACGCATATAATGCAGTTATTATCGCTAGAACTGTAATAAATATACTTACTACTTTCATTATCATCAATATAACATGCATTATTACCCATATTAAGAAGTTATTATCGATAGAACTGTAATAATTATACTTATTACTTATATTATTATCAATATAACATGCATTATTACCCATATTAAGAAGTTATTATCGATAGAACGATAATAAATATACTTATTACCCATATAATGCAGTTATTATCGCTAGAACTGTAATAGTTATACTTATTACTTATATTGTTAGCAATATAACGTGCATTATTACCCATATAATGCAGTTAGTATCGCTAGAACTGTAACAATTATCCTTATTACTTATATTATTATCAATATAACATGCATTATTACCCATATTATGCAGTTATTATCGCTAGAACTATAATAAATATACGTATTACTTTTATTATCATCAATATAACATGCATTATTACCCATATTATGCAGTTATTATCGATAGAACTGTAATAAATATACTTATTACTTTTATTATTATCAATATAACATGCACTATTTGCCATATTTTACTATTATTATCGCTAGAACTATAATAATTATACTTATTACTCCCGATATTATCAATATAGCATGCATTATTACCGATATAATGCAGTTATTATCGCTAGAACTGTAGTAATTATACTTATTACTCCCGATATTATCAATATAGCATGCATTATTACCGATATAATGCAGTTATTATCGCTAGAACTGTAATAATTATACTTATTACTTATATTATTATCAATATAACATGCATTATTACCCATATTATGCAGTTATTATCGCCAGAACTGTAATAAATATACGTATTACTTTCATTATCATCAATATAACATGCATTATTACCCATATAATGGAGGTATTACCGCTAGAACTGTAATAATTATACTTACTACTTATATTATTATCAATATAACATGCATTATTACCCATATTATGCAGTTATTATCTCCAGAACCATAATAAATATACTTATTACTCCCAATATTATCAATATAACATGCATTATTACCCATATTATGCAGTTATTATCTCCAGAACCATAATAAATATACTTATTACTCCCAATATTATCAATATAACATGCATTATTACCCATATAATGCAGTTATTATCGCCAGAACTGTAATAATTATACTTAATGCTTTTATTATCATCAATATAACATGCATTATTACCCATATAATGCAGTTATTATCGCTAGAACTGTAATAATTATACTCATTACTTATACTATTAGCAATATAACGTGCATTATTACCGATATAATGCAGTTATTATCGCTAGAACTGTAATAATTATACTTATTACTTTTATTATCATCAATATAACATGCATTATTACCCATATAATGGAGGTATTATCGCTAGAACTGTAATAATTATACTTATTACTTATATTATTGTCAATATAACATGCATTATTACCCATATTATGCAGTTATTATCTCCAGAACCATAATAAATATACTTATTACTCCCAATATTATCAATATAACATGCATTATTACCCATATAATGCAGTTATTATCGCTAGAACTGTAACAATTATACTTATTACTTATATTGTTAGCAATATAACGTGCATTATTACCCATATAATGCAGTTATTATCGCTAGAACTGTAATAATTATACTTATTACTTATATTATTATCAATATAACATGCATTATTACCCATATTATGCAGTTATTATTGCTAGAACTATAATAAATATACGTATTACTTTTATTATCATCAATATAACATGCACTATTACCCATATTATGCAGTTATTATCGATAGAACTGTAATAAATATACTTATTACTTTTACTATTATCAATATATCATGCACTATTAGCCATATTTTACTATTATTATCGCTAGAACTGTAATAATTATACTTATTACTTATATTATTAGCAATAAGACGTGCATTATTACCCATATAATGCAGTTATTATCGCTAGAACTGTAATAATTATACTTATTACTTATACTATTATCAATAAAACATGCACTATTACCCATATTATGCAGTTATTATCGCTAGAACTATAATAAATATACTTATTACTCCCAATATTATCAATATAACATGCATTATTACCCATATAATGCAGTTATTATCGCTAGAACTGTAATAATTATACTTATTACTTATATTATTATCAATATAACATGCATTATTACCCATATTATGCAGTTATTATCTCTAGAACCATAATAAATATACTTATTACTCCCAATATTATCAATATAACATGCATTATTACCCATATAATGCAGTTATTATCGCTAGAACTGTAATAATTATACTTATTACTTAGATTATTATCAATATAACATGCATTATTACCCATATTATGCAGTTATTATCGCTAGAACTATAATAAATATACGTATTACTTTTATTATCATCAATATAACATGCATTATTACCCATATTATGCAGTTATTATCGATAGAACAGTAATAAATATATTTATTACTTTTATTATTATCAATATAACATGCATTATTACCCATATAATGCAGTTATTATCTCTAGAACCATAATAAATATACTTATTACTCCCAATATTATCAATATAACATGCATTATTACCCATATAATGCAGTTATTATCTCCAGAACCATAATAAATATACTTATTACTCCCAATATTATCAATATAACATGCATTATTACCCATATAATGCAGTTATTATCGCTAGAACTGTAACAATTATACTTATTACTTATATTGTTAGCAATATAACGTGCATTATTACCCATATAATGCAGTTATTATCGCTAGAACTGTAATAATTATACTTATTACTTATATTATTATCAATATAACATGCATTATTACCCATATTATGCAGTTATTATTGCTAGAACTATAATAAATATACGTATTACTTTTATTATCATCAATATAACATGCACTATTACCCATATTATGCAGTTATTATCGATAGAACTGTAATAAATATACTTATTACTTTTACTATTATCAATATATCATGCACTATTAGCCATATTTTACTATTATTATCGCTAGAACTGTAATAATTATACTTATTACTTATATTATTAGCAATATAACGTGCATTATTACCCATATAATGCAGTTATTATCGCTAGAACTGTAATAATTATACTTATTACTTATACTATTATCAATATAACATGCACTATTACCCATATTATGCAGTTATTATCGCTAGAACTATAATAAATATACTTATTACTCCCAATATTATCAATATAACATGCATTATTACCCATATAATGCAGTTATTATCGCTAGAACTGTAATAATTGTACACATTACTTATATTATTAGCAATATAACGTGCATTATTACCCATATTATGCAGTTATTATCGCTAGAACTGTAATAATTATACCTATTACTTATATCATTATCAATATAACATGCATTATTACCCATATAATGGAGGTATTATCGCTAGAACTGTAATAATTATACTTATTACTTATACTATTAGCAATATAACGTGCATTATTACCCATATAATACAGTTATTATCGCCAGAACTGTAATAATTATACTTATTACTTATATTATTCTCAATATAACATGCATTATTACCCATATTATGCAGTTATTATCGCTAGAACTATAATAAATATACGTATTACTTTCATTATCATCAATATAACATGCATTATTACCCATATAATGCAGTTATTATCGCTAGAACTGTAATAATTATACTTATTACTTATATTGTTAGCAATATAACGTGCATTATTACCCATATAATGCAGTTATTATCGCTAGAACTGTAATAATTATACTTATTACTTATATTATTATCAATATAACATGCATTATTACCCATATTATGCAGTTATTATCGCTAGAACTATAATAAATATACTTATTACTCCCAAAATTATCAATGTAACATGCATTATTACCCATATAATGCAGTTATTATGGCTAGAACTGTAATAATTATACTTATTACTTATATTATTAGCAATATAACGTGCATTATTACCCATATAATGCAGTTATTATCGCTAGAACTGTAATAATTGTACTCATTACTTATATTATTAGCAATATAACGTGCATTATTACCCATATTATGAAGTTATTATCGCCAGAACTGTAATAATTATACTTAATGCTTTTATTATCATCAATATAACATGCATTATTACCCATATAATGCAGTTATTATCGCTAGAACTGTAATAATTATACTCATTACTTATACTATTAGCAATATAACGTGCATTATTACCCATATAATGCAGTTATTATCGCCAGAACTGTAATAATTATACTTATTACTTATATTATTCTCAATATAACATGCATTATTACCCATATTATGCAGTTATTATCGCTAGAACTATAATAAATATACTTATTACTTTTACTATTATCAATATATCATGCACTATTAGCCATATTTTACTACTATTATCGCTAGAACTATAATAATTATACTTATCACTCCCGATATTATCAATATACCATGCCTTATTACGCATATAATGCAGTTATTATCGCTAGAACTGTAATAAATATACTTACTACTTTCATTATCATCAATATAACATGCATTATTACCCATATTAAGAAGTTATTATCGATAGAACTGTAATAATTATACTTATTACTTATATTATTATCAATATAACATGCATTTTTACCCATATTAAGAAGTTATTATCGATAGAACGATAATAAATATACTTATTACCCATATAATGCAGTTATTATCGCTAGAACTGTAATAATTATACTTATTACTTATATTGTTAGCAATATAACGTGCATTATTACCCATATAATGCAGTTATTATCGCCAGAACTGTAATAATTATACTTAATGCTTTTATTATCATCAATATAACATGCATTATTACCCATATAATGCAGTTATTATCGCTAGAACTGTAATAATTATACTCATTACTTATACTATTAGCAATATAACGTGCATTATTACCGATATAATGCAGTTATTATCGCTAGAACTGTAATAATTATACTTATTACTTTTATTATCATCAATATAACATGCATTATTACCCATATAATGGAGGTATTATCGCTAGAACTGTAATAATTATACTTATTACTTATATTATTGTCAATATAACATGCATTATTACCCATATTATGCAGTTATTATCTCCAGAACCATAATAAATATACTTATTACTCCCAATATTATCAATATAACATGCATTATTACCCATATAATGCAGTTATTATCGCTAGAACTGTAACAATTATACTTATTACTTATATTGTTAGCAATATAACGTGCATTATTACCCATATAATGCAGTTATTATCGCTAGAACTGTAATAATTATACTTATTACTTATATTATTATCAATATAACATGCATTATTACCCATATTATGCAGTTATTATTGCTAGAACTATAATAAATATACGTATTACTTTTATTATCATCAATATAACATGCACTATTACCCATATTATTCAGTTATTATCGATAGAACTGTAATAAATATACTTATTACTTTTACTATTATCAATATATCATGCACTATTAGCCATATTTTACTATTATTATCGCTAGAACTGTAATAATTATACTTATTACTTATATTATTAGCAATAAGACGTGCATTATTACCCATATAATGCAGTTATTATCGCTAGAACTGTATTAATTATACTTATTACTTATACTATTATCAATAAAACATGCACTATTACCCATATTATGCAGTTATTATCGCTAGAACTATAATAAATATACTTATTACTCCCAATATTATCAATATAACATGCATTATTACCCATATAATGCAGTTATTATCGCTAGAACTGTAATAATTATACTCATTACTTATACTATTAGCAATATAACGTGCATTATTACCGATATAATGCAGTTATTATCGCTAGAACTGTAATAATTATACTTATTACTTTTATTATCATCAATATAACATGCATTATTACCCATATAATGGAGGTATTATCGCTAGAACTGTAATAATTATACTTATTACTTATATTATTGTCAATATAACATGCATTATTACCCATATTATGCAGTTATTATCTCCAGAACCATAATAAATATACTTATTACTCCCAATATTATCAATATAACATGCATTATTACCCATATAATGCAGTTATTATCGCTAGAACTGTAACAATTATACTTATTACTTATATTGTTAGCAATATAACGTGCATTATTACCCATATAATGCAGTTATTATCGCTAGAACTGTAATAATTATACTTATTACTTATATTATTATCAATATAACATGCATTATTACCCATATTATGCAGTTATTATTGCTAGAACTATAATAAATATACGTATTACTTTTATTATCATCAATATAACATGCACTATTACCCATATTATTCAGTTATTATCGATAGAACTGTAATAAATATACTTATTACTTTTACTATTATCAATATATCATGCACTATTAGCCATATTTTACTATTATTATCGCTAGAACTGTAATAATTATACTTATTACTTATATTATTAGCAATAAGACGTGCATTATTACCCATATAATGCAGTTATTATCGCTAGAACTGTAATAATTATACTTATTACTTATACTATTATCAATAAAACATGCACTATTACCCATATTATGTAGTTATTATCGCTAGAACTATAATAAATATACTTATTACTCCCAATATTATCAATATAACATGCATTATTACCCATATAATGCAGTTATTATCGCTAGAACTGTAATAATTATACTTATTACTTATATTATTATCAATATAACATGCATTATTACCCATATTATGCAGTTATTATCTCTAGAACCATAATAAATATACTTATTACTCCCAATATTATCAATATAACATGCATTATTACCCATATAATGCAGTTATTATCGCTAGAACTGTAATAATTATACTTATTACTTAGATTATTATCAATATAACATGCATTATTACCCATATTATGCAGTTATTATCGCTAGAACTATAATAAATATACGTATTACTTTTATTATCATCAATATAACATGCATTATTACCCATATTATGCAGTTATTATCGATAGAACAGTAATAAATATATTTATTACTTTTATTATTATCAATATAACATGCATTATTACCCATATAATGCAGTTATTATCTCTAGAACCATAATAAATATACTTATTACTCCCAATATTATCAATATAACATGCATTATTACCCATATAATGCAGTTATTATCGCTAGAACTGAAATAATTATACTTATTACTTATATTGTTAGCAATATAACGTGCATTATTACCCATACAATGCAGTTATTATCGCTAGAACTGTAATAATTATACTTATTACTTATATTATTATCAATATAACATGCACTATTACCCATATTATGCAGTTATTATCGCCAGAACTGTAATAATTATACTTGTTACTTATATTATTCTCAATATAACATGCATTATTACCCATATTATGCAGTTATTATCGCAAGAACTATAATAAATATACGTATTACTTTCATTATCATCAATATAACATGCATTATTACCCATATAATGCAGTTATTATCGCTAGAACTGTAATAATTATACTTATTACTTACATTGTTAGCAATATAACGTGCATTATTACCCATATAATGCAGTTATTATCGCTAGAACTGTAATAATTATACTTATTACTTATATTATTATCAATATAACATGCATTATTACCCATATTATGCAGTTATTATCGCTAGAACTATAATAAATATACGTATTACTTTTATTATCATCAATATAACATGCATTATTACCCATATTATGCAGTTATTATCGATAGAACTGTAATAAATATACTTATTACTTTTATTATTATCAATATAACATGCACTATTTGCCATATTTTACTATTATTATCGCTAGAACTATAATAATTATACTTATTACTCCCGATATTATCAATATAGCATGCATTATTACCGATATAATGCAGTTATTATCGCTAGAACTGTAATAATTATACTTATTACTTATATTATTATCAATATAACATGCATTATTACCCATATTATGCAGTTATTATCGCCAGAACTGTAATAATTATACTTGTTACTTATATTATTCTCAATATAACATGAATTATTACCCATATTATGCAGTTATTATCGCAAGAACTACAATAAATATACGTATTACTTTCATTATCATCAATATAACATGCATTATTACCCATATAATGGAGGTATTATCGCTAGAACTGTAATAATTATACTTATTACTTATATTATTATCAATATAACATGCACTATTACCCATATTATGCAGTTATTATCGCTAGAACTATAATAAATATACTTATTACTCCCAATATTATCAATATAACATGCATTATTACCCATATAATGCAGTTATTATCGCTAGAACTGTAATAATTGTACACATTACTTATATTATTAGCAATATAACGTGCATTATTACCCATATTATGCAGTTATTATCGCTAGAACTGTAATAATTATACCTATTACTTATATCATTATCAATATAACATGCATTATTACCCATATTATGCAGTTATTATCGCTAGAACTATAATAAATATACTTATTACTCCCAAAATTATCAATGTAACATGCATTATTACCCATATAATGCAGTTATTATGGCTAGAACTGTAATAATTATACTTATTACTTATATTATTAGCAATATAACGTGCATTATTACCCATATAATGCAGTTATTATCGCTAGAACTGTAATAATTGTACTCATTACTTATATTATTAGCAATATAACGTGCATTATTACCCATATTATGAAGTTATTATCGCCAGAACTGTAATAATTATACTTAATGCTTTTATTATCATCAATATAACATGCATTATTACCCATATAATGCAGTTATTATCGCTAGAACTGTAATAATTATACTCATTACTTATACTATTAGCAATATAACGTGCATTATTACCCATATAATGCAGTTATTATCGCCAGAACTGTAATAATTATACTTATTACTTATATTATTCTCAATATAACATGCATTATTACCCATATTATGCAGTTATTATCGCTAGAACTATAATAAATATACTTATTACTTTTACTATTATCAATATATCATGCACTATTAGCCATATTTTACTACTATTATCGCTAGAACTATAATAATTATACTTATCACTCCCGATATTATCAATATACCATGCCTTATTACGCATATAATGCAGTTATTATCGCTAGAACTGTAATAAATATACTTACTACTTTCATTATCATCAATATAACATGCATTATTACCCATATTAAGAAGTTATTATCGATAGAACTGTAATAATTATACTTATTACTTATATTATTATCAATATAACATGCATTATTACCCATATTAAGAAGTTATTATCGATAGAACGATAATAAATATACTTATTACCCATATAATGCAGTTATTATCGCTAGAACTGTAATAATTATACTTATTACTTATATTGTTAGCAATATAACGTGCATTATTACCCATATAATGCAGTTATTATCGCCAGAACTGTAATAATTATACTTAATGCTTTTATTATCATCAATATAACATGCATTATTACCCATATAATGCAGTTATTATCGCTAGAACTGTAATAATTATACTCATTACTTATACTATTAGCAATATAACGTGCATTATTACCGATATAATGCAGTTATTATCGCTAGAACTGTAATAATTATACTTATTACTTTTATTATCATCAATATAACATGCATTATTACCCATATAATGGAGGTATTATCGCTAGAACTGTAATAATTATACTTATTACTTATATTATTGTCAATATAACATGCATTATTACCCATATTATGCAGTTATTATCTCCAGAACCATAATAAATATACTTATTACTCCCAATATTATCAATATAACATGCATTATTACCCATATAATGCAGTTATTATCGCTAGAACTGTAACAATTATACTTATTACTTATATTGTTAGCAATATAACGTGCATTATTACCCATATAATGCAGTTATTATCGCTAGAACTGTAATAATTATACTTATTACTTATATTATTATCAATATAACATGCATTATTACCCATATTATGCAGTTATTATTGCTAGAACTATAATAAATATACGTATTACTTTTATTATCATCAATATAACATGCACTATTACCCATATTATTCAGTTATTATCGATAGAACTGTAATAAATATACTTATTACTTTTACTATTATCAATATATCATGCACTATTAGCCATATTTTACTATTATTATCGCTAGAACTGTAATAATTATACTTATTACTTATATTATTAGCAATAAGACGTGCATTATTACCCATATAATGCAGTTATTATCGCTAGAACTGTAATAATTATACTTATTACTTATACTATTATCAATAAAACATGCACTATTACCCATATTATGCAGTTATTATCGCTAGAACTATAATAAATATACTTATTACTCCCAATATTATCAATATAACATGCATTATTACCCATATAATGCAGTTATTATCGCTAGAACTGTAATAATTATACTCATTACTTATACTATTAGCAATATAACGTGCATTATTACCGATATAATGCAGTTATTATCGCTAGAACTGTAATAATTATACTTATTACTTTTATTATCATCAATATAACATGCATTATTACCCATATAATGGAGGTATTATCGCTAGAACTGTAATAATTATACTTATTACTTATATTATTGTCAATATAACATGCATTATTACCCATATTATGCAGTTATTATCTCCAGAACCATAATAAATATACTTATTACTCCCAATATTATCAATATAACATGCATTATTACCCATATAATGCAGTTATTATCGCTAGAACTGTAACAATTATACTTATTACTTATATTGTTAGCAATATAACGTGCATTATTACCCATATAATGCAGTTATTATCGCTAGAACTGTAATAATTATACTTATTACTTATATTATTATCAATATAACATGCATTATTACCCATATTATGCAGTTATTATTGCTAGAACTATAATAAATATACGTATTACTTTTATTATCATCAATATAACATGCACTATTACCCATATTATTCAGTTATTATCGATAGAACTGTAATAAATATACTTATTACTTTTACTATTATCAATATATCATGCACTATTAGCCATATTTTACTATTATTATCGCTAGAACTGTAATAATTATACTTATTACTTATATTATTAGCAATAAGACGTGCATTATTACCCATATAATGCAGTTATTATCGCTAGAACTGTAATAATTATACTTATTACTTATACTATTATCAATAAAACATGCACTATTACCCATATTATGTAGTTATTATCGCTAGAACTATAATAAATATACTTATTACTCCCAATATTATCAATATAACATGCATTATTACCCATATAATGCAGTTATTATCGCTAGAACTGTAATAATTATACTTATTACTTATATTATTATCAATATAACATGCATTATTACCCATATTATGCAGTTATTATCTCTAGAACCATAATAAATATACTTATTACTCCCAATATTATCAATATAACATGCATTATTACCCATATAATGCAGTTATTATCGCTAGAACTGTAATAATTATACTTATTACTTAGATTATTATCAATATAACATGCATTATTACCCATATTATGCAGTTATTATCGCTAGAACTATAATAAATATACGTATTACTTTTATTATCATCAATATAACATGCATTATTACCCATATTATGCAGTTATTATCGATAGAACAGTAATAAATATATTTATTACTTTTATTATTATCAATATAACATGCATTATTACCCATATAATGCAGTTATTATCTCTAGAACCATAATAAATATACTTATTACTCCCAATATTATCAATATAACATGCATTATTACCCATATAATGCAGTTATTATCGCTAGAACTGAAATAATTATACTTATTACTTATATTGTTAGCAATATAACGTGCATTATTACCCATACAATGCAGTTATTATCGCTAGAACTGTAATAATTATACTTATTACTTATATTATTATCAATATAACATGCACTATTACCCATATTATGCAGTTATTATCGCCAGAACTGTAATAATTATACTTGTTACTTATATTATTCTCAATATAACATGCATTATTACCCATATTATGCAGTTATTATCGCAAGAACTATAATAAATATACGTATTACTTTCATTATCATCAATATAACATGCATTATTACCCATATAATGCAGTTATTATCGCTAGAACTGTAATAATTATACTTATTACTTATATTGTTAGCAATATAACGTGCATTATTACCCATATAATGCAGTTATTATCGCTAGAACTGTAATAATTATACTTATTACTTATATTATTATCAATATAACATGCATTATTACCCATATTATGCAGTTATTATTGCTAGAACTATAATAAATATACGTATTACTTTTATTATCATCAATATAACATGCACTATTACCCATATTATGCAGTTATTATCGATAGAACTGTAATAAATATACTTATTACTTTTACTATTATCAATATATCATGCACTATTAGCCATATTTTACTATTATTATCGCTAGAACTGTAATAATTATACTTATTACTTATATTATTAGCAATATAACGTGCATTATTACCCATATAATGCAGTTATTATCGCTAGAACTATAATAAATATACTTATTACTCCCAATATTATCAATATAACATGCATTATTACCCATATAATGCAGTTATTATCGCTAGAAATGTAATAATTATACTTATTACTTATATTATTATCAATATAACATGCATTATTACCCATATTATGCAGTTATTATCTCTAGAACCATAATAAATATACTTATTACTCCCAATATTATCAATATAACATGCATTATTACCCATATAATGCAGTTATTATCGCTAGAACTGTAATAATTATACTTATTACTTAGATTATTATCAATATAACATGCATTATTACCCATATTATGCAGTTATTATCGCTAGAACTATAATAAATATACGTATTACTTTTATTATCATCAATATAACATGCATTATTACCCATATTATGCAGTTATTATCGATAGAACAGTAATAAATATATTTATTACTTTTATTATTATCAATATAACATGCATTATTACCCATATAATGCAGTTATTATCTCTAGAACCATAATAAATATACTTATTACTCCCAATATTATCAATATAACATGCATTATTACCCATATAATGCAGTTATTATCGCTAGAACTGAAATAATTATACTTATTACTTATATTGTTAGCAATATAACGTGCATTATTACCCATATAATGCAGTTATTATCGCTAGAACTGTAATAATTATACTTATTACTTATATTATTATCAATATAACATGCATTATTACCCATATTATGCAGTTATTATCGCTAGAACTATAATAAATATACGTATTACTTTTATTATCATCAATATAACATGCATTATTACCCATATTATGCAGTTATTATCGATAGAACTGTAATAAATATACTTATTACTTTTATTATTATCAATATAACATGCACTATTTGCCATATTTTACTATTATTATCGCTAGAACTATAATAATTATACTTATTACTCCCGATATTATCAATATAGCATGCATTATTACCGATATAATGCAGTTATTATCGCTAGAACTGTAATAATTATACTTATTACTTATATTATTATCAATATAACATGCATTATTTCCCATATTATGCAGTTATTATCGCCAGAACTGTAATAATTATACTTGTTACTTATATTATTCTCAATATAACATGCATTATTACCCATATTATGCAGTTATTATCGCAAGAACTACAATAAATATACGTATTACTTTCATTATCATCAATATAACATGCATTATTACCCATATAATGGAGGTATTATCGCTAGAACTGTAATAATTATACTTATTACTTATATTATTATCAATATAACATGCATTATTACCCATATTATGCAGTTATTATCTCCAGAACCATAATAAATATACTTATTACTCCCAATATTATCAATATAACATGCATTATTACCCATATAATGCAGTTATTATCGCTAGAACTGTAACAATTATACTTATTACTTATATTGTTAGCAATATAACGTGCATTATTACCCATATAATGCAGTTATTATCGCTAGAACTGTAATAATTATACTTATTACTTATATTATTATCAATATAACATGCATTATTACCCATATTATGCAGTTATTATTGCTAGAACTATAATAAATATACGTATTACTTTTATTATCATCAATATAACATGCACTATTACCCATATTATTCAGTTATTATCGATAGAACTGTAATAAATATACTTATTACTTTTACTATTATCAATATATCATGCACTATTAGCCATATTTTACTATTATTATCGCTAGAACTGTAATAATTATACTTATTACTTATATTATTAGCAATATAACGTGCATTATTACCCATATAATGCAGTTATTATCGCTAGAACTGTAATAATTATACTTATTACTTATACTATTATCAATATAACATGCACTATTACCCATATTATGCAGTTATTATCGCTAGAACTATAATAAATATACTTATTACTCCCAATATTATCAATATAACATGCATTATTACCCATATAATGCAGTTATTATCGCTAGAACTGTAATAATTATACTTATTACTTATATTATTATCAATATAACATGCATTATTACCCATATTATGCGGTTATTATCTCTAGAACCATAATAAATATACTTATTACTCCGAATATTATCAATATAACATGCATTATTACCCATATAATGCAGTTATTATCGCTAGAACTGTAATAATTATACTTATTACTTAGATTATTATCAATATAACATGCATTATTACCCATATTATGCAGTTATTATCGCTAGAACTATAATAAATATACGTATTACTTTTATTATCATCAATATAACATGCATTATTACCCATATTATGTAGTTATTATCGATTGAACAGTAATAAATATATTTATTACTTTTATTATTATCAATATAACATGCATTATTACCCATATAATGCAGTTATTATCTCTAGAACCATAATAAATATACTTATTACTCCCAATATTATCAATATAACATGCATTATTACCCATATAATGCAGTTATTATCGCTAGAACTGAAATAATTATACTTATTACTTATATTGTTAGCAATATAACGTGCATTATTACCCATACAATGCAGTTATTATCGCTAGAACTGTAATAATTATACTTATTACTTATATTATTATCAATATAACATGCATTATTACCCATATTAAGAAGTTATTATCGATAGAACGATAATAAATATACTTATTACTTTTATTATTATCAATATAACATGCATTATTACCCATATAATGCAGTTATTATCGCTAGAACTGTAATAATTATACTTATTACTTATATTGTTAGCAATATAACGTGCATTATTACCCATATAATGCAGTTATTATCGCTAGAACTGTAATAATTATACTAATTACTTATATTATTATCAATATAACATGCGCTATTACCCATAGTATGCAGTTATTATCGCCAGAACTGTAATAATTATACTTGTTACTTATATTATTCTCAATATAACATGCATTATTACCCATATTATGCAGTTATTATCGCAAGAACTATAATAAATATACGTATTACTTTCATTATCATCAATATAACATGCATTATTACCCATATAATGCAGTTATTATCGCTAGAACTGTAATAATTATACTTATTACTTATATTGTTAGCAATATAACGTGCATTATTACCCATATAATGCAGTTATTATCGCTAGAACTGTAATAATTATACTTATTACTTATACTATTATCAATATAACATGCACTATTACCCATATTATGCAGTTATTATCGCTAGAACTATAATAAATATACTTATTACTCCCAATATTATCAATATAACATGCATTATCACCCATATAATGCAGTTATTATCGCTAGAACTGTAATAATTATACTTATTACTTATATTGTTAGCAATATAACGTGCATTATTACCCATATAATGCAGTTATTATCGCTAGAACTGTAATAATTATACTAATTACTTATATTATTATCAATATAACATGCACTATTACCCATATTATGCAGTTATTATCGCCAGAACTGTAATAATTATACTTGTTACTTATATTATTCTCAATATAACATGCATTATTACCCATATTATGCAGTTATTATCGCAAGAACTATAATAAATATACGTATTACTTTCATTATCATCAATATAACATGCATTATTACCCATATAATGCAGTTATTATCGCTAGAACTGTAATAATTATACTTATTACTTATATTGTTAGCAATATAACGTGCATTATTACCCATATAATGCAGTTATTATCGCTAGAACTGTAATAATTATACTTATTACTTATATTATTATCAATATAACATGCATTATTACCCATATTATGCAGTTATTATCGCTAGAACTATAATAAATATACGTATTACTTTTATTATCATCAATATAACATGCATTATTACCCATATTATGCAGTTATTATCGATAGAACTGTAATAAATATACTTATTACTTTTATTATTATCAATATAACATGCACTATTTGCCATATTTTACTATTATTATCGCTAGAACTATAATAATTATACTTATTACTCCCGATATTATCAATATAACATGCATTATTACCCATATAATGGAGGTATTATCGCTAGAACTGTAATAATTATACTTATTACTTATATTATTATCAATATAACATGCATTATTACCCATATTATGCAGTTATTATCTCCAGAACCATAATAAATATACTTATTACTCCCAATATTATCAATATAACATGCATTATTACCCATATAATGCAGTTATTATCGCTAGAACTGTAACAATTATACTTATTACTTATATTGTTAGCAATATAACGTGCATTATTACCCATATAATGCAGTTATTATCGCTAGAACTGTAATAATTATACTTATTACTTATATTATTATCAATATAACATGCATTATTACCCATATTATGCAGTTATTATTGCTAGAACTATAATAAATATACGTATTACTTTTATTATCATCAATATAACATGCACTATTACCCATATTATGCAGTTATTATCGATAGAACTGTAATAAATATACTTATTACTTTTACTATTATCAATATATCATGCACTATTAGCCATATTTTACTATTATTATCGCTAGAACTGTAATAATTATACTTATTACTTATATTATTAGCAATATAACGTGCATTATTACCCATATAATGCAGTTATTATCGCTAGAACTGTAATAATTATACTTATTACTTATACTATTATCAATATAACATGCACTATTACCCATATTATGCAGTTATTATCGCTAGAACTATAATAAATATACTTATTACTCCCAATATTATCAATATAACATGCATTATTACCCATATAATGCAGTTATTATCGCTAGAACTGTAATAATTATACTTATTACTTATATTATTATCAATATAACATGCATTATTACCCATATTATGCAGTTATTATCTCTAGAACCATAATAAATATACTTATTACTCCGAATATTATCAATATAACATGCATTATTACCCATATAATGCAGTTATTATCGCTAGAACTGTAATAATTATACTTATTACTTAGATTATTATCAATATAACATGCATTATTACCCATATTATGCAGTTATTATCGCTAGAACTATAATAAATATACGTATTACTTTTATTATCATCAATATAACATGCATTATTACCCATATTATGTAGTTATTATCGATAGAACAGTAATAAATATATTTATTACTTTTATTATTATCAATATAACATGCATTATTACCCATATAATGCAGTTATTATCTCTAGAACCATAATAAATATACTTATTACTCCCAATATTATCAATATAACATGCATTATTACCCATATAATGCAGTTATTATCGCTAGAACTGAAATAATTATACTTATTACTTATATTGTTAGCAATATAACGTGCATTATTACCCATACAATGCAGTTATTATCGCTAGAACTGTAATAATTATACTTATTACTTATATTATTATCAATATAACATGCATTATTACCCATATTAAGAAGTTATTATCGATAGAACGATAATAAATATACTTATTACTTTTATTATTATCAATATAACATGCATTATTACCCATATAATGCAGTTATTATCGCTAGAACTGTAATAATTATACTTATTACTTATATTGTTAGCAATATAACGTGCATTATTACCCATATAATGCAGTTATTATCGCTAGAACTGTAATAATTATACTTATTACTTATATTATTATCAATATAACATGCATTATTACCCATATTATGCAGTTATTATCTCTAGAACCATAATAAATATACTTATTACTCCGAATATTATCAATATAACATGCATTATTACCCATATAATGCAGTTATTATCGCTAGAACTGTAATAATTGTACTCATTACTTATATTATTAGCAATATAACGTGCATTATTACCCATATTATGCAGTTATTATCGCCAGAACTGTAATAATTATACTTAATACTTTTATTATCATCAATATAACATGCATTATTACCCATATAATGCAGTTATTATCGCTAGAACTGTAATAATTATACTCATTACTTATACTATTAGCAATATAACGTGCATTATTACCCATATAATGCAGTTATTATCGCTAGAACTGTAATAATTATACTTATTACTTATATTGTTAGCAATATAACGTGCATTATTACCCATATTATGCAGTTATTATCGCTAGAACTATAATAAATATACTTATTACTTTTACTATTATCAATATATCATGCACTATTAGCCATATTTTACAATTATTATCGCTGGAACTATAATAATTATACTTATTACTCCCGATATTATCAATATACCATGCCTTATTACGCATATAATGCAGTTATTATCGCTAGAACTGTAATAAATATACTTACTACTTTCATTATCATCAATATAACATGCATTATTACCCATATTAAGAAGTTATTATCGATAGAACGATAATAAATATACTTATTACCCATATAATGCAGTTATTATCGCTAGAACTGTAATAGTTATACTTATTACTTATATTGTTAGCAATATAACGTGCATTATTACCCATATAATGCAGTTAGTATCGCTAGAACTGTAACAATTATCCTTATTACTTATATTATTATCAATATAACATGCATTATTACCCATATTATGCAGTTATTATCGCTAGAACTATAATAAATATACGTATTACTTTTATTATCATCAATATAACATGCATTATTACCCATATTATGCTGTTATTATCGATAGAACTGTAATAAATATACTTATTACTTTTATTATTATCAATATAACATGCACTATTTGCCATATTTTACTATTATTACCGCTAGAACTATAATAATTATACTTATTACTCCCGATATTATCAATATAGCATGCATTATTACCGATATAATGCAGTTATTATCGCTAGAACTGTAATAATTATACTTATTACTCCCGATATTATCAATATAGCATGCATTATTACCGATATAATGCAGTTATTATCGCTAGAACTGTAATAATTATACTTATTACTTATATTATTATCAATATAACATGCATTATTACCCATATTATGCAGTTATTATCGCCAGAACTGTAATAAATATACGTATTACTTTCATTATCATCAATATAACATGCATTATTACCCATATAATGGAGGTATTACCGCTAGAACTGTAATAATTATACTTACTACTTATATTATTATCAATATAACATGCATTATTACCCATATTATGCAGTTATTATCTCCAGAACCATAATAAATATACTTATTACTCCCAATATTATCAATATAACATGCATTATTACCCATATAATGCAGTTATTATCGCTAGAACTGTAATAATTGTACACATTACTTATATTATTAGCAATATAACGTGCATTATTACCCATATTATGCAGTTATTATCGCTAGAACTGTAATAATTATACCTATTACTTATATCATTATCAATATAACATGCATTATTACCCATATAATGGAGGTATTATCGCTAGAACTGTAATAATTATACTTATTACTTATACTATTAGCAATATAACGTGCATTATTACCCATATAATACAGTTATTATCGCCAGAACTGTAATAATTAGACTTATTACTTATATTATTCTCAATATAACATGCATTATTACCCATATAATGCAGTTATTATGGCTAGAACTGTAATAATTATACTTATTACTTATATTATTAGCAATATAACGTGCATTATTACCCATATAATGCAGTTATTATCGCTAGAACTGTAATAATTGTACTCATTACTTATATTATTAGCAATATAACGTGCATTATTACCCATATTATGAAGTTATTATCGCCAGAACTGTAATAATTATACTTAATGCTTTTATTATCATCAATATAACATGCATTATTACCCATATAATGCAGTTATTATCGCTAGAACTGTAATAATTATACTCATTACTTATACTATTAGCAATATAACGTGCATTATTACCCATATAATGCAGTTATTATCGCCAGAACTGTAATAATTATACTTATTACTTATATTATTCTCAATATAACATGCATTATTACCCATATTATGCAGTTATTATCGCTAGAACTATAATAAATATACTTATTACTTTTACTATTATCAATATATCATGCACTATTAGCCATATTTTACTACTATTATCGCTAGAACTATAATAATTATACTTATCACTCCCGATATTATCAATATACCATGCCTTATTACGCATATAATGCAGTTATTATCGCTAGAACTGTAATAAATATACTTACTACTTTCATTATCATCAATATAACATGCATTATTACCCATATTAAGAAGTTATTATCGATAGAACTGTAATAATTATACTTATTACTTATATTATTATCAATATAACATGCATTATTACCCATATTAAGAAGTTATTATCGATAGAACGATAATAAATATACTTATTACCCATATAATGCAGTTATTATCGCTAGAACTGTAATAATTATACTTATTACTTATATTGTTAGCAATATAACGTGCATTATTACCCATATAATGCAGTTATTATCGCCAGAACTGTAATAATTATACTTAATGCTTTTATTATCATCAATATAACATGCATTATTACCCATATAATGCAGTTATTATCGCTAGAACTGTAATAATTATACTCATTACTTATACTATTAGCAATATAACGTGCATTATTACCGATATAATGCAGTTATTATCGCTAGAACTGTAATAATTATACTTATTACTTTTATTATCATCAATATAACATGCATTATTACCCATATAATGGAGGTATTATCGCTAGAACTGTAATAATTATACTTATTACTTATATTATTGTCAATATAACATGCATTATTACCCATATTATGCAGTTATTATCTCCAGAACCATAATAAATATACTTATTACTCCCAATATTATCAATATAACATGCATTATTACCCATATAATGCAGTTATTATCGCTAGAACTGTAACAATTATACTTATTACTTATATTGTTAGCAATATAACGTGCATTATTACCCATATAATGCAGTTATTATCGCTAGAACTGTAATAATTATACTTATTACTTATATTATTATCAATATAACATGCATTATTACCCATATTATGCAGTTATTATTGCTAGAACTATAATAAATATACGTATTACTTTTATTATCATCAATATAACATGCACTATTACCCATATTATGCAGTTATTATCGATAGAACTGTAATAAATATACTTATTACTTTTACTATTATCAATATATCATGCACTATTAGCCATATTTTACTATTATTATCGCTAGAACTGTAATAATTATACTTATTACTTATATTATTAGCAATAAGACGTGCATTATTACCCATATAATGGAGGTATTACCGCTAGAACTGTAATAATTATACTTACTACTTATATTATTATCAATATAACATGCATTATTACCCATATTATGCAGTTATTATCTCCAGAACCATAATAAATATACTTATTACTCCCAATATTATCAATATAACATGCATTATTACCCATATAATGCAGTTATTATCGCTAGAACTGTAATAATTGTACACATTACTTATATTATTAGCAATATAACGTGCATTATTACCCATATTATGCAGTTATTATCGCTAGAACTGTAATAATTATACCTATTACTTATATCATTATCAATATAACATGCATTATTACCCATATAATGGAGGTATTATCGCTAGAACTGTAATAATTATACTTATTACTTATACTATTAGCAATATAACGTGCATTATTACCCATATAATACAGTTATTATCGCCAGAACTGTAATAATTAGACTTATTACTTATATTATTCTCAATATAACATGCATTATTACCCATATTATGCAGTTATTATCGCTAGAACTATAATAAATATACGTATTACTTTCATTATCATCAATATAACATGCATTATTACCCATATAATGCAGTTATTATCGCTAGAACTGTAATAATTATACTTATTACTTATATTGTTAGCAATATAACGTGCATTATTACCCATATAATGCAGTTATTATCGCTAGAACTGTAATAATTATACTTATTACTTATATTATTATCAATATAACATGCATTATTACCCATATTATGCAGTTATTATCGCTAGAACTATAATAAATATACTTATTACTCCCAAAATTATCAATGTAACATGCATTATTACCCATATAATGCAGTTATTATGGCTAGAACTGTAATAATTATACTTATTACTTATATTATTAGCAATATAACGTGCATTATTACCCATATAATGCAGTTATTATCGCTAGAACTGTAATAATTGTACTCATTACTTATATTATTAGCAATATAACGTGCATTATTACCCATATTATGAAGTTATTATCGCCAGAACTGTAATAATTATACTTAATGCTTTTATTATCATCAATATAACATGCATTATTACCCATATAATGCAGTTATTATCGCTAGAACTGTAATAATTATACTCATTACTTATACTATTAGCAATATAACGTGCATTATTACCCATATAATGCAGTTATTATCGCCAGAACTGTAATAATTATACTTATTACTTATATTATTCTCAATATAACATGCATTATTACCCATATTATGCAGTTATTATCGCTAGAACTATAATAAATATACTTATTACTTTTACTATTATCAATATATCATGCACTATTAGCCATATTTTACTACTATTATCGCTAGAACTATAATAATTATACTTATCACTCCCGATATTATCAATATACCATGCCTTATTACGCATATAATGCAGTTATTATCGCTAGAACTGTAATAAATATACTTACTACTTTCATTATCATCAATATAACATGCATTATTACCCATATTAAGAAGTTATTATCGATAGAACTGTAATAATTATACTTATTACTTATATTATTATCAATATAACATGCATTATTACCCATATTAAGAAGTTATTATCGATAGAACGATAATAAATATACTTATTACCCATATAATGCAGTTATTATCGCTAGAACTGTAATAATTATACTTATTACTTATATTGTTAGCAATATAACGTGCATTATTACCCATATAATGCAGTTATTATCGCCAGAACTGTAATAATTATACTTAATGCTTTTATTATCATCAATATAACATGCATTATTACCCATATAATGCAGTTATTATCGCTAGAACTGTAATAATTATACTCATTACTTATACTATTAGCAATATAACGTGCATTATTACCGATATAATGCAGTTATTATCGCTAGAACTGTAATAATTATACTTATTACTTTTATTATCATCAATATAACATGCATTATTACCCATATAATGGAGGTATTATCGCTAGAACTGTAATAATTATACTTATTACTTATATTATTGTCAATATAACATGCATTATTACCCATATTATGCAGTTATTATCTCCAGAACCATAATAAATATACTTATTACTCCCAATATTATCAATATAACATGCATTATTACCCATATAATGCAGTTATTATCGCTAGAACTGTAACAATTATACTTATTACTTATATTGTTAGCAATATAACGTGCATTATTACCCATATAATGCAGTTATTATCGCTAGAACTGTAATAATTATACTTATTACTTATATTATTATCAATATAACATGCATTATTACCCATATTATGCAGTTATTATTGCTAGAACTATAATAAATATACGTATTACTTTTATTATCATCAATATAACATGCACTATTACCCATATTATGCAGTTATTATCGATAGAACTGTAATAAATATACTTATTACTTTTACTATTATCAATATATCATGCACTATTAGCCATATTTTACTATTATTATCGCTAGAACTGTAATAATTATACTTATTACTTATATTATTAGCAATAAGACGTGCATTATTACCCATATAATGCAGTTATTATCGCTAGAACTGTAATAATTATACTTATTACTTATACTATTATCAATAAAACATGCACTATTACCCATATTATGCAGTTATTATCGCTAGAACTATAATAAATATACTTATTACTCCCAATATTATCAATATAACATGCATTATTACCCATATAATGCAGTTATTATCGCTAGAACTGTAATAATTATACTTATTACTTATATTATTATCAATATAACATGCATTATTACCCATATTATGCAGTTATTATCTCTAGAACCATAATAAATATACTTATTACTCCCAATATTATCAATATAACATGCATTATTACCCATATAATGCAGTTATTATCGCTAGAACTGTAATAATTATACTTATTACTTAGATTATTATCAATATAACATGCATTATTACCCATATTATGCAGTTATTATCGCTAGAACTATAATAAATATACGTATTACTTTTATTATCATCAATATAACATGCATTATTACCCATATTATGCAGTTATTATCGATAGAACAGTAATAAATATATTTATTACTTTTATTATTATCAATATAACATGCATTATTACCCATATAATGCAGTTATTATCTCTAGAACCATAATAAATATACTTATTACTCCCAATATTATCAATATAACATGCATTATTACCCATATAATGCAGTTATTATCGCTAGAACTGAAATAATTATACTTATTACTTATATTGTTAGCAATATAACGTGCATTATTACCCATACAATGCAGTTATTATCGCTAGAACTGTAATAATTATACTTATTACTTATATTATTATCAATATAACATGCATTATTACCCATATTAAGAAGTTATTATCGATAGAACGATAATAAATATACTTATTACTTTTATTATTATCAATATAACATGCATTATTACCCATATAATGCAGTTATTATCGCTAGAACTGTAATAATTATACTTATTACTTATATTATTATCAATATAACATGCATTATTACCCATATTATGCAGTTATTATTGCTAGAACTATAATAAATATACGTATTACTTTTATTATCATCAATATAACATGCACTATTACCCATATTATGCAGTTATTATCGATAGAACTGTAATAAATATACTTATTACTTTTACTATTATCAATATATCATGCACTATTAGCCATATTTTACTATTATTATCGCTAGAACTGTAATAATTATACTTATTACTTATATTATTAGCAATATAACGTGCATTATTACCCATATAATGCAGTTATTATCGCAAGAACTACAATAAATATACGTATTACTTTCATTATCATCAATATAACATGCATTATTACCCATATAATGGAGGTATTATCGCTAGAACTGTAATAATTATACTTATTACTTATATTATTATCAATATAACATGCATTATTACCCATATAATGCAGTTATTATCGCTAGAACTGTAATAATTATACTTATTACTTATACTATTATCAATAAAACATGCACTATTACCCATATTATGCAGTTATTATCGCTAGAACTATAATAAATATACTTATTACTCCCAATATTATCAATATAACATGCATTATTACCCATATAATGCAGTTATTATCGCTAGAACTGTAATAATTATACTTATTACTTATATTATTATCAATATAACATGCATTATTACCCATATTATGCAGTTATTATCTCTAGAACCATAATAAATATACTTATTACTCCCAATATTATCAATATAACATGCATTATTACCCATATAATGCAGTTATTATCGCTAGAACTGTAATAATTATACTTATTACTTAGATTATTATCAATATAACATGCATTATTACCCATATTATGCAGTTATTATCGCTAGAACTATAATAAATATACGTATTACTTTTATTATCATCAATATAACATGCATTATTACCCATATTATGCAGTTATTATCGATAGAACAGTAATAAATATATTTATTACTTTTATTATTATCAATATAACATGCATTATTACCCATATAATGCAGTTATTATCTCTAGAACCATAATAAATATACTTATTACTCCCAATATTATCAATATAACATGCATTATTACCCATATAATGCAGTTATTATCGCTAGAACTGAAATAATTATACTTATTACTTATATTGTTAGCAATATAACGTGCATTATTACCCATACAATGCAGTTATTATCGCTAGAACTGTAATAATTATACTTATTACTTATATTATTATCAATATAACATGCATTATTACCCATATTAAGAAGTTATTATCGATAGAACGATAATAAATATACTTATTACTTTTATTATTATCAATATAACATGCATTATTACCCATATAATGCAGTTATTATCGCTAGAACTGTAATAATTATACTTATTACTTATATTATTATCAATATAACATGCACTATTACCCATATTATGCAGTTATTATCGCCAGAACTGTAATAATTATACTTGTTACTTATATTATTCTCAATATAACATGCATTATTACCCATATTATGCAGTTATTATCGCAAGAACTATAATAAATATACGTATTACTTTCATTATCATCAATATAACATGCATTATTACCCATATAATGCAGTTATTATCGCTAGAACTGTAATAATTATACTTATTACTTATATTGTTAGCAATATAACGTGCATTATTACCCATATAATGCAGTTATTATCGCTAGAACTGTAATAATTATACTTATTACTTATATTATTATCAATATAACATGCATTATTACCCATATTATGCAGTTATTATCGCTAGAACTATAATAAATATACGTATTACTTTTATTATCATCAATATAACATGCATTATTACCCATATTATGCAGTTATTATCGATAGAACTGTAATAAATATACTTATTACTTTTATTATTATCAATATAACATGCACTATTTGCCATATTTTACTATTATTATCGCTAGAACTATAATAATTATACTTATTACTCCCGATATTATCAATATAGCATGCATTATTACCGATATAATGCAGTTATTATCGCTAGAACTGTAATAATTATACTTATTACTTATATTATTATCAATATAACATGCATTATTACCCATATTATGCAGTTATTATCGCCAGAACTGTAATAATTATACTTGTTACTTATATTATTCTCAATATAACATGCATTATTACCCATATTATGCAGTTATTATCGCAAGAACTACAATAAATATACGTATTACTTTCATTATCATCAATATAACATGCATTATTACCCATATAATGGAGGTATTATCGCTAGAACTGTAATAATTATACTTATTACTTATATTATTATCAATATAACATGCATTATTACCCATATTATGCAGTTATTATCTCCAGAACCATAATAAATATACTTATTACTCCCAATATTATCAATATAACATGCATTATTACCCATATAATGCAGTTATTATCGCTAGAACTGTAACAATTATACTTATTACTTATATTGTTAGCAATATAACGTGCATTATTACCCATATAATGCAGTTATTATCGCTAGAACTGTAATAATTATACTTATTACTTATATTATTATCAATATAACATGCATTATTACCCATATTATGCAGTTATTATTGCTAGAACTATAATAAATATACGTATTACTTTTATTATCATCAATATAACATGCACTATTACCCATATTATGCAGTTATTATCGATAGAACTGTAATAAATATACTTATTACTTTTACTATTATCAATATATCATGCACTATTAGCCATATTTTACTATTATTATCGCTAGAACTGTAATAATTATACTTATTACTTATATTATTAGCAATATAACGTGCATTATTACCCATATAATGCAGTTATTATCGCTAGAACTGTAATAATTATACTTATTACTTATACTATTATCAATATAACATGCACTATTACCCATATTATGCAGTTATTATCGCTAGAACTATAATAAATATACTTATTACTCCCAATATTATCAATATAACATGCATTATTTCCCATATAATGCAGTTATTATCGCTAGAACTGTAATAATTATACTTATTAGTTATATTATTATCAATATAACATGCATTATTACCCATATTATGCAGTTATTATCTCTAGAACCATAATAAATATACTTATTACTCCGAATATTATCAATATAACATGCATTATTACCCATATTATGCAGTTATTATCTCCAGAACCATAATAAATATACTTATTACTCCCAATATTATCAATATAACATGCATTATTACCCATATAATGCAGTTATTATCGCTAGAACTGTAACAATTATACTTATTACTTATATTGTTAGCAATATAACGTGCATTATTACCCATATAATGCAGTTATTATCGCTAGAACTGTAATAATTATACTTACTACTTATATTATTATCAATATAACATGCATTATTACCCATATTATGCAGTTATTATTGCTAGAACTATAATAAATATACGTATTACTTTTATTATCATCAATATAACATGCACTATTACCCATATTATGCAGTTATTATCGATAGAACTGTAATAAATATACTTATTACTTTTACTATTATCAATATATCATGCACTATTAGCCATATTTTACTATTATTATCGCTAGAACTGTAATAATTATACTTATTACTTATATTATTAGCAATATAACGTGCATTATTACCCATATAATGCAGTTATTATCGCTAGAACTGTAATAATTATACTTATTACTTATACTATTATCAATATAACATGCACTATTACCCATATTATGCAGTTATTATCGCTAGAACTATAATAAATATACTTATTACTCCCAATATTATCAATATAACATGCATTATTTCCCATATAATGCAGTTATTATCGCTAGAACTGTAATAATTATACTTATTAGTTATATTATTATCAATATAACATGCATTATTACCCATATTATGCAGTTATTATCTCTAGAACCATAATAAATATACTTATTACTCCGAATATTATCAATATAACATGCATTATTACCCATATAATGCAGTTATTATCGCTAGAACTGTAATAAATATACTTATTACTTAGATTATTATCAATATAACATGCATTATTACCCATATTATGCAGTTATTATCGCTAGAACTGTAATAATTATACTTATTACTTATATTATTATCAATATAACATGCATTATTACCCATATTATGCAGTTATTATCGCCAGAACTGTAATAATTATACTTGTTACTTATATTATTCTCAATATAACATGAATTATTACCCATATTATGCAGTTATTATCGCAAGAACTACAATAAATATACGTATTACTTTCATTATCATCAATATAACATGCATTATTACCCATATAATGGAGGTATTATCGCTAGAACTGTAATAATTATACTTATTACTTATATTATTAGCAATATAACGTGCATTATTACCCATATAATGCAGTTATTATCGCTAGAACTGTAATAATTGTACTCATTACTTATATTATTAGCAATATAACGTGCATTATTACCCATATTATGCAGTTATTATCGCCAGAACTGTAATAATTATACTTAATACTTTTATTATCATCAATATAACATGCATTATTACCCATATAATGCAGTTATTATCGCTAGAACTGTAATAATTATACTCATTACTTATACTATTAGCAATATAACGTGCATTATTACCCATATAATGCAGTTATTATCGCCAGAACTGTAATAATTATACTTATTACTTATATTATTCTCAATATAACATGCATTATTACCCATATTATGCAGTTATTATCGCTAGAACTATAATAAATATACTTATTACTTTTACTATTATCAATATATCATGCACTATTAGCCATATTTTACAATTATTATCGCTGGAACTATAATAATTATACTTATTACTCCCGATATTATCAATATACCATGCCTTATTACGCATATAATGCAGTTATTATCGCTAGAACTGTAATAAATATACTTACTACTTTCATTATCATCAATATAACATGCATTATTACCCATATTAAGAAGTTATTATCGATAGAACTGTAATAATTATACTTATTACTTATATTATTATCAATATAACATGCATTATTACCCATATTAAGAAGTTATTATCGATAGAACGATAATAAATATACTTATTACCCATATAATGCAGTTATTATCGCTAGAACTGTAATAGTTATACTTATTACTTATATTGTTAGCAATATAACGTGCATTATTACCCATATAATGCAGTTAGTATCGCTAGAACTGTAACAATTATCCTTATTACTTATATTATTATCAATATAACATGCATTATTACCCATATTATGCAGTTATTATCGCTAGAACTATAATAAATATACGTATTACTTTTATTATCATCAATATAACATGCATTATTACCCATATTATGCAGTTATTATCGATAGAACTGTAATAAATATACTTATTACTTTTATTATTATCAATATAACATGCACTATTTGCCATATTTTACTATTATTATCGCTAGAACTATAATAATTATACTTATTACTCCCGATATTATCAATATAGCATGCATTATTACCGATATAATGCAGTTATTATCGCTAGAACTGTAATAATTATACTTATTACTCCCGATATTATCAATATAGCATGCATTATTACCGATATAATGCAGTTATTATCGCTAGAACTGTAATAATTATACTTATTACTCCCGATATTATCAATATAACATGCATTATTACCCATATTAAGAAGTTATTATCGATAGAACTGTAATAATTATACTTATTACTTATATTATTATCAATATAACATGCATTATTACCCATATTAAGAAGTTATTATCGATAGAACGATAATAAATATACTTATTACCCATATAATGCAGTTATTATCGCTAGAACTGTAATAATTATACTTATTACTTATATTGTTAGCAATATAACGTGCATTATTACCCATATAATGCAGTTATTATCGCCAGAACTGTAATAATTATACTTAATGCTTTTATTATCATCAATATAACATGCATTATTACCCATATAATGCAGTTATTATCGCTAGAACTGTAATAATTATACTCATTACTTATACTATTAGCAATATAACGTGCATTATTACCGATATAATGCAGTTATTATCGCTAGAACTGTAATAATTATACTTATTACTTTTATTATCATCAATATAACATGCATTATTACCCATATAATGGAGGTATTATCGCTAGAACTGTAATAATTATACTTATTACTTATATTATTGTCAATATAACATGCATTATTACCCATATTATGCAGTTATTATCTCCAGAACCATAATAAATATACTTATTACTCCCAATATTATCAATATAACATGCATTATTACCCATATAATGCAGTTATTATCGCTAGAACTGTAACAATTATACTTATTACTTATATTGTTAGCAATATAACGTGCATTATTACCCATATAATGCAGTTATTATCGCTAGAACTGTAATAATTATACTTATTACTTATATTATTATCAATATAACATGGATTATTACCCATATTATGCAGTTATTATTGCTAGAACTATAATAAATATACGTATTACTTTTATTATCATCAATATAACATGCACTATTACCCATATTATGCAGTTATTATCGATAGAACTGTAATAAATATACTTATTACTTTTACTATTATCAATATATCATGCACTATTAGCCATATTTTACTATTATTATCGCTAGAACTGTAATAATTATACTTATTACTTATATTATTAGCAATAAGACGTGCATTATTACCCATATAATGCAGTTATTATCGCTAGAACTGTAATAATTATACTTATTACTTATACTATTATCAATAAAACATGCACTATTACCCATATTATGCAGTTATTATCGCTAGAACTATAATAAATATACTTATTACTCCCAATATTATCAATATAACATGCATTATTACCCATATAATGCAGTTATTATCGCTAGAACTGTAATAATTATACTTATTACTTATATTATTATCAATATAACATGCATTATTACCCATATTATGCAGTTATTATCTCTAGAACCATAATAAATATACTTATTACTCCCAATATTATCAATATAACATGCATTATTACCCATATAATGCAGTTATTATCGCTAGAACTGTAATAATTATACTTATTACTTAGATTATTATCAATATAACATGCATTATTACCCATATTATGCAGTTATTATCGCTAGAACTATAATAAATATACGTATTACTTTTATTATCATCAATATAACATGCATTATTACCCATATTATGCAGTTATTATCGATAGAACAGTAATAAATATATTTATTACTTTTATTATTATCAATATAACATGCATTATTACCCATATAATGCAGTTATTATCTCTAGAACCATAATAAATATACTTATTACTCCCAATATTATCAATATAACATGCATTATTACCCATATAATGCAGTTATTATCGCTAGAACTGAAATAATTATACTTATTACTTATATTGTTAGCAATATAACGTGCATTATTACCCATACAATGCAGTTATTATCGCTAGAACTGTAATAATTATACTTATTACTTATATTATTATCAATATAACATGCATTATTACCCATATTAAGAAGTTATTATCGATAGAACGATAATAAATAGACTTATTACTTTTATTATTATCAATATAACATGCATTATTACCCATATAATGCAGTTATTATCGCTAGAACTGTAATAATTATACTTATTACTTATATTATTATCAATATAACATGCACTATTACCCATATTATGCAGTTATTATCGCCAGAACTGTAATAATTATACTTGTTACTTATATTATTCTCAATATAACATGCATTATTACCCATATTATGCAGTTATTATCGCAAGAACTATAATAAATATACGTATTACTTTCATTATCATCAATATAACATGCATTATTACCCATATAATGCAGTTATTATCGCTAGAACTGTAATAATTATACTTATTACTTATATTGTTAGCAATATAACGTGCATTATTACCCATATAATGCAGTTATTATCGCTAGAACTGTAATAATTATACTTATTACTTATATTATTATCAATATAACATGCATTATTACCCATATTATGCAGTTATTATCGCTAGAACTATAATAAATATACGTATTACTTTTATTATCATCAATATAACATGCATTATTACCCATATTATGCAGTTATTATCGATAGAACTGTAATAAATATACTTATTACTTTTATTATTATCAATATAACATGCACTATTTGCCATATTTTACTATTATTATCGCTAGAACTATAATAATTATACTTATTACTCCCGATATTATCAATATAGCATGCATTATTACCGATATAATGCAGTTATTATCGCTAGAACTGTAATAATTATACTTATTACTTATATTATTATCAATATAACATGCATTATTACCCATATTATGCAGTTATTATCGCCAGAACTGTAATAATTATACTTGTTACTTATATTATTCTCAATATAACATGAATTATTACCCATATTATGCAGTTATTATCGCAAGAACTACAATAAATATACGTATTACTTTCATTATCATCAATATAACATGCATTATTACCCATATAATGGAGGTATTATCGCTAGAACTGTAATAATTATACTTATTACTTATATTATTATCAATATAACATGCATTATTACCCATATTATGCAGTTATTATCTCCAGAACCATAATAAATATACTTATTACTCCCAATATTATCAATATAACATGCATTATTACCCATATAATGCAGTTATTATCGCTAGAACTGTAACAATTATACTTATTACTTATATTGTTAGCAATATAACGTGCATTATTACCCATATAATGCAGTTATTATCGCTAGAACTGTAATAATTATACTTATTACTTATATTATTATCAATATAACATGCATTATTACCCATATTATGCAGTTATTATTGCTAGAACTATAATAAATATACGTATTACTTTTATTATCATCAATATAACATGCACTATTACCCATATTATGCAGTTATTATCGATAGAACTGTAATAAATATACTTATTACTTTTACTATTATCAATATATCATGCACTATTAGCCATATTTTACTATTATTATCGCTAGAACTGTAATAATTATACTTATTACTTATATTATTAGCAATATAACGTGCATTATTACCCATATAATGCAGTTATTATCGCTAGAACTGTAATAATTATACTTATTACTTATACTATTATCAATATAACATGCACTATTACCCATATTATGCAGTTATTATCGCTAGAACTATAATAAATATACTTATTACTCCCAATATTATCAATATAACATGCATTATTACCCATATAATGCAGTTATTATCGCTAGAACTGTAATAATTGTACACATTACTTATATTATTAGCAATATAACGTGCATTATTACCCATATTATGCAGTTATTATCGCTAGAACTGTAATAATTATACCTATTACTTATATCATTATCAATATAACATGCATTATTACCCATATAATGGAGGTATTATCGCTAGAACTGTAATAATTATACTTATTACTTATACTATTAGCAATATAACGTGCATTATTACCCATATAATACAGTTATTATCGCCAGAACTGTAATAATTATACTTATTACTTATATTATTCTCAATATAACATGCATTATTACCCATATTATGCAGTTATTATCGCTAGAACTATAATAAATATACGTATTACTTTCATTATCATCAATATAACATGCATTATTACCCATATAATGCAGTTATTATCGCTAGAACTGTAATAATTATACTTATTACTTATATTGTTAGCAATATAACGTGCATTATTACCCATATAATGCAGTTATTATCGCTAGAACTGTAATAATTATACTTATTACTTATATTATTATCAATATAACATGCATTATTACCCATATTATGCAGTTATTATCGCTAGAACTATAATAAATATACTTATTACTCCCAAAATTATCAATGTAACATGCATTATTACCCATATAATGCAGTTATTATGGCTAGAACTGTAATAATTATACTTATTACTTATATTATTAGCAATATAACGTGCATTATTACCCATATAATGCAGTTATTATCGCTAGAACTGTAATAATTGTACTCATTACTTATATTATTAGCAATATAACGTGCATTATTACCCATATTATGAAGTTATTATCGCCAGAACTGTAATAATTATACTTAATGCTTTTATTATCATCAATATAACATGCATTATTACCCATATAATGCAGTTATTATCGCTAGAACTGTAATAATTATACTCATTACTTATACTATTAGCAATATAACGTGCATTATTACCCATATAATGCAGTTATTATCGCCAGAACTGTAATAATTATACTTATTACTTATATTATTCTCAATATAACATGCATTATTACCCATATTATGCAGTTATTATCGCTAGAACTATAATAAATATACTTATTACTTTTACTATTATCAATATATCATGCACTATTAGCCATATTTTACTACTATTATCGCTAGAACTATAATAATTATACTTATCACTCCCGATATTATCAATATACCATGCCTTATTACGCATATAATGCAGTTATTATCGCTAGAACTGTAATAAATATACTTACTACTTTCATTATCATCAATATAACATGCATTATTACCCATATTAAGAAGTTATTATCGATAGAACTGTAATAATTATACTTATTACTTATATTATTATCAATATAACATGCATTATTACCCATATTAAGAAGTTATTATCGATAGAACGATAATAAATATACTTATTACCCATATAATGCAGTTATTATCGCTAGAACTGTAATAATTATACTTATTACTTATATTGTTAGCAATATAACGTGCATTATTACCCATATAATGCAGTTATTATCGCCAGAACTGTAATAATTATACTTAATGCTTTTATTATCATCAATATAACATGCATTATTACCCATATAATGCAGTTATTATCGCTAGAACTGTAATAACTATACTCATTACTTATACTATTAGCAATATAACGTGCATTATTACCGATATAATGCAGTTATTATCGCTAGAACTGTAATAATTATACTTATTACTTTTATTATCATCAATATAACATGCATTATTACCCATATAATGGAGGTATTATCGCTAGAACTGTAATAATTATACTTATTACTTATATTATTGTCAATATAACATGCATTATTACCCATATTATGCAGTTATTATCTCCAGAACCATAATAAATATACTTATTACTCCCAATATTATCAATATAACATGCATTATTACCCATATAATGCAGTTATTATCGCTAGAACTCTAACAATTATACTTATTACTTATATTGTTAGCAATATAACGTGCATTATTACCCATATAATGCAGTTATTATCGCTAGAACTGTAATAATTATACTTATTACTTATATTATTATCAATATAACATGCATTATTACCCATATTATGCAGTTATTATTGCTAGAACTATAATAAATATACGTATTACTTTTATTATCATCAATATAACATGCACTATTACCCATATTATGCAGTTATTATCGATAGAACTGTAATAAATATACTTATTACTTTTACTATTATCAATATATCATGCACTATTAGCCATATTTTACTATTATTATCGCTAGAACTGTAATAATTATACTTATTACTTATATTATTAGCAATAAGACGTGCATTATTACCCATATAATGCAGTTATTATCGCTAGAACTGTAATAATTATACTTATTACTTATACTATTATCAATAAAACATGCACTATTACCCATATTATGCAGTTATTATCGCTAGAACTATAATAAATATACTTATTACTCCCAATATTATCAATATAACATGCATTATTACCCATATAATGCAGTTATTATCGCTAGAACTGTAATAATTATACTTATTACTTATATTATTATCAATATAACATGCATTATTACCCATATTATGCAGTTATTATCTCTAGAA
Source organism: Megachile leachella (assembly GCA_963576845.1). Classification (NCBI taxonomy): domain Eukaryota; kingdom Metazoa; phylum Arthropoda; class Insecta; order Hymenoptera; family Megachilidae; genus Megachile; species Megachile leachella. The sequence goes on along the minus strand of CAUYWW010000111.1, from coordinate 1,305,845 downwards.
CCATAATAAATATACTTATTACTCCCAATATTATCAATATAACATGCATTATTACCCATATAATGCAGTTATTATCGCTAGAACTGTAATAATTATACTTATTACTTAGATTATTATCAATATAACATGCATTATTACCCATATTATGCAGTTATTATCGCTAGAACTATAATAAATATACGTATTACTTTTATTATCATCAATATAACATGCATTATTACCCATATTATGCAGTTATTATCGATAGAACAGTAATAAATATATTTATTACTTTTATTATTATCAATATAACATGCATTATTACCCATATAATGCAGTTATTATCTCTAGAACCATAATAAATATACTTATTACTCCCAATATTATCAATATAACATGCATTATTACCCATATAATGCAGTTATTATCGCTAGAACTGAAATAATTATACTTATTACTTATATTGTTAGCAATATAACGTGCATTATTACCCATACAATGCAGTTATTATCGCTAGAACTGTAATAATTATACTTATTACTTATATTATTATCAATATAACATGCATTATTACCCATATTAAGAAGTTATTATCGATAGAACGATAATAAATATACTTATTACTTTTATTATTATCAATATAACATGCATTATTACCCATATAATGCAGTTATTATCGCTAGAACTGTAATAATTATACTTATTACTTATATTATTATCAATATAACATGCACTATTACCCATATTATGCAGTTATTATCGCCAGAACTGTAATAATTATACTTGTTACTTATATTATTCTCAATATAACATGCATTATTACCCATATTATGCAGTTATTATCGCAAGAACTATAATAAATATACGTATTACTTTCATTATCATCAATATAACATGCATTATTACCCATATAATGCAGTTATTATCGCTAGAACTGTAATAATTATACTTATTACTTATATTGTTAGCAATATAACGTGCATTATTACCCATATAATGCAGTTATTATCGCTAGAACTGTAATAATTATACTTATTACTTATATTATTATCAATATAACATGCATTATTACCCATATTATGCAGTTATTATCGCTAGAACTATAATAAATATACGTATTACTTTTATTATCATCAATATAACATGCATTATTACCCATATTATGCAGTTATTATCGATAGAACTGTAATAAATATACTTATTACTTTTATTATTATCAATATAACATGCACTATTTGCCATATTTTACTATTATTATCGCTAGAACTATAATAATTATACTTATTACTCCCGATATTATCAATATAGCATGCATTATTACCGATATAATGCAGTTATTATCGCTAGAACTGTAATAATTATACTTATTACTTATATTATTATCAATATAACATGCATTATTACCCATATTATGCAGTTATTATCGCCAGAACTGTAATAATTATACTTGTTACTTATATTATTCTCAATATAACATGCATTATTACCCATATTATGCAGTTATTATCGCAAGAACTACAATAAATATACGTATTACTTTCATTATCATCAATATAACATGCATTATTACCCATATAATGGAGGTATTATCGCTAGAACTGTAATAATTATACTTATTACTTATATTATTATCAATATAACATGCATTATTACCCATATTATGCAGTTATTATCTCCAGAACCATAATAAATATACTTATTACTCCCAATATTATCAATATAACATGCATTATTACCCATATAATGCAGTTATTATCGCTAGAACTGTAACAATTATACTTATTACTTATATTGTTAGCAATATAACGTGCATTATTACCCATATAATGCAGTTATTATCGCTAGAACTGTAATAATTATACTTATTACTTATATTATTATCAATATAACATGCATTATTACCCATATTATGCAGTTATTATTGCTAGAACTATAATAAATATACGTATTACTTTTATTATCATCAATATAACATGCACTATTACCCATATTATGCAGTTATTATCGATAGAACTGTAATAAATATACTTATTACTTTTACTATTATCAATATATCATGCACTATTAGCCATATTTTACTATTATTATCGCTAGAACTGTAATAATTATACTTATTACTTATATTATTAGCAATATAACGTGCATTATTACCCATATAATGCAGTTATTATCGCTAGAACTGTAATAATTATACTTATTACTTATACTATTATCAATATAACATGCACTATTACCCATATTATGCAGTTATTATCGCTAGAACTATAATAAATATACTTATTACTCCCAATATTATCAATATAACATGCATTATTTCCCATATAATGCAGTTATTATCGCTAGAACTGTAATAATTATACTTATTAGTTATATTATTATCAATATAACATGCATTATTACCCATATTATGCAGTTATTATCTCTAGAACCATAATAAATATACTTATTACTCCGAATATTATCAATATAACATGCATTATTACCCATATTATGCAGTTATTATCTCCAGAACCATAATAAATATACTTATTACTCCCAATATTATCAATATAACATGCATTATTACCCATATAATGCAGTTATTATCGCTAGAACTGTAACAATTATACTTATTACTTATATTGTTAGCAATATAACGTGCATTATTACCCATATAATGCAGTTATTATCGCTAGAACTGTAATAATTATACTTATTACTTATATTATTATCAATATAACATGCATTATTACCCATATTATGCAGTTATTATTGCTAGAACTATAATAAATATACGTATTACTTTTATTATCATCAATATAACATGCACTATTACCCATATTATGCAGTTATTATCGATAGAACTGTAATAAATATACTTATTACTTTTACTATTATCAATATATCATGCACTATTAGCCATATTTTACTATTATTATCGCTAGAACTGTAATAATTATACTTATTACTTATATTATTAGCAATATAACGTGCATTATTACCCATATAATGCAGTTATTATCGCTAGAACTGTAATAATTATACTTATTACTTATACTATTATCAATATAACATGCACTATTACCCATATTATGCAGTTATTATCGCTAGAACTATAATAAATATACTTATTACTCCCAATATTATCAATATAACATGCATTATTTCCCATATAATGCAGTTATTATCGCTAGAACTGTAATAATTATACTTATTAGTTATATTATTATCAATATAACATGCATTATTACCCATATTATGCAGTTATTATCTCTAGAACCATAATAAATATACTTATTACTCCGAATATTATCAATATAACATGCATTATTACCCATATAATGCAGTTATTATCGCTAGAACTGTAATAAATATACTTATTACTTAGATTATTATCAATATAACATGCATTATTACCCATACAATGCAGTTATTATCGCTAGAACTGTAATAATTATACTTATTACTTATATTATTATCAATATAACATGCATTATTACCCATATTAAGAAGTTATTATCGATAGAACGATAATAAATATACTTATTACTTTTATTATTATCAATATAACATGCATTATTACCCATATAATGCAGTTATTATCGCTAGAACTGAAATAATTATACTTATTACTTATATTGTTAGCAATATAACGTGCATTATTACCCATATAATGCAGTTATTATCGCTAGAACTGTAATAATTATACTTATTACTTATACTATTATCAATATAACATGCACTATTACCCATATTATGCAGTTATTATCGCTAGAACTATAATAAATATACGTATTACTTTCATTATGATCAATATAACATGCATTATTACCCATATAATGGAGGTATTATCGCTAGAACTGTAATAATTATACTTATTACTTATATTATTAGCAATATAACGTGCATTATTACCCATATAATGCAGTTATTATCGCTAGAACTGTAATAATTGTACTCATTACTTATATTATTAGCAATATAACGTGCATTATTACCCATATTATGCAGTTATTATCGCCAGAACTGTAATAATTATACTTAATACTTTTATTATCATCAATATAACATGCATTATTACCCATATAATGCAGTTATTATCGCTAGAACTGTAATAATTATACTCATTACTTATACTATTAGCAATATAACGTGCATTATTACCCATATAATGCAGTTATTATCGCCAGAACTGTAATAATTATACTTATTACTTATATTATTCTCAATATAACATGCATTATTACCCATATTATGCAGTTATTATCGCTAGAACTATAATAAATATACTTATTACTTTTACTATTATCAATATATCATGCACTATTAGCCATATTTTACAATTATTATCGCTGGAACTATAATAATTATACTTATTACTCCCGATATTATCAATATACCATGCCTTATTACGCATATAATGCAGTTATTATCGCTAGAACTGTAATAAATATACTTACTACTTTCATTATCATCAATATAACATGCATTATTACCCATATTAAGAAGTTATTATCGATAGAACTGTAATAATTATACTTATTACTTATATTATTATCAATATAACATGCATTATTACCCATATTAAGAAGTTATTATCGATAGAACGATAATAAATATACTTATTACCCATATAATGCAGTTATTATCGCTAGAACTGTAATAGTTATACTTATTACTTATATTGTTAGCAATATAACGTGCATTATTACCCATATAATGCAGTTAGTATCGCTAGAACTGTAACAATTATCCTTATTACTTATATTATTATCAATATAACATGCATTATTACCCATATTATGCAGTTATTATCGCTAGAACTATAATAAATATACGTATTACTTTTATTATCATCAATATAACATGCATTATTACCCATATTATGCAGTTATTATCGATAGAACTGTAATAAATATACTTATTACTTTTATTATTATCAATATAACATGCACTATTTGCCATATTTTACTATTATTATCGCTAGAACTATAATAATTATACTTATTACTCCCGATATTATCAATATAGCATGCATTATTACCGATATAATGCAGTTATTATCGCTAGAACTGTAATAATTATACTTATTACTCCCGATATTATCAATATAGCATGCATTATTACCGATATAATGCAGTTATTATCGCTAGAACTGTAATAATTATACTTATTACTCCCGATATTATCAATATAACATGCATTATTACCCATATTAAGAAGTTATTATCGATAGAACTGTAATAATTATACTTATTACTTATATTATTATCAATATAACATGCATTATTACCCATATTAAGAAGTTATTATCGATAGAACGATAATAAATATACTTATTACCCATATAATGCAGTTATTATCGCTAGAACTGTAATAATTATACTTATTACTTATATTGTTAGCAATATAACGTGCATTATTACCCATATAATGCAGTTATTATCGCCAGAACTGTAATAATTATACTTAATGCTTTTATTATCATCAATATAACATGCATTATTACCCATATAATGCAGTTATTATCGCTAGAACTGTAATAATTATACTCATTACTTATACTATTAGCAATATAACGTGCATTATTACCGATATAATGCAGTTATTATCGCTAGAACTGTAATAATTATACTTATTACTTTTATTATCATCAATATAACATGCATTATTACCCATATAATGGAGGTATTATCGCTAGAACTGTAATAATTATACTTATTACTTATATTATTGTCAATATAACATGCATTATTACCCATATTATGCAGTTATTATCTCCAGAACCATAATAAATATACTTATTACTCCCAATATTATCAATATAACATGCATTATTACCCATATAATGCAGTTATTATCGCTAGAACTGTAACAATTATACTTATTACTTATATTGTTAGCAATATAACGTGCATTATTACCCATATAATGCAGTTATTATCGCTAGAACTGTAATAATTATACTTATTACTTATATTATTATCAATATAACATGCATTATTACCCATATTATGCAGTTATTATTGCTAGAACTATAATAAATATACGTATTACTTTTATTATCATCAATATAACATGCACTATTACCCATATTATGCAGTTATTATCGATAGAACTGTAATAAATATACTTATTACTTTTACTATTATCAATATATCATGCACTATTAGCCATATTTTACTATTATTATCGCTAGAACTGTAATAATTATACTTATTACTTATATTATTAGCAATAAGACGTGCATTATTACCCATATAATGCAGTTATTATCGCTAGAACTGTAATAATTATACTTATTACTTATACTATTATCAATAAAACATGCACTATTACCCATATTATGCAGTTATTATCGCTAGAACTATAATAAATATACTTATTACTCCCAATATTATCAATATAACATGCATTATTACCCATATAATGCAGTTATTATCGCTAGAACTGTAATAATTATACTTATTACTTATATTATTATCAATATAACATGCATTATTACCCATATTATGCAGTTATTATCTCTAGAACCATAATAAATATACTTATTACTCCCAATATTATCAATATAACATGCATTATTACCCATATAATGCAGTTATTATCGCTAGAACTGTAATAATTATACTTATTACTTAGATTATTATCAATATAACATGCATTATTACCCATATTATGCAGTTATTATCGCTAGAACTATAATAAATATACGTATTACTTTTATTATCATCAATATAACATGCATTATTACCCATATTATGCAGTTATTATCGATAGAACAGTAATAAATATATTTATTACTTTTATTATTATCAATATAACATGCATTATTACCCATATAATGCAGTTATTATCTCTAGAACCATAATAAATATACTTATTACTCCCAATATTATCAATATAACATGCATTATTACCCATATAATGCAGTTATTATCGCTAGAACTGAAATAATTATACTTATTACTTATATTGTTAGCAATATAACGTGCATTATTACCCATACAATGCAGTTATTATCGCTAGAACTGTAATAATTATACTTATTACTTATATTATTATCAATATAACATGCATTATTACCCATATTAAGAAGTTATTATCGATAGAACGATAATAAATATACTTATTACTTTTATTATTATCAATATAACATGCATTATTACCCATATAATGCAGTTATTATCGCTAGAACTGTAATAATTATACTTATTACTTATATTATTATCAATATAACATGCACTATTACCCATATTATGCAGTTATTATCGCCAGAACTGTAATAATTATACTTGTTACTTATATTATTCTCAATATAACATGCATTATTACCCATATTATGCAGTTATTATCGCAAGAACTATAATAAATATACGTATTACTTTCATTATCATCAATATAACATGCATTATTACCCATATAATGCAGTTATTATCGCTAGAACTGTAATAATTATACTTATTACTTATATTGTTAGCAATATAACGTGCATTATTACCCATATAATGCAGTTATTATCGCTAGAACTGTAATAATTATACTTATTACTTATATTATTATCAATATAACATGCATTATTACCCATATTATGCAGTTATTATCGCTAGAACTATAATAAATATACGTATTACTTTTATTATCATCAATATAACATGCATTATTACCCATATTATGCAGTTATTATCGATAGAACTGTAATAAATATACTTATTACTTTTATTATTATCAATATAACATGCACTATTTGCCATATTTTACTATTATTATCGCTAGAACTATAATAATTATACTTATTACTCCCGATATTATCAATATAGCATGCATTATTACCGATATAATGCAGTTATTATCGCTAGAAATGTAATAATTATACTTATTACTTATATTATTATCAATATAACATGCATTATTACCCATATTATGCAGTTATTATCGCCAGAACTGTAATAATTATACTTGTTACTTATATTATTCTCAATATAACATGAATTATTACCCATATTATGCAGTTATTATCGCAAGAACTACAATAAATATACGTATTACTTTCATTATCATCAATATAACATGCATTATTACCCATATAATGGAGGTATTATCGCTAGAACTGTAATAATTATACTTATTACTTATATTATTAGCAATATAACGTGCATTATTACCCATATAATGCAGTTATTATCGCTAGAACTGTAATAATTGTACTCATTACTTATATTATTAGCAATATAACGTGCATTATTACCCATATTATGCAGTTATTATCGCCAGAACTGTAATAATTATACTTAATACTTTTATTATCATCAATATAACATGCATTATTACCCATATAATGCAGTTATTATCGCTAGAACTGTAATAATTATACTCATTACTTATACTATTAGCAATATAACGTGCATTATTACCCATATAATGCAGTTATTATCGCCAGAACTGTAATAATTATACTTATTACTTATATTATTCTCAATATAACATGCATTATTACCCATATTATGCAGTTATTATCGCTAGAACTATAATAAATATACTTATTACTTTTACTATTATCAATATATCATGCACTATTAGCCATATTTTACAATTATTATCGCTGGAACTATAATAATTATACTTATTACTCCCGATATTATCAATATACCATGCCTTATTACGCATATAATGCAGTTATTATCGCTAGAACTGTAATAAATATACTTACTACTTTCATTATCATCAATATAACATGCATTATTACCCATATTAAGAAGTTATTATCGATAGAACTGTAATAATTATACTTATTACTTATATTATTATCAATATAACATGCATTATTACCCATATTAAGAAGTTATTATCGATAGAACGATAATAAATATACTTATTACCCATATAATGCAGTTATTATCGCTAGAACTGTAATAGTTATACTTATTACTTATATTGTTAGCAATATAACGTGCATTATTACCCATATAATGCAGTTAGTATCGCTAGAACTGTAACAATTATCCTTATTACTTATATTATTATCAATATAACATGCATTATTACCCATATTATGCAGTTATTATCGCTAGAACTATAATAAATATACGTATTACTTTTATTATCATCAATATAACATGCATTATTACCCATATTATGCAGTTATTATCGATAGAACTGTAATAAATATACTTATTACTTTTATTATTATCAATATAACATGCACTATTTGCCATATTTTACTATTATTATCGCTAGAACTATAATAATTATACTTATTACTCCCGATATTATCAATATAGCATGCATTATTACCGATATAATGCAGTTATTATCGCTAGAACTGTAATAATTATACTTATTACTCCCGATATTATCAATATAGCATGCATTATTACCGATATAATGCAGTTATTATCGCTAGAACTGTAATAATTATACTTATTACTCCCGATATTATCAATATAACATGCATTATTACCCATATTAAGAAGTTATTATCGATAGAACTGTAATAATTATACTTATTACTTATATTATTATCAATATAACATGCATTATTACCCATATTAAGAAGTTATTATCGATAGAACGATAATAAATATACTTATTACCCATATAATGCAGTTATTATCGCTAGAACTGTAATAATTATACTTATTACTTATATTGTTAGCAATATAACGTGCATTATTACCCATATAATGCAGTTATTATCGCCAGAACTGTAATAATTATACTTAATGCTTTTATTATCATCAATATAACATGCATTATTACCCATATAATGCAGTTATTATCGCTAGAACTGTAACAATTATACTTATTACTTATATTGTTAGCAATATAACGTGCATTATTACCCATATAATGCAGTTATTATCGCTAGAACTGTAATAATTATACTTATTACTTATATTATTATCAATATAACATGGATTATTACCCATATTATGCAGTTATTATTGCTAGAACTATAATAAATATACGTATTACTTTTATTATCATCAATATAACATGCACTATTACCCATATTATGCAGTTATTATCGATAGAACTGTAATAAATATACTTATTACTTTTACTATTATCAATATATCATGCACTATTAGCCATATTTTACTATTATTATCGCTAGAACTGTAATAATTATACTTATTACTTATATTATTAGCAATAAGACGTGCATTATTACCCATATAATGCAGTTATTATCGCTAGAACTGTAATAATTATACTTATTACTTATACTATTATCAATAAAACATGCACTATTACCCATATTATGCAGTTATTATCGCTAGAACTATAATAAATATACTTATTACTCCCAATATTATCAATATAACATGCATTATTACCCATATAATGCAGTTATTATCGCTAGAACTGTAATAATTATACTTATTACTTATATTATTATCAATATAACATGCATTATTACCCATATTATGCAGTTATTATCTCTAGAACCATAATAAATATACTTATTACTCCCAATATTATCAATATAACATGCATTATTACCCATATAATGCAGTTATTATCGCTAGAACTGTAATAATTATACTTATTACTTAGATTATTATCAATATAACATGCATTATTACCCATATTATGCAGTTATTATCGCTAGAACTATAATAAATATACGTATTACTTTTATTATCATCAATATAACATGCATTATTACCCATATTATGCAGTTATTATCGATAGAACAGTAATAAATATATTTATTACTTTTATTATTATCAATATAACATGCATTATTACCCATATAATGCAGTTATTATCTCTAGAACCATAATAAATATACTTATTACTCCCAATATTATCAATATAACATGCATTATTACCCATATAATGCAGTTATTATCGCTAGAACTGAAATAATTATACTTATTACTTATATTGTTAGCAATATAACGTGCATTATTACCCATACAATGCAGTTATTATCGCTAGAACTGTAATAATTATACTTATTACTTATATTATTATCAATATAACATGCATTATTACCCATATTAAGAAGTTATTATCGATAGAACGATAATAAATATACTTATTACTTTTATTATTATCAATATAACATGCATTATTACCCATATAATGCAGTTATTATCGCTAGAACTGTAATAATTATACTTATTACTTATATTATTATCAATATAACATGCACTATTACCCATATTATGCAGTTATTATCGCCAGAACTGTAATAATTATACTTGTTACTTATATTATTCTCAATATAACATGCATTATTACCCATATTATGCAGTTATTATCGCAAGAACTATAATAAATATACGTATTACTTTCATTATCATCAATATAACATGCATTATTACCCATATAATGCAGTTATTATCGCTAGAACTGTAATAATTATACTTATTACTTATATTGTTAGCAATATAACGTGCATTATTACCCATATAATGCAGTTACTATCGCTAGAACTGTAATAATTATACTTATTACTTATATTATTATCAATATAACATGCATTATTACCCATATTATGCAGTTATTATCGCTAGAACTATAATAAATATACGTATTACTTTTATTATCATCAATATAACATGCATTATTACCCATATTATGCAGTTATTATCGATAGAACTGTAATAAATATACTTATTACTTTTATTATTATCAATATAACATGCACTATTTGCCATATTTTACTATTATTATCGCTAGAACTATAATAATTATACTTATTACTCCCGATATTATCAATATAGCATGCATTATTACCGATATAATGCAGTTATTATCGCTAGAACTGTAATAATTATACTTATTACTTATATTATTATCAATATAACATGCATTATTACCCATATTATGCAGTTATTATCGCCAGAACTGTAATAATTATACTTGTTACTTATATTATTCTCAATATAACATGAATTATTACCCATATTATGCAGTTATTATCGCAAGAACTACAATAAATATACGTATTACTTTCATTATCATCAATATAACATGCATTATTACCCATATAATGGAGGTATTATCGCTAGAACTGTAATAATTATACTTATTACTTATATTATTATCAATATAACATGCATTATTACCCATATTATGCAGTTATTATCTCCAGAACCATAATAAATATACTTATTACTCCCAATATTATCAATATAACATGCATTATTACCCATATAATGCAGTTATTATCGCTAGAACTGTAACAATTATACTTATTACTTATATTGTTAGCAATATAACGTGCATTATTACCCATATAATGCAGTTATTATCGCTAGAACTGTAATAATTATACTTATTACTTATATTATTATCAATATAACATGCATTATTACCCATATTATGCAGTTATTATTGCTAGAACTATAATAAATATACGTATTACTTTTATTATCATCAATATAACATGCACTATTACCCATATTATGCAGTTATTATCGATAGAACTGTAATAAATATACTTATTACTTTTACTATTATCAATATATCATGCACTATTAGCCATATTTTACTATTATTATCGCTAGAACTGTAATAATTATACTTATTACTTATATTATTAGCAATATAACGTGCATTATTACCCATATAATGCAGTTATTATCGCTAGAACTGTAATAATTATACTTATTACTTATACTATTATCAATATAACATGCACTATTACCCATATTATGCAGTTATTATCGCTAGAACTATAATAAATATACTTATTACTCCCAATATTATCAATATAACATGCATTATTACCCATATAATGCAGTTATTATCGCTAGAACTGTAATAATTGTACACATTACTTATATTATTAGCAATATAACGTGCATTATTACCCATATTATGCAGTTATTATCGCTAGAACTGTAATAATTATACCTATTACTTATATCATTATCAATATAACATGCATTATTACCCATATAATGGAGGTATTATCGCTAGAACTGTAATAATTATACTTATTACTTATACTATTAGCAATATAACGTGCATTATTACCCATATAATACAGTTATTATCGCCAGAACTGTAATAATTATACTTATTACTTATATTATTCTCAATATAACATGCATTATTACCCATATTATGCAGTTATTATCGCTAGAACTATAATAAATATACGTATTACTTTCATTATCATCAATATAACATGCATTATTACCCATATAATGCAGTTATTATCGCTAGAACTGTAATAATTATACTTATTACTTATATTGTTAGCAATATAACGTGCATTATTACCCATATAATGCAGTTATTATCGCTAGAACTGTAATAATTATACTTATTACTTATATTATTATCAATATAACATGCATTATTACCCATATTATGCAGTTATTATCGCTAGAACTATAATAAATATACTTATTACTCCCAAAATTATCAATGTAACATGCATTATTACCCATATAATGCAGTTATTATGGCTAGAACTGTAATAATTATACTTATTACTTATATTATTAGCAATATAACGTGCATTATTACCCATATAATGCAGTTATTATCGCTAGAACTGTAATAATTGTACTCATTACTTATATTATTAGCAATATAACGTGCATTATTACCCATATTATGAAGTTATTATCGCCAGAACTGTAATAATTATACTTAATGCTTTTATTATCATCAATATAACATGCATTATTACCCATATAATGCAGTTATTATCGCTAGAACTGTAATAATTATACTCATTACTTATACTATTAGCAATATAACGTGCATTATTACCCATATAATGCAGTTATTATCGCCAGAACTGTAATAATTATACTTATTACTTATATTATTCTCAATATAACATGCATTATTACCCATATTATGCAGTTATTATCGCTAGAACTATAATAAATATACTTATTACTTTTACTATTATCAATATATCATGCACTATTAGCCATATTTTACTACTATTATCGCTAGAACTATAATAATTATACTTATCACTCCCGATATTATCAATATACCATGCCTTATTACGCATATAATGCAGTTATTATCGCTAGAACTGTAATAAATATACTTACTACTTTCATTATCATCAATATAACATGCATTATTACCCATATTAAGAAGTTATTATCGATAGAACTGTAATAATTATACTTATTACTTATATTATTATCAATATAACATGCATTATTACCCATATTAAGAAGTTATTATCGATAGAACGATAATAAATATACTTATTACCCATATAATGCAGTTATTATCGCTAGAACTGTAATAATTATACTTATTACTTATATTGTTAGCAATATAACGTGCATTATTACCCATATAATGCAGTTATTATCGCCAGAACTGTAATAATTATACTTAATGCTTTTATTATCATCAATATAACATGCATTATTACCCATATAATGCAGTTATTATCGCTAGAACTGTAATAACTATACTCATTACTTATACTATTAGCAATATAACGTGCATTATTACCGATATAATGCAGTTATTATCGCTAGAACTGTAATAATTATACTTATTACTTTTATTATCATCAATATAACATGCATTATTACCCATATAATGGAGGTATTATCGCTAGAACTGTAATAATTATACTTATTACTTATATTATTGTCAATATAACATGCATTATTACCCATATTATGCAGTTATTATCTCCAGAACCATAATAAATATACTTATTACTCCCAATATTATCAATATAACATGCATTATTACCCATATAATGCAGTTATTATCGCTAGAACTCTAACAATTATACTTATTACTTATATTGTTAGCAATATAACGTGCATTATTACCCATATAATGCAGTTATTATCGCTAGAACTGTAATAATTATACTTATTACTTATATTATTATCAATATAACATGCATTATTACCCATATTATGCAGTTATTATTGCTAGAACTATAATAAATATACGTATTACTTTTATTATCATCAATATAACATGCACTATTACCCATATTATGCAGTTATTATCGATAGAACTGTAATAAATATACTTATTACTTTTACTATTATCAATATATCATGCACTATTAGCCATATTTTACTATTATTATCGCTAGAACTGTAATAATTATACTTATTACTTATATTATTAGCAATAAGACGTGCATTATTACCCATATAATGCAGTTATTATCGCTAGAACTGTAATAATTATACTTATTACTTATACTATTATCAATAAAACATGCACTATTACCCATATTATGCAGTTATTATCGCTAGAACTATAATAAATATACTTATTACTCCCAATATTATCAATATAACATGCATTATTACCCATATAATGCAGTTATTATCGCTAGAACTGTAATAATTATACTTATTACTTATATTATTATCAATATAACATGCATTATTACCCATATTATGCAGTTATTATCTCTAGAACCATAATAAATATACTTATTACTCCCAATATTATCAATATAACATGCATTATTACCCATATAATGCAGTTATTATCGCTAGAACTGTAATAATTATACTTATTACTTAGATTATTATCAATATAACATGCATTATTACCCATATTATGCAGTTATTATCGCTAGAACTATAATAAATATACGTATTACTTTTATTATCATCAATATAACATGCATTATTACCCATATTATGCAGTTATTATCGATAGAACAGTAATAAATATATTTATTACTTTTATTATTATCAATATAACATGCATTATTACCCATATAATGCAGTTATTATCTCTAGAACCATAATAAATATACTTATTACTCCCAATATTATCAATATAACATGCATTATTACCCATATAATGCAGTTATTATCGCTAGAACTGAAATAATTATACTTATTACTTATATTGTTAGCAATATAACGTGCATTATTACCCATACAATGCAGTTATTATCGCTAGAACTGTAATAATTATACTTATTACTTATATTATTATCAATATAACATGCATTATTACCCATATTAAGAAGTTATTATCGATAGAACGATAATAAATATACGTATTACTTTCATTATCATCAATATAACATGCATTGTTACCCATATAATGCAGTTATTATCGCTAGAACTGTAATAATTATACTTATTACTTATATTGTTAGCAATATAACGTGCATTATTACCCATATAATGCAGTTATTATCGCTAGAACTGTAATAATTATACTTATTACTTATATTATTATCAATATAACATGCATTATTACCCATATTATGCAGTTATTATCGCTAGAACTATAATAAATATACGTATTACTTTTATTATCATCAATATAACATGCATTATTACCCATATTATGCAGTTATTATCGATAGAACTGTAATAAATATACTTATTACTTTTATTATTATCAATATAACATGCACTATTTGCCATATTTTACTATTATTATCGCTAGAACTATAATAATTATACTTATTACTCCCGATATTATCAATATAGCATGCATTATTACCGATATAATGCAGTTATTATCGCTAGAACTGTAATAATTATACTTATTACTTATATTATTATCAATATAACATGCATTATTACCCATATTATGCAGTTATTATCGCCAGAACTGTAATAATTATACTTGTTACTTATATTATTCTCAATATAACATGAATTATTACCCATATTATGCAGTTATTATCGCAAGAACTACAATAAATATACGTATTACTTTCATTATCATCAATATAACATGCATTATTACCCATATAATGGAGGTATTATCGCTAGAACTGTAATAATTATACTTATTACTTATATTATTATCAATATAACATGCATTATTACCCATATTATGCAGTTATTATCTCCAGAACCATAATAAATATACTTATTACTCCCAATATTATCAATATAACATGCATTATTACCCATATAATGCAGTTATTATCGCTAGAACTGTAACAATTATACTTATTACTTATATTGTTAGCAATATAACGTGCATTATTACCCATATAATGCAGTTATTATCG
Organism: Megachile leachella; assembly: GCA_963576845.1. NCBI lineage: Eukaryota > Metazoa > Arthropoda > Insecta > Hymenoptera > Megachilidae > Megachile > Megachile leachella. The sequence goes on along the minus strand of CAUYWW010000111.1, from coordinate 1,288,918 downwards.
CTAGAACTGTAATAATTATACTTATTACTTATATTATTATCAATATAACATGCATTATTACCCATATTATGCAGTTATTATTGCTAGAACTATAATAAATATACGTATTACTTTTATTATCATCAATATAACATGCACTATTACCCATATTATGCAGTTATTATCGATAGAACTGTAATAAATATACTTATTACTTTTACTATTATCAATATATCATGCACTATTAGCCATATTTTACTATTATTATCGCTAGAACTGTAATAATTATACTTATTACTTATATTATTAGCAATATAACGTGCATTATTACCCATATAATGCAGTTATTATCGCTAGAACTGTAATAATTATACTTATTACTTATACTATTATCAATATAACATGCACTATTACCCATATTATGCAGTTATTATCGCTAGAACTATAATAAATATACTTATTACTCCCAATATTATCAATATAACATGCATTATTACCCATATAATGCAGTTATTATCGCTAGAACTGTAATAACTATACTTATTACTTATATTATTATCAATATAACATGCATTATTACCCATATTATGCAGTTATTATCTCTAGAACCATAATAAATATACTTATTACTCCGAATATTATCAATATAACATGCATTATTACCCATATAATGCAGTTATTATCGCTAGAACTGTAATAATTATACTTATTACTTAGATTATTATCAATATAACATGCATTATTACCCATATTATGCAGTTATTATCGCTAGAACTATAATAAATATACGTATTACTTTTATTATCATCAATATAACATGCATTATTACCCATATTATGTAGTTATTATCGATAGAACAGTAATAAATATATTTATTACTTTTATTATTATCAATATAACATGCATTATTACCCATATTAAGAAGTTATTATCGATAGAACGATAATAAATATACTTATTACCCATATAATGCAGTTATTATCGCTAGAACTGTAATAATTATACTTATTACTTATATTGTTAGCAATATAACGTGCATTATTACCCATATAATGCAGTTATTATCGCCAGAACTGTAATAATTATACTTAATGCTTTTATTATCATCAATATAACATGCATTATTACCCATATAATGCAGTTATTATCGCTAGAACTGTAATAACTATACTCATTACTTATACTATTAGCAATATAACGTGCATTATTACCGATATAATGCAGTTATTATCGCTAGAACTGTAATAATTATACTTATTACTTTTATTATCATCAATATAACATGCATTATTACCCATATAATGGAGGTATTATCGCTAGAACTGTAATAATTATACTTATTACTTATATTATTGTCAATATAACATGCATTATTACCCATATTATGCAGTTATTATCTCCAGAACCATAATAAATATACTTATTACTCCCAATATTATCAATATAACATGCATTATTACCCATATAATGCAGTTATTATCGCTAGAACTGTAACAATTATACTTATTACTTATATTGTTAGCAATATAACGTGCATTATTACCCATATAATGCAGTTATTATCGCTAGAACTGTAATAATTATACTTATTACTTATATTATTATCAATATAACATGCATTATTACCCATATTATGCAGTTATTATTGCTAGAACTATAATAAATATACGTATTACTTTTATTATCATCAATATAACATGCACTATTACCCATATTATGCAGTTATTATCGATAGAACTGTAATAAATATACTTATTACTTTTACTATTATCAATATATCATGCACTATTAGCCATATTTTACTATTATTATCGCTAGAACTGTAATAATTATACTTATTACTTATATTATTAGCAATAAGACGTGCATTATTACCCATATAATGCAGTTATTATCGCTAGAACTGTAATAATTATACTTATTACTTATACTATTATCAATAAAACATGCACTATTACCCATATTATGCAGTTATTATCGCTAGAACTATAATAAATATACTTATTACTCCCAATATTATCAATATAACATGCATTATTACCCATATAATGCAGTTATTATCGCTAGAACTGTAATAATTATACTTATTACTTATATTATTATCAATATAACATGCATTATTACCCATATTATGCAGTTATTATCTCTAGAACCATAATAAATATACTTATTACTCCCAATATTATCAATATAACATGCATTATTACCCATATAATGCAGTTATTATCGCTAGAACTGTAATAATTATACTTATTACTTAGATTATTATCAATATAACATGCATTATTACCCATATTATGCAGTTATTATCGCTAGAACTATAATAAATATACGTATTACTTTTATTATCATCAATATAACATGCATTATTACCCATATTATGCAGTTATTATCGATAGAACAGTAATAAATATATTTATTACTTTTATTATTATCAATATAACATGCATTATTACCCATATAATGCAGTTATTATCTCTAGAACCATAATAAATATACTTATTACTCCCAATATTATCAATATAACATGCATTATTACCCATATAATGCAGTTATTATCGCTAGAACTGAAATAATTATACTTATTACTTATATTGTTAGCAATATAACGTGCATTATTACCCATACAATGCAGTTATTATCGCTAGAACTGTAATAATTATACTTATTACTTATATTATTATCAATATAACATGCATTATTACCCATATTAAGAAGTTATTATCGATAGAACGATAATAAATATACGTATTACTTTCATTATCATCAATATAACATGCATTGTTACCCATATAATGCAGTTATTATCGCTAGAACTGTAATAATTATACTTATTACTTATATTGTTAGCAATATAACGTGCATTATTACCCATATAATGCAGTTATTATCGCTAGAACTGTAATAATTATACTTATTACTTATATTATTATCAATATAGCATGCATTATTACCGATATAATGCAGTTATTATCGCTAGAACTGTAATAATTATACTTATTACTCCCAATATTATCAATATAACATGCATTATTACCCATATAATGCAGTTATTATCGCTAGAACTGTAATAATTGTACACATTACTTATATTATTAGCAATATAACGTGCATTATTACCCATATTATGCAGTTATTATCGCTAGAACTGTAATAATTATACCTATTACTTATATCATTATCAATATAACATGCATTATTACCCATATAATGGAGGTATTATCGCTAGAACTGTAATAATTATACTTATTACTTATACTATTAGCAATATAACGTGCATTATTACCCATATAATACAGTTATTATCGCCAGAACTGTAATAATTATACTTATTACTTATATTATTCTCAATATAACATGCATTATTACCCATATTATGCAGTTATTATCGCTAGAACTATAATAAATATACGTATTACTTTCATTATCATCAATATAACATGCATTATTACCCATATAATGCAGTTATTATCGCTAGAACTGTAATAATTATACTTATTACTTATATTGTTAGCAATATAACGTGCATTATTACCCATATAATGCAGTTATTATCGCTAGAACTGTAATAATTATACTTATTACTTATATTATTATCAATATAACATGCATTATTACCCATATTATGCAGTTATTATCGCTAGAACTATAATAAATATACTTATTACTCCCAAAATTATCAATGTAACATGCATTATTACCCATATAATGCAGTTATTATGGCTAGAACTGTAATAATTATACTTATTACTTATATTATTAGCAATATAACGTGCATTATTACCCATATAATGCAGTTATTATCGCTAGAACTGTAATAATTGTACTCATTACTTATATTATTAGCAATATAACGTGCATTATTACCCATATTATGAAGTTATTATCGCCAGAACTGTAATAATTATACTTAATGCTTTTATTATCATCAATATAACATGCATTATTACCCATATAATGCAGTTATTATCGCTAGAACTGTAATAATTATACTCATTACTTATACTATTAGCAATATAACGTGCATTATTACCCATATAATGCAGTTATTATCGCCAGAACTGTAATAATTATACTTATTACTTATATTATTCTCAATATAACATGCATTATTACCCATATTATGCAGTTATTATCGCTAGAACTATAATAAATATACTTATTACTTTTACTATTATCAATATATCATGCACTATTAGCCATATTTTACTACTATTATCGCTAGAACTATAATAATTATACTTATCACTCCCGATATTATCAATATACCATGCCTTATTACGCATATAATGCAGTTATTATCGCTAGAACTGTAATAAATATACTTACTACTTTCATTATCATCAATATAACATGCATTATTACCCATATTAAGAAGTTATTATCGATAGAACTGTAATAATTATACTTATTACTTATATTATTATCAATATAACATGCATTATTACCCATATTAAGAAGTTATTATCGATAGAACGATAATAAATATACTTATTACCCATATAATGCAGTTATTATCGCTAGAACTGTAATAATTATACTTATTACTTATATTGTTAGCAATATAACGTGCATTATTACCCATATAATGCAGTTATTATCGCCAGAACTGTAATAATTATACTTAATGCTTTTATTATCATCAATATAACATGCATTATTACCCATATAATGCAGTTATTATCGCTAGAACTGTAATAACTATACTCATTACTTATACTATTAGCAATATAACGTGCATTATTACCGATATAATGCAGTTATTATCGCTAGAACTGTAATAATTATACTTATTACTTTTATTATCATCAATATAACATGCATTATTACCCATATAATGGAGGTATTATCGCTAGAACTGTAATATTTATACTTATTACTTATATTATTGTCAATATAACATGCATTATTACCCATATTATGCAGTTATTATCTCCAGAACCATAATAAATATACTTATTACTCCCAATATTATCAATATAACATGCATTATTACCCATATAATGCAGTTATTATCGCTAGAACTGTAACAATTATACTTATTACTTATATTGTTAGCAATATAACGTGCATTATTACCCATATAATGCAGTTATTATCGCTAGAACTGTAATAATTATACTTATTACTTATATTATTATCAATATAACATGCATTATTACCCATATTATGCAGTTATTATCGATAGAACTGTAATAAATATACTTATTACTTTTACTATTATCAATATATCATGCACTATTAGCCATATTTTACTATTATTATCGCTAGAACTGTAATAATTATACTTATTACTTATATTATTAGCAATAAGACGTGCATTATTACCCATATAATGCAGTTATTATCGCTAGAACTGTAATAATTATACTTATTACTTATACTATTATCAATAAAACATGCACTATTACCCATATTATGCAGTTATTATCGCTAGAACTATAATAAATATACTTATTACTCCCAATATTATCAATATAACATGCATTATTACCCATATAATGCAGTTATTATCGCTAGAACTGTAATAATTATACTTATTACTTATATTATTATCAATATAACATGCATTATTACCCATATTATGCAGTTATTATCTCTAGAACCATAATAAATATACTTATTACTCCCAATATTATCAATATAACATGCATTATTACCCATATAATGCAGTTATTATCGCTAGAACTGTAATAATTATACTTATTACTTAGATTATTATCAATATAACATGCATTATTACCCATATTATGCAGTTATTATCGCTAGAACTATAATAAATATACGTATTACTTTTATTATCATCAATATAACATGCATTATTACCCATATTATGCAGTTATTATCGATAGAACAGTAATAAATATATTTATTACTTTTATTATTATCAATATAACATGCATTATTACCCATATAATGCAGTTATTATCTCTAGAACCATAATAAATATACTTATTACTCCCAATATTATCAATATAACATGCATTATTACCCATATAATGCAGTTATTATCGCTAGAACTGAAATAATTATACTTATTACTTATATTGTTAGCAATATAACGTGCATTATTACCCATACAATGCAGTTATTATCGCTAGAACTGTAATAATTATACTTATTACTTATATTATTATCAATATAACATGCATTATTACCCATATTAAGAAGTTATTATCGATAGAACGATAATAAATATACGTATTACTTTCATTATCATCAATATAACATGCATTGTTACCCATATAATGCAGTTATTATCGCTAGAACTGTAATAATTATACGTATTACTTATATTGTTAGCAATATAACGTGCATTATTACCCATATAATGCAGTTATTATCGCTAGAACTGTAATAATTATACTTATTACTTATATTATTATCAATATAACATGCATTATTACCCATATTATGCAGTTATTATCGCTAGAACTATAATAAATATACGTATTACTTTTATTATCATCAATATAACATGCATTATTACCCATATTATGCAGTTATTATCGATAGAACTGTAATAAATATACTTATTACTTTTATTATTATCAATATAACATGCACTATTTGCCATATTTTACTATTATTATCGCTAGAACTATAATAATTATACTTATTACTCCCGATATTATCAATATAGCATGCATTATTACCGATATAATGCAGTTATTATCGCTAGAACTGTAATAATTATACTTATTACTTATATTATTATCAATATAACATGCATTATTACCCATATTATGCAGTTATTATCGCCAGAACTGTAATAATTATACTTGTTACTTATATTATTCTCAATATAACATGAATTATTACCCATATTATGCAGTTATTATCGCAAGAACTACAATAAATATACGTATTACTTTCATTATCATCAATATAACATGCATTATTACCCATATAATGGAGGTATTATCGCTAGAACTGTAATAATTATACTTATTACTTATATTATTATCAATATAACATGCATTATTACCCATATTATGCAGTTATTATCTCCAGAACCATAATAAATATACTTATTACTCCCAATATTATCAATATAACATGCATTATTACCCATATAATGCAGTTATTATCGCTAGAACTGTAACAATTATACTTATTACTTATATTGTTAGCAATATAACGTGCATTATTACCCATATAATGCAGTTATTATCGCTAGAACTGTAATAATTATACTTATTACTTATATTATTATCAATATAACATGCATTATTACCCATATTATGCAGTTATTATTGCTAGAACTATAATAAATATACGTATTACTTTTATTATCATCAATATAACATGCACTATTACCCATATTATGCAGTTATTATCGATAGAACTGTAATAAATATACTTATTACTTTTACTATTATCAATATATCATGCACTATTAGCCATATTTTACTATTATTATCGCTAGAACTGTAATAATTATACTTATTACTTATATTATTAGCAATATAACGTGCATTATTACCCATATAATGCAGTTATTATCGCTAGAACTGTAATAATTATACTTATTACTTATACTATTATCAATATAACATGCACTATTACCCATATTATGCAGTTATTATCGCTAGAACTATAATAAATATACTTATTACTCCCAATATTATCAATATAACATGCATTATTACCCATATAATGCAGTTATTATCGCTAGAACTGTAATAATTATACTTATTACTTATATTATTATCAATATAACATGCATTATTACCCATATTATGCAGTTATTATCTCTAGAACCATAATAAATATACTTATTACTCCGAATATTATCAATATAACATGCATTATTACCCATATAATGCAGTTATTATCGCTAGAACTGTAATAATTATACTTATTACTTAGATTATTATCAATATAACATGCATTATTACCCATATTATGCAGTTATTATCGCTAGAACTATAATAAATATACGTATTACTTTTATTATCATCAATATAACATGCATTATTACCCATATTATGTAGTTATTATCGATAGAACAGTAATAAATATATTTATTACTTTTATTATTATCAATATAACATGCATTATTACCCATATAATGCAGTTATTATCGCTAGAACTGTAATAATTATACTTATTACTTATATTATTATCAATATAACATGCATTATTACCCATATTAAGAAGTTATTATCGATAGAACTGTAATAATTATACTTATTACTTATATTATTATCAATATAACATGCATTATTACCCATATTAAGAAGTTATTATCGATAGAACGATAATAAATATACTTATTACCCATATAATGCAGTTATTATCGCTAGAACTGTAATAATTATACTTATTACTTATATTGTTAGCAATATAACGTGCATTATTACCCATATAATGCAGTTATTATCGCCAGAACTGTAATAATTATACTTAATGCTTTTATTATCATCAATATAACATGCATTATTACCCATATAATGCAGTTATTATCGCTAGAACTGTAATAACTATACTCATTACTTATACTATTAGCAATATAACGTGCATTATTACCGATATAATGCAGTTATTATCGCTAGAACTGTAATAATTATACTTATTACTTTTATTATCATCAATATAACATGCATTATTACCCATATAATGGAGGTATTATCGCTAGAACTGTAATAATTATACTTATTACTTATATTATTGTCAATATAACATGCATTATTACCCATATTATGCAGTTATTATCTCCAGAACCATAATAAATATACTTATTACTCCCAATATTATCAATATAACATGCATTATTACCCATATAATGCAGTTATTATCGCTAGAACTGTAACAATTATACTTATTACTTATATTGTTAGCAATATAACGTGCATTATTACCCATATAATGCAGTTATTATCGCTAGAACTGTAATAATTATACTTATTACTTATATTATTATCAATATAACATGCATTATTACCCATATTATGCAGTTATTATTGCTAGAACTATAATAAATATACGTATTACTTTTATTATCATCAATATAACATGCACTATTACCCATATTATGCAGTTATTATCGATAGAACTGTAATAAATATACTTATTACTTTTACTATTATCAATATATCATGCACTATTAGCCATATTTTACTATTATTATCGCTAGAACTGTAATAATTATACTTATTACTTATATTATTAGCAATAAGACGTGCATTATTACCCATATAATGCAGTTATTATCGCTAGAACTGTAATAATTATACTTATTACTTATACTATTATCAATAAAACATGCACTATTACCCATATTATGCAGTTATTATCGCTAGAACTATAATAAATATACTTATTACTCCCAATATTATCAATATAACATGCATTATTACCCATATTATGCAGTTATTATCGCTAGAACTATAATAAATATACGTATTACTTTTATTATCATCAATATAACATGCATTATTACCCATATTATGCAGTTATTATCGATAGAACAGTAATAAATATATTTATTACTTTTATTATTATCAATATAACATGCATTATTACCCATATAATGCAGTTATTATCTCTAGAACCATAATAAATATACTTATTACTCCCAATATTATCAATATAACATGCATTATTACCCATATAATGCAGTTATTATCGCTAGAACTGAAATAATTATACTTATTACTTATATTGTTAGCAATATAACGTGCATTATTACCCATACAATGCAGTTATTATCGCTAGAACTGTAATAATTATACTTATTACTTATATTATTATCAATATAACATGCATTATTACCCATATTAAGAAGTTATTATCGATAGAACGATAATAAATATACGTATTACTTTCATTATCATCAATATAACATGCATTGTTACCCATATAATGCAGTTATTATCGCTAGAACTGTAATAATTATACTTATTACTTATATTGTTAGCAATATAACGTGCATTATTACCCATATAATGCAGTTATTATCGCTAGAACTGTAATAATTATACTTATTACTTATATTATTATCAATATAGCATGCATTATTACCGATATAATGCAGTTATTATCGCTAGAACTGTAATAATTATACTTATTACTTATATTATTATCAATATAACATGCATTATTACCCATATTATGCAGTTATTATCGCCAGAACTGTAATAATTATACTTGTTACTTATATTATTCTCAATATAACATGAATTATTACCCATATTATGCAGTTATTATCGCAAGAACTACAATAAATATACGTATTACTTTCATTATCATCAATATAACATGCATTATTACCCATATAATGGAGGTATTATCGCTAGAACTGTAATAATTATACTTATTACTTATATTATTATCAATATAACATGCATTATTACCCATATTATGCAGTTATTATCTCCAGAACCATAATAAATATACTTATTACTCCCAATATTATCAATATAACATGCATTATTACCCATATAATGCAGTTATTATCGCTAGAACTGTAACAATTATACTTATTACTTATATTGTTAGCAATATAACGTGCATTATTACCCATATAATGCAGTTATTATCGCTAGAACTGTAATAATTATACTTATTACTTATATTATTATCAATATAACATGCATTATTACCCATATTATGCAGTTATTATTGCTAGAACTATAATAAATATACGTATTACTTTTATTATCATCAATATAACATGCAGTATTACCCATATTATGCAGTTATTATCGATAGAACTGTAATAAATATACTTATTACTTTTACTATTATCAATATATCATGCACTATTAGCCATATTTTACTATTATTATCGCTAGAACTGTAATAATTATACTTATTACTTATATTATTAGCAATATAACGTGCATTATTACCCATATAATGCAGTTATTATCGCTAGAACTGTAATAATTATACTTATTACTTATACTATTATCAATATAACATGCACTATTACCCATATTATGCAGTTATTATCGCTAGAACTATAATAAATATACTTATTACTCCCAATATTATCAATATAACATGCATTATTACCCATATAATGCAGTTATTATCGCTAGAACTGTAATAATTATACTTATTACTTATATTATTATCAATATAACATGCATTATTACCCATATTATGCAGTTATTATCTCTAGAACCATAATAAATATACTTATTACTCCGAATATTATCAATATAACATGCATTATTACCCATATAATGCAGTTATTATCGCTAGAACTGTAATAATTATACTTATTACTTAGATTATTATCAATATAACATGCATTATTACCCATATTATGCAGTTATTATCGCTAGAACTATAATAAATATACGTATTACTTTTATTATCATCAATATAACATGCATTATTACCCATATTATGTAGTTATTATCGATAGAACAGTAATAAATATATTTATTACTTTTATTATTATCAATATAACATGCATTATTACCCATATAATGCAGTTATTATCGCTAGAACTGTAATAATTATACTTATTACTTATATTATTATCAATATAACATGCATTATTACCCATATTAAGAAGTTATTATCGATAGAACGATAATAAATATACTTATTACTTTTATTATTATCAATATAACATGCATTATTACCCATATAATGCAGTTATTATCGCTAGAACTGTAATAATTATACTTATTACTTATATTGTTAGCAATATAACGTGCATTATTACCCATATAATGCAGTTATTATCGCTAGAACTGTAATAATTATACTAATTACTTATATTATTATCAATATAACATGCGCTATTACCCATAGTATGCAGTTATTATCGCCAGAACTGTAATAATTATACTTGTTACTTATATTATTCTCAATATAACATGCATTATTACCCATATTATGCAGTTATTATCGCAAGAACTATAATAAATATACGTATTACTTTCATTATCATCAATATAACATGCATTATTACCCATATAATGCAGTTATTATCGCTAGAACTGTAATAATTATACTTATTACTTATATTGTTAGCAATATAACGTGCATTATTACCCATATAATGCAGTTATTATCGCTAGAACTGTAATAATTATACTTATTACTTATACTATTATCAATATAACATGCACTATTACCCATATTATGCAGTTATTATCGCTAGAACTATAATAAATATACTTATTACTCCCAATATTATCAATATAACATGCATTATCACCCATATAATGCAGTTATTATCGCTAGAACTGTAATAATTATACTTATTACTTATATTATTAGCAATATAACGTGCATTATTACCCATATAATGCAGTTATTATCGCTAGAACTGTAATAATTATACTTATTACTTATATTATTATCAATATAACATGCATTATTACCCATATAATGGAGGTATTATTGCTAGAACTGTAATAATTATACTTATTACTTATACTATTATCAATATAACATGCACTATTACCCATATTATGCAGTTATTATCGCTAGAACTATAATAAATATACTTATTACTCCCAATATTATCAATATAACATGCATTATTACCCATATAATGCAGTTATTATCGCTAGAACTGTAATAATTATACTTATTACTTATATTATTATCAATATAACATGCATTATTACCCATATTATGCAGTTATTATCTCCAGAACCATAATAAATATACTTATTAATCCCAATATTATCAATATAACATGCATTATTACCCATATAATGCAGTTATTATCGCTAGAACTGTAATAATTATACTTATTACTTATACTATTATCAATATAACATGCACTATTACCCATATTATGCAGTTATTATCGCTAGAACTATAATAAATATACTTATTACTCCCAATATTATCAATATAACATGCACTATTACCCATATAATGCAGTTATTATCGCTAGAACTGTAATAATTATACTTATTACTTATATTATTATCAATATAACATGCATTATTACCCATATTATGCAGTTATTATCGCTAGAACTATAATAAATATACGTATTACTTTCATTATCATCAATATAACATGCATTATTACCCATATAATGCAGTTATTATCGCTAGAACTGTAATAATTATACTTATTACTTATATTGTTAGCAATATAACGTGCATTATTACCCATATAATGCAGTTATTATCGCTAGAACTGTAATAATTATACTTATTACTTATATTATTATCAATATAACATGCATTATTACCCATATTATGCAGTTATTATCGCTAGAACTATAATAAATATACTTATTACTCCCAAAATTATCAATGTAACATGCATTATTACCCATATAATGCAGTTATTATGGCTAGAACTGTAATAATTATACTTATTACTTATATTATTAGCAATATAACGTGCATTATTACCCATATAATGCAGTTATTATCGCTAGAACTGTAATAATTGTACTCATTACTTATATTATTAGCAATATAACGTGCATTATTACCCATATTATGAAGTTATTATCGCCAGAACTGTAATAATTATACTTAATGCTTTTATTATCATCAATATAACATGCATTATTACCCATATAATGCAGTTATTATCGCTAGAACTGTAATAATTATACTCATTACTTATACTATTAGCAATATAACGTGCATTATTACCCATATAATGCAGTTATTATCGCCAGAACTGTAATAATTATACTTATTACTTATATTATTCTCAATATAACATGCATTATTACCCATATTATGCAGTTATTATCGCTAGAACTATAATAAATATACTTATTACTTTTACTATTATCAATATATCATGCACTATTAGCCATATTTTACTACTATTATCGCTAGAACTATAATAATTATACTTATCACTCCCGATATTATCAATATACCATGCCTTATTACGCATATAATGCAGTTATTATCGCTAGAACTGTAATAAATATACTTACTACTTTCATTATCATCAATATAACATGTATTATTACCCATATTAAGAAGTTATTATCGATAGAACTGTAATAATTATACTTATTACTTATATTATTATCAATATAACATGCATTATTACCCATATTAAGAAGTTATTATCGATAGAACGATAATAAATATACTTATTACCCATATAATGCAGTTATTATCGCTAGAACTGTAATAATTATACATATTACTTATATTGTTAGCAATATAACGTGCATTATTACCCATATAATGCAGTTATTATCGCCAGAACTGTAATAATTATACTTAATGCTTTTATTATCATCAATATAACATGCATTATTACCCATATAATGCAGTTATTATCGCTAGAACTGTAATAATTATACTCATTACTTATACTATTAGCAATATAACGTGCATTATTACCGATATAATGCAGTTATTATCGCTAGAACTGTAATAATTATACTTATTACTTTTATTATCATCAATATAACATGCATTATTACCCATATAATGGAGGTATTATCGCTAGAACTGTAATAATTATACTTATTACTTATATTATTGTCAATATAACATGCATTATTACCCATATTATGCAGTTATTATCTCCAGAACCATAATAAATATACTTATTACTCCCAATATTATCAATATAACATGCATTATTACCCATATAATGCAGTTATTATCGCTAGAACTGTAACAATTATACTTATTACTTATATTGTTAGCAATATAACGTGCATTATTACCCATATAATGCAGTTATTATCGCTAGAACTGTAATAATTATACTTATTACTTATATTATTATCAATATAACATGCATTATTACCCATATTATGCAGTTATTATTGCTAGAACTATAATAAATATACGTATTACTTTTATTATCATCAATATAACATGCACTATTACCCATATTATGCAGTTATTATCGATAGAACTGTAATAAATATACTTATTACTTTTACTATTATCAATATATCATGCACTATTAGCCATATTTTACTATTATTATCGCTAGAACTGTAATAATTATACTTATTACTTATATTATTAGCAATAAGACGTGCATTATTACCCATATAATGCAGTTATTATCGCTAGAACTGTAATAATTATACTTATTACTTTTATTATCATCAATATAACATGCATTATTACCCATATAATGGAGGTATTATCGCTAGAACTGTAATAATTATACTTATTACTTATATTATTGTCAATATAACATGCATTATTACCCATATTATGCAGTTATTATCTCCAGAACCATAATAAATATACTTATTACTCCCAATATTATCAATATAACATGCATTATTACCCATATAATGCAGTTATTATCGCTAGAACTGTAACAATTATACTTATTACTTATATTGTTAGCAATATAACGTGCATTATTACCCATATAATGCAGTTATTATCGCTAGAACTGTAATAATTATACTTATTACTTATATTATTATCAATATAACATGCATTATTACCCATATTATGCAGTTATTATTGCTAGAACTATAATAAATATACGTATTACTTTTATTATCATCAATATAACATGCACTATTACCCATATTATGCAGTTATTATCGATAGAACTGTAATAAATATACTTATTACTTTTACTATTATCAATATATCATGCACTATTAGCCATATTTTACTATTATTATCGCTAGAACTGTAATAATTATACTTATTACTTATATTATTAGCAATAAGACGTGCATTATTACCCATATAATGCAGTTATTATCGCTAGAACTGTAATAATTATACTTATTACTTATACTATTATCAATAAAACATGCACTATTACCCATATTATGCAGTTATTATCGCTAGAACTATAATAAATATACTTATTACTCCCAATATTATCAATATAACATGCATTATTACCCATATAATGCAGTTATTATCGCTAGAACTGTAATAATTATACTTATTACTTATATTATTATCAATATAACATGCATTATTACCCATATTATGCAGTTATTATCTCTAGAACCATAATAAATATACTTATTACTCCCAATATTATCAATATAACATGCATTATTACCCATATTATGCAGTTATTATCTCTAGAACCATAATAAATATACTTATTACTCCCAATATTATCAATATAACATGCATTATTACCCATATAATGCAGTTATTATCGCTAGAACTGTAATAATTATACTTATTACTTAGATTATTATCAATATAACATGCATTATTACCCATATTATGCAGTTATTATCGCTAGAACTATAATAAATATACGTATTACTTTTATTATCATCAATATAACATGCATTATTACCCATATTATGCAGTTATTATCGATAGAACAGTAATAAATATATTTATTACTTTTATTATTATCAATATAACATGCATTATTACCCATATAATGCAGTTATTATCTCTAGAACCATAATAAATATACTTATTACTCCCAATATTATCAATATAACATGCATTATTACCCATATAATGCAGTTATTATCGCTAGAACTGAAATAATTATACTTATTACTTATATTGTTAGCAATATAACGTGCATTATTACCCATACAATGCAGTTATTATCGCTAGAACTGTAATAATTATACTTATTACTTATATTATTATCAATATAACATGCATTATTACCCATATTAAGAAGTTATTATCGATAGAACGATAATAAATATACGTATTACTTTCATTATCATCAATATAACATGCATTGTTACCCATATAATGCAGTTATTATCGCTAGAACTGTAATAATTATACTTATTACTTATATTGTTAGCAATATAACGTGCATTATTACCCATATAATGCAGTTATTATCGCTAGAACTGTAATAATTATACTTATTACTTATATTATTATCAATATAGCATGCATTATTACCGATATAATGCAGTTATTATCGCTAGAACTGTAATAATTATACTTATTACTTATATTATTATCAATATAACATGCATTATTACCCATATTATGCAGTTATTATCGCCAGAACTGTAATAATTATACTTGTTACTTATATTATTCTCAATATAACATGAATTATTACCCATATTATGCAGTTATTATCGCAAGAACTACAATAAATATACGTATTACTTTCATTATCATCAATATAACATGCATTATTACCCATATAATGGAGGTATTATCGCTAGAACTGTAATAATTATACTTATTACTTATATTATTATCAATATAACATGCATTATTACCCATATTATGCAGTTATTATCTCCAGAACCATAATAAATATACTTATTACTCCCAATATTATCAATATAACATGCATTATTACCCATATAATGCAGTTATTATCGCTAGAACTGTAATAATTATACTTATTACTTATATTATTATCAATATAACATGCATTATTACCCATATTATGCAGTTATTATCTCTAGAACCATAATAAATATACTTATTACTCCCAATATTATCAATATAACATGCATTATTACCCATATAATGCAGTTATTATCGCTAGAACTGTAATAATTATACTTATTACTTAGATTATTATCAATATAACATGCATTATTACCCATATTATGCAGTTATTATCGCTAGAACTATAATAAATATACGTATTACTTTTATTATCATCAATATAACATGCATTATTACCCATATTATGCAGTTATTATCGATAGAACAGTAATAAATATATTTATTACTTTTATTATTATCAATATAACATGCATTATTACCCATATAATGCAGTTATTATCTCTAGAACCATAATAAATATACTTATTACTCCCAATATTATCAATATAACATGCATTATTACCCATATAATGCAGTTATTATCGCTAGAACTGAAATAATTATACTTATTACTTATATTGTTAGCAATATAACGTGCATTATTACCCATACAATGCAGTTATTATCGCTAGAACTGTAATAATTATACTTATTACTTATATTATTATCAATATAACATGCATTATTACCCATATTAAGAAGTTATTATCGATAGAACGATAATAAATATACGTATTACTTTCATTATCATCAATATAACATGCATTGTTACCCATATAATGCAGTTATTATCGCTAGAACTGTAATAATTATACTTATTACTTATATTGTTAGCAATATAACGTGCATTATTACCCATATAATGCAGTTATTATCGCTAGAACTGTAATAATTATACTTATTACTTATATTATTATCAATATAGCATGCATTATTACCGATATAATGCAGTTATTATCGCTAGAACTGTAATAATTATACTTATTACTTATATTATTATCAATATAACATGCATTATTACCCATATTATGCAGTTATTATCGCCAGAACTGTAATAATTATACTTGTTACTTATATTATTCTCAATATAACATGAATTATTACCCATATTATGCAGTTATTATCGCAAGAACTACAATAAATATACGTATTACTTTCATTATCATCAATATAACATGCATTATTACCCATATAATGGAGGTATTATCGCTAGAACTGTAATAATTATACTTATTACTTATATTATTATCAATATAACATGCATTATTACCCATATTATGCAGTTATTATCTCCAGAACCATAATAAATATACTTATTACTCCCAATATTATCAATATAACATGCATTATTACCCATATAATGCAGTTATTATCGCTAGAACTGTAACAATTATACTTATTACTTATATTGTTAGCAATATAACGTGCATTATTACCCATATAATGCAGTTATTATCGCTAGAACTGTAATAATTATACTTATTACTTATATTATTATCAATATAACATGCATTATTACCCATATTATGCAGTTATTATTGCTAGAACTATAATAAATATACGTATTACTTTTATTATCATCAATATAACATGCACTATTACCCATATTATGCAGTTATTATCGATAGAACTGTAATAAATATACTTATTACTTTTACTATTATCAATATATCATGCACTATTAGCCATATTTTACTATTATTATCGCTAGAACTGTAATAATTATACTTATTACTTATATTATTAGCAATATAACGTGCATTATTACCCATATAATGCAGTTATTATCGCTAGAACTGTAATAATTATACTTATTACTTATACTATTATCAATATAACATGCACTATTACCCATATTATGCAGTTATTATCGCTAGAACTATAATAAATATACTTATTACTCCCAATATTATCAATATAACATGCATTATTACCCATATAATGCAGTTATTATCGCTAGAACTGTAATAATTATACTTATTACTTATATTATTATCAATATAACATGCATTATTACCCATATTATGCAGTTATTATCTCTAGAACCATAATAAATATACTTATTACTCCGAATATTATCAATATAACATGCATTATTACCCATATAATGCAGTTATTATCGCTAGAACTGTAATAATTATACTTATTACTTAGATTATTATCAATATAACATGCATTATTACCCATATTATGCAGTTATTATCGCTAGAACTATAATAAATATACGTATTACTTTTATTATCATCAATATAACATGCATTATTACCCATATTATGTAGTTATTATCGATAGAACAGTAATAAATATATTTATTACTTTTATTATTATCAATATAACATGCATTATTACCCATATAATGCAGTTATTATCGCTAGAACTGTAATAATTATACTTATTACTTATATTATTATCAATATAACATGCATTATTACCCATATTAAGAAGTTATTATCGATAGAACGATAATAAATATACTTATTACTTTTATTATTATCAATATAACATGCATTATTACCCATATAATGCAGTTATTATCGCTAGAACTGTAATAATTATACTTATTACTTATATTGTTAGCAATATAACGTGCATTATTACCCATATAATGCAGTTATTATCGCTAGAACTGTAATAATTATACTAATTACTTATATTATTATCAATATAACATGCGCTATTACCCATAGTATGCAGTTATTATCGCCAGAACTGTAATAATTATACTTGTTACTTATATTATTCTCAATATAACATGCATTATTACCCATATTATGCAGTTATTATCGCAAGAACTATAATAAATATACGTATTACTTTCATTATCATCAATATAACATGCATTATTACCCATATAATGCAGTTATTATCGCTAGAACTGTAATAATTATACTTATTACTTATATTGTTAGCAATATAACGTGCATTATTACCCATATAATGCAGTTATTATCGCTAGAACTGTAATAATTATACTTATTACTTATACTATTATCAATATAACATGCACTATTACCCATATTATGCAGTTATTATCGCTAGAACTATAATAAATATACTTATTACTCCCAATATTATCAATATAACATGCATTATCACCCATATAATGCAGTTATTATCGCTAGAACTGTAATAATTATACTTATTACTTATATTATTAGCAATATAACGTGCATTATTACCCATATAATGCAGTTATTATCGCTAGAACTGTAATAATTATACTTATTACTTATATTA
Organism: Megachile leachella; assembly: GCA_963576845.1. Lineage (NCBI taxonomy): Eukaryota > Metazoa > Arthropoda > Insecta > Hymenoptera > Megachilidae > Megachile > Megachile leachella. The sequence goes on along the minus strand of CAUYWW010000111.1, from coordinate 1,268,513 downwards.
TTATCAATATAACATGCATTATTACCCATATAATGGAGGTATTATTGCTAGAACTGTAATAATTATACTTATTACTTATACTATTATCAATATAACATGCACTATTACCCATATTATGCAGTTATTATCGCTAGAACTATAATAAATATACTTATTACTCCCAATATTATCAATATAACATGCATTATTACCCATATAATGCAGTTATTATCGCTAGAACTGTAATAATTATACTTATTACTTATATTATTATCAATATAACATGCATTATTACCCATATTATGCAGTTATTATCTCCAGAACCATAATAAATATACTTATTAATCCCAATATTATCAATATAACATGCATTATTACCCATATAATGCAGTTATTATCGCTAGAACTGTAATAATTATACTTATTACTTATACTATTATCAATATAACATGCACTATTACCCATATTATGCAGTTATTATCGCTAGAACTATAATAAATATACTTATTACTCCCAATATTATCAATATAACATGCACTATTACCCATATAATGCAGTTATTATCGCTAGAACTGTAATAATTATACTTATTACTTATATTATTATCAATATAACATGCATTATTACCCATATTATGCAGTTATTATCGCTAGAACTATAATAAATATACGTATTACTTTCATTATCATCAATATAACATGCATTATTACCCATATAATGCAGTTATTATCGCTAGAACTGTAATAATTATACTTATTACTTATATTGTTAGCAATATAACGTGCATTATTACCCATATAATGCAGTTATTATCGCTAGAACTGTAATAATTATACTTATTACTTATATTATTATCAATATAACATGCATTATTACCCATATTATGCAGTTATTATCGCTAGAACTATAATAAATATACTTATTACTCCCAAAATTATCAATGTAACATGCATTATTACCCATATAATGCAGTTATTATGGCTAGAACTGTAATAATTATACTTATTACTTATATTATTAGCAATATAACGTGCATTATTACCCATATAATGCAGTTATTATCGCTAGAACTGTAATAATTGTACTCATTACTTATATTATTAGCAATATAACGTGCATTATTACCCATATTATGAAGTTATTATCGCCAGAACTGTAATAATTATACTTAATGCTTTTATTATCATCAATATAACATGCATTATTACCCATATAATGCAGTTATTATCGCTAGAACTGTAATAATTATACTCATTACTTATACTATTAGCAATATAACGTGCATTATTACCCATATAATGCAGTTATTATCGCCAGAACTGTAATAATTATACTTATTACTTATATTATTCTCAATATAACATGCATTATTACCCATATTATGCAGTTATTATCGCTAGAACTATAATAAATATACTTATTACTTTTACTATTATCAATATATCATGCATTATTAGCCATATTTTACTACTATTATCGCTAGAACTATAATAATTATACTTATCACTCCCGATATTATCAATATACCATGCCTTATTACGCATATAATGCAGTTATTATCGCTAGAACTGTAATAAATATACTTACTACTTTCATTATCATCAATATAACATGCATTATTACCCATATTAAGAAGTTATTATCGATAGAACTGTAATAATTATACTTATTACTTATATTATTATCAATATAACATGCATTATTACCCATATTAAGAAGTTATTATCGATAGAACGATAATAAATATACTTATTACCCATATAATGCAGTTATTATCGCTAGAACTGTAATAATTATACATATTACTTATATTGTTAGCAATATAACGTGCATTATTACCCATATAATGCAGTTATTATCGCCAGAACTGTAATAATTATACTTAATGCTTTTATTATCATCAATATAACATGCATTATTACCCATATAATGCAGTTATTATCGCTAGAACTGTAATAATTATACTCATTACTTATACTATTAGCAATATAACGTGCATTATTACCGATATAATGCAGTTATTATCGCTAGAACTGTAATAATTATACTTATTACTTTTATTATCATCAATATAACATGCATTATTACCCATATAATGGAGGTATTATCGCTAGAACTGTAATAATTATACTTATTACTTATATTATTGTCAATATAACATGCATTATTACCCATATTATGCAGTTATTATCTCCAGAACCATAATAAATATACTTATTACTCCCAATATTATCAATATAACATGCATTATTACCCATATAATGCAGTTATTATCGCTAGAACTGTAACAATTATACTTATTACTTATATTGTTAGCAATATAACGTGCATTATTACCCATATAATGCAGTTATTATCGCTAGAACTGTAATAATTATACTTATTACTTATATTATTATCAATATAACATGCATTATTACCCATATTATGCAGTTATTATTGCTAGAACTATAATAAATATACGTATTACTTTTATTATCATCAATATAACATGCACTATTACCCATATTATGCAGTTATTATCGATAGAACTGTAATAAATATACTTATTACTTTTACTATTATCAATATATCATGCACTATTAGCCATATTTTACTATTATTATCGCTAGAACTGTAATAATTATACTTATTACTTATATTATTAGCAATAAGACGTGCATTATTACCCATATAATGCAGTTATTATCGCTAGAACTGTAATAATTATACTTATTACTTATACTATTATCAATAAAACATGCACTATTACCCATATTATGCAGTTATTATCGCTAGAACTATAATAAATATACTTATTACTCCCAATATTATCAATATAACATGCATTATTACCCATATAATGCAGTTATTATCGCTAGAACTGTAATAATTATACTTATTACTTATATTATTATCAATATAACATGCATTATTACCCATATTATGCAGTTATTATCTCTAGAACCATAATAAATATACTTATTACTCCCAATATTATCAATATAACATGCATTATTACCCATATAATGCAGTTATTATCGCTAGAACTGTAATAATTATACTTATTACTTAGATTATTATCAATATAACATGCATTATTACCCATATTATGCAGTTATTATCGCTAGAACTATAATAAATATACGTATTACTTTTATTATCATCAATATAACATGCATTATTACCCATATTATGCAGTTATTATCGATAGAACAGTAATAAATATATTTATTACTTTTATTATTATCAATATAACATGCATTATTACCCATATAATGCAGTTATTATCTCTAGAACCATAATAAATATACTTATTACTCCCAATATTATCAATATAACATGCATTATTACCCATATAATGCAGTTATTATCGCTAGAACTGAAATAATTATACTTATTACTTATATTGTTAGCAATATAACGTGCATTATTACCCATACAATGCAGTTATTATCGCTAGAACTGTAATAATTATACTTATTACTTATATTATTATCAATATAACATGCATTATTACCCATATTAAGAAGTTATTATCGATAGAACGATAATAAATATACTTATTACTTTTATTATTATCAATATAACATGCATTATTACCCATATAATGCAGTTATTATCGCTAGAACTGTAATAATTATACTTATTACTTATATTATTATCAATATAACATGCACTATTACCCATATTATGCAGTTATTATCGCCAGAACTGTAATAATTATACTTGTTACTTATATTATTCTCAATATAACATGCATTATTACCCATATTATGCAGTTATTATCGCAAGAACTATAATAAATATACGTGTTACTTTCATTATCATCAATATAACATGCATTATTACCCATATAATGCAGTTATTATCGCTAGAACTGTAATAATTATACTTATTACTTATATTGTTAGCAATATAACGTGCATTATTACCCATATAATGCAGTTATTATCGCTAGAACTGTAATAATTATACTTATTACTTATATTATTATCAATATAACATGCATTATTACCCATATTATGCAGTTATTATCGCTAGAACTATAATAAATATACGTATTGCTTTTATTATCATCAATATAACATGCATTATTACCCATATTATGCAGTTATTATCGATAGAACTGTAATAAATATACTTATTACTTTTATTATTATCAATATAACATGCACTATTTGCCATATTTTACTATTATTATCGCTAGAACTATAATAATTATACTTATTACTCCCGATATTATCAATATAGCATGCATTATTACCGATATAATGCAGTTATTATCGCTAGAACTGTAATAATTATACTTATTACTTATATTATTATCAATATAACATGCATTATTACCCATATTATGCAGTTATTATCGCCAGAACTGTAATAATTATACTTGTTACTTATATTATTCTCAATATAACATGAATTATTACCCATATTATGCAGTTATTATCGCAAGAACTACAATAAATATACGTATTACTTTCATTATCATCAATATAACATGCATTATTACCCATATAATGGAGGTATTATCGCTAGAACTGTAATAATTATACTTATTACTTATATTATTATCAATATAACATGCATTATTACCCATATTATGCAGTTATTATCTCCAGAACCATAATAAATATACTTATTACTCCCAATATTATCAATATAACATGCATTATTACCCATATAATGCAGTTATTATCGCTAGAACTGTAACAATTATACTTATTACTTATATTGTTAGCAATATAACGTGCATTATTTCCCATATAATGCAGTTATTATCGCTAGAACTGTAATAATTATACTTATTACTTATATTATTATCAATATAACATGCATTATTACCCATATTATGCAGTTATTATTGCTAGAACTATAATAAATATACGTATTACTTTTATTATCATCAATATAACATGCACTATTACCCATATTATGCAGTTATTATCGATAGAACTGTAATAAATATACTTATTACTTTTACTATTATCAATATATCATGCACTATTAGCCATATTTTACTATTATTATCGCTAGAACTGTAATAATTATACTTATTACTTATATTATTAGCAATATAACGTGCATTATTACCCATATAATGCAGTTATTATCGCTAGAACTGTAATAATTATACTTATTACTTATACTATTATCAATATAACATGCACTATTACCCATATTATGCAGTTATTATCGCTAGAACTATAATAAATATACGTATTACTTTTATTATCATCAATATAACATGCATTATTACCCATATTATGTAGTTATTATCGATAGAACAGTAATAAATATATTTATTACTTTTATTATTATCAATATAACATGCATTATTACCCATATAATGCAGTTATTATCGCTAGAACTGTAATAATTATACTTATTACTTATATTATTATCAATATAACATGCATTATTACCCATATTAAGAAGTTATTATCGATAGAACGATAATAAATATACTTATTACTTTTATTATTATCAATATAACATGCATTATTACCCATATAATGCAGTTATTATCGCTAGAACTGTAATAATTATACTTATTACTTATATTGTTAGCAATATAACGTGCATTATTACCCATATAATGCAGTTATTATCGCTAGAACTGTAATAATTATACTAATTACTTATATTATTATCAATATAACATGCGCTATTACCCATAGTATGCAGTTATTATCGCCAGAACTGTAATAATTATACTTGTTACTTATATTATTCTCAATATAACATGCATTATTACCCATATTATGCAGTTATTATCGCAAGAACTATAATAAATATACGTATTACTTTCATTATCATCAATATAACATGCATTATTACCCATATAATGCAGTTATTATCGCTAGAACTGTAATAATTATACTTATTACTTATATTGTTAGCAATATAACGTGCATTATTACACATATAATGCAGTTATTATCGCTAGAACTGTAATAATTATACTGATTACTTATACTATTATCAATATAACATGCACTATTACCCATATTATGCAGTTATTATCGCTAGAACTATAATAAATATACTTATTACTCCCAATATTATCAATATAACATGCATTATTACCCATATAATGCAGTTATTATCGCTAGAACTGTAATAATTATACTTATTACTTATATTATTATCAATATAACATGCATTATTACCCATATTATGCAGTTATTATCTCCAGAACCATAATAAATATACTTATTACTCCAAATATTATCAATATAACATGCATTATTACCCATATAATGCAGTTATTATCGCTAGAACTGTAATAATTATACTTATTACTTATACTATTATCAATATAACATGCACTATTACCCATATTATGCAGTTATTATCGCTAGAACTATAATAAATATACTTATTACTCCCAATATTATCAATATAACATGCACTATTACCCATATAATGCAGTTATTATCGCTAGAACTGTAATAATTATACTTATTACTTATATTATTATCAATATAACATGCATTATTACCCATATTATGCAGTTATTATCGCTAGAACTGTAATAATTATACTTATTACTTATATTGTTAGCAATATAACGTGCATTATTACCCATATAATGCAGTTATTATCGCTAGAACTCTAATAATTATACTTATTACTTAGATTATTATCAATATAACATGCATTATTACCCATATTATGCAGTTATTATCGCTAGAACTATAATAAATATACGTATTACTTTTATTATCATCAATATAACATGCATTATTACCCATATTATGCAGTTATTATCGATAGAACTGTAATAAATATATTTATTACTTTTATTATTATCAATATAACATGCACTATTTGCCATATTTTACTGTTATTATCGCTAGAACTATAATAATTATACTTACTACTCCCGATATTATCAATATAACATGCATTATTACCCATATTATGCAGTTATTATCGCTAGAACTGTAATAATTGTACTCATTACTTATATTATTAGCAATATAACGTGCATTATTACCCATATCATGCAGTTATTATCGCTAGAACTGTAATAATTATACTTATTACTCCCAATATTATCAATATAACATGCATTATTACCCATATAATGCAGTTATTATCGCTAGAACTGTAATAATTATACTTATTACTTATATTGTTAGCAATATAACGTGCATTATTACCCATATAATGCAGTTATTATCGCTAGAACTGTAATAATTATACTAATTACTTATATTATTATCAATATAACATGCACTATTACCCATATTATGCAGTTATTATCGCCAGAACTGTAATAATTATACTTATTACTTAGATTATTATCAATATAACATGCATTATTACCCATATTATGCAGTTATTATCGCTAGAACTATAATAAATATACGTATTACTTTTATTATTATCAATATAACATGCATTATTACCCATATAATGCAGTTATTATCTCTAGAACCATAATAAATATACTTATTACTCCCAATATTATCAATATAACATGCATTATTACCCATATAATGCAGTTATTATCGCTAGAACTGAAATAATTATACTTATTACTTATATTGTTAGCAATATAACGTGCATTATTACCCATACAATGCAGTTATTATCGCTAGAACTGTAATAATTATACTTATTACTTATATTATTATCAATATAACATGCATTATTACCCATATTAAGAAGTTATTATCGATAGAACGATAATAAATATACTTATTACTTTTATTATTATCAATATAACATGCATTATTACCCATATAATGCAGTTATTATCGCTAGAACTGTAATAATTATACTTATTACTTATATTATTATCAATATAACATGCACTATTACCCATATTATGCAGTTATTATCGCCAGAACTGTAATAATTATACTTGTTACTTATATTATTCTCAATATAACATGCATTATTACCCATATTATGCAGTTATTATCGCAAGAACTATAATAAATATACGTGTTACTTTCATTATCATCAATATAACATGCATTATTACCCATATAATGCAGTTATTATCGCTAGAACTGTAATAATTATACTTATTACTTATATTGTTAGCAATATAACGTGCATTATTACCCATATAATGCAGTTATTATCGCTAGAACTGTAATAATTATACTTATTACTTATATTATTATCAATATAACATGCATTATTACCCATATTATGCAGTTATTATCGCTAGAACTATAATAAATATACGTATTACTTTTATTATCATCAATATAACATGCATTATTACCCATATTATGCAGTTATTATCGATAGAACTGTAATAAATATACTTATTACTTTTATTATTATCAATATAACATGCACTATTTGCCATATTTTACTATTATTATCGCTAGAACTATAATAATTATACTTATTACTCCCGATATTATCAATATAGCATGCATTATTACCGATATAATGCAGTTATTATCGCTAGAACTGTAATAATTATACTTATTACTTATATTATTATCAATATAACATGCATTATTACCCATATTATGCAGTTATTATCGCCAGAACTGTAATAATTATACTTGTTACTTATATTATTCTCAATATAACATGAATTATTACCCATATTATGCAGTTATTATCGCAAGAACTACAATAAATATACGTATTACTTTCATTATCATCAATATAACATGCATTATTACCCATATAATGGAGGTATTATCGCTAGAACTGTAATAATTATACTTATTACTTATATTATTATCAATATAACATGCATTATTACCCATATTATGCAGTTATTATCTCCAGAACCATAATAAATATACTTATTACTCCCAATATTATCAATATAACATGCATTATTACCCATATAATGCAGTTATTATCGCTAGAACTGTAACAATTATACTTATTACTTATATTGTTAGCAATATAACGTGCATTATTTCCCATATAATGCAGTTATTATCGCTAGAACTGTAATAATTATACTTATTACTTATATTATTATCAATATAACATGCATTATTACCCATATTATGCAGTTATTATTGCTAGAACTATAATAAATATACGTATTACTTTTATTATCATCAATATAACATGCACTATTACCCATATTATGCAGTTATTATCGATAGAACTGTAATAAATATACTTATTACTTTTACTATTATCAATATATCATGCACTATTAGCCATATTTTACTATTATTATCGCTAGAACTGTAATAATTATACTTATTACTTATATTATTAGCAATATAACGTGCATTATTACCCATATAATGCAGTTATTATCGCTAGAACTGTAATAATTATACTTATTACTTATACTATTATCAATATAACATGCACTATTACCCATATTATGCAGTTATTATCGCTAGAACTATAATAAATATACGTATTACTTTTATTATCATCAATATAACATGCATTATTACCCATATTATGTAGTTATTATCGATAGAACAGTAATAAATATATTTATTACTTTTATTATTATCAATATAACATGCATTATTACCCATATAATGCAGTTATTATCGCTAGAACTGTAATAATTATACTTATTACTTATATTATTATCAATATAACATGCATTATTACCCATATTAAGAAGTTATTATCGATAGAACGATAATAAATATACTTATTACTTTTATTATTATCAATATAACATGCATTATTACCCATATAATGCAGTTATTATCGCTAGAACTGTAATAATTATACTTATTACTTATATTGTTAGCAATATAACGTGCATTATTACCCATATAATGCAGTTATTATCGCTAGAACTGTAATAATTATACTAATTACTTATATTATTATCAATATAACATGCGCTATTACCCATAGTATGCAGTTATTATCGCCAGAACTGTAATAATTATACTTGTTACTTATATTATTCTCAATATAACATGCATTATTACCCATATTATGCAGTTATTATCGCAAGAACTATAATAAATATACGTATTACTTTCATTATCATCAATATAACATGCATTATTACCCATATAATGCAGTTATTATCGCTAGAACTGTAATAATTATACTTATTACTTATATTGTTAGCAATATAACGTGCATTATTACACATATAATGCAGTTATTATCGCTAGAACTGTAATAATTATACTGATTACTTATACTATTATCAATATAACATGCACTATTACCCATATTATGCAGTTATTATCGCTAGAACTATAATAAATATACTTATTACTCCCAATATTATCAATATAACATGCATTATTACCCATATAATGCAGTTATTATCGCTAGAACTGTAATAATTATACTTATTACTTATATTATTATCAATATAACATGCATTATTACCCATATTATGCAGTTATTATCTCCAGAACCATAATAAATATACTTATTACTCCCAATATTATCAATATAACATGCATTATTACCCATATAATGCAGTTATTATCGCTAGAACTGTAATAATTATACTTATTACTTATACTATTATCAATATAACATGCACTATTACCCATATTATGCAGTTATTATCGCTAGAACTATAATAAATATACTTATTACTCCCAATATTATCAATATAACATGCACTATTACCCATATAATGCAGTTATTATCGCTAGAACTGTAATAATTATACTTATTACTTATATTATTATCAATATAACATGCATTATTACCCATATTATGCAGTTATTATCGCTAGAACTGTAATAATTATACTTATTACTTATATTGTTAGCAATATAACGTGCATTATTACCCATATAATGCAGTTATTATCGCTAGAACTCTAATAATTATACTTATTACTTAGATTATTATCAATATAACATGCATTATTACCCATATTATGCAGTTATTATCGCTAGAACTATAATAAATATACGTATTACTTTTATTATCATCAATATAACATGCATTATTACCCATATTATGCAGTTATTATCGATAGAACTGTAATAAATATATTTATTACTTTTATTATTATCAATATAACATGCACTATTTGCCATATTTTACTGTTATTATCGCTAGAACTATAATAATTATACTTACTACTCCCGATATTATCAATATAACATGCATTATTACCCATATTATGCAGTTATTATCGCTAGAACTGTAATAATTGTACTCATTACTTATATTATTAGCAATATAACGTGCATTATTACCCATATCATGCAGTTATTATCGCTAGAACTGTAATAATTATACTTATTACTCCCAATATTATCAATATAACATGCATTATTACCCATATAATGCAGTTATTATCGCTAGAACTGTAATAATTATACTTATTACTTATATTGTTAGCAATATAACGTGCATTATTACCCATATAATGCAGTTATTATCGCTAGAACTGTAATAATTATACTAATTACTTATATTATTATCAATATAACATGCACTATTACCCATATTATGCAGTTATTATCGCCAGAACTGTAATAATTATACTTGTTACTTATATTATTCTCAATATAACATACATTATTACCCATATTATGCAGTTATTATCGCTAGAACTATAATAAATATACTTATTACTCCCAATATTATCAATATAACATGCATTATTACCCATATAATGCAGTTATTATCGCTAGAACTGTAATAATTATACTTATTACTTATATTATTATCAATATAACATGCATTATTACCCATATTATGCAGTTATTATCTCCAGAACCATAATAAATATACTTATTACTCCCAATATTATCAATATAACATGCATTATTACCCATATAATGCAGTTATTATCGCTAGAACTGTAATAATTATACTTATTACTTATATTATTATCAATATAACATGCATTATTACCCATATTATGCAGTTATTATCTCTAGAACCATAATAAATATACTTATTACTCCCAATATTATCAATATAACATGCATTATTACCCATATAATGCAGTTATTATCGCTAGAACTGTAATAATTATACTTATTACTTAGATTATTATCAATATAACATGCATTATTACCCATATTATGCAGTTATTATCGCTAGAACTATAATAAATATACGTATTACTTTTATTATCATCAATATAACATGCATTATTACCCATATTATGCAGTTATTATCGATAGAACAGTAATAAATATATTTATTACTTTTATTATTATCAATATAACATGCATTATTACCCATATAATGCAGTTATTATCTCTAGAACCATAATAAATATACTTATTACTCCCAATATTATCAATATAACATGCATTATTACCCATATAATGCAGTTATTATCGCTAGAACTGAAATAATTATACTTATTACTTATATTGTTAGCAATATAACGTGCATTATTACCCATACAATGCAGTTATTATCGCTAGAACTGTAATAATTATACTTATTACTTATATTATTATCAATATAACATGCATTATTACCCATATTAAGAAGTTATTATCGATAGAACGATAATAAATATACTTATTACTTTTATTATTATCAATATAACATGCATTATTACCCATATAATGCAGTTATTATCGCTAGAACTGTAATAATTATACTTATTACTTATATTATTATCAATATAACATGCACTATTACCCATATTATGCAGTTATTATCGCCAGAACTGTAATAATTATACTTGTTACTTATATTATTCTCAATATAACATGCATTATTACCCATATTATGCAGTTATTATCGCAAGAACTATAATAAATATACGTATTACTTTCATTATCATCAATATAACATGCATTATTACCCATATAATGCAGTTATTATCGCTAGAACTGTAATAATTATACTTATTACTTATATTGTTAGCAATATAACGTGCATTATTACCCATATAATGCAGTTATTATCGCTAGAACTGTAATAATTATACTTATTACTTATATTATTATCAATATAACATGCATTATTACCCATATTATGCAGTTATTATCGCTAGAACTGTAATAATTATACTTATTACTTATATTATTATCAATATAACATGCATTATTACCCATATTATGCAGTTATTATCGCCAGAACTGTAATAATTATACTTGTTACTTATATTATTCTCAATATAACATGAATTATTACCCATATTATGCAGTTATTATCGCAAGAACTACAATAAATATACGTATTACTTTCATTATCATCAATATAACATGCATTATTACCCATATAATGGAGGTATTATCGCTAGAACTGTAATAATTATACTTATTACTTATATTATTATCAATATAACATGCATTATTACCCATATTATGCAGTTATTATCTCCAGAACCATAATAAATATACTTATTACTCCCAATATTATCAATATAACATGCATTATTACCCATATAATGCAGTTATTATCGCTAGAACTGTAACAATTATACTTATTACTTATATTGTTAGCAATATAACGTGCATTATTTCCCATATAATGCAGTTATTATCGCTAGAACTGTAATAATTATACTTATTACTTATATTATTATCAATATAACATGCATTATTACCCATATTATGCAGTTATTATTGCTAGAACTATAATAAATATACGTATTACTTTTATTATCATCAATATAACATGCACTATTACCCATATTATGCAGTTATTATCGATAGAACTGTAATAAATATACTTATTACTTTTACTATTATCAATATATCATGCACTATTAGCCATATTTTACTATTATTATCGCTAGAACTGTAATAATTATACTTATTACTTATATTATTAGCAATATAACGTGCATTATTACCCATATAATGCAGTTATTATCGCTAGAACTGTAATAATTATACTTATTACTTATACTATTATCAATATAACATGCACTATTACCCATATTATGCAGTTATTATCGCTAGAACTATAATAAATATACGTATTACTTTTATTATCATCAATATAACATGCATTATTACCCATATTATGTAGTTATTATCGATAGAACAGTAATAAATATATTTATTACTTTTATTATTATCAATATAACATGCATTATTACCCATATAATGCAGTTATTATCGCTAGAACTGTAATAATTATACTTATTATTTATATTATTATCAATATAACATGCATTATTACCCATATTAAGAAGTTATTATCGATAGAACGATAATAAATATACTTATTACTTTTATTATTATCAATATAACATGCATTATTACCCATATAATGCAGTTATTATCGCTAGAACTGTAATAATTATACTTATTACTTATATTGTTAGCAATATAACGTGCATTATTACCCATATAATGCAGTTATTATCGCTAGAACTGTAATAATTATACTAATTACTTATATTATTATCAATATAACATGCGCTATTACCCATAGTATGCAGTTATTATCGCCAGAACTGTAATAATTATACTTGTTACTTATATTATTCTCAATATAACATGCATTATTACCCATATTATGCAGTTATTATCGCAAGAACTATAATAAATATACGTATTACTTTCATTATCATCAATATAACATGCATTATTACCCATATAATGCAGTTATTATCGCTAGAACTGTAATAATTACACTTATTACTTATATTGTTAGCAATATAACGTGCATTATTACACATATAATGCAGTTATTATCGCTAGAACTGTAATAATTATACTGATTACTTATACTATTATCAATATAACATGCACTATTACCCATATTATGCAGTTATTATCGCTAGAACTATAATAAATATACTTATTACTCCCAATATTATCAATATAACATGCATTATCACCCATATAATGCAGTTATTATCGCTAGAACTGTAATAATTATACTTATTACTTATATTATTAGCAATATAACGTGCATTATTACCCATATAATGCAGTTATTATCGCTAGAACTGTAATAATTATACTTATTACTTATATTATTATCAATGTAACATGCATTATTACCCATATAATGGAGGTATTATTGCTAGAACTGTAATAATTATACTTATTACTTATACTATTATCAATATAACATGCACTATTACCCATATTATGCAGTTATTATCGCTAGAACTATAATAAATATACTTATTACTCCCAATATTATCAATATAACATGCATTATTACCCATATAATGCAGTTATTATCGCTAGAACTGTAATAATTATACTTATTACTTATATTATTATCAATATAACATGCATTATTACCCATATTATGCAGTTATTATCTCCAGAACCATGATAAATATACTTATTACTCCCAATATTATCAATATAACATGCATTATTACCCATATAATGCAGTTATTATCGCTAGAACTGTAATAATTATACTTATTACTTATACTATTATCAATATAACATGCACTATTACCCATATTATGCAGTTATTATCGCTAGAACTATAATAAATATACTTATTACTCCCAATATTATCAATATAACATGCACTATTACCCATATAATGCAGTTATTATCGCTAGAACTGTAATAATTATACTTATTACTTATATTATTATCAATATAACATGCATTATTACCCATATTATGCAGTTATTATCGCTAGAACTGTAATAATTATACTTATTACTTATATTGTTAGCAATATAACGTGCATTATTACCCATATAATGCAGTTATTATCGCTAGAACTCTAATAATTATACTTATTACTTAGATTATTATCAATATAACATGCATTATTACCCATATTATGCAGTTATTATCGCTAGAACTATAATAAATATACGTATTACTTTTATTATCATCAATATAACATGCATTATTACCCATATTATGCAGTTATTATCGATAGAACTGTAATAAATATATTTATTACTTTTATTATTATCAATATAACATGCACTATTTGCCATATTTTACTGTTATTATCGCTAGAACTATAATAATTATACTTATTACTCCCGATATTATCAATATAACATGCATTATTACCCATATTATGCAGTTATTATCGCTAGAACTGTAATAATTATACTTATTACTTATACTATTATCAATATAACATGCACTATTACCCATATTATGCAGTTATTATCGCTAGAACTGTAATAATTATACTTATTACTTATATTATTATCAATATAACATGCATTATTACCCATATAATGGAGGTATTATCGCTAGAACTGTAATAATTATACTAATTACTTATATTATTATCAATATAACATGCACTATTACCCATATTATGCAGTTATTATCGCCAGAACTGTAATAATTATACTTGTTACTTATATTATTCTCAATATAACATGCATTATTACCCATATTATGCAGTTATTATCGCAAGAACTATAATAAATATACGTATTACTTTCATTATCATCAATATAACATGCATTATTACCCATATAATGCAGTTATTATCGCTAGAACTGTAATAATTATACTAATTACTTATATTATTATCAATATAACATGCACTATTACCCATATTATGCAGTTATTATCGCCAGAACTGTAATAATTATACTTGTTACTTATATTATTCTCAATATAACATGCATTATTACCCATATTATGCAGTTATTATCGCAAGAACTATAATAAATATACGTATTACTTTCATTATCATCAATATAACATGCATTATTACCCATATAATGCAGTTATTATCGCTAGAACTGTAATAATTATACTTATTACTTATATTGTTAGCAATATAACGTGCATTATTACCCATATAATGCAGTTATTATCGCTAGAACTGTAATAATTATACTTATTACTTAGATTATTATCAATATAACATGCATTATTACCCATATTATGCAGTTATTATCGCTAGAACTATAATAAATATACGTATTACTTTTATTATCATCAATATAACATGCATTATTACCCATATTATGTAGTTATTATCGATAGAACAGTAATAAATATATTTATTACTTTTATTATTATCAATATAACATGCATTATTACCCATATAATGCAGTTATTATCGCTAGAACTGTAATAATTATACTTATTACTTATACTATTATCAATATAACATGCACTATTACCCATATTATGCAGTTATTATCGCTAGAACTATAATAAATATACTTATTACTCCCAATATTATCAATATAACATGCATTATCACCCATATAATGCAGTTATTATCGCTAGAACTGTAATAATTATACTTATTACTTATATTATTAGCAATATAACGTGCATTATTACCCATATTATGCAGTTATTATCGCCAGAACTGTAATAATTATACTTGTTACTTATATTATTCTCAATATAACATGAATTATTACCCATATTATGCAGTTATTATCGCAAGAACTACAATAAATATACGTATTACTTTCATTATCATCAATATAACATGCATTATTACCCATATAATGGAGGTATTATCGCTAGAACTGTAATAATTATACTTATTACTTATATTATTATCAATATAACATGCATTATTACCCATATTATGCAGTTATTATCTCCAGAACCATAATAAATATACTTATTACTCCCAATATTATCAATATAACATGCATTATTACCCATATAATGCAGTTATTATCGCTAGAACTGTAACAATTATACTTATTACTTATATTGTTAGCAATATAACGTGCATTATTTCCCATATAATGCAGTTATTATCGCTAGAACTGTAATAATTATACTTATTACTTATATTATTATCAATATAACATGCATTATTACCCATATTATGCAGTTATTATTGCTAGAACTATAATAAATATACGTATTACTTTTATTATCATCAATATAACATGCACTATTACCCATATTATGCAGTTATTATCGATAGAACTGTAATAAATATACTTATTACTTTTACTATTATCAATATATCATGCACTATTAGCCATATTTTACTATTATTATCGCTAGAACTGTAATAATTATACTTATTACTTATATTATTAGCAATATAACGTGCATTATTACCCATATAATGCAGTTATTATCGCTAGAACTGTAATAATTATACTTATTACTTATACTATTATCAATATAACATGCACTATTACCCATATTATGCAGTTATTATCGCTAGAACTATAATAAATATACGTATTACTTTTATTATCATCAATATAACATGCATTATTACCCATATTATGTAGTTATTATCGATAGAACAGTAATAAATATATTTATTACTTTTATTATTATCAATATAACATGCATTATTACCCATATAATGCAGTTATTATCGCTAGAACTGTAATAATTATACTTATTATTTATATTATTATCAATATAACATGCATTATTACCCATATTAAGAAGTTATTATCGATAGAACGATAATAAATATACTTATTACTTTTATTATTATCAATATAACATGCATTATTACCCATATAATGCAGTTATTATCGCTAGAACTGTAATAATTATACTTATTACTTATATTGTTAGCAATATAACGTGCATTATTACCCATATAATGCAGTTATTATCGCTAGAACTGTAATAATTATACTAATTACTTATATTATTATCAATATAACATGCGCTATTACCCATAGTATGCAGTTATTATCGCCAGAACTGTAATAATTATACTTGTTACTTATATTATTCTCAATATAACATGCATTATTACCCATATTATGCAGTTATTATCGCTAGAACTGTAATAATTATACTTATTACTTATATTATTATCAATATAACATGCATTATTACCCATATTATGCAGTTATTATCTCCAGAACCATGATAAATATACTTATTACTCCCAATATTATCAATATAACATGCATTATTACCCATATAATGCAGTTATTATCGCTAGAACTGTAATAATTATACTTATTACTTATACTATTATCAATATAACATGCACTATTACCCATATTATGCAGTTATTATCGCTAGAACTATAATAAATATACTTATTACTCCCAATATTATCAATATAACATGCACTATTACCCATATAATGCAGTTATTATCGCTAGAACTGTAATAATTATACTTATTACTTATATTATTATCAATATAACATGCATTATTACCCATATTATGCAGTTATTATCGCTAGAACTGTAATAATTATACTTATTACTTATATTGTTAGCAATATAACGTGCATTATTACCCATATAATGCAGTTATTATCGCTAGAACTCTAATAATTATACTTATTACTTAGATTATTATCAATATAACATGCATTATTACCCATATTATGCAGTTATTATCGCTAGAACTATAATAAATATACGTATTACTTTTATTATCATCAATATAACATGCATTATTACCCATATTATGCAGTTATTATCGATAGAACTGTAATAAATATATTTATTACTTTTATTATTATCAATATAACATGCACTATTTGCCATATTTTACTGTTATTATCGCTAGAACTATAATAATTATACTTATTACTCCCGATATTATCAATATAACATGCATTATTACCCATATTATGCAGTTATTATCGCTAGAACTGTAATAATTGTACTCATTACTTATATTATTAGCAATATAACGTGCATTATTACCCATATTATGCAGTTATTATCGCTAGAACTGTAATAATTATACTTATTACTCCCAATATTATCAATATAACATGCATTATTACCCATATAATGCAGTTATTATCGCTAGAACTGTAATAATTATACTTATTACTTATATTGTTAGCAATATAACGTGCATTATTACCCATATAATGCAGTTATTATCGCTAGAACTGTAATAATTATACTAATTACTTATATTATTATCAATATAACATGCACTATTACCCATATTATGCAGTTATTATCGCCAGAACTGTAATAATTATACTTGTTACTTATATTATTCTCAATATAACATGCATTATTACCCATATTATGCAGTTATTATCGCAAGAACTATAATAAATATACGTATTACTTTCATTATCATCAATATAACATGCATTATTACCCATATAATGCAGTTATTATCGCTAGAACTGTAATAATTATACTAATTACTTATATTATTATCAATATAACATGCACTATTACCCATATTATGCAGTTATTATCGCCAGAACTGTAATAATTATACTTGTTACTTATATTATTCTCAATATAACATGCATTATTACCCATATTATGCAGTTATTATCGCAAGAACTATAATAAATATACGTATTACTTTCATTATCATCAATATAACATGCATTATTACCCATATAATGCAGTTATTATCGCTAGAACTGTAATAATTATACTTATTACTTATATTGTTAGCAATATAACGTGCATTATTACCCATATAATGCAGTTATTATCGCTAGAACTGTAATAATTATACTTATTACTTAGATTATTATCAATATAACATGCATTATTACCCATATTATGCAGTTATTATCGCTAGAACTATAATAAATATACGTATTACTTTTATTATCATCAATATAACATGCATTATTACCCATATTATGTAGTTATTATCGATAGAACAGTAATAAATATATTTATTACTTTTATTATTATCAATATAACATGCATTATTACCCATATAATGCAGTTATTATCGCTAGAACTGTAATAATTATACTTATTACTTATACTATTATCAATATAACATGCACTATTACCCATATTATGCAGTTATTATCGCTAGAACTATAATAAATATACTTATTACTCCCAATATTATCAATATAACATGCATTATCACCCATATAATGCAGTTATTATCGCTAGAACTGTAATAATTATACTTATTACTTATATTATTAGCAATATAACGTGCATTATTACCCATATAATGCAGTTATTATCGCTAGAACTGTAATAATTATACTTATTACTTATATTGTTAGCAATATAACGTGCATTATTACCCATATAACGCAGTTATTATCGCTAGAACTGTAATAATTATACTTATTACTTATACTATTATCAATATAACATGCACTATTACCCATATTATGCAGTTATTATCGCTAGAACTATAATAAATATACTTATTACTCCCAATATTATCAATATAACATGCATTATCACCCATATAATGCAGTTATTATCGCTAGAACTGTAATAATTATACTTATTACTTATATTATTAGCAATATAACGTGCATTATTACCCATATAATGCAGTTATTATCGCTAGAACTGTAATAATTATACTTATTACTTATACTATTATCAATATAACATGCACTATTACCCATATTATGCAGTTATTATCGCTAGAACTATAATAAATATACTTATTACTCCCAATATTATCAATATAACATGCACTATTACCCATATAATGCAGTTATTATCGCTAGAACTGTAATAATTATACTTATTACTTATATTATTATCAATATAACATGCATTATTACCCATATTATGCAGTTATTATCGCTAGAACTGTAATAATTATACTTATTACTTATATTGTTAGCAATATAACGTGCATTATTACCCATATAATGCAGTTATTATCGCTAGAACTCTAATAATTATACTTATTACTTAGATTATTATCAATATAACATGCATTATTACCCATATTATGCAGTTATTATCGCTAGAACTATAATAAATATACGTATTACTTTTATTATCATCAATATAACATGCATTATTACCCATATTATGCAGTTATTATCGATAGAACTGTAATAAATATATTTATTACTTTTATTATTATCAATATAACATGCACTATTTGCCATATTTTACTGTTATTATCGCTAGAACTATAATAATTATACTTATTACTCCCGATATTATCAATATAACATGCATTATTACCCATATTATGCAGTTATTATCGCTAGAACTGTAATAATTGTACTCATTACTTATATTATTAGCAATATAACGTGCATTATTACCCATATTATGCAGTTATTATCGCTAGAACTGTAATAATTATACTTATTACTCCCAATATTATCAATATAACATGCATTATTACCCATATAATGCAGTTATTATCGCTAGAACTGTAATAATTATACTTATTACTTATATTATTATCAATATAACATGCATTATTACCCATATTATGCAGTTATTATCGCTAGAACTATAATAAATATACGTATTACTTTTATTATCATCAATATAACATGCATTATTACCCATATTATGCAGTTATTATCGATAGAACTGTAATAAATATACTGATTACTTTTATTATTATCAATATAACATGCACTATTTGCCATATTTTACTATTATTATCGCTAGAACTATAATAATTATACTTATTACTCCCGATATTATCAATATAGCATGCATTATTACCGATATAATGCAGTTATTATCGCTAGAACTGTAATAATTATACTTATTACTTATATTATTATCAATATAACATGCATTATTACCCATATTATGCAGTTATTATCGCCAGAACTGTAATAATTATACTTGTTACTTATATTATTCTCAATATAACATGCATTATTACCCATATTATGCAGTTATTATCGCAAGAACTACTATAAATATACGTATTACTTTCATTATCATCAATATAACATGCATTATTACCCATATAATGGAGGTATTATCGCTAGAACTGTAATAATTATACTTATTACTTATATTATTATCAATATAACATGCATTATTACCCATATTATGCAGTTATTATCTCCAGAACCATAATAAATATACTTATTACTCCCAATATTATCAATATAACATGCATTATTACCCATATATTGCAGTTATTATCGCTAGAACTGTAACAATTATACTTATTACTTATATTGTTAGCAATATAACGTGCATTATTACCCATATAATGCAGTTATTATCGCTAGAACTGTAATAATTATACTTATTACTTATATTATTATCAATATAACATGCATTATTACCCATATTATGCAGTTATTATTGCTAGAACTATAATAAATATACGTATTACTTTTATTATCATCAATATAACATGCACTATTACCCATATTATGCAGTTATTATCGATAGAACTGTAATAAATATACTTATTACTTTTACTATTATCAATATATCATGCACTATTAGCCATATTTTACTATTATTATCGCTAGAACTGTAATAATTATACTTATTACTTATATTATTAGCAATATAACGTGCATTATTACCCATATAATGCAGTTATTATCGCTAGAACTGTAATAATTATACTTATTACTTATACTATTATCAATATAACATGCACTATTACCCATATTATGCAGTTATTATCGCTAGAACTATAATAAATATACTTATTACTCCCAATATTATCAATATAACATGCATTATTACCCATATAATGCAGTTATTATCGCTAGAACTGTAATAATTATACTTATTACTTATATTATTATCAATATAACATGCATTATTACCCATATTATGCAGTTATTATCTCTAGAACCATAATAAATATACTTATTACTCCGAATATTATCAATATAACATGCATTATTACCCATATAATGCAGTTATTATCGCTAGAACTGTAATAATTATACTTATTACTTAGATTATTATCAATATAACATGCATTATTACCCATATTATGCAGTTATTATCGCTAGAACTATAATAAATATACGTATTACTTTTATTATCATCAATATAACATGCATTATTACCCATATTATGTAGTTATTATCGATAGAACAGTAATAAATATATTTATTACTTTTATTATTATCAATATAACTTGCATTATTACCCATATAATGCAGTTATTATCTCTAGAACCATAATAAATATACTTATTACTCCCAATATTATCAATATAACATGCATTATTACCCATATAATGCAGTTATTATCGCTAGAACTGAAATAATTATACTTATTACTTATATTGTTAGCAATATAACGTGCATTATTACCCATACAATGCAGTTATTATCGCTAGAACTGTAATAATTATACTTATTACTTATATTATTATCAATATAACATGCATTATTACCCATATTAAGAAGTTATTATCGATAGAACGATAATAAATATACTTATTACTTTTATTATTATCAATATAACATGCATTATTACCCATATAATGCAGTTATTATCGCTAGAACTGTAATAATTATACTTATTACTTATATTGTTAGCAATATAACGTGCATTATTACCCATATAATGCAGTTATTATCGCTAGAACTGTAATAATTATACTAATTACTTATATTATTATCAATATAACATGCGCTATTACCCATAGTATGCAGTTATTATCGCCAGAACTGTAATAATTATACTTGTTACTTATATTATTCTCAATATAACATGCATTATTACCCATATTATGCAGTTATTATCGCAAGAACTATAATAAATGTACGTATTACTTTCATTATCATCAATATAACATGCATTATTACCCATATAATGCTGTTATTATCGCTAGAACTGTAATAATTATACTTATTACTTATATTGTTAGCAATATAACGTGCGTTATTACCCATATAATGCAGTTATTATCGCTAGAACTGTAATAATTATACTTATTACTTATATTATTATCGATATAACATGCATTATTACCCATATTATGCAGTTATTATCTCTAGAACCATAATAAATATACTTATTACTCCGAATATTATCAATATAACATGCATTATTACCCATATAATGCAGTTATTATCGCTAGAACTGTAATAATTATACTTATTACTTAGATTATTATCAATATAACATGCATTATTACCCATATTATGCAGTTATTATCGCTAGAACTATAATAAATATACGTATTACTTTTATTATCATCAATATAACATGCATTATTACCCATATTATGTAGTTATTATCGATAGAACAGTAATAAATATATTTATTACTTTTATTATTATCAATATAACATGCATTCTTACCCATATAATGCAGTTATTATCTCTAGAACCATAATAAATATACTTATTACTCCCAATATTATCAATATAACATGCATTATTACCCATATAATGCAGTTATTATCGCTAGAACTGAAATAATTATACTTATTACTTATATTGTTAGCAATATAACGTGCATTATTACCCATACAATGCAGTTATTATCGCTAGAACTGTAATAATTATACTTATTACTTATATTATTATCAATATAACATGCATTATTACCCATATTAAGAAGTTATTATCGATAGAACGATAATAAATATACTTATTACTTTTATTATTATCAATATAACATGCATTATTACCCATATAATGCAGTTATTATCGCTAGAACTGTAATAATTATACTTATTACTTATATTGTTAGCAATATAACGTGCATTATTACCCATATAATGCAGTTATTATCGCTAGAACTGTAATAATTATACTAATTACTTATATTATTATCAATATAACATGCGCTATTACCCATAGTATGCAGTTATTATCGCCAGAACTGTAATAATTATACTTGTTACTTATATTATTCTCAATATAACATGCATTATTACCCATATTATGCAGTTATTATCGCAAGAACTATAATAAATGTACGTATTACTTTCATTATCATCAATATAACATGCATTATTACCCATATAATGCTGTTATTATCGCTAGAACTGTAATAATTATACTTATTACTTATATTGTTAGCAATATAACGTGCATTATTACCCATATAATGCAGTTATTATCGCTAGAACTGTAATAATTATACTTATTACTTATACTATTATCAATATAACATGCACTATTACCCATATTATGCAGTTATTATCGCTAGAACTATAATAAATATACTTATTACTCCCAATATTATCAATATAACATGCATTATCACCCATATAATGCAGTTATTATCGCTAGAACTGTAATAATTATACTTATTACTTATATTATTAGCAATATAACGTGCATTATTACCCATATAATGCAGTTATTATCGCTAGAACTGTAACAATTATACTTATTACTTATATTATTATCAATATAACATGCATTATTACCCATATAATGGAGGTATTATTGCTAGAACTGTAATAATTATACTTATTACTTATACTATTATCAATATAACATGCACTATTACCCATATTATGCAGTTATTATCGCTAGAACTATAATAAATATACTTATTACTCCCAATATTATCAATATAACATGCATTATTACCCATATAATGCAGTTATTATCGCTAGAACTGTAATAATTATACTTATTACTTATATTATTATCAATATAACATGCATTATTACCCATATTATGCAGTTATTATCTCCAGAACCATAATAAATATACTTATTACTCCCAATATTATCAATATAACATGCATTATTACCCATATAATGCAGTTATTATCGCTAGAACTGTAATAATTATACTTATTACTTATACTATTATCAATATAACATGCACTATTACCCATATTATGCAGTTATTATCGCTAGAACTATAATAAATATACTTATTACTCCCAATATTATCAATATAACATGCACTATTACCCATATAATGCAGTTATTATCGCTAGAACTGTAATAATTATACTTATTACTTATATTATTATCAATATAACATGCATTATTACCCATATTATGCAGTTATTATCGCTAGAACTGTAATAATTATACTTATTACTTATATTGTTAGCAATATAACGTGCATTATTACCCATATAATGCAGTTATTATCGCTAGAACTCTAATAATTATACTTATTACTTAGATTATTATCAATATAACATGCATTATTACCCATATTATGCAGTTATTATCGCTAGAACTATAATAAATATACGTATTACTTTTATTATCATCAATATAACATGCATTATTACCCATATTATGCAGTTATTATCGATAGAACTGTAATAAATATATTTATTACTTTTATTATTATCAATATAACATGCACTATTTGCCATATTTTACTGTTATTATCGCTAGAACTATAATAATTATACTTATTACTCCCGATATTATCAATATAGCATGCATTATTACCGATATAATGCAGTTATTATCGCTAGAACTGTAATAATTATACTTATTACTTATATTATTATCAATATAACATGCATTATTACCCATATTATGCAGTTATTATCGCCAGAACTGTAATAATTATACTTGTTACTTATATTATTCTCAATATAACATGCATTATTACCCATATTATGCAGTTATTATCGCAAGAACTACTATAAATATACGTATTACTTTCATTATCATCAATATAACATGCATTATTACCCATATAATGGAGGTATTATCGCTAGAACTGTAATAATTATACTTATTACTTATATTATTATCAATATAACATGCATTATTACCCATATTATGCAGTTATTATCTCCAGAACCATAATAAATATACTTATTACTCCCAATATTATCAATATAACATGCATTATTACCCATATATTGCAGTTATTATCGCTAGAACTGTAACAATTATACTTATTACTTATATTGTTAGCAATATAACGTGCATTATTACCCATATAATGCAGTTATTATCGCTAGAACTGTAATAATTATACTTATTACTTATATTATTATCAATATAACATGCATTATTACCCATATTATGCAGTTATTATTGCTAGAACTATAATAAATATACGTATTACTTTTATTATCATCAATATAACATGCACTATTACCCATATTATGCAGTTATTATCGATAGAACTGTAATAAATATACTTATTACTTTTACTATTATCAATATATCATGCACTATTAGCCATATTTTACTATTATTATCGCTAGAACTGTAATAATTATACTTATTACTTATATTATTAGCAATATAACGTGCATTATTACCCATATAATGCAGTTATTATCGCTAGAACTGTAATAATTATACTTATTACTTATACTATTATCAATATAACATGCACTATTACCCATATTATGCAGTTATTATCGCTAGAACTATAATAAATATACTTATTACTCCCAATATTATCAATATAACATGCATTATTACCCATATAATGCAGTTATTATCGCTAGAACTGTAATAATTATACTTATTACTTATATTATTATCAATATAACATGCATTATTACCCATATTATGCAGTTATTATCTCTAGAACCATAATAAATATACTTATTACTCCGAATATTATCAATATAACATGCATTATTACCCATATAATGCAGTTATTATCGCTAGAACTGTAATAATTATACTTATTACTTAGATTATTATCAATATAACATGCATTATTACCCATATTATGCAGTTATTATCGCTAGAACTATAATAAATATACGTATTACTTTTATTATCATCAATATAACATGCATTATTACCCATATTATGTAGTTATTATCGATAGAACAGTAATAAATATATTTATTACTTTTATTATTATCAATATAACTTGCATTATTACCCATATAATGCAGTTATTATCTCTAGAACCATAATAAATATACTTATTACTCCCAATATTATCAATATAACATGCATTATTACCCATATAATGCAGTTATTATCGCTAGAACTGAAATAATTATACTTATTACTTATATTGTTAGCAATATAACGTGCATTATTACCCATACAATGCAGTTATTATCGCTAGAACTGTAATAATTATACTTATTACTTATATTATTATCAATATAACATGCATTATTACCCATATTAAGAAGTTATTATCGATAGAACGATAATAAATATACTTATTACTTTTATTATTATCAATATAACATGCATTATTACCCATATAATGCAGTTATTATCGCTAGAACTGTAATAATTATACTTATTACTTATATTGTTAGCAATATAACGTGCATTATTACCCATATAATGCAGTTATTATCGCTAGAACTGTAATAATTATACTAATTACTTATATTATTATCAATATAACATGCGCTATTACCCATAGTATGCAGTTATTATCGCCAGAACTGTAATAATTATACTTGTTACTTATATTATTCTCAATATAACATGCATTATTACCCATATTATGCAGTTATTATCGCAAGAACTATAATAAATGTACGTATTACTTTCATTATCATCAATATAACATGCATTATTACCCATATAATGCTGTTATTATCGCTAGAACTGTAATAATTATACTTATTACTTATATTGTTAGCAATATAACGTGCGTTATTACCCATATAATGCAGTTATTATCGCTAGAACTGTAATAATTATACTTATTACTTATATTATTATCGATATAACATGCATTATTACCCATATTATGCAGTTATTATCTCTAGAACCATAATAAATATACTTATTACTCCGAATATTATCAATATAACATGCATTATTACCCATATAATGCAGTTATTATCGCTAGAACTGTAATAATTATACTTATTACTTAGATTATTATCAATATAACATGCATTATTACCCATATTATGCAGTTATTATCGCTAGAACTATAATAAATATACGTATTACTTTTATTATCATCAATATAACATGCATTATTACCCATATTATGTAGTTATTATCGATAGAACAGTAATAAATATATTTATTACTTTTATTATTATCAATATAACATGCATTCTTACCCATATAATGCAGTTATTATCTCTAGAACCATAATAAATATACTTATTACTCCCAATATTATCAATATAACATGCATTATTACCCATATAATGCAGTTATTATCGCTAGAACTGAAATAATTATACTTATTACTTATATTGTTAGCAATATAACGTGCATTATTACCCATACAATGCAGTTATTATCGCTAGAACTGTAATAATTATACTTATTACTTATATTATTATCAATATAACATGCATTATTACCCATATTAAGAAGTTATTATCGATAGAACGATAATAAATATACTTATTACTTTTATTATTATCAATATAACATGCATTATTACCCATATAATGCAGTTATTATCGCTAGAACTGTAATAATTATACTTATTACTTATATTGTTAGCAATATAACGTGCATTATTACCCATATAATGCAGTTATTATCGCTAGAACTGTAATAATTATACTAATTACTTATATTATTATCAATATAACATGCGCTATTACCCATAGTATGCAGTTATTATCGCCAGAACTGTAATAATTATACTTGTTACTTATATTATTCTCAATATAACATGCATTATTACCCATATTATGCAGTTATTATCGCAAGAACTATAATAAATGTACGTATTACTTTCATTATCATCAATATAACATGCATTATTACCCATATAATGCTGTTATTATCGCTAGAACTGTAATAATTATACTTATTACTTATATTGTTAGCAATATAACGTGCATTATTACCCATATAATGCAGTTATTATCGCTAGAACTGTAATAATTATACTTATTACTTATACTATTATCAATATAACATGCACTATTACCCATATTATGCAGTTATTATCGCTAGAACTATAATAAATATACTTATTACTCCCAATATTATCAATATAACATGCATTATCACCCATATAATGCAGTTATTATCGCTAGAACTGTAATAATTATACTTATTACTTATATTATTAGCAATATAACGTGCATTATTACCCATATAATGCAGTTATTATCGCTAGAACTGTAACAATTATACTTATTACTTATATTATTATCAATATAACATGCATTATTACCCATATAATGGAGGTATTATTGCTAGAACTGTAATAATTATACTTATTACTTATACTATTATCAATATAACATGCACTATTACCCATATTATGCAGTTATTATCGCTAGAACTATAATAAATATACTTATTACTCCCAATATTATCAATATAACATGCATTATTACCCATATAATGCAGTTATTATCGCTAGAACTGTAATAATTATACTTATTACTTATATTATTATCAATATAACATGCATTATTACCCATATTATGCAGTTATTATCTCCAGAACCATAATAAATATACTTATTACTCCCAATATTATCAATATAACATGCATTATTACCCATATAATGCAGTTATTATCGCTAGAACTGTAATAATTATACTTATTACTTATACTATTATCAATATAACATGCACTATTACCCATATTATGCAGTTATTATCGCTAGAACTATAATAAATATACTTATTACTCCCAATATTATCAATATAACATGCACTATTACCCATA
This sequence comes from Megachile leachella, assembly GCA_963576845.1. Lineage (NCBI taxonomy): Eukaryota > Metazoa > Arthropoda > Insecta > Hymenoptera > Megachilidae > Megachile > Megachile leachella. Next base: position 1,237,557 of record CAUYWW010000111.1, on the reverse strand, counting down.
TAATGCAGTTATTATCGCTAGAACTGTAATAATTATACTTATTACTTATATTATTATCAATATAACATGCATTATTACCCATATTATGCAGTTATTATCGCTAGAACTGTAATAATTATACTTATTACTTATATTGTTAGCAATATAACGTGCATTATTACCCATATAATGCAGTTATTATCGCTAGAACTCTAATAATTATACTTATTACTTAGATTATTATCAATATAACATGCATTATTACCCATATTATGCAGTTATTATCGCTAGAACTATAATAAATATACGTATTACTTTTATTATCATCAATATAACATGCATTATTACCCATATTATGCAGTTATTATCGATAGAACTGTAATAAATATATTTATTACTTTTATTATTATCAATATAACATGCACTATTTGCCATATTTTACTGTTATTATCGCTAGAACTATAATAATTATACTTATTACTCCCGATATTATCAATATAACATGCATTATTACCCATATTATGCAGTTATTATCGCTAGAACTGTAATAATTGTACTCATTACTTATATTATTAGCAATATAACGTGCATTATTACCCATATTATGCAGTTATTATCGCTAGAACTGTAATAATTATACTTATTACTCCCAATATTATCAATATAACATGCATTATTACCCATATAATGCAGTTATTATCGCTAGAACTGTAATAATTATACTTATTACTTATATTATTATCAATATAACATGCATTATTACCCATATTATGCAGTTATTATCTCCAGAACCATAATAAATATACTTATTACTCCCAATATTATCAATATAACATGCATTATTACCCATATAATGCAGTTATTATCGCTAGAACTGTAATAATTATACTTATTACTTATACTATTATCAATATAACATGCACTATTACCCATATTATGCAGTTATTATCGCTAGAACTATAATAAATATACTTATTACTCCCAATATTATCAATATAACATGCACTATTACCCATATAATGCAGTTATTATCGCTAGAACTGTAATAATTATACTTATTACTTATATTATTATCAATATAACATGCATTATTTCCCATATTATGCAGTTATTATCGCTAGAACTGTAATAATTATACTTATTGCTTATATTGTTAGCAATATAACGTGCATTATTACCCATATAATGCAGTTATTATCGCTAGAACTCTAATAATTATACATATTACTTATATTATTCTCAATAAAACATGCATTATTACCCATATTATGCAGTTATTATCGCAAGAACTATAATAAATGTACGTATTACTTTCATTATCATCAATATAACATGCATTATTACCCATATAATGCTGATATTATCGCTAGAACTGTAATAATTATACTTATTACTTATATTGTTAGCAATATAACGTGCATTATTACCCATATAATGCAGTTATTATCGCTAGAACTGTAATAATTATACTTATTACTTATACTATTATCAATATAACATGCACTATTACCCATATTATGCAGTTATTATCGCTAGAACTATAATAAATATACTTATTACTCCCAATATTATCAATATAACATGCATTATCACCCATATAATGCAGTTATTATCGCTAGAACTGTAATAATTATACTTATTACTTATATTATTAGCAATATAACGTGCATTATTACCCATATAATGCAGTTATTATCGCTAGAACTGTAATAATTATACTTATTACTTATATTATTATCAATATAACATGCATTATTACCCATATAATGGAGGTATTATTGCTAGAACTGTAATAATTATACTTATTACTTATACTATTATCAATATAACATGCACTATTACCCATATTATGCAGTTATTATCGCTAGAACTATAATAAATATACTTATTACTCCCAATATTATCAATATAACATGCATTATTACCCATATAATGCAGTTATTATCGCTAGAACTGTAATAATTATACTTATTACTTATATTATTATCAATATAACATGCATTATTACCCATATTATGCAGTTATTATCTCCAGAACCATAATAAATATACTTATTACTCCCAATATTATCAATATAACATGCATTATTACCCATATAATGCAGTTATTATCGCTAGAACTGTAATAATTATACTTATTACTTATACTATTATCAATATAACATGCACTATTACCCATATTATGCAGTTATTATCGCTAGAACTATAATAAATATACTTATTACTCCCAATATTATCAATATAACATGCACTATTACCCATATAATGCAGTTATTATCGCTAGAACTGTAATAATTATACTTATTACTTATATTATTATCAATATAACATGCATTATTACCCATATTATGCAGTTATTATCGCTAGAACTGTAATAATTATACTTATTACTTATATTGTTAGCAATATAACGTGCATTATTACCCATATAATGCAGTTATTATCGCTAGAACTCTAATAATTATACTTATTACTTAGATTATTATCAATATAACATGCATTATTACCCATATTATGCAGTTATTATCGCTAGAACTATAATAAATATACGTATTACTTTTATTATCATCAATATAACATGCATTATTACCCATATTATGCAGTTATTATCGATAGAACTGTAATAAATATATTTATTACTTTTATTATTATCAATATAACATGCATTATTACCCATATTATGCAGTTATTATCTCCAGAACCATAATAAATATACTTATTACTCCCAATATTATCAATATAACATGCATTATTACCCATATAATGCAGTTATTATCGCTAGAACTGTAATAATTATACTTATTACTTATACTGTTATCAATATAACATGCACTATTACCCATATTATGCAGTTATTATCGCTAGAACTATAATAAATATACTTATTACTCCCAATATTATCAATATAACATGCACTATTACCCATATAATGCAGTTATTATCGCTAGAACTGTAATAATTATACTTATTACTTATATTATTATCAACATAACATGCATTATTACCCATATTATGCAGTTATTATCGCTAGAACTGTAATAATTATACTTATTACTTATATTGTTAGCAATATAACGTGCATTATTACCCATATAATGCAGTTATTATCGCTAGAACTCTAATAATTATACATATTACTTAGATTATTATCAATATAACATGCATTATTACCCATATTATGCAGTTATTATCGCTAGAACTATAATAAATATACGTATTACTTTTATTATCATCAATATAACATGCATTATTACCCATATTATGCAGTTATTATCGATAGAACTGTAATAAATATATTTGTTACTTTTATTATTATCAATATAACATGCACTATTTGCCATATTTTACTGTTATTATCGCTAGAACTATAATAATTATACTTATTACTCCCGATATTATCAATATAACATGCATTATTACCCATATTATGCAGTTATTATCGCTAGAACTGTAATAATTGTACTCATTACTTATATTATTAGCAATATAACGTGCATTATTACCCATATTATGCAGTTATTATCGCTAGAACTGTAATAATTATACTTATTACTTATATCATTATCAATATAACATGCATTATTACCCATATAATGGAGGTATTATCGCTAGAACTTTAATAATTATACTTATTAAATACTATTAGCAATATAACGTGCATTATTACCCATATAATGCAGTTATTATCGCTAGAACTCTCATAATTATACTTATTACTTATATTATTCTCAATATAACATGCATTATTACCCATATAATGGAGGTATTATCGCTAGAACTGTAATAATTATACTTATTACTTATATTATTATCAATATAACATGCATTATTACCCATATTATGCAGTTATTATCTCTAGAACCATAATAAATATACTTATTACTCCCAATATTATCAATATAACATGCATTATTACCCATATAATGCAGTTATTATCGCTAGAACTGTAATAATTATACTTATTACTTATATTGTTAGCAATATAACGTGCATTATTACCCATATTATGCAGTTATTATCGCTAGAACTGTAATAATTATACTTATTACTTATATCATTATCAATATAACATGCATTATTACCCATATAATGGAGGTATTATCGCTAGAACTGTAATAAATATACTTACTACTTTCATTATCATCAATATAACATGCATTATTACCCATATTATGCAGTTATTATCGCTAGAACTATAATAAATATACGTATTACTTTTATTATCATCAATATAACATGCATTATTACCCATATAATGCAGTTATTATCGCTAGAACTGTAATAATTATACTCATTACTTATATTATTAGCAATATAACGTGCATTATTACGCATATAATGCAGTTATTATCGCTAGAACTGTAATAATTATACTTATTACTTTTATTATCATCAATATAACATGCATTATTACCCATATAATGCAGTTATTATCGATAGAACGATAATAAATATACGTATTACTTTTATTATCATCAATATAACATGCATTATTACCCATATAATGCAGTTATTATCGCTAGAACTGTAATAATTATACTCATTACTTATATTATTAGCAATATAACGTGCATTATTACGCATATAATGCAGTTATTATCGCTAGAACTGTAATAAATATACTTACTACTTTCATTATCATCAATATAACATGCATTATTACCCATATTATGCAGTTATTATCGATAGAACTGTAATAAATATACTTATTACTTTTACTATTATCAATATATCATGCACCATTAGCCATATTTTACTATTATTATCGCTAGAACTGTAATAATTATACTTATTACTTATATTGTTAGCAATATAACGTGCATTATTACCCATATAGTGCAGTTATTATCGCTAGAACTGTAATAATTATACTTATTACTTATATTATTATCAATATAACATGCATTATTACCCATATTATGCAGTTATTATCGCTAGAACTATAATAAATATACGTATTACTTTTATTATCATCAATATAACATGCATTATTACCCATATTATGCAGTTATTATAGAAAGAACTGTAATAAATATACTTAGTACTTTTATTATTATCAATATAACATGCACTATTTGCCATATTTTACTATTATTATCGCTAGAACTATAATAATTATACTTATTACTCCCGATATTATCAATATAACATGCATTATTACCCATATAATGCAGTTATTATCGCTAGAACTGTAATAATTATACTTATTACTTATATTATTAGCAATATAACGTGCATTATTACCCATATAATGCAGTTATTATCGCTAGAACTGTAATAATTATACTTACTACTTATACTATTATCAATATAACATGCATTATTACCCATATTCTGCAGTTATTATCGCTAGAACTATAATAAATATACTTATTACTCCCAATATTATCAATATAACATGCATTATTACCCATATAATGCAGTTATTATCGCTAGAACTGTAATAATTATACTTATTACTTATATTATTATCAATATAACATGCATTATTACCCATATTATGCAGTTATTATCTCTAGAACCATAATAAATATACTTATTACTCCCAATATTATCAATATAACATGCATTATTACCCATATAATGCAGTTATTATCGCTAGAACTGTAATAATTATACTTATTACTTATATTGTTAGCAATATAACGTGCATTATTACCCATATTATGCAGTTATTATCGCTAGAACTGTAATAATTATACTTATTACTTATATCATTATCAATATAACATGCATTATTACCCATATAATGGAGGTATTATCGCTAGAACTGTAATAATTATACTTATTAAATACTATTAGCAATATAACATGCATTATTACCCATATAATGCAGTTATTATCGCTAGAACTGTAATAATTATACTTATTACTTATATTGCTAGCAATATAACGTGCATTATTACCCACATAATGCAGTTATTATCGCTAGAACTGTAATAATTATACTTATTACTTTTATTATCATCAATATAACATGCATTATTACCCATATAATGCAGTTATTATCGATAGAACGATAATAAATATACTTATTACGTATATTGTTAGCAATATAACGTGCATTATTACCCATATAATGCAGTTATTATCGCTAGAACTGTAATAATTATACTTATTACTTACATTATTATCAATATAACATGCATTATTACCCATATTATGCAGTTATTATCGCTAGAACTATAATAAATATACGTATTACTTTTATTATCATCAATATAACATGCATTATTACCCATATAATGCAGTTATTATCGCTAGAACTGTAATAATTATACTCATTACTTATATTATTAGCAATATAACGTGCATTATTACGCATATAATGCAGTTATTATCGCTAGAACTGTAATAAATATACTTACTACTTTCATTATCATCAATATAACATGCATTATTACCCATATTATGCAGTTATTATCGATAGAACTGTAATAAATATACTTATTACTTTTACTATTATCAATATATCATGCACCATTAGCCATATTTTACTATTATTATCGCTAGAACTGTAATAATTATACTTATTACTTATATTGTTAGCAATATAACGTGCATTATTACCCATATAGTGCAGTTATTATCGCTAGAACTGTAATAATTATACTTATTACTTATATTATTATCAATATAACATGCATTATTACCCATATTATGCAGTTATTATCGCTAGAACTATAATAAATATACGTATTACTTTTATTATCATCAATATAACATGCATTATTACCCATATTCTGCAGTTATTATCGCTAGAACTATAATAAATATACTTATTACTCCCAATATTATCAATATAACATGCATTATTACCCATATAATGCAGTTATTATCGCTAGAACTGTAATAATTATACTTATTACTTATATTATTATCAATATAACATGCATTATTACCCATATTATGCAGTTATTATCGCTAGAACTGTAATAAATATACGTATTACTTTTATTATCATCAATATAACATGCATTATTACCCATATTATGCAGTTATTATCGATAGAACTGTAATAAATATACTTAGTACTTTTATTATTATCAATATAACATGCACTATTTGCCATATTTTACTATTATCATCGCTAGAACTATAATAATTATACTTATTACTCCCGATATTATCAATATAACATGCATTATTACCCATATAATGCAGTTATTATCGCTAGAACTGTAATAATTATACTTATTACTTATATTATTAGCAATATAACGTGCATTATTACCCATATAATGCAGTTATTATCGCTAGAACTGTAATAATTATACTTACTACTTATACTATTATCAATATAACATGCATTATTACCCATATTCTGCAGTTATTATCGCTAGAACTATAATAAATATACTTATTACTCCCAATATTATCAATATAACATGCATTATTACCCATATAATGCAGTTATTATCGCTAGAACTGTAATAATTATACTTATTACTTATATTATTATCAATATAACATGCATTATTACCCATATAATGGAGGTATTATTGCTAGAACTGTAATAATTATACTTAATACTTATATTATTAGCAATATAACGTGCATTATTACCGATATTATGCAGTTATTATCGCTAGAACTGTAATAATTGTACTCATTACTTATATTATTAGCAATATAACGTGCATTATTACCCATATTATGCAGTTATTATCGCTAGAACTGTAATAATTATACTTATTAATCCCGATATTATCAATATAACATGCATTATTACCCATATAATGCAGTGATTATCGCTAGAACTGTAATAAATATACGTATTACTTTTATTATCATCAATATAACATGCATTATTACCCATATTATGCAGTTATTATCGCTAGAACTGTAATAATTGTACTCATTACTTATATTATTAGCAATGTAACGTGCATTATGACCCATATTATGCAGTTATTATCGCTAGAACTGTAATAATTATACTTATTACTTATATCACTATCAATATAACATGCATTATTACCCATATAATGGAAGTATTATCGCTAGAACTGTAATAATTATACTTATTACTTATATTATTATCAATATAACATGCATTATTACCCATATTATGCAGTTATTATCGCTAGAACTGTAATAATTGTACTCATTACTTATATTATTAGCAATATAACGTGCATTATTACCCATATTATGCAGTTATTATCGCTAGAACTGTAATAATTATACTTATTACTTATATCATTATCAATATAACATGCATTATTACCCATATAATGGAGGTATTATCGCTAGAACTGTAATAATTATACTTATTAAATACTATTAGCGATATAACGTGCATTATTACCCATATAATGCAGTTATTATCGCCAGAACTGTAATAATTATACTTATTACTTATATTATTCTCAATAAAACATGCATTATTACCCATATTATGCAGTTATTATCGCAAGAACTATAATAAATATACGTATTACTTTCATTATCATCAATATAACATGCATTATTACCCATATAATGCAGTTATTATCGCTAGAACTGTAATAATTATACTTATTACTTATATTGTTAGCAATATAACGTGCATTATTACCCATATTATGCAGTTATTATCGCTAGAACTGTAATAATTATACTTATTACTTATATCATTATCAATATAACATGCATTATTACCCATATAATGGAGGTATTATCGCTAGAACTGTAATAATTATACTTATTAAATACTATTAGCAATATAACATGCATTATTACCCATATAATGCAGTTATTATCGCTAGAACTGTAATAATTATACTTGTTACTTATATTGCTAGCAATATAACGTGCATTATTACCCATATAATGCAGTTATTATCGCTAGAACGGTAATAATTATACTTATTACTCATATTATTATCAATATAACATGCATTATTACCCATATTATGCAGTTATTATTGCTAGAACTATAATAAATATACGTATTACTTTTATTATCATCAATATAACATGCATTATTACCCATATTATGCAAATATTATCGATATAACTGTAATAAATATACTTATTACTTATATTATTATCAATATAACATGCATTATTACCCATATAATGGAGGTATTATCGCTAGAACTGTAATAATTATACTTATTACTTATACTATTAGCAATATAACGTGCATTATTACCCATACAATGCAGTTATTATCGCCAGAACTGTTATAATTATACTTATTACTTATATTATTCTCAATATAACATGCATTGTTACCCATATTATGCAGTTATTATCACTAGAACTATAATAAATATACGTATTACTTTCATTATCATCAATATAACATGCATTTTTACCCATATTATGCAGTTATTGTCGATAGAACTGTAATAAATATACTTATTACTTTTACTATTATCAATATATCATGCACTATTAGCCATATTTTACTATTATTATCGCTAGAACTGTAATAATTATACTTATTACTTATACTATTATCAATATAACATGCACTATTACCCATATTATGCAGTTATTATCGCTAGAACTATAATAAATATACTTATTACTCCCAATATTATCAATATAACATGCATTATTACCCATATAATGCAGTTATTATCGCTAGAACTGTAATAATTATACTTATTACTTATATTATTATCAATATAACATGCATTATTACCCATATTATGCAGTTATTATCTCCAGAACCATAATAAATATACTTATTACTCCCAATATTATCAATATAACATGCATTATTACCCATATAATGCAGTTATTATCGCTAGAACTGTAATAATTATACTTATTACTTATACTATTATCAATATAACATGCACTATTACCCATATTATGCAGTTATTATCGCTAGAACTATAATAAATATACTTATTACTCCCAATATTATCAATATAACATGCACTATTACCCATATAATGCAGTTATTATCGCTAGAACTGTAATAATTATACTTATTACTTATATTATTATCAATATAACATGCATTATTACCCATATTATGCAGTTATTATCGCTAGAACTGTAATAATTATACTTATTACTTATATTGTTAGCAATATAACGTGCATTATTACCCATATAATGCAGTTATTATCGCTAGAACGCTAATAATTATACTTATTACTTAGATTATTATCAATATAACATGCATTATTACCCATATTATGCAGTTATTATCGCTAGAACTATAATAAATATACGTATTACTTTTATTATCATCAATATAACATGCATTATTACCCATATTATGCAGTTATTATCGATAGAACTGTAATAAATATATTTATTACTTTTATTATTATCAATATAACATGCACTATTTGCCATATTTTACTGTTATTATCGCTAGAACTATAATAATTATACTTATTACTCCCGATATTATCAATATAACATGCATTATTACCCATATTATGCAGTTATTATCGCTAGAACTGTAATAATTGTACTCATTACTTATATTATTAGCAATATAACGTGCATTATTACCCATATTATGCAGTTATTATCGCTAGAACTGTAATAATTATACTTATTACTCCCAATATTATCAATATAACATGCATTATTACCCATATAATGCAGTTATTATCGCTAGAACTGTAATAATTATACTTATTACTTATATTATTATCAATATAACATGCATTATTACCCATATTATGCAGTTATTATCTCCAGAACCATAATAAATATACTTATTACTCCCAATATCATCAATATAACATGCATTATTACCCATATAATGCAGTTATTATCGCTAGAACTGTAATAATTATACTTATTACTTATACTGTTATCAATATAACATGCACTATTACCCATATTATGCAGTTATTATCGCTAGAACTATAATAAATATACTTATTACTCCCAATATTATCAATATAACATGCACTATTACCCATATAATGCAGTTATTTTCGCTAGAACTGTAATAATTATACTTATTACTTATATTATTATCAATATAACATGCATTATTACCCATATTATGCAGTTATTATCGCTAGAACTGTAATAATTATACTTATTACTTATATTGTTAGCAATATAACATGCATTATTACCCATATAATGGAGGTATTATCGCTAGAACTGTAATAATTATACTTATTACTTATATTATTATCAATATAACATGCATTATTACCCATATTATGCAGTTATTATCTCTAGAACCATAATAAATATACTTATTACTCCCAATATTATCAATATAACATGCATTATTACCCATATAATGCAGTTATTATCGCTAGAACTGTAATAATTATACTTATTACTTATATTGTTAGCAATATAACGTGCATTATTACCCATATTATGCAGTTATTATCGCTAGAACTGTAATAATTATACTTATTACTTATATCATTATCAATATAACATGCATTATTACCCATATAATGGAGGTATTATCGCTAGAACTGTAATAAATATACTTACTACTTTCATTATCATCAATATAACATGCATTATTACCCATATTATGCAGTTATTATCGCTAGAACTATAATAAATATACGTATTACTTTTATTATCATCAATATAACATGCATTATTACCCATATAATGCAGTTATTATCGCTAGAACTGTAATAATTATACTCATTACTTATATTATTAGCAATATAACGTGCATTATTACGCATATAATGCAGTTATTATCGCTAGAACTGTAATAATTATACTTATTACTTTTATTATCATCAATATAACATGCATTATTACCCATATAATGCAGTTATTATCGATAGAACGATAATAAATATACGTATTACTTTTATTATCATCAATATAACATGCATTATTACCCATATAATGCAGTTATTATCGCTAGAACTGTAATAATTATACTCATTACTTATATTATTAGCAATATAACGTGCATTATTACGCATATAATGCAGTTATTATCGCTAGAACTGTAATAAATATACTTACTACTTTCATTATCATCAATATAACATGCATTATTACCCATATTATGCAGTTATTATCGATAGAACTGTAATAAATATACTTATTACTTTTACTATTATCAATATATCATGCACCATTAGCCATATTTTACTATTATTATCGCTAGAACTGTAATAATTATACTTATTACTTATATTGTTAGCAATATAACGTGCATTATTACCCATATAGTGCAGTTATTATCGCTAGAACTGTAATAATTATACTTATTACTTATATTATTATCAATATAACATGCATTATTACCCATATTATGCAGTTATTATCGCTAGAACTATAATAAATATACGTATTACTTTTATTATCATCAATATAACATGCATTATTACCCATATTATGCAGTTATTATAGAAAGAACTGTAATAAATATACTTAGTACTTTTATTATTATCAATATAACATGCACTATTTGCCATATTTTACTATTATTATCGCTAGAACTATAATAATTATACTTATTACTCCCGATATTATCAATATAACATGCATTATTACCCATATAATGCAGTTATTATCGCTAGAACTGTAATAATTATACTTATTACTTATATTATTAGCAATATAACGTGCATTATTACCCATATAATGCAGTTATTATCGCTAGAACTGTAATAATTATACTTACTACTTATACTATTATCAATATAACATGCATTATTACCCATATTCTGCAGTTATTATCGCTAGAACTATAATAAATATACTTATTACTCCCAATATTATCAATATAACATGCATTATTACCCATATAATGCAGTTATTATCGCTAGAACTGTAATAATTATACTTATTACTTATATTATTACCAATATAACATGCATTATTACCCATATTATGCAGTTATTATCTCTAGAACCATAATAAATATACTTATTACTCCCAATATTATCAATATAACATGCATTATTACCCATATAATGCAGTTATTATCGCTAGAACTGTAATAATTATACTTATTACTTATATTGTTAGCAATATAACGTGCATTATTACCCATATTATGCAGTTATTATCGCTAGAACTGTAATAATTATACTTATTACTTATATCATTATCAATATAACATGCATTATTACCCATATAATGGAGGTATTATCGCTAGAACTGTAATAATTATACTTATTACTTATACTATTAGCAATATAACGAGCATTATTACCCATATAATGCAGTTATTATCGCCAGAACTGTAATAATTATACTTATTACTTATATTATTCTCAATATAACATGCATTGTTACCCATATTATGCAGTTATTATTGCTAGAACTATAATAAATATACGTATTACTTTCATTATCATCAATATATCATGCATTATTACCCATATTATGCAGTTATTATCGATAGAACTGTAATAAATATACTTATTACTTCTACTATTGTCAATATATCATGCACTATTAGCCATATTTTACTATTATTATCGCTAGAACTATAATAATTATACTTATTACCCCCGAAATTATCAATATAACATGCCTTATTACGCATATAATGCAGTTATTATCGCTAGAACTGTAATAAATATACTTATTACTTTTATTATTATCAATATAACATGCACTATTTGCCATACTTTACTATTATTATCGCTAGAACTATAATAATTATACTTATTACTCCCGATATTATCAATATAACATGCATTATTACCCATATAATGCAGTTCTTATCGCTAGAACTGTAATAATTATACTTATTACTTAGATTATTATCAATATAACATGCATTATTACCCACATTATGCAGTTATTATCGCTAGAACTATAATAAATATACGTATTACTTTTATTATCGATAGAACTGTAATAAATATATTTATTACTTTTATTATTATCAATATAACATGCACTATTTGCCATATTTTACTATTATTATCGCTAGAACTATAATAATTATACTTATTACTCCCGATACTATCAATATAACATGCATTATTACCCATATAATGCAGTTATTATCGCTAGAACTGTAATAATTATACTTATTACTTATATTATTAGCAATATAACGTGCATTATTACCCATATAATGCAGTTATTATCGCTAGAACTGTAATAATTATACTTATTACTTATATTATCATCAATATAACATGCATTATTACCCATATTATGCAGTTATTATCGCTAGAACTGTAATAATTATACTTATTACTTATACTATTATCAATATAACATGCATTATTACCCATATTCTGCAGTTATTATCGCTAGAACTATAATAAATATACTTATTACTCCCAATATTATCAATATAACATGCATTATTACCCATATAATGCAGTTATTATCGCTAGAACTGTAATAATTATACTTATTACTTATATTATTATCAATATAACATGCATTATTACCCATATTATGCAGTTATTATCGCTAGAACTGTAATAATTATACTTATTACTTATATTATTCTCAATATAACATGCATTATTACCCATATTATGCAGTTATTATCGCTAGAACTATAATAAATATACGTATTACTTTTATTATCATCAATATAACATGCATTATTACCCATATTATGCAGTTATTATCGCTAGAACTGTAATAATTATACTTATTACTTATACTATTATCAATATAACATGCATTATTACCCATATTCTGCAGTTATTATCGCTAGAACTATAATAAATATACTTATTACTCCCAATATTATCAATATAACATGCATTATTACCCATATAATGCAGTTATTATCGCTAGAACTGTAATAAATATACTTACTACTTTCATTATCATCAATATAACATGCATTATTACCCATATTATGCAGTTATTATCGATAGAACTGTAATAAATATACTTATTACTTTTACTATTATCAATATATCATGCACTATTAGCCATATTTTACTATTATTATCGCTAGAACTGTAATAATTATACTTATTACTTATATTGTTAGCAATATAACGTGCATTATTACCCATATAGTGCAGTTATTATTGCTAGAACTATAATAAATATACGTATTACTTTTATTATCATCAATATAACATGCATTATTACCCATATTATGCAGTTATTATCGATATAACTGTAATAAATATACTTATTACTTATATTATTATCAGTATAACATGCATTATTACCCATATAATGGAGGTATTATCGCTAGAACTGTAATAATTATACTTATTACTTATACTATTAGCAATATAACGTGCATTATTACCCATATAATGCAGTTATTATCGCCAGAACTGTAATAATTATACTTATTACTTATATTATTCTCAATATAACATGCATTGTTACCCATATTATGCAGTTATTATCGCTAGAACTATAATAAATATACGTATTACTTTCATTATCATCAATATAACATGCATTATTACCCATATTATGCAGTTATTATCGATAGAACTGTAATAAATATACTTATTACCCCCGATATTATCAATATAACATGCCTTATTACGCATATAATGCAGTTATTATCGCTAGAACTGTAATAAATATACTTATTACTTTCATTATCATCAATATAACATGCATTATTACCCATATTAAGAAGTTATTATCGATAGAACGATAATAAATATACTTATTACTTTTATTATTATCAATATAACATGCATTATTACCCATATAATGCAGTTATTATCGCTAGAACTGTAATAATTATACTCATTACTTATATTATTAGCAATATAACGTGCATTATTACCCGTATTATGCAGTTATTATCGCTAGAACTGTAATAATTATACTTATTACTTATATTATTATCAATATAACATGCATTATTACCCATATAATGGAGGTATTATCGCTAGAATTGTAATAATTATACTTATTACTTATACTATTAGCAATATAACGTGCATTATTACCCATATAATGCAGTTATTATCGCCATAACTGTAATAATTATACTTATTACTTATATTATTCTCAATATAACATGCATTATTACCCATATTATGCAGTTATTATCGCTAGAACTATAATAAATATACGTATTACCTTTATTATCATCAATATAACATGCATTATTACCCATATTATGCAGTTATTATCGACAGAACTGTAATAAATATACTTATTACTTTTACTATTATCAATATATCATGCACTATTAGCCATATTTTACTATTATTATCGCTAGAACTATAATAATTATACTTATTACTCCCGATATTATCAATATAACATGCCTTATTACGCATATAATGCAGTTATTATCGCTAGAACTGTAATAAATATACTTACTACTTTCATTATCATCAATATAACATGCATTATTACCCATATAATGCAGTTATTATCGCTAGAACTGTAATAATTATACTTACTACTTATACTATTATCAATATAACATGCATTATTACCCATATTCTGCAGTTATTATCGCTAGAACTATAATAAATATACTTATTACTCCCAATATTATCAATATAACATGCATTATTACCCATATAATGCAGTTATTATCGCCATAACTGTAATAATTATACTTATTACTTATATTATTCTCAATATAACATGCATTATTACCCATATTATGCAGTTATTATCGCTAGAACTATAATAAATATACGTATTACTTTTATTATCATCAATATAACATGCATTATTACCCATATAATGCAGTTATTATCGCTAGAACTGTAATAATTATACTCATTACTTATATTATTAGCAATATAACGTGCATTATTACGCATATAATGCAGTTATTATCGCTAGAACTGTAATAATTATACTTATTACTTTTATTATCATCAATATAACATGCATTATTACCCATATAATGCAGTTATTATCGATAGAACGATAATAAATATACGTATTACTTTTATTATCATCAATATAACATGCATTATTACCCATATAATGCAGTTATTATCGCTAGAACTGTAATAATTATACTCATTACTTATATTATTAGCAATATAACGTGCATTATTACGCATATAATGCAGTTATTATCGCTAGAACTGTAATAAATATACTTACTACTTTCATTATCATCAATATAACATGCATTATTACCCATATTATGCAGTTATTATCGATAGAACTGTAATAAATATACTTATTACTTTTACTATTATCAATATATCATGCACCATTAGCCATATTTTACTATTATTATCGCTAGAACTGTAATAATTATACTTATTACTTATATTGTTAGCAATATAACGTGCATTATTACCCATATAGTGCAGTTATTATCGCTAGAACTGTAATAATTATACTTATTACTTATATTATTATCAATATAACATGCATTATTACCCATATTATGCAGTTATTATCGCTAGAACTATAATAAATATACGTATTACTTTTATTATCATCAATATAACATGCATTATTACCCATATTATGCAGTTATTATAGAAAGAACTGTAATAAATATACTTAGTACTTTTATTATTATCAATATAACATGCACTATTTGCCATATTTTACTATTATTATCGCTAGAACTATAATAATTATACTTATTACTCCCGATATTATCAATATAACATGCATTATTACCCATATAATGCAGTTATTATCGCTAGAACTGTAATAATTATACTTATTACTTATATTATTCTCAATATAACATGCATTGTTACCCATATTATGCAGTTATTATTGCTAGAACTATAATAAATATACGTATTACTTTCATTATCATCAATATATCATGCATTATTACCCATATTATGCAGTTATTATCGATAGAACTGTAATAAATATACTTATTACTTCTACTATTGTCAATATATCATGCACTATTAGCCATATTTTACTATTATTATCGCTAGAACTATAATAATTATACTTATTACCCCCGAAATTATCAATATAACATGCCTTATTACGCATATAATGCAGTTATTATCGCTAGAACTGTAATAAATATACTTATTACTTTTATTATTATCAATATAACATGCACTATTTGCCATACTTTACTATTATTATCGCTAGAACTATAATAATTATACTTATTACTCCCGATATTATCAATATAACATGCATTATTACCCATATAATGCAGTTCTTATCGCTAGAACTGTAATAATTATACTTATTACTTAGATTATTATCAATATAACATGCATTATTACCCACATTATGCAGTTATTATCGCTAGAACTATAATAAATATACGTATTACTTTTATTATCGATAGAACTGTAATAAATATATTTATTACTTTTATTATTATCAATATAACATGCACTATTTGCCATATTTTACTATTATTATCGCTAGAACTATAATAATTATACTTATTACTCCCGATACTATCAATATAACATGCATTATTACCCATATAATGCAGTTATTATCGCTAGAACTGTAATAATTATACTTATTACTTATATTATTAGCAATATAACGTGCATTATTACCCATATAATGCAGTTATTATCGCTAGAACTGTAATAATTATACTTATTACTTATATTATCATCAATATAACATGCATTATTACCCATATTATGCAGTTATTATCGCTAGAACTGTAATAATTATACTTATTACTTATACTATTATCAATATAACATGCATTATTACCCATATTCTGCAGTTATTATCGCTAGAACTATAATAAATATACTTATTACTCCCAATATTATCAATATAACATGCATTATTACCCATATAATGCAGTTATTATCGCTAGAACTGTAATAATTATACTTATTACTTATATTATTATCAATATAACATGCATTATTACCCATATTATGCAGTTATTATCGCTAGAACTGTAATAATTATACTTATTACTTATATTATTCTCAATATAACATGCATTATTACCCATATTATGCAGTTATTATCGCTAGAACTATAATAAATATACGTATTACTTTTATTATCATCAATATAACATGCATTATTACCCATATTATGCAGTTATTATCGCTAGAACTGTAATAATTATACTTATTACTTATACTATTATCAATATAACATGCATTATTACCCATATTCTGCAGTTATTATCGCTAGAACTATAATAAATATACTTATTACTCCCAATATTATCAATATAACATGCATTATTACCCATATAATGCAGTTATTATCGCTAGAACTGTAATAAATATACTTACTACTTTCATTATCATCAATATAACATGCATTATTACCCATATTATGCAGTTATTATCGATAGAACTGTAATAAATATACTTATTACTTTTACTATTATCAATATATCATGCACTATTAGCCATATTTTACTATTATTATCGCTAGAACTGTAATAATTATACTTATTACTTATATTGTTAGCAATATAACGTGCATTATTACCCATATAGTGCAGTTATTATTGCTAGAACTATAATAAATATACGTATTACTTTTATTATCATCAATATAACATGCATTATTACCCATATTATGCAGTTATTATCGATATAACTGTAATAAATATACTTATTACTTATATTATTATCAGTATAACATGCATTATTACCCATATAATGGAGGTATTATCGCTAGAACTGTAATAATTATACTTATTACTTATACTATTAGCAATATAACGTGCATTATTACCCATATAATGCAGTTATTATCGCCAGAACTGTAATAATTATACTTATTACTTATATTATTCTCAATATAACATGCATTGTTACCCATATTATGCAGTTATTATCGCTAGAACTATAATAAATATACGTATTACTTTCATTATCATCAATATAACATGCATTATTACCCATATTATGCAGTTATTATCGATAGAACTGTAATAAATATACTTATTACCCCCGATATTATCAATATAACATGCCTTATTACGCATATAATGCAGTTATTATCGCTAGAACTGTAATAAATATACTTATTACTTTCATTATCATCAATATAACATGCATTATTACCCATATTAAGAAGTTATTATCGATAGAACGATAATAAATATACTTATTACTTTTATTATTATCAATATAACATGCATTATTACCCATATAATGCAGTTATTATCGCTAGAACTGTAATAATTATACTCATTACTTATATTATTAGCAATATAACGTGCATTATTACCCGTATTATGCAGTTATTATCGCTAGAACTGTAATAATTATACTTATTACTTATATTATTATCAATATAACATGCATTATTACCCATATAATGGAGGTATTATCGCTAGAATTGTAATAATTATACTTATTACTTATACTATTAGCAATATAACGTGCATTATTACCCATATAATGCAGTTATTATCGCCATAACTGTAATAATTATACTTATTACTTATATTATTCTCAATATAACATGCATTATTACCCATATTATGCAGTTATTATCGCTAGAACTATAATAAATATACGTATTACCTTTATTATCATCAATATAACATGCATTATTACCCATATTATGCAGTTATTATCGACAGAACTGTAATAAATATACTTATTACTTTTACTATTATCAATATATCATGCACTATTAGCCATATTTTACTATTATTATCGCTAGAACTATAATAATTATACTTATTACTCCCGATATTATCAATATAACATGCCTTATTACGCATATAATGCAGTTATTATCGCTAGAACTGTAATAAATATACTTACTACTTTCATTATCATCAATATAACATGCATTATTACCCATATTAAGAAGTTATTATCGATAGAACTGTAATAATTATGCTTATTACTTATATTGTTAGCAATATAACGTGCATTATTACCCATATAATGCAGTTATTATCGCTAGAACTGTAATAATTATACTTATTACTTAGATTATTATCAATATAACATGCATTATTACCCATATTATGCAGTTATTATCGCTAGAATTATAATAAATATACGTATTACCTTTATTATCATCAATATAACATGCATTATTACCCATATTATGCAGTTATTATCGACAGAACTGTAATAAATATACTTATTACTTTTACTATTATCAATATATCATGCACTATTAGCCATATTTTACTATTATTATCGCTAGAACTATAATAATTATACTTATTACTCCCGATATTATCAATATAACATGCCTTATTACGCATATAATGCAGTTATTATCGCTAGAACTGTAATAAATATACTTACTACTTTCATTATCATCAATATAACATGCATTATTACCCATATTAAGAAGTTATTATCGATAGAACTGTAATAATTATACTTATTACTTATATTGTTAGCAATATAACGTGCATTATTACCCATATAATGCAGTTATTATCGCTAGAACTGTAATAATTATACTTATTACTTAGATTATTATCAATATAACATGCATTATTACCCATATTATGCAGTTATTATCGCTAGAATTATAATAAATATACGTATTACCTTTATTATCATCAATATAACATGCATTATTACCCATATTATGCAGTTATTATCGACAGAACTGTAATAAATATACTTATTACTTTTACTATTATCAATATATCATGCACTATTAGCCATATTTTACTATTATTATCGCTAGAACTATAATAATTATACTTATTACTCCCGATATTATCAATATAACATGCCTTACTACGCATATAATGCAGTTATTATCGCTAGAACTGTAATAAATATACTTACTACTTTCATTATCATCAATATAACATGCATTATTACCCATATTAAGAAGTTATTATCGATAGAACTGTAATAATTATGCTTATTACTTATATTGTTAGCAATATAACGTGCATTATTACCCATATAATGCAGTTATTATCGCTAGAACTGTAATAATTATACTTATTACTTAGATTATTATCAATATAACATGCATTATTACCCATATTATGCAGTTATTATCGCTAGAATTATAATAAATATACGTATTACCTTTATTATCATCAATATAACATGCATTATTACCCATATTATGCAGTTATTATCGACAGAACTGTAATAAATATACTTATTACTTTTACTATTATCAATATATCATGCACTATTAGCCATATTTTACTATTATTATCGCTAGAACTATAATAATTATACTTATTACTCCCGATATTATCAATATAACATGCCTTATTACGCATATAATGCAGTTATTATCGCTAGAACTGTAATAAATATACTTACTACTTTCATTATCATCAATATAACATGCATTATTACCCATATTAAGAAGTTATTATCGATAGAACTGTAATAATTATGCTTATTACTTATATTGTTAGCAATATAACGTGCATTATTACCCATATAATGCAGTTATTATCGCTAGAACTGTAATAATTATACTTATTACTTAGATTATTATCAATGTAACATGCATTATTACCCATATTATGCAGTTATTATCGCTAGAATTATAATAAATATACGTATTACCTTTATTATCATCAATATAACATGCATTATTACCCATATTATGCAGTTATTATCGACAGAACTGTAATAAATATACTTATTACTTTTACTATTATCAATATATCATGCACTATTAGCCATATTTTACTATTATTATCGCTAGAACTATAATAATTATACTTATTGCTCCCGATATTATCAATATAACATGCCTTATTACGCATATAATGCAGTTATTATCGCTAGAACTGTAATAAATATACTTACTACTTTCATTATCATCAATATAACATGCATTATTACCCATATTAAGAAGTTATTATCGATAGAACTGTAATAATTATACTTATTACTTATATTGTTAGCAATATAACGTGCATTATTGCCCATATAATGCAGGTATTATCGCTAGAACTGTAATAATTATACTTATTACTTAGATTATTATCAATATAACATGCATTATTACCCATATTATGCAGTTATTATCGCTAGAACTATAATAAATATACGTATTACTTTTATTATCATCAATATAACATGCATTATTACCCATATAATGCAGTTATTATCGCTAGAACTGTAATAATTATACTCATTACTTATATTATTAGCAATATAACGTGCATTATTACGCATATAATGCAGTTATTATCGCTAGAACTGTAATAAATATACTTACTACTTTCATTATCATCAATATAACATGCATTATTACCCATATTATGCAGTTATTATCGATAGAACTGTAATAAATATACTTATTACTTTTACTATTATCAATATATCATGCACTATTTGCCATATTTTACTATTATTATGGCTAGAACTATAATAATTATACTTATTACTCCCGATATTATCAATATAACATGCATTATTACCCATATAATGCAGTTATTATCGCTAGAACTGTAATAATTATACTTATTACTTATATTATTAGCTATATAACGTGCATTATTACCCATATAATGCAGTTATTATCGCTAGAACTGTAATAATTATACTTATTACTTATACTATTATCAATATAACATGCATTATTACCCATATTCTGCAGTTATTATCGCTAGAACTGTAATAATTATACTTATTACTCCCAATATTATCAATATAACATGCATTATTACCCATATAATGCATTTACTATCGCTAGAACTGTAATAATTATACTTATTACTTATATTGTTAGCAATATAACGTGCATTATTACCCATATAATGGAGGTATTATTGCTAGAACTGTAATAATTATAGTTATTACTTATATTATTATCATTATAACATGCATTATTACCCATATAATGCAGTTATTATCGCTAGAACTATAATAAATATACGTATTACATTTATTATCATCAATATAACATGCATTATTACCCATATTATGCAGTTATTATCGATAGAACTGTAATAAATATATTTATTACTTTTATTATTATCAATATAACATGCACTATTTGCCATATTTTACTATTATTATCGCTAGAACTATAATAATTATACTTATTACTCCCGATATTATCAATATAACATGCATTATTACCCATATAATGCACTTATTATCGCTAGAACTGTAATAATTATACTTATTACTTATATTATTAGCAATATAACGTGCATTATTACCCATATAATACAGTTATTATCGCTAGAACTGTAATAATTATACTTATTACTTATATTATTATCAATATAACATGCATTATTACCCATATTATGCAGTTATTATCGATAGAACTGTAATAAATATACTTATTACTTTTACTATTATCAATATATCATGCACTATTAGCCATATTTTACTATTATTATCGCTAGAACTATAATAATTATACTTATTACTCCCGATATTATCAATATAACATGCCTTATTACCCATATAATGCAGTTATTATCGCTAGAACTGTAATAATTATACTCATTACTTATATTATTAGCAATATAACGTGCATTATTACCCATATTATGCAGTTATTATCGCTAGAACTGTAATAATTATACTTATTACTTATATTATTAGCAATATAACATGCATTATTACCCATATAATGCAGTTATTATCGCTAGAACTGTAAGAATTATACTTATTACTTTTATTATTATCAATATAACATGCACTATTTGCCATATTTTACTATTATTATCGCTAGAACTATAATAATTATACTTATTACTCCCGATATTATCAATATAACATGCATTATTACCCATATAATGCAGTTATTATCGCTAGAACTGTAATAATTATACTTATTACTTATATTATTAGCAATATAACATGCATTATTACCCATATAATGCAGTTATTATCGCTAGAACTGTAATAATTATACTTATTACTTATATTATTATCATTATAACATGCATTATTACCCATATAATGCAGTTATTATCGCTAGAACTATAATAAATATACGTATTACATTTATTATCATCAATATAACATGCATTATTACCCATATAATGCAGTTATTATCGCTAGAACTGTAATAATTATACTTATTACTTAGATTATTATCAATATAACATGCACTATTTGCCATATTTTACTATTATTATCGCTAGAACTATAATAATTATACTTATTACTCCCGATATTATCAATATAACATGCATTATTACCCATATAATGCACTTATTATCGCTAGAACTGTTATAATTATACTTATTACTTATATTATTAGCAATATAACGTGCATTATTACCCATATAATGCAGTTATTATCGCTAGAACTGTAATAATTATACTTATTACTTATACTATTATCAATATAACATGCATTATTACCCATATTCTGCAGTTATTATCGCTAGAACTATAATAAATATACTTATTACTCCCAATATTATCAATATAACATGCATTATTACCCATATAATGCAGTTATTATCGCTAGAACTGTTATAATTATACTTATTACTTATATTGTTAGCAATATAACGCGCATTATTACCCATATAATGCAGTTATTATCGCTAGAACTGTAATAATTATACTTATTACTTATATTATTATCAATATCACATGCATTATTACCCATATTATGCAGTTCTTATTGCTAGAACTATAATAAATATACGTATTACTTTTATTATCATCAATATAACATGCATTATTACCCATATTATGCAGTTATTATCGATATAACTGTAATAGATATACTTATTACTCATATTATTATCAATATAACATGCATTATTACCCATATAATGGAGGTATTATCGCTAGAACTGTAATAATTATACTTATTACTTATACTATTAGCAATATAACGAGCATTATTACCCATATAATGCAGTTATTATCGCCAGAACTGTAATAATTATACTTATTACTTATATTATTCTCAATATAACATGCATTGTTACCCATACTATGCAGTTATTATCGCTAGAACTATAATAAATATACGTATTACTTTCATTATCATCAATATATCATGCATTATTACCCATATTATGCAGTTATTATCGATAGAACTGTAATAAATATACTTATTACTTTTACTATTATCAATATATCATGCACTATTAGCCATATTTTACTATTATTATCGCTAGAACTATAATAATTATACTTATTACCCCCGAAATTATCAATATAACATGCCTTATTACGCATATAATGCAGTTATTATCGCTAGAACTGTAATAAATATACTTATTACTTTTATTATCGATAGAACTGTAATAAATATATTTATTACTTTTATTATTATCAATATAACATGCACTATTTGCCATATTTTACTATTATTATCGCTAGAACTATAATAATTATACTTATTACTCCCGATACTATCAATATAACATGCATTATTACCCATATAATGCAGTTATTATCGCTAGAACTGTAATAATTATACTTATTACTTATATTATTAGCAATATAACGTGCATTATTACCCATATAATGCAGTTATTATCGCTAGAACTGTAATAATTATACTTATTACTTATATTATTCTCAATATAACATGCATTATTACCCATATTATGCAGTTATTATCGCTAGAACTACAATAAATATACGTATTACTTTTATTATCATCAATATAACATGCATTATTACCCATATTATGCAGTTATTATCGCTAGAACTGTAATAATTATACTTATTACTTATACTGTTATCAATATAACATGCATTATTACCCATATTCTGCAGTTATTATCGCTAGAACTATAATAAATATACTTATTACTCCCAATATTATCAATATAACATGCATTATTACCCATATAATGCAGTTATTATCGCTAGAACTGTAATAATTATACTTATTACTTATATTATTATCAATATAACATGCATTATTACCCATATTATGCAGTTATTATCGCTAGAACTGTAATAATTATACTTATTACTTATATTATTAGCAATATAACATGCATTATTACCCATACAATGCAGTTATTATCGCTAGAACTGTAATAATTATACTTATTACTTTTATTATTATCAATATAACATGCATTATTACCCATATAATGCAGTTATTATCGCTAGAACTGTTATAATTATACTTATTACTTATATTGTTAGCAATATAACGCGCATTATTACCCATATAATGCAGTTATTATCGCTAGAACTGTAATAATTATACTTATTACTTATATTATTATCAATATAACATGCATTATTACCCATATTATGCAGTTCTTATTGCTAGAACTATAATAAATATACGTATTACTTTTATTATCATCAATATAACATGCATTATTACCCATATTATGCAGTTATTATCGATATAACTGTAATAGATATACTTATTACTCATATTATTATCAATATAACATGCATTATTACCCATATAATGGAGGTATTATCGCTAGAACTGTAATAATTATACTTATTACTTATACTATTAGCAATATAACGAGCATTATTACCCATATAATGCAGTTATTATCGCCAGAACTGTAATAATTATACTTATTACTTATATTATTCTCAATATAACATGCATTGTTACCCATACTATGCAGTTATTATCGCTAGAACTATAATAAATATACGTATTACTTTCATTATCATCAATATATCATGCATTATTACCCATATTATGCAGTTATTATCGATAGAACTGTAATAAATATACTTATTACTTTTACTATTATCAATATATCATGCACTATTAGCCATATTTTACTATTATTATCGCTAGAACTATAATAATTATACTTATTACCCCCGAAATTATCAATATAACATGCCTTATTACGCATATAATGCAGTTATTATCGCTAGAACTGTAATAAATATACTTATTACTTTTATTATTATCAATATAACATGCACTATTTGCCATACTTTACTATTATTATCGCTAGAACTATAATAATTATACTTATTACTCCCGATATTATCAATATAACATGCATTATTACCCATATAATGCAGTTCTTATCGCTAGAACTGTAATAATTATACTTATTACTTAGATTATTATGAATATAACATGCATTATTACCCACATTATGCAGTTATTATCGCTAGAACTATAATAAATATACGTATTACTTTTATTATCGATAGAACTGTAATAAATATATTTATTACTTTTATTATTATCAATATAACATGCACTATTTGCCATATTTTACTATTATTATCGCTAGAACTATAATAATTATACTTATTACTCCCGATACTATCAATATAACATGCATTATTACCCATATAATGCAGTTATTATCGCTAGAACTGTAATAATTATACTTATTACTTATATTATTAGCAATATAACGTGCATTATTACCCATATAATGCAGTTATTATCGCTAGAACTGTAATAATTATACTTATTACTTATATTATTCTCAATATAACATGCATTATTACCCATATTATGCAGTTATTATCGCTAGAACTACAATAAATATACGTATTACTTTTATTATCATCAATATAACATGCATTATTACCCATATTATGCAGTTATTATCGCTAGAACTGTAATAATTATACTTATTACTTATACTGTTATCAATATAACATGCATTATTACCCATATTCTGCAGTTATTATCGCTAGAACTATAATAAATATACTTATTACTCCCAATATTATCAATATAACATGCATTATTACCCATATAATGCAGTTATTATCGCTAGAACTGTAATAATTATACTTATTACTTATATTATTATCAATATAACATGCATTATTACCCATATTATGCAGTTATTATCGCTAGAACTGTAATAATTATACTTATTACTTATATTATTCTCAATATAACATGCATTATTACCCATATTATGCAGTTATTATCGCTAGAACTATAATAAATATACGTATTACTTTTATTATCATCAATATAACATGCATTATTACCCATATTATGCAGTTATTATCGCTAGAACTGTAATAATTATACTTATTACTTATACTATTATCAATATAACATGCATTATTACCCATATTCTGCAGTTATTATCGCTAGAACTATAATAAATATACTTATTACTCCCAATATTATCAATATAACATGCATTATTACCCATATAATGCAGTTATTATCGCTAGAACTGTAATAAATATACTTACTACTTTCATTATCATCAATATAACATGCATTATTACCCATATTATGCAGTTATTATCGATAGAACTGTAATAAATATACTTATTACTTTTACTATTATCAATATATCATGCACTATTAGCCATATTTTACTATTATTATCGCTAGAACTGTAATAATTATACTTATTACTTATACTATTATCAATATAACATGCATTATTACCCATATTCTGCAGTTATTATCGCTAGAACTATAATAAATATACTTATTACTCCCAATATTATCAATATAACATGCATTATTACCCATATAATGCAGTTATTATCGCTAGAACTGTAATAAATATACTTACTACTTTCATTATCATCAATATAACATGCATTATTACCCATATTATGCAGTTATTATCGCTAGAACTGTAATAATTATACTCATTACTTATATTATTATCAATATAACATGCATTATTACCCATATAATGGAGGTATTATCGCTAGAATTGTAATAATTATACTTATTACTTATACTATTAGCAATATAACGTGCATTATTACCCATATAATGCAGTTATTATCGCCATAACTATAATAATTATACTTATTACTCCCGATATTATAAATATAACATGCCTTATTACCCATATAATGCAGTTATTATCGCTAGAACTGTAATAATTATACTCATTACTTATATTATTAGCAATATAACGTGCATTATTACCCATATTATGCAGTTATTATCGCTAGAACTGTAATAATTATACTAATTACTTTTATTATTATCAATATAATATGCACTATTTGCCATATTTTACTATTATTATCGCTAGAACTATAATAATTATACTTATTACTCCCGATATTATCAATATAACATGCATTATTACCCATATAATGCAGTTATTATCGCTAGAACTATAATAAATATATTTATTACTCCCAATATTATCAATGTAACATGCATTATTACCCATATAATGCAGTTATTATCGCCAGAACTGTAATAATTATACTTATTACTTATATTGTTAGCAATATAACGTGCATTATTACCCATATAATGCAGTTATTATCGCTAGAACTGTAATAATTATACTTATTACTTATATTATTATCAATATAACATGCATTATTACCCATATCATGCAGTTATTATCGATAGAACTGTAATAAATATATTTATTACTTTTATTATTATCAATATAACATGCACTATTTGCCATATTTTACTATTGTTATCGCTAGAACTATAATAATTATACTTATTACTCCCGATATTATCAATATAACATGCATTATTACCCATATAATGCAGTTATTATCGCTAGAACTGTAATAATTATACTTATTACTTATATTATTCTCAATATAACATGAATTATTACCCATATTATGCAGTTATTATCGCAAGAACTATAATAAATATACGTATTACTTTCATTATCATCAATATAACATGCATTATTACCCATATAATGGAGGTATTATTGCTGGAACTGTAATAATTATACTTATTACTTATATTATTATCAATATAACATGCATTATTACCCATATTATGCAGTTATTATCGCTAGAACTATAATAAATATATTTATTACTCCCAATATTATCAATGTAACATGCATTATTACCCATATAATGCAGTTATTATCGCTAGAACTGTAATAATTATACTTATTACTTATATTATTCTCAATATAACATGCATTATTACCCATATTATGCAGTTACTATCGCAAGAACTATAATAAATATACGTATTACTTTCATTATCATCAATATAACATGCATTATTACCCATATAATGCAGTTATTATCGCTAGAACTGTAATAATTGTACTCATTACTTATATTATTAGCAACATAACGTGCATTATTACCCATATTATGCAGTTATTATCGCTAGAACTGTAATAATTATACTTATTACTTATACTACTAGCAATATAACGTGATTTATTACCCATATAATGCAGTTATTATCGCCAGAACTGTAATAATTATACTTATTACTTATATTATTCTCAATATAACATGCATTATTACCCATATTATGCAGTTACTATCGCAAGAACTATAATAAATATACGTATTACTTTCATTATCATCAATATAACATGCATTATTACCCATATAATGCAGTTATTATCGCTAGAACTGTAATAATTGTACTCATTACTTATATTATTAGCAATATAACATGCATTATTACCCATATAATGCAGTTATTATCGCTAGAACTGTAATAATTATACTTATTACTTATACTATTAGCAATATAACGTGCATTATTACCCATATAATGCAGTTATTATCGGCAGAACTGTAATAATTATACTTATTACTTTTATTATTATCAATATAACATGCACTATTTGCCATATTTTACTATTATTATCGCTAGAACTATAATAATTATACTTATTACTCCCGATATTATCAATATAACATGCATTATTACCCATATAATGCAGTTATTATCGCTAGAACTGTAATAATTATACTTATTACTTATATTGTTAGCAATATAACGTGCATTATTACCCGTATTATGCAGTTATTATCGCTAGAACTGTAATAATTATACTTATTACTTATATTATTATCAATATAACATGCATTATTACCCATATAATGGAGGTATTATCGCTAGAATTGTAATAATTATACTTATTACTTATACTATTAGCAATATAACGTGCATTATTACCCATATAATGCAGTTATTATCGCCATAACTGTAATAATTATACTTATTACTTATATTATTCTCAATATAACATGCATTATTACCCATATTATGCAGTTATTATCGCTAGAACTATAATAAATATACGTATTACCTTTATTATCATCAATATAACATGCATTATTACCCATATTATGCAGTTATTATCGACAGAACTGTAATAAATATACTTATTACTTTTACTATTATCAATATATCATGCACTATTAGCCATATTTTACTATTATTATCGCTAGAACTATAATAATTATACTTATTACTCCCGATATTATCAATATAACATGCCTTATTACGCATATAATGCAGTTATTATCGCTAGAACTGTAATAAATATACTTACTACTTTCATTATCATCAATATAACATGCATTATTACCCATATTAAGAAGTTATTATCGATAGAACTGTAATAATTATGCTTATTACTTATATTGTTAGCAATATAACGTGCATTATTACCCATATAATGCAGTTATTATCGCTAGAACTGTAATAATTATACTTATTACTTAGATTATTATCAATATAACATGCATTATTACCCATATTATGCAGTTATTATCGCTAGAATTATAATAAATATACGTATTACCTTTATTATCATCAATATAACATGCATTATTACCCATATTATGCAGTTATTATCGACAGAACTGTAATAAATATACTTATTACTTTTACTATTATCAATATATCATGCACTATTAGCCATATTTTACTATTATTATCGCTAGAACTATAATAATTATACTTATTACTCCCGATATTATCAATATAACATGCCTTATTACGCATATAATGCAGTTATTATCGCTAGAACTGTAATAAATATACTTACTACTTTCATTATCATCAATATAACATGCATTATTACCCATATTAAGAAGTTATTATCGATAGAACTGTAATAATTATACTTATTACTTATATTGTTAGCAATATAACGTGCATTATTACCCATATAATGCAGTTATTATCGCTAGAACTGTAATAATTATACTTATTACTTAGATTATTATCAATATAACATGCATTATTACCCATATTATGCAGTTATTATGGCTAGAATTATAATAAATATACGTATTACCTTTATTATCATCAATATAACATGCATTATTACCCATATTATGCAGTTATTATCGACAGAACTGTAATAAATATACTTATTACTTTTACTATTATCAATATATCATGCACTATTAGCCATATTTTACTATTATTATCGCTAGAACTATAATAATTATACTTATTACTCCCGATATTATCAATATAACATGCCTTATTACGCATATAATGCAGTTATTATCGCTAGAACTGTAATAAATATACTTACTACTTTCATTATCATCAATATAACATGCATTATTACCCATATTAAGAAGTTATTATCGATAGAACTGTAATAATTATGCTTATTACTTATATTGTTAGCAATATAACGTGCATTATTACCCATATAATGCAGTTATTATCGCTAGAACTGTAATAATTATACTTATTACTTAGATTATTATCAATATAACATGCATTATTACCCATATTATGCAGTTATTATCGCTAGAATTATAATAAATATACGTATTACCTTTATTATCATCAATATAACATGCATTATTACCCATATTATGCAGTTATTATCGACAGAACTGTAATAAATATACTTATTACTTTTACTATTATCAATATATCATGCACTATTAGCCATATTTTACTATTATTATCGCTAGAACTATAATAATTATACTTATTACTCCCGATATTATCAATATAACATGCCTTATTACGCATATAATGCAGTTATTATCGCTAGAACTGTAATAAATATACTTACTACTTTCATTATCATCAATATAACATGCATTATTACCCATATTAAGAAGTTATTATCGATAGAACTGTAATAATTATACTTATTACTTATATTGTTAGCAATATAACGTGCATTATTGCCCATATAATGCAGGTATTATCGCTAGAACTGTAATAATTATACTTATTACTTAGATTATTATCAATATAACATGCATTATTACCCATATTATGCAGTTATTATCGCTAGAACTATAATAAATATACGTATTACTTTTATTATCATCAATATAACATGCATTATTACCCATATAATGCAGTTATTATCGCTAGAACTGTAATAATTATACTCATTACTTATATTATTAGCAATATAACGTGCATTATTACGCATATAATGCAGTTATTATCGCTAGAACTGTAATAAATATACTTACTACTTTCATTATCATCAATATAACATGCATTATTACCCATATTATGCAGTTATTATCGATAGAACTGTAATAAATATACTTATTACTTTTACTATTATCAATATATCATGCACTATTTGCCATATTTTACTATTATTATGGCTAGAACTATAATAATTATACTTATTACTCCCGATATTATCAATATAACATGCATTATTACCCATATAATGCAGTTATTATCGCTAGAACTGTAATAATTATACTTATTACTTATATTATTATCAATATAACATGCATTATTACCCACATTATGCAGTTATTATCGCTAGAACTATAATAAATATACGTATAACTTTTATTATCGATAGAACTGTAATAAATATATTTATTACTTTTATTATTATCAATATAACATGCACTATTTGCCATATTTTACTATTATTATCGCTAGAACTATAATAATTATACTTATTACTCCTGATATTATCAATATAACATGCATTATTACCCATATAATGCAGTTATTATCGCTAGAACTGTAATAATTATACTTATTACTTATATTATTAGCTATATAACGTGCATTATTACCCATATAATGCAGTTATTATCGCTAGAACTGTAATAATTATACTTATTACTTATACTATTATCAATATAACATGCATTATTACCCATATTCTGCAGTTATTATCGCTAGAACTGTAATAATTATACTTATTACTCCCAATATTATCAATATAACATGCATTATTACCCATATAATGCATTTACTATCGCTAGAACTGTAATAATTATACTTATTACTTATATTATTAGCAATATAACGTGCATTATTACCCATATAATACAGTTATTATCGCTAGAACTGTAATAATTATACTTATTACTTATATTATTAGCAATATAACATGCATTATTACCCATATAATGCAGTTATTATCGCTAGAACTGTAATAATTATACTTATTACTTTTATTATTATCAATATAACATGCACTATTTGCCATATTTTACTATTATTATCGCTAGAACTATAATAATTATACTTATTACTCCCGATATTATCAATATAACATGCATTATTACCCATATAATGCAGTTATTATCGCTAGAACTGTAATAATTATACTTATTACTTATATTATTAGCAATATAACATGCATTATTACCCATATAATGCAGTTATTATCGCTAGAACTGTAATAATTATACTTATTACTTATATTATTATCATTATAACATGCATTATTACCCATATAATGCAGTTATTATCGCTAGAACTATAATAAATATACGTATTACATTTATTATCATCAATATAACATGCATTATTACCCATATAATGCAGTTATTATCGCTAGAACTGTAATAATTATACTTATTACTTAGATTATTATCAATATAACATGCACTATTTGCCATATTTTACTATTATTATCGCTAGAACTATAATAATTATACTTATTACTCCCGATATTATCAATATAACATGCATTATTACCCATATAATGCACTTATTATCGCTAGAACTGTTATAATTATACTTATTACTTATATTATTAGCAATATAACGTGCATTATTACCCATATAATGCAGTTATTATCGCTAGAACTGTAATAATTATACTTATTACTTATACTATTATCAATATAACATGCATTATTACCCATATTCTGCAGTTATTATCGCTAGAACTATAATAAATATACTTATTACTCCCAATATTATCAATATAACATGCATTATTACCCATATAATGCAGTTATTATCGCTAGAACTGTTATAATTATACTTATTACTTATATTGTTAGCAATATAACGCGCATTATTACCCATATAATGCAGTTATTATCGCTAGAACTGTAATAATTATACTTATTACTTATAATATTATCAATATAACATGCATTATTACCCATATTATGCAGTTCTTATTGCTAGAACTATAATAAATATACGTATTACTTTTATTATCATCAATATAACATGCATTATTACCCATATTATGCAGTTATTATCGATATAACTGTAATAGATATACTTATTACTCATATTATTATCAATATAACATGCATTATTACCCATATAATGGAGGTATTATCGCTAGAACTGTAATAATTATACTTATTACTTATACTATTAGCAATATAACGAGCATTATTACCCATATAATGCAGTTATTATCGCCAGAACTGTAATAATTATACTTATTACTTATATTATTCTCAATATAACATGCATTGTTACCCATACTATGCAGTTATTATCGCTAGAACTATAATAAATATACGTATTACTTTCATTATCATCAATATATCATGCATTATTACCCATATTATGCAGTTATTATCGATAGAACTGTAATAAATATACTTATTACTTTTACTATTATCAATATATCATGCACTATTAGCCATATTTTACTATTATTATCGCTAGAACTATAATAATTATACTTATTACCCCCGAAATTATCAATATAACATGCCTTATTACGCATATAATGCAGTTATTATCGCTAGAACTGTAATAATTATACTTATTACTTATATTATTAGCTATATAACGTGCATTATTACCCATATAATGCAGTTGTTATCGCTAGAACTGTAATAGTTATACTTATTACTTATACTATTATCAACATAACATGCATTATTACCCATATTCTGCAGTTATTATCGCTAGAACTGTAATAATTATACTTATTACTCCCAATATTATCAATATAACATGCATTATTACCCATATAATGCATTTATTATCGCCAGAACTGTAATAATTATACTTATTACTTATATTGTTAGCAATATAACGTGCATTATTACCCATATAATGGAGGTATTATTGCTAGAACTGTAATAATTATACTTATTACTTATACTATTAGCAATATAACGTGCATTGTTACCCATATAATGCAGTTATTATCGCCAGAACTGTAATAATTATACTTATTACTTATATTATTCTCAATATAACATGCATTATTACCCATATTATGCAGTTATTATCGCAAGAACTATAATAAATATACGTATTACTTTCATTATCATCAATATAACATGCATTATTACCCATATAATGGAGGTATTATCGCTAGAACTGTAATAATTATACTCATTACTTATATTATTAGCAATATAACGTGCATTATTACCCATATTATGCAGTTATTATCGCTAGAACTGTAATAATTATACTTATTACTTATATTATTAGCAATATAACATGCATTATTACCCATATAATGCAGTTATTATCGCTAGAACTGTAATAATTATACTTATTACTTTTATTATTATCAATATAACATGCACTATTTGCCATATTTTACTATTATTATCGCCAGAACTATAACAATTATACTTATTACTCCCGATATTATCAATATAACATGCATTATTACCCATATAATGCAGTTATTATCGCTAGAACTGTAATAATTATACTTATTACTTATATTATTAGCAATATAACATGCATTATTACCCATATAATGCAGTTATTATCGCTAGAACTGTAATAATTATACTTATTACTTATATTATTATCATTATAACATGCATTATTACCCATATAATGCAGTTATTATCGCTAGAACTATAATAAATATACGTATTACATTTATTATCATCAATATAACATGCATTATTACCCATATTATGCAGTTATTATCCATAGAACTGTAATAAATATATTTATTACTTTTATTATTATCAATATAACATGCACTATTTGCCATATTTTACTATTATTATCGCTAGAACTATAATAATTATACTTATTACTCCCGATATTATCAATATAACATGCATTATTACCCATATAATGCACTTATTATCGCTAGAACTGTTATAATTATACTTATTACTTATATTATTATCAATATAACATGCATTATTACCCATATTCTGCAGTTATTATCGCTAGAACTATAATAAATATACTTATTACTCCCAATATTATCAATATAACATGCATTATTACCCATATAATGCAGTTATTATCGCTAGAACTGTTATAATTATACTTATTACTTATATTGTTAGCAATATAACGCGCATTATTACCCATATAATGCAGTTATTATCGCTAGAACTGTAATAATTATACTTATTACTTATAATATTATCAATATAACATGCATTATTACCCATATCATGCAGTTATTATCGATAGAACTGTAATAAATATATTTATTACTTTTATTATTATCAATATAACATGCACTATTTGCCATATTTTACTATTGTTATCGCTAGAACTATAATAATTATACTTATTACTCCCGATATTATCAATATAACATGCATTATTACCCATATAATGCAGTTATTATCGCTAGAACTGTAATAATTATACTTATTACTTATATTATTCTCAATATAACATGAATTATTACCCATATTATGCAGTTATTATCGCAAGAACTATAATAAATATACGTATTACTTTCATTATCATCAATATAACATGCATTATTACCCATATAATGGAGGTATTATTGCTGGAACTGTAATAATTATACTTATTACTTATATTATTATCAATATAACATGCATTATTACCCATATTATGCAGTTATTATCGCTAGAACTATAATAAATATATTTATTACTCCCAATATTATCAATGTAACATGCATTATTACCCATATAATGCAGTTATTATCGCTAGAACTATAATAAATATATTTATTACTCCCAATATTATCAATGTAACATGCATTATTACCCATATAATGCAGTTATTATCGCTAGAACTGTAATAATTATACTTATTACTTATATTGTTAGCAATATAACGTGCATTATTACC
Source organism: Megachile leachella (assembly GCA_963576845.1). Lineage (NCBI taxonomy): Eukaryota > Metazoa > Arthropoda > Insecta > Hymenoptera > Megachilidae > Megachile > Megachile leachella. Next base: position 1,198,945 of record CAUYWW010000111.1, on the reverse strand, counting down.
CATATAATGCAGTTATTATCGCTAGAACTGTAATAATTATACTTATTACTTATATTATTATCAATATAACATGCATTATTACCCATATCATGCAGTTATTATCGATAGAACTGTAATAAATATATTTATTACTTTTATTATTATCAATATAACATGCACTATTTGCCATATTTTACTATTGTTATCGCTAGAACTATAATAATTATACTTATTACTCCCGATATTATCAATATAACATGCATTATTACCCATATAATGCAGTTATTATCGCTAGAACTGTAATAATTATACTTATTACTTATATTATTCTCAATATAACATGAATTATTACCCATATTATGCAGTTATTATCGCAAGAACTATAATAAATATACGTATTACTTTCATTATCATCAATATAACATGCATTATTACCCATATAATGGAGGTATTATTGCTGGAACTGTAATAATTATACTTATTACTTATATTATTATCAATATAACATGCATTATTACCCATATTATGCAGTTATTATCGCTAGAACTATAATAAATATATTTATTACTCCCAATATTATCAATGTAACATGCATTATTACCCATATAATGCAGTTATTATCGCTAGAACTGTAATAATTATACTTATTACTTATATTATTCTCAATATAACATGCATTATTACCCATATTATGCAGTTACTATCGCAAGAACTATAATAAATATACGTATTACTTTCATTATCATCAATATAACATGCATTATTACCCATATAATGCAGTTATTATCGCTAGAACTGTAATAATTGTACTCATTACTTATATTATTAGCAACATAACGTGCATTATTACCCATATTATGCAGTTATTATCGCTAGAACTGTAATAATTATACTTATTACTTATACTACTAGCAATATAACGTGATTTATTACCCATATAATGCAGTTATTATCGCCAGAACTGTAATAATTATACTTATTACTTATATTATTCTCAATATAACATGCATTATTACCCATATTATGCAGTTACTATCGCAAGAACTATAATAAATATACGTATTACTTTCATTATCATCAATATAACATGCATTATTACCCATATAATGCAGTTATTATCGCTAGAACTGTAATAATTGTACTCATTACTTATATTATTAGCAATATAACATGCATTATTACCCATATAATGCAGTTATTATCGCTAGAACTGTAATAATTATACTTAGTACTTATACTATTAGCAATATAACGTGCATTATTACCCATATAATGCAGTTATTATCGGCAGAACTGTAATAATTATACTTATTACTTTTATTATTATCAATATAAAATGCACTATTTGCCATATTTTACTATTATTATCGCTAGAACTATAATAATTATACTTATTACTCCCGATATTATCAATATAACATGCATTATTACCCATATCATGCAGTTATTATCGATAGAACTGTAATAAATATATTTATTACTTTTATTATTATCAATATAACATGCACTATTTGCCATATTTTACTATTATTATCGCTAGAACTATAATAATTATACCTATTACTCCCGATATTATCAATATAACATGCATTATTACCCATATAATGCAGTTATTATCGCTAGAACTGTAATAATTATACTTATTACTTATATTATTCTCAATATAACATGCATTATTACCCATATTATGCAGTTACTATCGCAAGAACTATAATAAATATACGTATTACTTTCATTATCATCAATATAACATGCATTATTACCCATATAATGGAGGTATTATTGCTGGAACTGTAATAATTATACTTATTACTTATATTATTATCAATATAACATGCATTATTACCCATATTATGCAGTTATTATCGCTAGAACTATTATAAATATATTTATTACTCCCAATATTATCAATGTAACATGCATTATTACCCATATAATGCAGTTATTATCGCTAGAACTGTAATAATTATACTTATTACTTATATTGTTAGCAATATAACGTGCATTATTACCCATATAATGCAGTTATTATAGCTAGAACTGTAATAATTATACTTATTACTTATATTATTATCAATATAACATGCATTATTACCCATAATATGCAGTTATTATCGCTAGAACTATAATAAATATACGTATTACTTTTATTATCATCAATATAACATGCATTATTACCCATATTATGCAGTTATTATCGCTAGAACTATAATAAATATACGAATTACTTTCATTATCATCAATATAACATGCATTATTACCCATATAATGGAGGTATTATCGCTAGAACTGTAATAATTATACTTATTACTTATAGTATTATCAATATAACATGCATTATTACCCATATTATGCAGTTATTATCTCTAGAACCATAATAAATATACTTATTACTCCCAATATTATCAATATAACATGCATTTTTACCCATATAATGCAGTTATTATCGCTAGAACTGTAATAATTATACTTATTACTTATACTATTAGCAATATAACGTGCATTATTACCCATATAATGCAGTTATTATCGGCAGAACTGTAATAATTATACTTATTACTTTTATTATTATCAATATAACATGCACTATTTGCCATATTTTACTATTATTATCGCTAGAACTATAATAATTATACTTATTACTCCCGATATTATCAATATAACATGCATTATTACCCATATAATGCAGTTATTATCGCTAGAACAGTAATAATTATACTTATTACTTATATTGTTAGCAATATAACGTGCATTATTACCCATATAATGCAGTTATTATCGCTAGAACTGTAATAATTATACTTATTACTTAGATTATTATCAATATAACATGCATTATTACCCATATTATGCAGTTATTATCGCTAGAACTATAATAAATATACGTATTACTTTTATTATCATCAATATAACATGCATTATTACCCATATCATGCAGTTGTTATCGATAGAACTGTAATAAATATATTTATTACTTTTATTATTATCAATATAACATGCACTATTTGCCATATTTTACTATTATTATCGCTAGAACTATAATAATTATACCTATTACTCCCGATATTATCAATATAACATGCATTATTACCCATATAATGCAGTTATTATCGCTAGAACTGTAATAATTATACTTATTACTTATATTATTCTCAATATAACATGCATTATTACCCATATTATGCAGTTACTATCGCAAGAACTATAATAAATATACGTATTACTTTCATTATCATCAATATAACATGCATTATTACCCATATAATGGAGGTATTATTGCTGGAACTGTAATAATTATACTTATTACTTATATTATTATCAATATAACATGCATTATTACCCATATTATGCAGTTATTATCGCTAGAACTATAATAAATGTATTTATTACTCCCAATATTATCAATGTAACATGCATTATTACCCATATAATGCAGTTATTATCGCTAGGACTGTAATAATTATACTTATTACTTATATTATTCTCAATATAACATGCATTATTACCCATATTATGCAGTTACTATCGCAAGAACCATAATAAATATACGTAGTACTTTCATTATCATCAATATAACATGCATTATTACCCATATAATGCAGTTATTATCGCTAGAACTGTAATAATTGTACTCATTACTTATATTATTAGCAATATAACGTGCATTATTACCCATATTATGCAGTTATTATCGCTAGAACTGTAATAATTATACTTATTACTTATACTACTTGCAATATAACGTGATTTATTACCCATATAATGCAGTTATTATCGCCAGAACTGTAATAATTATACTTATTACTTATATTATTCTCAATATAACATGCATTATTACCCATATTATGCATTTATTATCGCAAGAACTATAATAAATATACGTATTACTTTCATTATCATCAATATAACATGCATTATTACCCATATAATGGAGGTATTATCGCTAGAACTGTAATAATTATACTTATTACTTATATTATTATCAATATAACATGCATTATTACCCATATTATGCAGTTATTATCTCTAGAACCATAATAAATATACTTATTACTCCCAATATTATCAATATAACATGCATTATTACCCATATAATGCAGTTATTATCGCTAGAACTGTAATAATTATACTTATTACTTATATTGTTAGCAATATAACATGCATTATTACCCATATAATGCAGTTATTATCGCTAGAACTGTAATAATTATACTTATTACTTATATTATTCTCAATATAACATGCATTATTACCCATATTATGCAGTTACTATCGCAAGAACTATAATAAATATACGTATTACTTTCATTATCATCAATATAACATGCATTATTACCCATATAATGGAGGTATTATTGCTGGAACTGTAATAATTATACTTATTACTTATATTATTATCAATATAACATGCATTATTACCCATATTATGCAGTTATTATCGCTAGAACTATAATAAATGTATTTATTACTCCCAATATTATCAATGTAACATGCATTATTACCCATATAATGCAGTTATTATCGCTAGGACTGTAATAATTATACTTATTACTTATATTATTCTCAATATAACATGCATTATTACCCATATTATGCAGTTACTATCGCAAGAACCATAATAAATATACGTAGTACTTTCATTATCATCAATATAACATGCATTATTACCCATATAATGCAGTTATTATCGCTAGAACTGTAATAATTGTACTCATTACTTTTATTATCATCAATATAACATGCATTATTACCCATATTATGCAGTTATTATCGCTAGAACTATAATAAATATACGTATTACTTTCATTATCATCAATATAACATGCATTATTACCCATATAATGGAGGTATTATTGCTGGAACTGTAATAATTATACTTATTACTTATATTATTATCAATATAACATGCATTACTACCCATATTATGCTGTTATTATCGCTAGAACTATAATAAATATATTTATTACTCCCAATATTATCAATGTAACATGCATTATTACCCATATAATGCAGTTATTATCGCTAGAACTGTAATAATTATACTTATTACTTTTATTATTATCAATATAACATGCACTATTTGCCATATTTTACTATTATTATCGCTAGAACTATAATAATTATACTTATTACTCCCGATATTATCAATATAACATGCATTATTACCCATATAATGCAGTTATTATCGCTAGAACTGTAATAATTATACTTATTACTTATATTGTTAGCAATATAACGTGCATTATTACCCATATAATGCAGTTATTATCGCTAGAACTGTAATAATTATACTTATTACTTAGATTATTATCAATATAACATGCATTATTACCCATATTATGCAGTTATTATCGCTAGAACTATAATAAATATACGTATTACTTTTATTATCATCAATATAACATGCATTATTACCCATATCATGCAGTTATTATCGATAGAACTGTAATAAATATATTTATTACTTTTATTATTATCAATATAACATGCACTATTTGCCATATTTTACTATTATTATCGCTAGAACTATAATAATTATACTTATTACTCCCGATATTATCAATATAACATGCATTATTACCCATATAATGCAGTTATTATCGCTAGAACTGTAATAATTATACTTATTACTTATATTATTCTCAATATAACATGCATTATTACCCATATTATGCAGTTATTATCGCAAGAACTATAATAAATATACGTATTACTTTCATTATCATCAATATAACATGCATTATTACCCATATAATGGAGGTATTATTGCTGGAACTGTAATAATTATACTTATTACTTATATTATTCTCAATAGAACATGCATTATTACCCATATTATGCATTTATTATCGCAAGAACTATAATAAATATACGTATTACTTTCATTGTCATCAATATAACATGCATTATTACCCATATTATGCAGTTATTATCGCTAGAACTATAATAAATATACGTATTACTTTTATTATCATCAATATAACATGCATTATTACCCATATCATGCAGTTATTATCGATAGAACTGTAATAAATATATTTATTACTTTTATTATTATCAATATAACATGCACTATTTGCCATATTTTACTATTATTATCGCTAGAACTATAATAATTATACCTATTACTCCCGATATTATCAATATAACATGCATTATTACCCATATAATGCAGTTATTATCGCTAGAACTGTAATAATTATACTTATTACTTATATTATTCTCAATATAACATGCATTATTACCCATATTATGCAGTTACTATCGCAAGAACTATAATAAATATACGTATTACTTTCATTATCATCAATATAACATGCATTATTACCCATATAATGGAGGTATTATTGCTGGAACTGTAATAATTATACTTATTACTTATATTATTATCAATATAACATGCATTATTACCCATATTATGCAGTTATTATCGCTAGAACTATTATAAATATATTTATTACTCCCAATATTATCAATGTAACATGCATTATTACCCATATAATGCAGTTATTATCGCTAGAACTGTAATAATTATACTTATTACTTATATTGTTAGCAATATAACGTGCATTATTACCCATATAATGCAGTTATTATAGCTAGAACTGTAATAATTATACTTATTACTTATATTATTATCAATATAACATGCATTATTACCCATAATATGCAGTTATTATCGCTAGAACTATAATAAATATACGTATTACTTTTATTATCATCAATATAACATGCATTATTACCCATATTATGCAGTTATTATCGCTAGAACTATAATAAATATACGAATTACTTTCATTATCATCAATATAACATGCATTATTACCCATATAATGCAGGTATTATCGCTAGAACTGTAATAATTATACTTATTACTTATAGTATTATCAATATAACATGCATTATTACCCATATTATGCAGTTATTATCTCTAGAACCATAATAAATATACTTATTACTCCCAATATTATCAATATAACATGCATTTTTACCCATATAATGCAGTTATTATCGCTAGAACTGTAATAATTATACTTATTACTTATACTATTAGCAATATAACGTGCATTATTACCCATATAATGCAGTTATTATCGGCAGAACTGTAATAATTATACTTATTACTTTTATTATTATCAATATAACATGCACTATTTGCCATATTTTACTATTATTATCGCTAGAACTATAATAATTATACTTATTACTCCCGATATTATCAATATAACATGCATTATTACCCATATAATGCAGTTATTATCGCTAGAACAGTAATAATTATACTTATTACTTATATTGTTAGCAATATAACGTGCATTATTACCCATATAATGCAGTTATTATCGCTAGAACTGTAATAATTATACTTATTACTTAGATTATTATCAATATAACATGCATTATTACCCATATTATGCAGTTATTATCGCTAGAACTATAATAAATATACGTATTACTTTTATTATCATCAATATAACATGCATTATTACCCATATCATGCAGTTGTTATCGATAGAACTGTAATAAATATATTTATTACTTTTATTATTATCAATATAACATGCACTATTTGCCATATTTTACTATTATTATCGCTAGAACTATAATAATTATACCTATTACTCCCGATATTATCAATATAACATGCATTATTACCCATATAATGCAGTTATTATCGCTAGAACTGTAATAATTATACTTATTACTTATATTATTCTCAATATAACATGCATTATTACCCATATTATGCAGTTACTATCGCAAGAACTATAATAAATATACGTATTACTTTCATTATCATCAATATAACATGCATTATTACCCATATAATGGAGGTATTATTGCTGGAACTGTAATAATTATACTTATTACTTATATTATTATCAATATAACATGCATTATTACCCATATTATGCAGTTATTATCGCTAGAACTATAATAAATGTATTTATTACTCCCAATATTATCAATGTAACATGCATTATTACCCATATAATGCAGTTATTATCGCTAGGACTGTAATAATTATACTTATTACTTATATTATTCTCAATATAACATGCATTATTACCCATATTATGCAGTTACTATCGCAAGAACCATAATAAATATACGTAGTACTTTCATTATCATCAATATAACATGCATTATTACCCATATAATGCAGTTATTATCGCTAGAACTGTAATAATTGTACTCATTACTTATATTATTAGCAATATAACGTGCATTATTACCCATATTATGCAGTTATTATCGCTAGAACTGTAATAATTATACTTATTACTTATACTACTTGCAATATAACGTGATTTATTACCCATATAATGCAGTTATTATCGCTAGAACTGTAATAATTATACTTATTACTTATATTATTCTCAATATAACATGCATTATTACCCATATTATGCAGTTACTATCGCAAGAACTATAATAAATATACGTATTACTTTCATTATCATCAATATAACATGCATTATTACCCATATAATGGAGGTATTATTGCTGGAACTGTAATAATTATACTTATTACTTATATTATTATCAATATAACATGCATTATTACCCATATTATGCAGTTATTATCGCTAGAACTATAATAAATGTATTTATTACTCCCAATATTATCAATGTAACATGCATTATTACCCATATAATGCAGTTATTATCGCTAGGACTGTAATAATTATACTTATTACTTATATTATTCTCAATATAACATGCATTATTACCCATATTATGCAGTTACTATCGCAAGAACCATAATAAATATACGTAGTACTTTCATTATCATCAATATAACATGCATTATTACCCATATAATGCAGTTATTATCGCTAGAACTGTAATAATTGTACTCATTACTTTTATTATCATCAATATAACATGCATTATTACCCATATTATGCAGTTATTATCGCTAGAACTATAATAAATATACGTATTACTTTCATTATCATCAATATAACATGCATTATTACCCATATAATGGAGGTATTATTGCTGGAACTGTAATAATTATACTTATTACTTATATTATTATCAATATAACATGCATTACTACCCATATTATGCTGTTATTATCGCTAGAACTATAATAAATATATTTATTACTCCCAATATTATCAATGTAACATGCATTATTACCCATATAATGCAGTTATTATCGCTAGAACTGTAATAATTATACTTATTACTTTTATTATTATCAATATAACATGCACTATTTGCCATATTTTACTATTATTATCGCTAGAACTATAATAATTATACTTATTACTCCCGATATTATCAATATAACATGCATTATTACCCATATAATGCAGTTATTATCGCTAGAACTGTAATAATTATACTTATTACTTATATTGTTAGCAATATAACGTGCATTATTACCCATATAATGCAGTTATTATCGCTAGAACTGTAATAATTATACTTATTACTTAGATTATTATCAATATAACATGCATTATTACCCATATTATGCAGTTATTATCGCTAGAACTATAATAAATATACGTATTACTTTTATTATCATCAATATAACATGCATTATTACCCATATCATGCAGTTATTATCGATAGAACTGTAATAAATATATTTATTACTTTTATTATTATCAATATAACATGCACTATTTGCCATATTTTACTATTATTATCGCTAGAACTATAATAATTATACTTATTACTCCCGATATTATCAATATAACATGCATTATTACCCATATAATGCAGTTATTATCGCTAGAACTGTAATAATTATACTTATTACTTATATTATTCTCAATATAACATGCATTATTACCCATATTATGCAGTTATTATCGCAAGAACTATAATAAATATACGTATTACTTTCATTATCATCAATATAACATGCATTATTACCCATATAATGGAGGTATTATTGCTGGAACTGTAATAATTATACTTATTACTTATATTATTCTCAATAGAACATGCATTATTACCCATATTATGCATTTATTATCGCAAGAACTATAATAAATATACGTATTACTTTCATTATCATCAATATAACATGCATTATTACCCATATTATGCAGTTATTATCGCTAGAACTATAATAAATATACGTATTACTTTTATTATCATCAATATAACATGCATTATTACCCATATTATGCAGTTATTATCGATAGAACTGTAATAAATGTACTTATTACTTTTATTACTATCAATATAACATGCACTATTTGCCATATTTTACTATTATTATCGCTAGAACTATAATAATTATACTTATTACTCCCGATATTATCAATATAACATGCATTATTACCCATATAATGCAGTTATTATCGCTAGAACTGTAATAATTATACTTATTACTTATATTATTAGCAATATAACATGCACTATTTGCCATATTTTACTATTATTATCGCTAGAACTATAATAATTATACTTATTACTCCCAATATTATCAATATAACATGCATTATTACCCATATAATGCAGTTATTATCGCTAGAACTGTAATAATTATACTTATTACTTATATTATTATCAATAAAACATGCATTATTACCCATATTATGCAGTTATTATCGCTAGAACTATAATAAATATACGTATTACTTTCATTATCATCAATATAACATGCATTATTACCTATATAATGGAGGTATTATCGCTAGAACTGTAATAATTATACTTATTACTTATATTATTATCAATATAACATGCATTATTACCCATATTATGCAGTTATTATCTCTAGGACCATAATAAATATACTTATTACTCCCAATATTATCAATATAACATGCATTATTACCCATATAATGCAGTTATTATCGCTAGAACTGTAATAATTATACTTATTACTTATATTGTTAGCAATATAACGTGCATTATTACCCATATAATGCAGTTATTATCGCTAGAACTATAATAAATATACGTATTACTTTTATTATCATCAATATAACATGCATTATTACCCATATAATGGAGGTATTATCGCTAGAACTGTAATAATTATACTTATTACTTATAGTATTATCAATATAACATGCATTATTACCCATATTATGCAGTTATTATCTCTAGAACCATAATAAATATACTTATTACTCCCAATATTATCAATATAACATGCATTTTTACCCATATAATGCAGTTATTATCGCTAGAACTGTAATAATTATACTTACTACTTATACTATTAGCAATATAACATGCACTATTTGCCATATTTTACTATTATTATCGCTAGAACTATAATAATTATACATATTACTCCCGATATTATCAATATAACATGCATTATTACCCATATAATGCAGTTATTATCGCTAGAACTGTAATAATTATTCTTATTACTTATATTGTTAGCAATATAACATGCATTATTACCCATATAATGCAGTTATTATCGCTAGAACTGTAATAATTATACTTATTACTTATATTATTAGCAATATAACATGCACTGTTTGCCATATTTTACTATTATTATCGCTAGAACTATAATAATTATACTTATTAGTCCCAATATTATCAATATAACATGCATTATTACCCATATAATGCAGTTATTATCGCTAGAACTGTAATAATTATACTTATTACTTATATTGTTAGCAATATAACATGCATTATTACCCATATAATGCAGTTATTATCGCTAGAACTGTAATAATTATACTTATTACTTATATTATTATCAATATAACATGCATTATTACCCATAATATGCAGTTATTATCGCTAGAACTATAATAAATATACGTATTACTTTTATTATCATCAATATAACATGCAATTTTACCCATATTATGCAGTTATTATCGCTAGAACTATAATAAATATACGTATTACTTTCATTATCATCAATATAACATGCATTATTACCCATATAATGCAGTTATTATCTCTAGAACCATAATAAATATACTTATTACTCCCAATATTATCAATATAACATGCATTTTTACCCATATAATGCAGTTATTATCGCAAGAACTGTAATAATTATACTTATTACTTATACTATTAGCAATATAACGTGCATTATTACCCATATAATGCAGTTATTATCGCTAGAACTGTAATAATTATACTTATTACTTATATTATTATCAATATAACATGCATTATTACCCATAATATGCAGTTATTATCGCTAGAACTATAATAAATATACGTATTACTTTTATTATCATCAATATAACATGCAATTTTACCCATATTATGCAGTTATTATCGCTAGAACTATAATAAATATACGTATTACTTTCATTATCATCAATATAACATGCATTATTACCCATATAATGCAGTTATTATCTCTAGAACCATAATAAATATACTTATTACTCCCAATATTATCAATATAACATGCATTTTTACCCATATAATGCAGTTATTATCGCAAGAACTGTAATAATTATACTTATTACTTATACTATTAGCAATATAACGTGCATTATTACCCATATAATGCCGTTATTATCGCCAGAACTGTAATAATTATACTTATTACTTATATTATTCTGAATATAACATGCATTATTACCCATATTATGCAGTTATTATCGCTTGAACTATAATAAATATACGTATTACTTTTATTATCATCAATGTAACATGCATTATTACCCATATTATGCAGTTATTATCGATAGAACTGTAATAAATATACTTATTACTCTTATTATTATCAATATAACATGCACTATTTGCCATATTTTACTATTATTATCGCTAGAACTATAATAATTATACTTATTACTCCCAATATTACCAATATAACATGCATTATTACCCATATAATGCAGTTATTATCGCTAGAACTGTAATAATTATACTCATTACTTATATTATTAGCAATATAACATGCATTATTACCCATATTATGCAGTTATTATCTCTAGAACCATAATAAATATACTTATTACTCCCAATATTATCAATATAACATGCATTTTTACCCATATAATGCAGTTATTATCGCTAGTACTGTAATAATTATACTTATTACTTATACTATTAGCAATATAACATGCACTATTTGCCATATTTTACTATTATTATCGCTAGAACTATAATAATTATACTTATTACTCCCGATATTATGAATATAACATGCATTATTACCCATATAATGCAGTTATTATCGCTAGAACTGTAATAATTATACTTATTACTTATATTGTTAGCAATATAACATGCATTATTACCCATATAATGCAGTTATTATCGCTAGAACTGTAATAATTATACTTATTACTTATATTATTATCAATAAAACATGCATTATTACCCATATAATGCAGTTATTATCGCTAGAACTGTAATAATTGTACTCATTACTTATATTATTAGCAATATAACGTGCATTATTACCCATATTATGCAGTTATTATCGCTAGAACTGTAATAATTATACTTATTACTTATATCATTATCAATATAACATGCATTATTACCCATATAATGAAGGTATTATCGTTAGAACTGTAACAATTATACTTATTACTTAGATTATTATCAATATAACATGCATTATTACCCATATTATGCAGTTATTATCGCTAGAACTATAATAAATATACGTATTACTTTTATTATCATCAATATAACATGCATTATTACCCATGTAATGCAGTTATTATCGCTAGAACTGTAGTAATTATACTCATTACTTATATTATTAGCAATATAACGTGCATTATTACCCATATTATGCAGTTATTATCGCTAGAACTGTAATAATTATACTTATTACTTATATTATTATCAATATAACATGCATTATTACCCATATTATGCAGTTATTATCGCTAGAACTATAATAAATATACGTACTACTTTTATCATCATCAATATAACATGCATTATTACCCATATTATGCAGTTATTATCGATAGAACTGTAATAAATATACTTATTACTTTTATTATTATCAATATAACATGCACTATTTGCCATATTTTACTATTATTATCGCTAGAACTATAATAATTATACTTATTACTCCCGATATTATCAATATAACATGCATTATTACCCATATAATGCAGTTATTATCGCTAGAACTGTAATAATTATACTTATTACTTATATTGTTAGCAATATAACATGCATTATTACCCATATAATGCAGTTATTATCGCTAGAACTGTAATAATTATACTTATTACTTATATTATTATCAATAAAACATGCATTATTACCCATATAATGCAGTTATTATCGCTAGAACTGTAATAATTGTACTCATTACTTATATTATTAGCAATATAACGTGCATTATTACCCATATTATGCAGTTATTATCGCTAGAACTGTAATAATTATACTTATTACTTAGATTATTATCAATATAACATGCATTATTACCCATATTATGCAGTTATTATCGCTAGAACTATAATAAATATACGTATTACTTTTACTATCATCAATATAACATGCATTATTACCCATATAATGCAGTTATTATCGCTAGAACTGTAATAATTATACTCATTACTTATATTATTAGCAATATAACGTGCATTATTACCCATATTATGCAGTTATTATCGCTAGAACTGTAATAATTATACTTATTACTTATATTATTATCAATATAACATGCATTATTACCCATATAATGGAGGTATTATCGCTAGAACTGTAATAATTATACTTATTACTTATACTAATAGCAATATAACGTGCATTATTACCCATATAATGCAGTTATTATCGCCAGAACTGTAATAATTATACTTATTACTTATATTATTCTCAATATAACATGCATTATTACCCATATTATGCAGTTATTATCGCTAGAACTATAATAAACATACGTATTACTTTCATTATCATCAACATAACATGCATTATTACCCATATTATGCAGTTATTATCGATAGAACTGTAATAAATATACTTACTACTTTTACTATTAAAAACATGACATGCACTATTAGCCATATTTTACTATTATTATCGCTAGAACTATAATAATTATACTTATTACTCCCGATATTATCAATATAACATGCCTTATTAGGCATATAATGCAGTTATTAACGCTAGAACTGTAATAAATATACTTACTACTTTCATTATCAACAATATAACATGCATTATTACCCATATTATGCAGTTATTATCGATAGAACTGTAATAAATATACTTATTACTTTTACTATTATCAATATATCATGCACTATTAGCCATATTTTACTATTATTATCGCTAGAACTGTAATAATTATACTTATTACTTATATTGTTAGCAATATAACATGCATTATTACCCATATAATGCAGTTATTATCGCTAGAACTGTAATAATTATACTTATTACTTATATTGTTAGCAATATAACGTGCATTATTACCCCTATAATGCAGTTATTATCGCTAGAACTGTAATAATTATACTTATTACTTATATTATTATCAATATAACATGCATTATTACCCATATAATGCAGTTATTATCGCTAGAACTGTAATAATTATACTTATTACTTATATTATTATCAATAAAACATGCATTATTACCCATATAATGCAGTTATTATCGCTAGATCTGTAATAATTGTACTCATTACTTATATTATTAGCAATATAACGTGCATTATTACCCATATTATGCAGTTATTATCGCTAGAACTGTAATAATTATACTTATTACTTATATCATTATCAATATAACATGCATTATTACCCATATAATGGAGGTATTATCGCTAGAACTGTAATAATTATACTTATTACTTAGATTGTTATCAATATAACATGCATTATTACCCATATTATGCAGTTATTATCGCTAGAACTATAATAAATATACGTATTACTTTTATTATCATCAATATAACATGCATTATTACCCATATAATGCAGTTATTATCGCTAGAACTGTAATAATTATACTCATTACTTATATTATTAGCAATATAACGTGCATTATTACCCATATTATGCAGTTATTATCGCTAGAACTGTAATAATTATACTTATTACTTATATTATTATCAATATAACATGCATTATTACCCATATTATGCAGTTATTATCTCTAGAACCATAATTAATACACTTATTACTCCCAATATTATCAATATAACATGCATTTTTACCCATATAATGCAGTTATTATCGCTAGAACTGTAATAATTATACTTATTACTTATATTGTTAGCAATATAACGTGCATTATTACCCCTATAATGCAGTTATTATCGCTAGAACTGTAATAATTATACTTATTACTTATATTATTATCAATATAACATGCATTATTACCCATATAATGCAGTTATTATCGCTAGAACTGTAATAATTATACTTATTACTTATATTATTATCAATAAAACATGCATTATTACCCATATAATGCAGTTATTATCGCTAGAACTGTAATAATTGTACTCATTACTTATATTATTAGCAATATAACGTGCATTATTACCCATATTATGCAGTTATTATCGCTAGAACTGTAATACTTATACTTATTACTTATATCATTATCAATATAACATGCATTATTACCCATATAATGGAGGTATTATCGCTAGAACTGTAATAATTATACTTATTACTTAGATTGTTATCAATATAACATGCATTATTACCCATATTATGCAGTTATTATCGCTAGAACTATAATAAATATACGTATTACTTTTATTATCATCAATATAACATGCATTATTACCCATATAATGCAGTTATTATCGCTAGAACTGTAATAATTATACTCATTACTTATATTATTAGCAATATAACATGCATTTTTACCCATATAATGCAGTTATTATCGCTAGAACTGTAATAATTATACTTATTACTTATATTGTTAGCAATATAACGTGCATTATTACCCATATTATGCAGTTATTATCGCTAGAACTGTAATAAATGTACTCATTACTTATATTATTAGCAATATAACGTGCATTATTACCCATATTATGCAGTTATTATCGCTAGAACTGTAATAATTATACTTATTACTTATATTATTATCAATATAACATGCATTATTACCCATATTATGCAGTTATTATCTCTAGAACCATAATTAATACACTTATTACTCCCAATATTATCAATATAACATGCATTTTTACCCATATAATGCAGTTATTATCGCTAGAACTGTAATAATTATACTTATTACTTATATTGTTAGCAATATAACGTGCATTATTACCCCTATAATGCAGTTATTATCGCTAGAACTGTAATAATTATACTTATTACTTATATTATTATCAATATAACATGCATTATTACCCATATAATGCAGTTATTATCGCTAGAACTGTAATAATTATACTTATTACTTATATTATTATCAATAAAACATGCATTATTACCCATATAATGCAGTTATTATCGCTAGAACTGTAATAATTGTACTCATTACTTATATTATTAGCAATATAACGTGCATTATTACCCATATTATGCAGTTATTATCGCTAGAACTGTAATAATTATACTTATTACTTATATCATTATCAATATAACATGCATTATTACCCATATAATGGAGGTATTATCGCTAGAACTGTAATAATTATACTTATTACTTAGATTGTTATCAATATAACATGCATTATTACCCATATTATGCAGTTATTATCGCTAGAACTATAATAAATATACGTATTACTTTTATTATCATCAATATAACATGCATTATTACCCATATAATGCAGTTATTATCGCTAGAACTGTAATAATTATACTCATTACTTATATTATTAGCAATATAACGTGCATTATTACCCATATTATGCAGTTATTATCGCTAGAACTGTAATAATTATACTTATTACTTATATTATTATCAATATAACATGCATTATTACCCATATTATGCAGTTATTATCTCTAGAACCATAATTAATACACTTATTACTCCCAATATTATCAATATAACATGCATTTTTACCCATATAATGCAGTTATTATCGCTAGAACTGTAATAATTATACTTATTACTTATATTGTTAGCAATATAACGTGCATTATTACCCCTATAATGCAGTTATTATCGCTAGAACTGTAATAATTATACTTATTACTTATATTATTATCAATATAACATGCATTATTACCCATATAATGCAGTTATTATCGCTAGAACTGTAATAATTATACTTATTACTTATATTGTTAGCAATATAACATGCATTATTACCCATATAATGCAGTTATTATCGCTAGAACTGTAATAATTATACTTATTACTTATATTATTATCAATAAAACATGCATTATTACCCATATAATGCAGTTATTATCGCTAGAACTGTAATAATTGTACTCATTACTTATATTATTAGCAATATAACGTGCATTATTACCCATATTATGCAGTTATTATCGCTAGAACTGTAATAATTATACTTATTACTTATATCATTATTAATATAACATGCATTATTACCCATATAATGAAGGTATTATCGTTAGAACTGTAATAATTATACTTATTACTTAGATTATTATCAATATAACATGCATTATTACCCATATTATGCAGTTATTATCGCTAGAACTATAATAAATATACGTATTACTTTTATTATCATCAATATAACATGCATTATTACCCATGTAATGCAGTTATTATCGCTAGAACTGTAGTAATTATACTCATTACTTATATTATTAGCAATATAACGTGCATTATTACCCATATTATGCAGTTATTATCGCTAGAACTGTAATAATTATACTTATTACTTATATTATTATCAATATAACATGCATTATTACCCATATTATGCAGTTATTATCGCTAGAACTATAATAAATATACGTACTACTTTTATCATCATCAATATAACATGCATTATTACCCATATTATGCAGTTATTATCGATAGAACTGTAATAAATATACTTATTACTTTTATTATTATCAATATAACATGCACTATTTGCCATATTTTACTATTATTATCGCTAGAACTATAATAATTATACTTATTACTCCCGATATTATCAATATAACATGCATTATTACCCATATAATGCAGTTATTATCGCTAGAACTGTAATAATTATACTTATTACTTATATTGTTAGCAATATAACATGCATTATTACCCATATAATGCAGTTATTATCGCTAGAACTGTAATAATTATACTTATTACTTATATTATTATCAATAAAACATGCATTATTACCCATATAATGCAGTTATTATCGCTAGAACTGTAATAATTGTACTCATTACTTATATTATTAGCAATATAACGTGCATTATTACCCATATTATGCAGTTATTATCGCTAGAACTGTAATAATTATACTTATTACTTATATCATTATCAATATAACATGCATTATTACCCATATAATGGAGGTATTATCGCTAGAACTGTAATAATTATACTTATTACTTATATTATTATCAATATAACATGCATTATTACCCATATTATGCAGTTATTATCGCTAGAACTATAATAAATATACGTATTACTTTTACTATCATCAATATAACATGCATTATTACCCATATAATGCAGTTATTATCGCTAGAACTGTAATAATTGTACTCATTACTTATATTATTAGCAATATAACGTGCATTATTACCCATATTATGCAGTTATTATCGCTAGAACTGTAATAATTATACTTATTACTTATATCATTATCAATATAACATGCATTATTACCCATATAATGGAGGTATTATCGCTAGAACTGTAATAATTATACTTATTACTTAGATTATTATCAATATAACATGCATTATTACCCATATTATGCAGTTATTATCTCTAGAACCATAATAAATATACTTATTACTCCCAATATTATCAATATAACATGCATTTTTACCCATATAATGCAGTTATTATCGCTAGAACTGTAATAATTATACTTATTACTTAGATTATTATCAATATAACATGCATTATTACCCATATTATGCAGTTATTATCGCTAGAACTATAATAAATATACGTATTACTTTTATTATCATCAATATAGCATGCATTATTACCCATATTATGCAGTTATTATCGATAGAACTGTAATAAATATACTTATTACTTTTATTATTATCAATATAACATGCACTATTTGCCATATTTTTCTATTATTATCGTTAGAACTATAATAATTATACTTATTACTCCCGATATTATCAATATAACATGCATTGTTACCCATATAATGCAGTTATTATCGCTAGAACTGTAATAATAATACTTATTACTTATATTATTAGCAATATAACGTGCATTATTACCCATATTATGCAGTTATTATCGCTAGAACTATAATAAATATACGTATTACTTTCATTGTCATCAATATAACATGCATTTTTACCCATATAATGGAGGTATTATCGCTAGAACTGTAATAATTATACTTATTACTTATATTATTATCAATATAACATGCATTATTACCCATATTATGCAGTTATTATCGATAGAACTGTAATAAATACACTTATTACTTTTACTATTATCAATATATCATGCACTATTAGCAATATTTCACTATTATTATCGCTAGAACTATAATAATTATACTTATTACTCCCGATATTATCAATATAACATGCCTTATTACCCATATAATGCAGTTATTATCGTTAGAACTGTAATAATTATACTCATTACTTATATTATTAGCAATATAACGTGCATTATTACCCATATTATGCAGTTATTATCGCTAGAACTGTAATAATAATACTTATTACTTATATTATTATCAATATAACATGCATTCTTACCCATATAATGGAGGTATTATCGCTAGAACTGTAATAATTATACTTGTTACTTATACTATTAGCAATATAACGTGCATTATTACCCACATAATGCAGTTATTATCGCTAGAACTGTAATAATTATACTTATTACTTATATTATTATCAATATAACATTCATTTTTACCCATATAATGCAGTTATTATCGCTACAACTGTAATAATTATACTTATTACTTATACTATTAGCAATATAACATGCATTATTACCCATATAATGCAGTTATTATCGCTAGAACTGTAATAAATATACTCATTACTTATATTATTAGCAATATAACGTGCATTATTACCCATATTATGCAGTTATTATCGCTAGAACTGTAATAATTATACTTATTACTTATATTATTATCAATATAACATGCATTATTACCCATATTATGCAGTTATTATCTCTAGAACGATAATTAATATACTTATTACTCCCAATATTATCAATATAACATGCATTTTTACCCATATAATGCAGTTATTATCGCTAGAACTGTAATAATTATACTTATTACTTATATTGTTAGCAATATAACGTGCATTATTACCCATGTAATGCAGTTATTATCGCTAGAACTGTAATTATTATACTTATTACTTATATTATTATCAATATAACATGCATTATTACCCATATTATGCAGTTATTATCGCTAGAACTGTAATAAATATACTTATTACTTTTATTATTATCAATATAACATGCACTATTTGCCATATTTTACTATTATTATCGCTAGAACTATAATAATTATACTTATTACTCCCGATATTATCAATATAACATGCATTATTACCCATATAATGCAGTTATTATCGATAGAACTGTAATAAATATACTTATTACTTTTATTATTATCAATATAACATGCACTATTTGCCATATTTTACTATTATTATCGCTAGAACTATAATAATTATACTTATTACTCCCGATATTATCAATATAACATGCATTATTACCCATATAATGCAGTTATTATCGCTGGAACTGTAATAATTGTACTCATTACTTATATTATTAGCAATGTAACGTGCATTATTACCCATATTATGCAGTTATTATCGCTAGAACTGTAATAATTATACTTATTACTTATACTATTAGCAATATAACGTGCATTATTACCCATATAATGCAGTTATTATCGCCACAACTGTAATAATTATACTTATTACTTATATTATTCTCAATATAACATGCATTATTACCCATATTATGCAGTTATTATCTCTAGAACCATAATTAATATACTTATTACTCCCAATATTATCAATATAACATGCATTTTTACCCATATAATGCAGTTATTATCGCTAGAACTGTAATAATTATACTTATTACTTATATTGTTAGCAATATAACGTGCATTATTACCCATATAATGCAGTTATTATCGCTAGAACTGTAATAATTATACTTATTACTTATATTATTATCAATATAACATGCATTATTACCCATATTATGCAGTTATTATCGCTAGAACTGTAATAATTATACTTATTACTTATATTGTTAGCAATATAACATGCATTATTACCCATATAATGCAGTTATTATCGCTAGAGCTGTAATAATTATACTTATTACTTATATTATTATCAATAAAACATGCATTATTACCCATATAATGCAGTTATTATCGCTAGAACTGTAATAATTGTACTCATTACTTATATTATTAGCAATATAACGTGCATTATTACCCATATTATGCAGTTATTATCGCTAGAACTATAATAAATATACGTATTACTTTCATTGTCATCAATATAACATGCATTTTTACCCATATAATGGAGGTATTATCGCTAGAACTGTAATAATTATACTTATTACTTATATTATTATCAATATAACATGCATTATTACCCATATTATGCAGTTATTATCGATAGAACTGTAATAAATACACTTATTACTTTTACTATTATCAATATATCATGCACTATTAGCAATATTTCACTATTATTATCGCTAGAACTATAATAATTATACTTATTACTCCCGATATTATCAATATAACATGCCTTATTACCCATATAATGCAGTTATTATCGTTAGAACTGTAATAATTATACTCATTACTTATATTATTAGCAATATAACGTGCATTATTACCCATATTATGCAGTTATTATCGCTAGAACTGTAATAATAATACTTATTACTTATATTATTATCAATATAACATGCATTATTACCCATATAATGCAGTTATTATCGCTAGAACTGTAATAAATATACTCATTACTTATATTATTAGCAATATAACGTGCATTATTACCCATATTATGCAGTTATTATCGCTAGAACTGTAATAATTATACTTATTACTTATATTATTATCAATATAACATGCATTATTACCCATATTATGCAGTTATTATCTCTAGAACGATAATTAATATACTTATTACTCCCAATATTATCAATATAACATGCATTTTTACCCATATAATGCAGTTATTATCGCTAGAACTGTAATAATTATACTTATTACTTATATTGTTAGCAATATAACGTGCATTATTACCCATGTAATGCAGTTATTATCGCTAGAACTGTAATTATTATACTTATTACTTATATTATTATCAATATAACATGCATTATTACCCATATTATGCAGTTATTATCGCTAGAACTGTAATAAATATACTTATTACTTTTATTATTATCAATATAACATGCACTATTTGCCATATTTTACTATTATTATCGCTAGAACTATAATAATTATACTTATTACTCCCGATATTATCAATATAACATGCATTATTACCCATATAATGCAGTTATTATCGATAGAACTGTAATAAATATACTTATTACTTTTATTATTATCAATATAACATGCACTATTTGCCATATTTTACTATTATTATCGCTAGAACTATAATAATTATACTTATTACTCCCGATATTATCAATATAACATGCATTATTACCCATATAATGCAGTTATTATCGCTGGAACTGTAATAATTGTACTCATTACTTATATTATTAGCAATGTAACGTGCATTATTACCCATATTATGCAGTTATTATCGCTAGAACTGTAATAATTATACTTATTACTTATACTATTAGCAATATAACGTGCATTATTACCCATATAATGCAGTTATTATCGCCACAACTGTAATAATTATACTTATTACTTATATTATTCTCAATATAACATGCATTATTACCCATATTATGCAGTTATTATCTCTAGAACCATAATTAATATACTTATTACTCCCAATATTATCAATATAACATGCATTTTTACCCATATAATGCAGTTATTATCGCTAGAACTGTAATAATTATACTTATTACTTATATTGTTAGCAATATAACGTGCATTATTACCCATATAATGCAGTTATTATCGCTAGAACTGTAATAATTATACTTATTACTTATATTATTATCAATATAACATGCATTATTACCCATATTATGCAGTTATTATCGCTAGAACTGTAATAATTATACTTATTACTTATATTGTTAGCAATATAACATGCATTATTACCCATATAATGCAGTTATTATCGCTAGAGCTGTAATAATTATACTTATTACTTATATTATTATCAATAAAACATGCATTATTACCCATATAATGCAGTTATTATCGCTAGAACTGTAATAATTGTACTCATTACTTATATTATTAGCAATATAACGTGCATTATTACCCATATTATGCAGTTATTATCGCTAGAACTGTAATAATTATACTTATTACTTATATCATTATCAATATAACATGCATTATTACCCATATAATGGAGGTATTATCGCTAGAACTGTAATAATTATACTTATTACTTATATTATTATCAATATAACATGCATTATTACCCATATTATGCAGTTATTATCGCTAGAACTATAATAAATATACGTATTACTTTTACTATCATCAATATAACATGCATTATTTCCCATATAATGCAGTTATTATCGCTAGAACTGTAATAATTATACTCATTACTTATATTATTAGCAATATAACGTGCATTATTACCCATATTATGCAGTTATTATCGCTAGAACTGTAATAATTATACTTATTACTTATATTATTATCAATATAACATGCATTATTACCCATATAATGGAGGTATTATCGCTAGAACTGTAATAATTATACTTATTACTTATACTATTAGCAATATAACGTGCATTATTACCCATATAATGCAGTTATTATCGCCAGAACTGTAATAATTATACTTATTACTTATATTATTCTCAATATAACATGCATTATTACCCATATTATGCAGTTATTATCGCTAGAACTATAATAAACATACGTATTACTTTCATTATCATCAACATAACATGCATTATTACCCATATTATGCAGTTATTATCGACAGAACTGTAATAAATATCTTTACTACTTTTACTATTATCAATATATCATGCACTATTAGCCATACTTTACTATTATTATCGCTAGAACTGTAATAATTATACTTATTACTTATATTGTTAGCAATATAACGTGCATTATTACCCATATAATGAAGTTATTATCGCTAGAACTGTAATAATTATACTTATTACTTATATTATTATCAATATAACATGCATTATTACCCATATTATGCAGTTATTATCGCTAGAACTATAATAAATATACGTATTACTTTTATTATCATCAATATAGCATGCATTATTACCCATATTATGCAGTTATTATCGATAGAACTGTAATAAATATACTTATTACTTTTATTATTATCAATATAACATGCACTATTTGCCATATTTTACTATTATTATCGCTAGAACTATAATAATTATACTTATTACTCCCGATATTATCATTATAACATGCATTATTACCCATATAATGCAGTTATTATCGCTAGAACTGTAATAATTATACTTATTACTTATATTATTAGCAATATAACGTGCATTATTACCCATATAATGCAGTTATTATCGCTAGAACTGTAATAATTATACTTATTACTTATATTATTCTCAATATAACATGCATTATTACCCATATAATGCAGTTATTATCGCTAGAACTATAATAAATATACGTATTACTTTCATTATCATCAATATAACATGCATTATTACCCATATAATGGAGGTATTATCGCTAGAACTGTAATAATTATACTTATTACTTATATTATTATCAATATAACATGCATTATTACCCAGGTTATGCAGTTATTATCGATAGAACTGTAATAATTATACTTATTACTTATATTGTTAGCAATATAACATGCATTATTACCCATATAATGCAGTTATTATCGCTAGAACTGTAATAATTATACTTATTACTTATATTTTTATCAATAAAACATGCATTATTACCCATATAATGCAGTTATTATCGCTAGAACTCTAATAATTGTACTCATTACTTATATTATTAGCAATACTACGTGCATTATTACCCATATTATGCAGTTATTATCGCTAGAACTGTAATAATTATACTTATTACTTATATTGTTATCAATATAACATGCATTCTTACCCATATAATGGAGGTATTATCGCTAGAACTGTAATAATTATACTTATTACTTATACTATTAGCAATATAACGTGCATTATTACCCATATAATGCAGTTATTATCGCCAGAACTGTAATAAATATACTTATTACTTATATTATTATCAACATAACATGCATTATTACCCATATTATGCAGTTATTATCTCTAGAACCATAATAAATATACTTATTACTCCCAATATTATCAATATAACATGCATTTTTACCCATATAATGCAGTTATTATCGCTAGAACTGTAATAATTATACTTATTACTTATACTATTAGCAATATAACATGCACTATTTGCCATATTTTACTATTATTATCGCTAGAACTATAATAATTATACTTATTACTCCCGATATTATCAATATAACATGCATTATTACCCATATAATGCAGTTATTATCGCTAGAACTGTAATAATTATACTTATTACTTATATTGTTAGCAATATAACATGCATTATTACCCATATAATGCAGTTATTAGCGCTAGAACTGTAATAATTATACTTATTACTTATATTATTATCAATAAAACATGCATTATTACCCATATAATGCAGTTATTATCGCTAGAACTCTAATAATTGTACTCATTACTTATATTATTAGCAATATAACGTGCATTGTTACCCATATTATGCAGTTATTATCGCTAGAACTGTAATAATTATACTTATTACTTATATTATTATCAATAAAACATGCATTATTACCCATATAATGCAGTTATTATCGCTAGAACTCTAATAATTGTACTCATTACTTATATTATTAGCAATACTACGTGCATTATTACCCATATTATGCAGTTATTATCGCTAGAACTGTAATAATTATACTTATTACTTATATTGTTATCAATATAACATGCATTCTTACCCATATAATGGAGGTATTATCGCTAGAACTGTAATAATTATACTTATTACTTATACTATTAGCAATATAACGTGCATTATTACCCATATAATGCAGTTATTATCGCCAGAACTGTAATAAATATACTTATTACTTATATTATTATCAACATAACATGCATTATTACCCATATTATGCAGTTATTATCTCTAGAACCATAATAAATATACGTACTACTTTTATTATCATCAATATAACATGCATTATTACCCATATTATGCAGTTATTATCGCTAGAACTGTAATAATTATACTCATTACTTATATTATTAGCAATATAACGTGCATTACTACGCATATTATGCAGTTATTATCGCTAGAACTGTAATAATTATACTTATTACTTATATTGTTAGCAATATAACATGCATTATTACCCATATAATGCAGTTATTATCGCTAGAACTGTAATAATTATACTTATTACTAATATTATTATCAATAAAACATGCATTATTACCCATATAATGCAGTTATTATCGCTAGAACTGTAATATTGTACTCATTACTTATATTATTAGCAATATAACGTGCATTATTACCCATATTATGCAGTTATTATCGCTAGAACTGTAATAATTATACTTATTACTTATATCATTATCAATATAACATGCATTATTACCCATATAATGGAGGTATTATCGCTAGAACTGTAATAATTATACTTATTACTTAGATTATTATCAATATAACATGCATTATTACCCATATTATGCAGTTATTATCGCTAGAACTATAATAAATATACGTATTACTTTTATTATCATCAATATAACATGCATTATTACCCATATAATGCAGTTATTATCGCTAGAACTGTAATAATTATACTCATTACTTATATTATTCGCAATATAACGTGCATTACTACGCATATTATGCAGTTATTATCGCTAGAACTGTAATAATTATACTTATTACTTATATTGTTAGCAATATAACATGCATTATTACCCATATAATGCAGTTATTATCGCTAGAACTGTAATAATTATACTTATTACTAATATTATTATCAATAAAACATGCATTATTACCCATATAATGCAGTTATTATCGCTAGAACTGTAATATTGTACTCATTACTTATATTATTAGCAATATAACGTGCATTATTACCCATATTATGCAGTTATTATCGCTAGAACTGTAATAATTATACTTATTACTTATATCATTATCAATATAACATGCATTATTACCCATATAATGGAGGTATTATCGCTAGAACTGTAATAATTATACTTATTACTTAGATTATTATCAATATAACATGCATTATTACCCATATTATGCAGTTATTATCGCTAGAACTATAATAAATATACGTATTACTTTTATTATCATCAATATAACATGCATTATTACCCATATAATGCAGTTATTATCGCTAGAACTGTAATAATTATACTCATTACTTATATTATTAGCAATATAACGTGCATTATTACCCATATAATGCAGTTATTATCGCCAGAACTGTAATAAATATACTTATTACTTATATTATTATCAACATAACATGCATTATTACCCATATTATGCAGTTATTATCTCTAGAACCATAATAAATATACTTATTACTCCCAATATTATCAATATAACATGCATTTTTACCCATATAATGCAGTTATTATCGCTAGAACTGTAATAATTATACTTATTACTTATACTATTAGCAATATAACATGCACTATTTGCCATATTTTACTATTATTATCGCTAGAACTATAATAATTATACTTATTACTCCCGATATTATCAATATAACATGCATTATTACCCATATAATGCAGTTATTATCGCTAGAACTGTAATAATTATACTTATTACTTATATTGTTAGCAATATAACATGCATTATTACCCATATAATGCAGTTATTAGCGCTAGAACTGTAATAATTATACTTATTACTTATATTATTATCAATAAAACATGCATTATTACCCATATAATGCAGTTATTATCGCTAGAACTCTAATAATTGTACTCATTACTTATATTATTAGCAATATAACGTGCATTATTTCCCATATTATGCAGTTATTATCGCTAGAACTGTAATAATTATACTTATTACTTATATCGTTATCAATATAACATGCATTATTACCCATATAATGGAGGTATTATCGCTAGAACTGTAATAATTATACTTATTACTTAGATTATTATCAATATAACATGCATTATTACCCATATTATGCAGTTATTATCGCTAGAACTATAATAAATATACGTATTACTTTTATTATCATCAATATAACATGCATTATTACCCATATAATGCAGTTATTATCGCTAGAACTGTAATAATTATACTCATTACTTATATTATTAGCAATATAACGTGCATTATTACCCATATTATGCAGTTATTATCGCTAGAACTGTAATAATTATACTTATTACTTATATTATTATCAATAAAACATGCATTATTACCCATATAATGCAGTTATTATCGCTAGAACTGTAATAATTATACTCATTACTTATATTATTAGCAATATAACGTGCATTATTACCCATATTATGCAGTTATTATCGCTAGAACTGTAATAATTATACTTATTACTTATATTATTATCAATATAACATGCATTATTACCCATATTATGCAGTTATTATCGCTAGAACTATAATAAATATACGTACTACTTTTATTATCATCAATATAACATGCATTATTACCCATATTATGCAGTTATTATCGCTAGAACTGTAATAATTATACTCATTACTTATATTATTAGCAATATAACGTGCATTACTACGCATATAATGCAGTTATTATCGCTAGAACTGTAATAATTATACTTATTACTTATATTGTTAGCAATATAACATGCATTATTACCCATATAATGCAGTTATTATCGCTAGCACTGTAATAATTATACTTATTACTAATATTATTATCATTAAAACATGCATTATTACCCATATAATGCAGTTATTATCGCTAGAACTGTAATATTGTACTCATTACTTATATTATTAGCAATATAACGTGCATTATTACCCATATTATGCAGTTATTATCGCTAGAACTGTAATAATTATACTTATTACTTATATCATTATCAATATAACATGCATTATTACCCATATAATGGAGGTATTATCGCTAGAACTGTAATAATTATACTTATTACTTAGATTATTATCAATATAACATGCATTATTACCCATATTATGCAGTTATTATCGCTAGAACTATAATAAATATACGTATTACTTTTATTATCATCAATATAACATGCATTATTACCCATATAATGCAGTTATTATCGCTAGAACTGTAATAGTTATACTCATTACTTATATTATTAGCAATATAACGTGCATTATTACCCATATTATGCAGTTATTATCGCTAGAACTGTAATAATTATACTCATTACTTATATTATTAGCAATATAACGTGCATTATTACCCATATTATGCAGTTATTATCGCTAGAACTGTAATAAATATACTTATTACTTATATTATTATCAACATAACATGCATTATTACCCATATTATGCAGTTATTATCTCTAGAACCATAATAAATATACTTATTACTCCCAATATTATCAATATAACATGCATTTTTACCCATATAATGCAGTTATTATCGCTAGAACTGTAATAATTATACTTATTACTTATACTATTAGCAATATAACATGCAATATTTGCCATATTTTACTATTATTATCGCTAGAACTATAATAATTATACTTATTACTCCCGATATTATCAATATAACATGCATTATTACCCATATAATGCAGTTATTATCGCTAGAACTGTAATAATTATACTTATTACTTATATTATTAGCAATATAACATGCATTATTACCCATATAATGCAGTTATTATCGCTGGAACTGTAATAATTATACTTATTACTTATATTATTATCATTATAACATGCATTATTACCCATATAATGCAGTTATTATCGCTAGAACTATAATAAATATACGTATTACATTTATTATCATCAATATAACATGCATTATTACCCATATTATGCAGTTATTATCGATAGAACTGTAATAAACATATTTATTACTTTTATTATTATCAATATAACATGCACTATTTGCCATATTTTACTATTATTATCGCTAGAACTATAATAATTATACTTATTACTCCCGATATTATCAATATAACATGCATTATTACCCATATAATGCACTTATTATCGCTAGAACTGTTATAATTATACTTATTACTTATATTATTAGCAATATAACGTGCATTATTACCCATATAATACAGTTATTATCGCTAGAACTGTAATAATTATACTTATTACTTATTCTATTATCAATATAACATGCATTATTACCCATATTATGCAGTTATTATCGCTAGAACTATAATAAATATACTTATTACTCCCAATATTATCGATATAACATGCATTATTACCCATATAATGCAGTTATTATCGCTAGAACTGTAATAATTATACTTATTACTTATATTATTATCAATATAACATGCATTATTACCCATATAATGGAGGTATTATTGCTAGAACTGTAATAATTATACTCATTACTTATATTATTAGCAATATAACGTGCATTATTACCCATATTATGCAGTTATTATCGCTAGAACTGTAATAATTATACTTATTACTTATATCATTATCAATATAACATGCATTATTACCCATATAATGGAGGTATTATCGCTAGAACTGTAATAATTATACTTATTACTTAGATTATTATCAATATAACATGCATTATTACCCATATTATGCAGTTATTATCGCTAGAACTATAATAAATATACGTATTACTTTTATTATCATCAATATAACATGCATTATTACCCATATAATGCAGTTATTATCGCTAGAACTGTAATAATTATACTCATTACTTATATTATTAGCAATATAACGTGCATTATTACCCATATTATGCAGTTATTATCGCTAGAACTGTAATAATTATACTCATTACTTATATTATTAGCAATATAACGTGCATTATTACCCATATTATGCAGTTATTATCGCTAGAACTGTAATAAATATACTTATTACTTATATTATTATCAATATAACATGCATTATTACCCATATTATGCAGTTATTATCGCAAGAACTATAATAAATATACGTATTACTTTCATTATCATCAATATAACATGCATTATTACCCATATAATGGAGGTATTATCGCTAGAACTGTAATAATTATACTTATTACTTATATTATTATCAATATAACATGCATTATTACCCATATTATGCAGTTATTATCGATAGAACTGTAATAAATATACTTATTACTTTTACTATTATCAATATATCATGCACTATTAGCCATATTTTACTATTATTATCGCTAGAACTATAATAATTATACTTATTACTCCCGATATTATAAATATAACATGCCTTATTACCCATATAATGCAGTTATTATCGCTAGAAGTGTAATAATTATACTCATTACTTATATTATTAGCAATATAACGTGCATTATTACCCATATTATGCAGTTATTATCGCTAGAACTGTAATAATTATACTTATTACTTTTATTATTATCAATATAACATGCACTATTTGCCATATTTTACTATTATTATCGCTAGAACTATAATAATTATACTTATTACTTAGATTATTATCAATATAACATGCATTATTACCCATATTATGCAGTTATTATCGCTAGAACTATAATAAATATACGTATTACTTTTATTATCATCAATATAACATGCATTATTACCCATATAATGCAGTTATTATCGCTAGAACTGTAATAATTATACTCATTACTTATATTATTAGCAATATAACGTGCATTATTACCCATATTATGCAGTTATTATCGCTAGAACTGTAATAATTATACTCATTACTTATATTATTAGCAATATAACGTGCATTATTACCCATATTATGCAGTTATTATCGCTAGAACTGTAATAAATATACTTATTACTTATATTATTATCAATATAACATGCATTATTACCCATATTATGCAGTTATTATCGCAAGAACTATAATAAATATACGTATTACTTTCATTATCATCAATATAACATGCATTATTACCCATATAATGGAGGTATTATCGCTAGAACTGTAATAATTATACTTATTACTTATATTATTATCAATATAACATGCATTATTACCCATATTATGCAGTTATTATCGATAGAACTGTAATAAATATACTTATTACTTTTACTATTATCAATATATCATGCACTATTAGCCATATTTTACTATTATTATCGCTAGAACTATAATAATTATACTTATTACTCCCGATATTATAAATATAACATGCCTTATTACCCATATAATGCAGTTATTATCGCTAGAAGTGTAATAATTATACTCATTACTTATATTATTAGCAATATAACGTGCATTATTACCCATATTATGCAGTTATTATCGCTAGAACTGTAATAATTATACTTATTACTTTTATTATTATCAATATAACATGCACTATTTGCCATATTTTACTATTATTATCGCTAGAACTATAATAATTATACTTATTACTCCCGATATTATCAATATAACATGCATTATTACCCATATAATGCAGTTATTATCGCTAGAACTATAATAAATATATTTATTACTCCCAATATTATCAATGTAACATGCATTATTACCCATATAATGCAGTTATTATCGCTAGAACTGTAATAATTATACTTATTACTTATATTGTTAGCAATATAACGTGCATTATTACCCATATAATGCAGTTATTATCGCTAGAACTGTAGTAATTATACTTATTACTTATATTATTATCAATATAACATGCATTATTACCCATATCATGCAGTTATTATCGATAGAACTGTAATAAATATATTTATTACTTTTATTATTATCAATATAACATGCACTATTTGCCATATTTTACTATTATTATCGCTAGAACTATAATAATTATACTTATTACTCCCGATATTATCAATATAACATGCATTATTACCCATATAATGCAGTTATTATCGCTAGAACTGTAATAATTATACTTATTACTTATATTATTCTCAATATAACATGCATTTTTACCCATATTATGCAGTTATTATCGCAAGAACTATAATAAATATACGTATTACTTTCATTATCATCAATATAACATGCATTATTACCCATATAATGGAGGTATTATTGCTGGAACTGTAATAATTATACTTATTACTTATATTATTATCAATATAACATGCATTATTACCCATATTATGCAGTTATTATCGCTAGAACTATAATAAATATATTTATTACTCCCAATATTATCAATGTAACATGCATTATTACCCATATAATGCAGTTATTATCGCTAGAACTGTAATAATTATACTTATTACTTATATTATTCTCAATATAACATGCATTATTACCCATATTATGCAGTTACTATCGCAAGAACTATAATAAATATACGTATTACTTTCATTATCATCAATATAACATGCATTATTACCCATATAATGCAGTTATTATCGCTAGAACTGTAATAATTGTACTCATTACTTATATTATTAGCAATATAACGTGCATTATTACCCATATTATGCAGTTATTATCGCTAGAACTGTAATAATTATACTTATTACTTATACTACTAGCAATATAACGTGATTTATTACCCATATAATGCAGTTATTATCGCCAGAACTGTAATAATTATACTTATTACTTATATTATTCTCAATATAACATGCATTATTACCCATATTATGCAGTTACTATCGCAAGAACTATAATAAATATACGTATTACTTTCATTATCATCAATATAACATGCATTATTACCCATATAATGCAGTTATTATCGCTAGAACTGTAATAATTGTACTCATTACTTATATTATTAGCAATATAACATGCATTATTACCCATATAATGCAGTTATTATCGCTAGAACTGTAATAATTATACTTATTACTTATACTATTAGCAATATAACGTGCATTATTACCCATATAATGCAGTTATTATCGGCAGAACTGTAATAATTATACTTATTACTTTTATTATTATCAATATAACATGCACTATTTGCCATATTTTACTATTATTATCGCTAGAACTATAATAATTATACTTATTACTCCCGATATTATCAATATAACATGCATTATTACCCATATAATGGAGGTATTATCGCTAGAACTGTAATAATTATACTTATTACTTAGATTATTATCAATATAACATGCATTATTACCCATATTATGCAGTTATTATCGCTAGAACTATAATAAATATACGTATTACTTTTATTATCATCAATATAACATGCATTATTACCCATATAATGCAGTTATTATCGCTAGAACTGTAATAGTTATACTCATTACTTATATTATTAGCAATATAACGTGCATTATTACCCATATTATGCAGTTATTATCGCTAGAACTGTAATAATTATACTCATTACTTATATTATTAGCAATATAACGTGCATTATTACCCATATTATGCAGTTATTATCGCTAGAACTGTAATAAATATACTTATTACTTATATTATTATCAACATAACATGCATTATTACCCATATTATGCAGTTATTATCTCTAGAACCATAATAAATATACTTATTACTCCCAATATTATCAATATAACATGCATTTTTACCCATATAATGCAGTTATTATCGCTAGAACTGTAATAATTATACTTATTACTTATACTATTAGCAATATAACATGCAATATTTGCCATATTTTACTATTATTATCGCTAGAACTATAATAATTATACTTATTACTCCCGATATTATCAATATAACATGCATTATTACCCATATAATGCAGTTATTATCGCTAGAACTGTAATAATTATACTTATTACTTATATTATTAGCAATATAACATGCATTATTACCCATATAATGCAGTTATTATCGCTGGAACTGTAATAATTATACTTATTACTTATATTATTATCATTATAACATGCATTATTACCCATATAATGCAGTTATTATCGCTAGAACTATAATAAATATACGTATTACATTTATTATCATCAATATAACATGCATTATTACCCATATTATGCAGTTATTATCGATAGAACTGTAATAAACATATTTATTACTTTTATTATTATCAATATAACATGCACTATTTGCCATATTTTACTATTATTATCGCTAGAACTATAATAATTATACTTATTACTCCCGATATTATCAATATAACATGCATTATTACCCATATAATGCACTTATTATCGCTAGAACTGTTATAATTATACTTATTACTTATATTATTAGCAATATAACGTGCATTATTACCCATATAATACAGTTATTATCGCTAGAACTGTAATAATTATACTTATTACTTATTCTATTATCAATATAACATGCATTATTACCCATATTATGCAGTTATTATCGCTAGAACTATAATAAATATACTTATTACTCCCAATATTATCGATATAACATGCATTATTACCCATATAATGCAGTTATTATCGCTAGAACTGTAATAATTATACTTATTACTTATATTATTATCAATATAACATGCATTATTACCCATATAATGGAGGTATTATTGCTAGAACTGTAATAATTATACTCATTACTTATATTATTAGCAATATAACGTGCATTATTACCCATATTATGCAGTTATTATCGCTAGAACTGTAATAATTATACTTATTACTTATATCATTATCAATATAACATGCATTATTACCCATATAATGGAGGTATTATCGCTAGAACTGTAATAACTATACTTATTACTTAGATTATTATCAATATAACATGCATTATTACCCATATTATGCAGTTATTATCGCTAGAACTATAATAAATATACGTATTACTTTTATTATCATCAATATAACATGCATTATTACCCATATAATGCAGTTATTATCGCTAGAACTGTAATAATTATACTCATTACTTATATTATTAGCAATATAACGTGCATTATTACCCATATTATGCAGTTATTATCGCTAGAACTGTAATAATTATACTCATTACTTATATTATTAGCAATATAACGTGCATTATTACCCATATTATGCAGTCATTATCGCTAGAACTGTAATAAATATACTTATTACTTATATTATTATCAATATAACATGCATTATTACCCATATTATGCAGTTATTATCGCTAGAACTATAATAAATATACGTATTACTTTTATTATCATCAATATAACATGCATTATTACCCATATAATGCAGTTATTATCGCTAGAACTGTAATAATTATACTCATTACTTATATTATTAGCAATATAACGTGCATTATTACCCATATTATGCAGTTATTATCGCTAGAACTGTAATAATTATACTCATTACTTATATTATTAGCAATATAACGTGCATTATTACCCATATTATGCAGTCATTATCGCTAGAACTGTAATAAATATACTTATTACTTATATTATTATCAATATAACATGCATTATTACCCATATTATGCAGTTATTATCGCAAGAACTATAATAAATATACGTATTACTTTCATTATCATCAATATAACATGCATTATTACCCATATAATGGAGGTATTATCGCTAGAACTGTAATAATTATACTTATTACTTATATTATTATCAATATAACATGCATTATTACCCATATTATGCAGTTATTATCGATAGAACTGTAATAAATATACTTATTACTTTTACTATTATCAATATATCATGCACTATTAGCCATATTTTACTATTATTATCGCTAGAACTATAATAATTATACTTATTACTCCCGATATTATAAATATAACATGCCTTATTACCCATATAATGCAGTTATTATCGCTAGAAGTGTAATAATTATACTCATTACTTATATTATTAGCAATATAACGTGCATTCTTACCCATATTATGCAGTTATTATCGCTAGAACTGTAATAATTATACTTATTACTTTTATTATTATCAATATAACATGGACTATTTGCCATATTTTACTATTATTATCGCTAGAACTATAATAATTATACTTATTACTCCCGATATTATCAATATAACATGCATTATTACCCATATAATGCAGTTATTATCGCTAGAACTATAATAAATATATTTATTACTCCCAATATTATCAATGTAACATGCATTATTACCCATATAATGCAGTTATTATCGCTAGAACTGTAATAATTATACTTATTACTTATATTGTTAGCAATATAACGTGCATTATTACCCATATAATGCAGTTATTATCGCTAGAACTGTAGTAATTATACTTATTACTTATATTATTATCAATATAACATGCATTATTACCCATATCATGCAGTTATTATCGATAGAACTGTAATAAATATATTTATTACTTTTATTATTATCAATATAACATGCACTATTTGCCATATTTTACTATTATTATCGCTAGAACTATAATAATTATACTTATTACTCCCGATATTATCAATATAACATGCATTATTACCCATATAATGCAGTTATTATCGCTAGAACTGTAATAATTATACTTATTACTTATATTATTCTCAATATAACATGCATTATTACCCATATTATGCAGTTATTATCGCAAGAACTATAATAAATATACGTATTACTTTCATTATCATCAATATAACATGCATTATTACCCATATAATGGAGGTATTATTGCTGGAACTGTAATAATTATACTTATTACTTATATTATTATCAATATAACATGCATTATTACCCATATTATGCAGTTATTATCGCTAGAACTATAATAAATATATTTATTACTCCCAATATTATCAATGTAACATGCATTATTACCCATATAATGCAGTTATTATCGCTAGAACTGTAATAATTATACTTATTACTTATATTATTCTCAATATAACATGCATTATTACCCAT
Source organism: Megachile leachella (assembly GCA_963576845.1). NCBI lineage: Eukaryota > Metazoa > Arthropoda > Insecta > Hymenoptera > Megachilidae > Megachile > Megachile leachella. The sequence continues at coordinate 1,159,769 of CAUYWW010000111.1, read as the reverse complement.
ATTATGCAGTTACTATCGCAAGAACTATAATAAATATACGTATTACTTTCATTATCATCAATATAACATGCATTATTACCCATATAATGCAGTTATTATCGCTAGAACTGTAATAATTGTACTCATTACTTATATTATTAGCAATATAACGTGCATTATTACCCATATTATGCAGTTATTATCGCTAGAACTGTAATAATTATACTTATTACTTATACTACTAGCAATATAACGTGATTTATTACCCATATAATGCAGTTATTATCGCCAGAACTGTAATAATTATACTTATTACTTATATTATTCTCAATATAACATGCATTATTACCCATATTATGCAGTTACTATCGCAAGAACTATAATAAATATACGTATTACTTTCATTATCATCAATATAACATGCATTATTACCCATATAATGCAGTTATTATCGCTAGAACTGTAATAATTGTACTCATTACTTATATTATTAGCAATATAACATGCATTATTACCCATATAATGCAGTTATTATCGCTAGAACTGTAATAATTATACTTATTACTTATACTATTAGCAATATAACGTGCATTATTACCCATATAATGCAGTTATTATCGGCAGAACTGTAATAATTATACTTATTACTTTTATTATTATCAATATAACATGCACTATTTGCCATATTTTACTATTATTATCGCTAGAACTATAATAATTATACTTATTACTCCCGATATTATCAATATAACATGCATTATTACCCATATAATGCAGTTATTATCGCTAGAACTGTAATAATTATACTTATTACTTAGATTATTATCAATATAACATGCATTATTACCCATATTATGCAGTTATTATCGCTAGAACTATAATAAATATACGTATTACTTTTATTATCATCAATATAACATGCATTATTACCCATATCATGCAGTTATTATCGATAGAACTGTAATAAATATATTTATTACTTTTATTATTATCAATATAACATGCACTATTTGCCATATTTTACTATTATTATCGCTAGAACTATAATAATTATACCTATTACTCCCGATATTATCAATATAACATGCATTATTACCCATATAATGCAGTTATTATCGCTAGAACTGTAATAATTATACTTATTACTTATATTATTCTCAATATAACATGCATTATTACCCATATTATGCAGTTACTATCGCAAGAACTATAATAAATATACGTATTACTTTCATTATCATCAATATAACATGCATTATTACCCATATAATGGAGGTATTATTGCTGGAACTGTAATAATTATACTTATTACTTATATTATTATCAATATAACATGCATTATTACCCATATTATGCAGTTATTATCGCTAGAACTATAATAAATATATTTATTAGTCCCAATATTATCAATGTAACATGCATTATTACCCATATCATGCAGTTATTATCGATAGAACTGTAATAAATATATTTATTACTTTTATTATTATCAATATAACATGCACTATTTGCCATATTTTACTATTATTATCGCTAGAACTATAATAATTATACCTATTACTCCCGATATTATCAATATAACATGCATTATTACCCATATAATGCAGTTATTATCGCTAGAACTGTAATAATTATACTTATTACTTATATTATTCTCAATATAACATGCATTATTACCCATATTATGCAGTTACTATCGCAAGAACTATAATAAATATACGTATTACTTTCATTATCATCAATATAACATGCATTATTACCCATATAATGGAGGTATTATTGCTAGAACTGTAATAATTATACTTATTACTTATATTGTTAGCAATATAACGTGCACTATTACCCATATAATGCAGTTATTATAGCTAGAACTGTAATAATTATACTTATTACTTATATTATTATCAATATAGCATGCATTATTACCCATAATATGCAGTTATTATCGCTAGAACTATAATAAATATACGTATTACTTTTATTATCATCAATATAACATGCATTATTACCCATATTATGCAGTTATTATCACTAGAACTATAATAAATATACGTATTACTTTCATTATCATCAATATAACATGCATTATTACCCATATAATGGAGGTATTATCGCTAGAACTGTAATAATTATACTTATTACTTATAGTATTATCAATATAACATGCATTATTACCCATATTATGCAGTTATTATCTCTAGAACCATAATAAATATACTTATTACTCCCAATATTATCAATATAACATGCATTTTTACCCATATAATGCAGTTATTATCGCTAGAACTGTAATAATTATACTTACTACTTGTACTATTAGCAATATTACATGCACTATTTGCCATATTTTACTATTATTATCGCTAGAACTATAATAATTATACTTATTACTCCCGATATTATCAATATAACATGCATTATTACCCATATAATGCAGTTATTATCGCTAGAACTGTAATAATTATTCTTATTACTTATATTGTTAGCAATATAACATGCATTATTACCCATATAATGCAGTTATTATCGCTAGAACTGTAATAATTATACTTATTACTTATATTGTTAGCAATATAACGTGCATTATTACCCATATAATGCAGTTATTATCGCTAGAACTGTAATAATTGTACTCATTACTTATATTATTAGCAATATAACGTGCATTATTACCCATATTATGCAGTTATTATCGCTAGAACTGTAATAATTATACTCATTACTTATATTATTAGCAATATAACATGCATTATTACCCATATTATACGGTTATTATCTCTAGAACCATAATAAATATACTTATTACTCCCAATATTATCAATATAACATGCATTTTTACCCATATAATGCAGTTATTATCGCTAGTACTGTAATAATTATACTTATCACTTATACTATTAGCAATATAACATGCACTATTTGCCATATTTTACTATTATTATCGCTAGAACTATAATAATTATACTTATTACTCCCGATATTATCAATATAACATGCATTATTACCCATATAATGCAGTTATTATCGCTAGAACTGTAATAATTATACTTATTACTTATATTATTAGCAATATAACATGCACTGTTTGCCATATTTTACTATTATTATCGCTAGAACTATAATAATTATACTTATTACTCCCAATATCATCAATATAACATGCATTATTACCCATATAATGCAGTTATTATCGCTAGAACTGTAATAATTATACTTATTACTTATACTATTAGCAATATAACGTGCATTATTACCCATATAATGCAGTTATTATCGGCAGAACTGTAATAATTATACTTATTACTTTTATTATTATCAATATAACATGCACTATTTGCCATATTTTACTATTATTATCGCTAGAACTATAATAATTATACTTATTACTCCCGATATTATCAATATAACATGCATTATTACCCATATAATGCAGTTATTATCGCTAGAACTGTAATAATTATACTTATTACTTATATTGTTAGCAATATAACGTGCATTATTACCCATATAATGCAGTTATTATCGCTAGAACTGTAATAATTATACTTATTACTTAGATTATTATCAATATAACATGCATTATTACCCATATTATGCAGTTATTATCGCTAGAACTATAATAAATATACGTATTACTTTTATTATCATCAATATAACATGCATTATTACCCATATCATGCAGTTATTATCGATAGAACTGTAATAAATATATTTATTACTTTTATTATTATCAATATAACATGCACTATTTGCCATATTTTACTATTATTATCGCTAGAACTATAATGATTATACCTATTACTCCCGATATTATCAATATAACATGCATTATTACCCATATAATGCAGTTATTATCGCTAGAACTGTAATAATTATACTTATTACTTATATTATTCTCAATATAACATGCATTATTACCCATATTATGCAGTTACTATCGCAAGAACTATAATAAATATACGTATTACTTTCATTATCATCAATATAACATGCATTATTACCCATATAATGGAGGTATTATCGCTAGAACTGTAATAATTATACTTATTACTTATATTATTATCAATATAACATGCATTATTACCCATATTATGCAGTTATTATCGATAGAACTGTAATAAATATACTTATTACTTTTACTATTATCAATATATCATGCACTATTAGCCATATTTTACTATTATTATCGCTAGAACTATAATAATTATACTTATTACTCCCGATATTATAAATATAACATGCCTTATTACCCATATAATGCAGTTATTATCGCTAGAACTGTAATAATTATACTCATTACTTATATTATTAGCAATATAACGTGCATTATTACCCATATTATGCAGTTATTATCGCTAGAACTGTAATAATTATACTTATTACTTTTATTATTATCAATATAACATGCACTATTTGCCATATTTTACTATTATTATCGCTAGAACTATAATAATTATACTTATTACTCCCGATATTATCAATATAACATGCATTATTACCCATATAATGCAGTTATTATCGCTAGAACTATAATAAATATATTTATTACTCCCAATATTATCAATGTAACATGCATTATTACCCATATAATGCAGTTATTATCGCTAGAACTGTAATAATTATACTCATTACTTATATTATTAGCAATATAACGTGCATTATTACCCATATTATGCAGTTATTATCGCTAGAACTGTAATAATTATACTTATTACTTTTATTATTATCAATATAACATGCACTATTTGCCATATTTTACTATTATTATCGCTAGAACTATAATAATTATACTTATTACTCCCGATATTATCAATATAACATGCATTATTACCCATATAATGTAGTTATTATCGCTAGAACTATAATAAATATATTTATTACTCCCAATATTATCAATGTAACATGCATTATTACCCATATAATGCAGTTATTATCGCTAGAACTGTAATAATTATACTTATTACTTATATTGTTAGCAATATAACGTGCATTATTACCCATATAATGCAGTTATTATAGCTAGAACTGTAATAATTATACTTATTACTTATATTATTATCAATATAACATGCATTATTACCCATATCATGCAGTTATTATCGATAGAACTGTAATAAATATATTTATTACTTTTATTATTATCAATATAACATGCACTATTTGCCATATTTTACTATTATTATCGCTAGAACTATAATAATTATACTTATTACTCCCGATATTATCAATATAACATGCATTATTACCCATATAATGCAGTTATTATCGCTAGAACTGTAATAATTATACTTATTACTTATATTATTCTCAATATAACATGCATTATTACCCATATTATGCAGTTATTATCGCAAGAACTATAATAAATATACGTATTACTTTCATTATCATCAATATAACATGCATTATTACCCATATAATGGAGGTATTATTGCTGGAACTGTAATAATTATACTTATTACTTATATTATTATCAATATAACATGCATTATTACCCATATTATGCAGTTATTATCGCTAGAACTATAATAAATATATTTATTGCTCCCAATATTATCAATGTAACATGCATTATTACCCATATAATGCAGTTATTATCGCTAGAACTGTAATAATTATACTTATTACTTATATTATTCTCAATATAACATGCATTATTACCCATATTATGCAGTTACTATCGCAAGAACTATAATAAATATACGTATTACTTTCATTATCATCAATATAACATGCATTATTACCCATATAATGCAGTTATTATCGCTAGAACTGTAATAATTGTACTCATTACTTATATTATTAGCAATATAACGTGCATTATTACCCATATTATGCAGTTATTATCGCTAGAACTGTAATAATTATACTTATTACTTATACTACTAGCAATATAACGTGATTTATTACCCATATAATGCAGTTATTATCGCCAGAACTGTAATAATTATACTTATTACTTATATTATTCTCAATATAACATGCATTATTACCCATATTATGCAGTTACTATCGCAAGAACTATAATAAATATACGTATTACTTTCATTATCATCAATATAACATGCATTATTACCCATATAATGCAGTTATTATCGCTAGAACTGTAATAATTGTACTCATTACTTATATTATTAGCAATATAACATGCATTATTACCCATATAATGCAGTTATTATCGCTAGAACTGTAATAATTATACTTATTACTTATACTATTAGCAATATAACGTGCATTATTACCCATATAATGCAGTTATTATCGGCAGAACTGTAATAATTATACTTATTACTTTTATTATTATCAATGTAACATGCACTATTTGCCATATTTTACTATTATTATCGCTAGAACTATAATAATTATACTTATTACTCCCGATATTATCAATATAACATGCATTATTACCCATATAATGCAGTTATTATCGCTAGAACTGTAATAATTATACTTATTACTTATATTGTTAGCAATATAACGTGCATTATTACCCATATAATGCAGTTATTATCGCTAGAACTGTAATAATTATACTTATTACTTAGATTATTATCAATATAACATGCATTATTACCCATATTATGCAGTTATTATCGCTAGAACTATAATAAATATACGTATTACTTTCATTATCATCAATATAACATGCATTATTACCCATATCATGCAGTTATTATCGATAGAACTGTAATAAAAATATTTATTACTTTTATTATTATCAATATAACATGCACTATTTGCCATATTTTACTATTATTATCGCTAGAACTATAATAATTATACCTATTACTCCCGATATTATCCATATAACATGCATTATTACCCATATAATGCAGTTATTATCGCTAGAACTGTAATAATTATACTTATTACTTATATTATTCTCAATATAACATGCATTATTACCCATATAATGCAGTTATTATAGCTAGAACTGTAATAATTATACTTATTACTTATATTATTATCAATATAACATGCATTATTACCCATAATATGCAGTTATTATCGCTAGAACTATAATAAATATACGTATTACTTTTATTATCATCAATATAACATGCATTATTACCCATATTATGCAGTTATTATCGCTAGAACTATAATAAATATACGTATTACTTTCATTATCATCAATATAACATGCATTATTACCCATATAATGGAGGTATTATCGCTAGAACTGTAATAATTATACTTATTACTTATAGTATTATCAATATAACATGCATTATTACCCATATAATGCAGTTATTATCGCTAGAACTGTAATAATTATTCTTATTACTTATATTGTTAGCAATATAACATGCATTATTACCCATATAATGCAGTTATTATCGCTAGAACTGTAATAATTATACTTATTACTTATATTGTTAGCAATATAACGTGCATTATTACCCATATAATGCAGTTATTATCGCTAGAACTGTAATAATTGTACTCATTACTTATATTATTAGCAATATAACGTGCATTATTACCCATATTATGCAGTTATTATCGCTAGAACTGTAATAATTATACTCATTACTCATATTATTAGCAATATAACATGCATTATTACCCATATTATGCAGTTATTATCTCTAGAACCATAATAAATATACTTATTACTCCCAATATTATCAATATAACATGCATTTTTACCCATATAATGCAGTTATTATCGCTAGTACTGTAATAATTATACTTATTACTTATACTATTAGCAATATAACATGCACTATTTGCCATATTTTACTATTATTATCGCTAGAACTATAATAATTATACTTATTACTCCCGATATTATCAATATAACATGCATTATTACCCATAATATGCAGTTATTATCGCTAGAACTATAATAAATATACGTATTACTTTTATTATCATCAATATAACATGCATTATTACCCATATTATGCAGTTATTATCGCTAGAACTATAATAAATATACGTATTACTTTCATTATCATCAATATAACATGCATTATTACTCATATAATGCAGTTATTATCTCTAGAACCATAATAAATATACTTATTACTCCCAATATTATCAATATAACATGCATTTTTACCCATATAATACAGTTATTATCGCAAGAACTGTAATAATTATACTTATTACTTATACTATTAGCAATATAACGTGCATTATTACCCATATTATGCAGTTATTATCGCAAGAACTATAATAAATATACGTATTACTTTCATTATCATCAATATAACATGCATTATTACCCATATAATGGAGGTATTATTGCTGGAACTGTAATAATTATACTTATTACTTATATTATTATCAATATAACATGCATTACTACCCATATTATGCAGTTATTATCGCTAGAACTATAATAAATATATTTATTACTCCCAATATTATCAATGTAACATGCATTATTACCCATATAATGCAGTTATTATCGCTAGAACTGTAATAATTATACTTATTACTTATATTGTTAGCAATATAACGTGCATTATTACCCATATAATGCAGTTATTATCGCTAGAACTGTAATAATTATACTTATTACTTAGATTATTATCAATATAACATGCATTATTACCCATATTATGCAGTTATTATCGCTAGAACTATAATAAATATACGTATTACTTTTATTATCATCAATATAACATGCATTATTACCCATATCATGCAGTTATTATCGATAGAACTGTAATAAATATATTTATTACTTTTATTATTATCAATATAACATGCACTATTTGCCATATTTTACTATTATTATCGCTAGAACTATAATAATTATACTTATTACTCCCGATATTATCAATATAACATGCATTATTACCCATATAATGCAGTTATTATCGCTAGAACTGTAATAATTATACTTATTACTTATATTATTCTCAATATAACATGCATTATTACCCATATTATGCAGTTATTATCGCAAGAACTATAATAAATATACGTATTACTTTCATTATCATCAATATAACATGCATTATTACCCATATAATGGAGGTATTATTGCTGGAACTGTAATAATTATACTTATTACTTTCATTATCATCAATATAACATGCATTATTACCCATATTATGCATTTATTATCGCAAGAACTATAATAAATATACGTATTACTTTCATTATCATCAATATAACATGCATTATTACCCATATTATGCAGTTATTATCGCTAGAACTATAATAAATATACGTATTACTTTTATTATCATCAATATAACATGCATTATTACCCATATTATGCAGTTATTATCGATAGAACTGTAATAAATGTACTTATTACTTTTATTACTATCAATATAACATGCACTATTTGCCATATTTTACTATTATTATCGCTAGAACTATAATAATTATACTTATTACTCCCGATATTATCAATATAACATGCATTATTACCCATATAATGCAGTTATTATCGCTAGAACTGTAATAATTATACTTATTACTTATATTATTAGCAATATAACATGCACTATTTGCCATATTTTACTATTATTATCGCTAGAACTATAATAATTATACTTATTACTCCCAATATTATCAATATAACATGCATTATTACCCATATAATGCAGTTATTATCGCTAGAACTGTAATAATTATACTTATTACTTATATTATTATCAATAAAACATGCATTATTACCCATATTATGCAGTTATTATCTCTAGAACCATAATAAATATACTTATTACTCCCAATATTATCAATATAACATGCATTATTACCCATATAATGCAGTTATTATCGCTAGAACTGTAATAATTATACTTATTACTTATATTGTTAGCAATATAACGTGCATTATTACCCATATAATGCAGTTATTATCGCTAGAACTGTAATAATTATACTTATTACTTATATTATTATCAATATAACATGCATTATTACCCATAATATGCAGTTATTATCGCTAGAACTATAATAAATATACGTATTACTTTTATTATCATCAATATAACATGCATTATTACCCATATTATGCAGTTATTATCGCTAGAACTATAATAAATATACGTATTACTTTCATTATCATCAATATAACATGCATTATTACCCATATAATGCAGTTATTATCTCTAGAACCATAATAAATATACTTATTACTCCCAATATTATCAATATAACATGCATTTTTACCCATATAATGCAGTTATTATCGCAAGAACTGTAATAATTATACTTATTACTTATACTATTAGCAATATAACGTGCATTATTACCCATATAATGCCGTTATTATCGCCAGAACTGTAATAATTATACTTATTACTTATATTATTCTGAATATAACATGCATTATTACCCATATTATGCAGTTATTATCGCTAGAACTATAATAAATATACGTATTACTTTTATTATCATCAATGTAACATGCATTATTACCCATATTATGCAGTTATTATCGATAGAACTGTAATAAATATACTTATTACTCTTATTATTATCAATATAACATGCACTATTTGCCATATTTTACTATTATTATCGCTAGAACTATAATAATTATACTTATTACTCCCAATATTACCAATATAACATGCATTATTACCCATATAATGCAGTTATTATCGCTAGAACTGTAATAATTATACTCATTACTTATATTATTAGCAATATAACATGCATTATTACCCATATTATGCAGTTATTATCTCTAGAACCATAATAAATATACTTATTACTCCCAATATTATCAATATAACATGCATTTTTACCCATATAATGCAGTTATTATCGCTAGTACTGTAATAATTATACTTATTACTTATACTATTAGCAATATAACATGCACTATTTGCCATATTTTACTATTATTATCGCTAGAACTATAATAATTATACTTATTACTCCCAATATTACCAATATAACATGCATTATTACCCATATAATGCAGTTATTATCGCTAGAACTGTGAAAATTATACTTATTACTTATATTATTATCAATAAAACATGCATTATTACCCATATAATGCAGTTATTATCGCTAGAACTGTAATAATTGTACTCATTACTTATATTATTAGCAATATAACGTGCATTATTACCCATATTATGCAGTTATTATCGCTAGAACTGTAATAATTATACTTATTACTTATATCATTATCAATATAACATGCATTATTACCCATATAATGAAGGTATTATCGTTAGAACTGTATTAATTATACTTATTACTTAGATTATTATCAATATAACATGCATTATTACCCATATTATGCAGTTATTATCGCTAGAACTATAATAAATATACGTATTACTTTTATTATCATCAATATAACATGCATTATTACCCATGTAATGCAGTTATTATCGCTAGAACTGTAGTAATTATACTCATTACTTATACTATTAGCAATATAACGTGCATTATTACCCATATTATGCAGTTATTATCGCTAGAACTGTAATAATTATACTTATTACTTATATTATTATCAATATAACATGCATTATTACCCATATAATGGAGGTATTATCGCTAGAACTGTAATAATTATACTTATTACTTATACTATTACCAATATAACGTGCATTATTACCCATATAATGCAGTTATTATCGCCAGAACTGTAATAATTATACTTATTACTTATATTATTCTCAATATAACATGCATTATTACCCATATAATGCAGTTATTATCGCTAGAACTGTAATAATTGTACTCATTACTTATATTATTAGCAATATAACGTGCATTATTACCCATATTATGCAGTTATTATCGCTAGAACTGTAATAAATGTACTCATTACTTATATTATTAGCAATATAACGTGCATTATTACCCATATTATGCAGTTATTATCGCTAGAACTGTAATAATTATACTTATTACTTATATTATTATCAATATAACATGCATTATTACCCATATTATGCAGTTATTATCTCTAGAACCATAATAGATATACTTATTACTCCCAATATTATCAATATAACAAGCATTTTTACCCATATAATGCAGTTATTATCGCTAGAACTGTAATAATTATACTTATTACTTATACTATTAGCAATATAACATGCACTATTTGCCATATTTTACTATTATTATCGCTAGAACTATAATAATTATACTTATTACTCCCGATATTATCAATATAACATGCATTATTACCCATATAATGCAGTTATTATCGCTAGAACTGTAATAATTATACTTATTACTTATATTGTTAGCAATATAACATGCATTATTACCCATATAATGCAGTTATTATCGCTAGAACTGTAATAATTATACTTATTACTTATATTATTATCAATAAAACATGCATTATTACCCATATAATGCAGTTATTATCGCTAGAACTGTAATAATTGTACTCATTACTTATATTATTAGCAATATAACGTGCATTATTACCCATATTATGCAGTTATTATCGCTAGAACTGTAATAATTATACTTATTACTTATATCATTATCAATATAACATGCATTATTACCCATATAATGGAGGTATTATCGCTAGAACTGTAATAATTATACTTATTACTTAGATTATTATCAATATAACATGCATTATTACCCATATTATGCAGTTATTATCGCTAGAACTATAATAAATAGACGTATTACTTTTATTATCATCAATAAAACATGCATTATTACCCATATAATGCAGTTATTATCGCTAGAACTGTAATAATTATACTCATTACTTATATTATTAGCAATATAACGTGCATTATTACCCATATTATGCAGTTATTATCGCTAGAACTGTAATAATTATACTTATTACTTATACTATTAGCAATATAACATGCACTATTTGCCATATTTTACTATTATTATCGCTAGAACTATAATAATTATACTTATTACTCCCGATATTATCAATATAACATGCATTATTACCCATATAATGCAGTTATTATCGCTAGAACTGTAATAATTATACTTATTACTTATATTGTTAGCAATATAACATGCATTATTGCCCATATAATGCAGTTATTATCGCTAGAACTGTAATAATTATACTTATTACTTATATTATTATCAATAAAACATGCATTATTACCCATATAATGCAGTTATTATCGCTAGAACTGTAATAATTGTACTCATTACTTATATTATTAGCAATATAACGTGCATTATTACCCATATTATGCAGTTATTATCGCTAGAACTGTAATAATTATACTTATTACTTATATCATTATCAATATAACATGCATTATTACCCATATAATGGAGGTATTATCGCTAGAACTGTAATAATTATACTTATTACTTAGATTATTATCAATATAACATGCATTATTACCCATATTATGCAGTTATTATCGCTAGAACTATAATAAATAGACGTATTACTTTTATTATCATCAATAAAACATGCATTATTACCCATATAATGCAGTTATTATCGCTAGAACTGTAATAATTATACTCATTACTTATATTATTAGCAATATAACGTGCATTATTACCCATATTATGCAGTTATTATCGCTAGACCTGTAATAATTATACTTATTACTTATATTATTATCAATATAACATGCATTTTTACCCATATAATGCAGTTATTATCGCTAGAACTGTAATAATTATACTTATTACTTATATTGTTAGCAATATAACGTGCATTATTACCCATGTAATGCAGTTATTATCCCTAGAACTGTAATAATTATACTTATTACTTATATCATCATCAATATAACATGCATTATTACCCATATTATGCAGTTATTATCGATAGAACTGTAATAAATATACTTATTACTTTTATTATTATCAATATAACATGCACTATTTGCCATATTTTACTATTATTATCGCTAGAACTATAATAATTATACTTATTACTCCCGATATTATCAATATAACATGCATTATTACCCATATAATGCAGTTATTATCGCTAGAACTGTAATAATTATACTTATTACTTATATTGTTAGCAATATAACATGCATTATTACCCATATAATGCAGTTATTATCGCTAGAACTGTATTAATTATACTTATTACTTATATTATTATCAATAAAACATGCATTATTACCCATATAATGCAGTTATTATCGCTAGAACTGTAATAATTGTACTCATTACTTATATTATTAGCAATATAACGTGCATTATTACCCATATTATGCAGTTATTATCGCTAGAACTGTAATAATTATACTTATTACTTATATCATTATCAATATAACATGCATTATTACCCATATAATGGAGGTATTATCGCTAGAACTGTAATAATTATACTTATTACTTAGATTATTATCAATATAACATGCATTATTACCCATATTATGCAGTTATTATCGCTAGAACTATAATAAATGTACGTATTACTTTTACTATCATCAATATAACATGCATTATTACCCATATAATGCAGTTATTATCGCCAGAACTGTAATAATTATACTTATTACTTATATTATTCTCAATATAACATGCATTATTACCCATATTATGCAGTTATTATCGCTAGAACTATAATAAACATACGTATTACTTTCATTATCATCAACATAACATGCATTATTACCCATATTATGCAGTTATTATCGATAGAACTGTAATAAATATACTTACTACTTTTACTATTAAAAACATGACATGCACTATTAGCCATATTTTACTATTATTATCGCTAGAACTATAATAATTATACTTATTACTCCCGATATTATCAATATAACATGCCTTATTAGGCATATAATGCAGTTATTAACGCTAGAACTGTAATAAATATACTTACTACTTTCATTATCATCAATATAACATGCATTATTGCCCATATTATGCAGTTATTATCGATAGAACTGTAATAAATATACTTATTACTTTTACTATTATCAATATATCATGCACTATTAGCCATACTTTACTATTATTATCGCTAGAACTCTAATAATTATACTTATTACTTATATTGTTAGCAATATAACATGCATTATTACCCATATAATGCAGTTATTATCGCTAGAACTGTAATAATTATACTTATTACTTATATTATTAGCAATATAACGTGCATTATTACCCATATAATGCAGTTATTATCGCTAGAACTGTAATAATTATACTTATTACTTATATTATTATCAATATAACATGCATTATTACCCATATAATGGAGGTATTATCGCAAGAACTGTAATAATTATACTTATTACTTATATTATTATCAATAAAACATGCATTATTACCCATATAATGCAGTTATTATCGCTAGAACTGTAATAATTGTACTCATTACTTATATTATTAGCAATATAACGTGCATTATTACCCATATTATGCAGTTATTATCGCTAGAACTGTAATAAATGTACTTATTACTTATATCATTATCAATATAACATGCATTATTACCCATATAATGGAGGTATTATCGCTAGAACTGTAATAATTATACTTATTACTTAGATTATTATCAATATAACATGCATTATTACCCATATTATGCAGTTATTATCGCTAGAACTATAATAAATATACGTATTACTTTTATTATCATCAATATAACATGCATTATTACCCATATTATGCAGTTATTATCGATAGAACTGTAATAAATATACTTATTACTTTTACTATTATCACTACAACATGCACTATTAGCCATATTTTACTATTATTATCGCTAGAACTATAATAATTATACTTATTACTACCGATATTATCAATATAACATGCCTTATTACGCATATAATGCAGTTATTATCGCTAGAGCTATAATAAATATACGTATTACTTTTATTATCATCAATATAACATGCATTATTACCCATATAATGCAGTTATTATCGCTAGAACTGTAATAATTATACTCATTACTTATATTATTAGCAATATAACGTGCATTATTACCCATATTATGCAGTTATTATCGCTAGAACTGTAATAATTATACTTATTACTTATATTATTATCAATATAACATGCATTATTACCCATATAATGGAGGTATTATCGCTAGAACTGTAATAATTATACTTATTACTTATACTATTACCAATATAACGTGCATTATTACCCATATAATGCAGTTATTATCGCCAGAACTGTAATAATTATACTTATTACTTATATTATTCTCAATATAACATGCATTATTACCCATATAATGCAGTTATTATCGCTAGAACTGTAATAATTGTACTCATTACTTATATTATTAGCAATATAACGTGCATTATTACCCATATTATGCAGTTATTATCGCTAGAACTGTAATAAATATACTCATTACTTATATTATTAGCAATATAACGTGCATTATTACCCATATTATGCAGTTATTATCGCTAGAACTGTAATAATTATACTTATTACTTATATTATTATCAATATAACATGCATTATTACCCATATTATGCAGTTATTATCTCTAGAACGATAATTAATATACTTATTACTCCCAATATTATCAATATAACATGCATTTTTACCCATATAATGCAGTTATTATCGCTGGAACTGTAATAATTATACTTATTACTTATATTGTTAGCAATATAACATGCATTATTACCCATATAATGCAGTTATTATCGCTAGAACTGTAATAATTATACTTATTACTTATATTATTATCAATAAAACATGCATTATTACCCATATAATGCAGTTATTATCGCTAGAACTGTAATAATTGTACTCATTACTTATATTATTAGCAATATAACGTGCATTATTACCCATATTATGCAGTTATTATCGCTAGAACTGTAATAATTATACTTATTACTTATATCATTATCAATATAACATGCATTATTACCCATATAATGAAGGTATTATCGTTAGAACTGTAATAATTATACTTATTACTTAGATTATTATCAATATAACATGCATTATTACCCATATTATGCAGTTATTATCGCTAGAACTATAATAAATATACGTATTACTTTTATTATCATCAATATAACATGCATTATTACCCATGTAATGCAGTTATTATCGCTAGAACTGTAGTAATTATACTCATTACTTATACTATTAGCAATATAACGTGCATTATTACCCATATTATGCAGTTATTATCGCTAGAACTGTAATAATTATACTTATTACTTATATTATTATCAATATAACATGCATTATTACCCATATAATGGAGGTATTATCGCTAGAACTGTAATAATTATACTTATTACTTATACTATTACCAATATAACGTGCATTATTACCCATATAATGCAGTTATTATCGCCAGAACTGTAATAATTATACTTATTACTTATATTATTCTCAATATAACATGCATTATTACCCATATAATGCAGTTATTATCGCTAGAACTGTAATAATTGTACTCATTACTTATATTATTAGCAATATAACGTGCATTATTACCCATATTATGCAGTTATTATCGCTAGAACTGTAATAAATGTACTCATTACTTATATTATTAGCAATATAACGTGCATTATTACCCATATTATGCAGTTATTATCGCTAGAACTGTAATAATTATACTTATTACTTATATTATTATCAATATAACATGCATTATTACCCATATAATGCAGTTATTATCGCTAGAACTGTAATAATTGTACTCATTACTTATATTATTAGCAATATAACGTGCATTATTACCCATATTATGCAGTTATTATCGCTAGAACTGTAATAATTATACTTATTACTTATATCATTATCAATATAACATGCATTATTACCCATATAATGGAGGTATTATCGCTAGAACTGTAATAATTATACTTATTACTTAGATTATTATCAATATAACATGCATTATTACCCATATTATGCAGTTATTATCTCTAGAACCATAATAGATATACTTATTACTCCCAATATTATCAATATAACATGCAGTTTTACCCATATAATGCAGTTATTATCGCTAGAACTGTAATAATTATACTTATTACTTATACTATTAGCAATATAACATGCACTATTTGCCATATTTTACTATTATTATCGCTAGAACTATAATAATTATACTTATTACTCCCGATATTATCAATATAACATGCATTATTACCCATATAATGCAGTTATTATCGCTAGAACTGTAATAATTATACTTATTACTTATATTGTTAGCAATATAACATGCATTATTACCCATATAATGCAGTTATTATCGCTAGAACTGTAATAATTATACTTATTACTTATATTATTATCAATAAAACATGCATTATTACCCATATAATGCAGTTATTATCGCTAGAACTGTAATAATTGTACTCATTACTTATATTATTAGCAATATAACGTGCATTATTACCCATATTATGCAGTTATTATCGCTAGAACTGTAATAATTATACTTATTACTTATATCATTATCAATATAACATGCATTATTACCCATATAATGGAGGTATTATCGCTAGAACTGTAATAATTATACTTATTACTTAGATTATTATCAATATAACATGCATTATTACCCATATTATGCAGTTATTATCGCTAGAACTATAATAAATAGACGTATTACTTTTATTATCATCAATAAAACATGCATTATTACCCATATAATGCAGTTATTATCGCTAGAACTGTAATAATTATACTCATTACTTATATTATTAGCAATATAACGTGCATTATTACCCATATTATGCAGTTATTATCGCTAGACCTGTAATAATTATACTTATTACTTATATTATTATCAATATAACATGCATTTTTACCCATATAATGCAGTTATTATCGCTAGAACTGTAATAATTATACTTATTACTTATATTGTTAGCAATATAACGTGCATTATTACCCATGTAATGCAGTTATTATCCCTAGAACTGTAATAATTATACTTATTACTTATATTATTATCAATATAACATGCATTATTACCCATATTATGCAGTTATTATCGCTAGAACTATAATAAATATACGTACTACTTTTATCATCATCAATATAACATGCATTATTACCCATATTATGCAGTTATTATCGATAGAACTGTAATAAATATACTTATTACTTATATTGTTAGCAATATAACATGCATTATTACCCATATAATGCAGTTATTATCGCTAGAACTGTAATAATTATACTTATTACTTATATTATTATCAATAAAACATGCATTATTACCCATATAATGCAGTTATTATCGCTAGAACTGTAATAATTGTACTCATTACTTATATTATTAGCAATATAACGTGCATTATTACCCATATTATGCAGTTATTATCGCTAGAACTGTAATAATTATACTTATTACTTATATCATTATCAATATAACATGCATTATTACCCATATAATGGAGGTATTATCGCTAGAACTGTAATAATTATACTTATTACTTAGATTATTATCAATATAACATGCATTATTACCCATATTATGCAGTTATTATCGCTAGAACTATAATAAATGTACGTATTACTTTTACTATCATCAATATAACATGCATTATTACCCATATAATGCAGTTATTATCGCTAGAACTGTAATAATTATACTCATTACTTATATTATTAGCAATATAACGTGCATTATTACCCATATTATGCAGTTATTATCGCTAGAACTGTAATAATTATACTTATTACTTATATTATTATCAATATAACATGCATTATTACCCATATAATGGAGGTATTATCGCTAGAACTGTAATAATTATACTTATTACTTATACTAATAGCAATATAACGTGCATTATTACCCATATAATGCAGTTATTATCGCCAGAACTGTAATAATTATACTTATTACTTATATTATTCTCAATATAACATGCATTATTACCCATATTATGCAGTTATTATCGCTAGAACTATAATAAACATACGTATTACTTTCATTATCATCAACATAACATGCATTATTACCCATATTATGCAGTTATTATCGATAGAACTGTAATAAATATACTTACTACTTTTACTATTAAAAACATGACATGCACTATTAGCCATATTTTACTATTATTATCGCTAGAACTATAATAATTATACTTATTACTCCCGATATTATCAATATAACATGCCTTATTAGGCATATAATGCAGTTATTAACGCTAGAACTGTAATAAATATACTTACTACTTTCATTATCATCAATATAACATGCATTATTACCCATATTATGCAGTTATTATCGATAGAACTGTAATAAATATACTTATTACTTTTACTATTATCAATATATCATGCACTATTAGCCATATTTTACTATTATTATCGCTAGAACTGTAATAATTATACTTATTACTTATATTGTTAGCAATATAACATGCATTATTACCCATATAATGCAGTTATTATCGCTAGAACTGTAATAATTATACTTATTACTTATATTATTAGCAATATAACGTGCATTATTACCCATATAATGCAGTTATTATCGCTAGAACTGTAATAATTATACTTATTACTTATATTATTATCAATATAACATGCATTATTACCCATATAATGGAGGTATTATCGCAAGAACTGTAATAATTATACTTATTACTTATATTATTATCAATAAAACATGCATTATTACCCATATAATGCAGTTATTATCGCTAGAACTGTAATAATTGTACTCATTACTTATATTATTAGCAATATAACGTGCATTATTACCCATATTATGCAGTTATTATCGCTAGAACTGTAATAAATGTACTCATTACTTATATTATTAGCAATATAACGTGCATTATTACCCATATTATGCAGTTATTATCGCTAGAACTGTAATAATTATACTTATTACTTATACTATTACCAATATAACGTGCATTATTACCCATATAATGCAGTTATTATCGCCAGAACTGTAATAACTATACTTATTACTTATATTATTCTCAATATAACATGCATTATTACCCATATAATGCAGTTATTATCGCTAGAACTGTAATAATTGTACTCATTACTTATATTATTAGCAATATAACGTGCATTATTACCCATATTATGCAGTTATTATCGCTAGAACTATAATAAATATACGTATTACTTTTATTATCATCAATATAACATGCATTATTACCCATATAATGCAGTTATTATCGCTAGAACTGTAATAATTATACTCATTACTTATATTATTAGCAATATAACGTGCATTATTACCCATATTATGCTGTTATTATCGCTAGAACTGTAATAATTATACTTATTACTTATATTATTATCAATATAACATGCATTATTACCCATATAATGGAGGTATTATCGCTAGAACTGTAATAATTATACTTATTACTTATACTATTACCAATATAACGTGCATTATTACCCATATAATGCAGCTATTATCGCCAGAACTGTAATAATTATACTTATTACTTATATTATTCTCAATATAACATGCATTATTACCCATATAATGCAGTTATTATCGCTAGAACTGTAATAATTGTACTCATTACTTATATTATTAGCAATATAACGTGCATTATTACCCATATTATGCAGTTATTATCGCTAGAACTGTAATAAATATACTCATTACTTATATTATTAGCAATATAACGTGCATTATTACCCATATTATGCAGTTATTATCGCTAGAACTGTAATAATTATACTTATTACTTATATTATTATCAATATAACATGCATTATTACCCATATTATGCAGTTATTATCTCTAGAACGATAATTAATATACTTATTACTCCCAATATTATCAATATAACATGCATTTTTACCCATATAATGCAGTTATTATCGCTAGAACTGTAATAATTATACTTATTACTTATATTGTTAGCAATATAACGTGCATTATTACCCATGTAATGCAGTTATTATCGCTAGAACTGTAATAATTATACTTATTACTTATATTATTATCAATATAACATGCATTATTACCCATATTATGCAGTTATTATCGCTAGAACTATAATAAATATACGTACTACTTTTATTATCATCAATATAACATGCATTATTACCCATATTATGCAGTTATTATCGATAGAACTGTAATAAATATACTTATTACTTTTATTATTATCAATATAACATGCACTATTTGCCATATTTTACTATTATTATCGCCAGAACTATAATAATTATACTTATTACTCCCGATGTTATCAATATAACATGCATTATTACCCATATAATGCAGTTATTATCGCTAGAACTGTAATAATTATACTTATTACTTATATTATTAGCAATATAACGTGCATTATTACCCATATAATGTAGTTATTATCGCTAGAACTGTAATAATTATACTTATTACTTATATTATTATCAATATAACATGCATTATTACCCATATTATGCAGTTATTATCGATAGAACTGTAATAAATATTCTTATTACTTTTATTATTATCAATATAACATGCACTATTTGCCATATTTTACTATTATTTTCGCTAGAACTATAATAATTATACTTATTACTCCCGATATTATCAATAAAACATGCATTATTACCTATATAATGCAGTTATTATCGCTAGAACTGTAATAATTATACTTATTGCTTATATTATTAGCAATATAACGTGCATTATTACCCATATAATGCAGTTGTTATCGCTAGAACTGTAATAATTATACTTATTACTTATATTATTAGCAATATAACGTGCATTATTACCCATATGATGCAGTTATTATCGCTAGAACTGTAATAATTATACTTATTACCTACATTATTATCAATATAACATGCATTATTACCCATATTATGCAATTATTATCGCTAGAACTATAATAAATGTACTTATTACTCCCAATATTATCAATATAACATGCATTATTACCCATTAAATGCAGTTATTATCGACAGAAGTATAATAAATATACTTATTGCTTTTATTATTATCAGTATAACATGTACTATTAGCCATATTTTACTATTATTATCGCTAGAACTATCATAATTATACTTATTACTCCCGATATTATCAATACAACATGCATTATTACCCATATTATGCAGTTATTATCGATAGAACTATAATAAATATACTTATTACTTTTATTATTATCAATATAACATGCATTATTACCCATATTATGCAGTTATTATCTCTAGAACTATAATAAATATACGTATTACTTTTATTATCATCAATGTAACATGCATTATTACACATATTATGCAGTTATTATCGATAGAACTATAATAAATGTACTTATTACTTTTATTATTATCAATATAACATGCACTATTAGCCATATTTTACTATTATTATCGCTAGAACTATAATAATTATACTTATTACTCCCGATATTATCAATATAACATGCCTTATTACGCATATAATGCAGTTATTATCGCTAGAGCTATAATAAATATACGTATTACTTTTATTATCATCAATATAACATGCATTATTACCCATATTATGCAGTTATTATCGATAGAACTGTAATAAATATACTTATTACTTTTATTATTATCAATATAACATGCACTATTGGCCATAGTTTACTATTATTATCGCTAGAACTATAATAATTATACTTATTACTCCCGATATTATCAATATAACATGCATTATTGCCTATATAATGCAGTTATTATCGCTAGAACTGTAATAATTATACTTATTACTTATATTATTAGCAATATAACGTGCATTATTACCCATATAATGCAGTTGTTATCGCTAGAACTGTAATAATTATACTTATTACTTATATTATTAGCAATATAACGTGCATTATTGCCCACATAATGCAGTTATTATCGCTAGAACTGTAATAATTATACTTATTACTTACATTATTATCAATATAACATGCATTATTACCCATATTATGCAGTTATTATCGCTAGAGCTATAATAAATATACTTATTACTCCCAATATTATCAATATAACATGCATTATTACCCATATAATGCAGTTATTATCGACAGAAGTATAATAAATATACATATTGCTTTTATTATTATCAGTATAACATGTACTATTAGCCATATTTTACTATTATTATCGCTAGAACTATCATAATTATACTTATTACTCCCGATATTATCAATATAACATGCATTATTACCCATATTATGCAGTTATTATCGCTAGAACTATAATAAATATACGTATTACTTTTATTATCATCAATATAACATGCATTATTACCCATATTATGCAGTTATTATCGATAGAACTGTAATAAATATACTTATTACTTTTACTATTATCACTACAACATGCACTATTAGCCATATTTTACTATTATTATCGCTAGAACTATAATAATTATACTTATTACTACCGATATTATCAATATAACATGCCTTATTACGCATATAATGCAGTTATTATCGCTAGAGCTATAATAAATATACGTATTACTTTTATTATCATCAATATAACATGCATTATTACCCATATTATGCAGTTATTATAGCAAGAACTATAATAAATATACGTATTACTTTTATTATCATCAATATAACATGCATTATTACCAATATTATGCAGTTATTATCGATAGAACTGTAATAAATATACTTATTACTTTTATTATTATCAATATAACATGCACTATTTGCCATATTTTACTATTATTATCGCCAGAACTATAATAATTATACTTATTACTCCCGATGTTATCAATATAACATGCATTATTACCCATATAATGCAGTTATTATCGCTAGAACTGTAATAATTATACTTATTACTTATATTATTAGCAATATAACGTGCATTATTACCCATATAATGTAGTTATTATCGCTAGAACTGTAATAATTATACTTATTACTTATATTATTATCAATATAACATGCATTATTACCCATATTATGCAGTTATTATCGATAGAACTGTAATAAATATTCTTATTACTTTTATTATTATCAATATAACATGCACTATTTGCCATATTTTACTATTATTTTCGCTAGAACTATAATAATTATACTTATTACTCCCGATATTATCAATAAAACATGCATTATTACCTATATAATGCAGTTATTATCGCTAGAACTGTAATAATTATACTTATTGCTTATATTATTAGCAATATAACGTGCATTATTACCCATATAATGCAGTTGTTATCGCTAGAACTGTAATAATTATACTTATTACTTATATTATTAGCAATATAACGTGCATTATTACCCATATAATGCAGTTATTATCGCTAGAACTGTAATAATTATACTTATTACCTACATTATTATCAATATAACATGCATTATTACCCATATTATGCAATTATTATCGCTAGAACTATAATAAATGTACTTATTACTCCCAATATTATCAATATAACATGCATTATTACCCATTAAATGCAGTTATTATCGACAGAAGTATAATAAATATACTTATTGCTTTTATTATTATCAGTATAACATGTACTATTAGCCATATTTTACTATTATTATCGCTAGAACTATCATAATTATACTTATTACTCCCGATATTATCAATACAACATGCATTATTACCCATATTATGCAGTTATTATCGATAGAACTATAATAAATATACTTATTACTTTTATTATTATCAATATAACATGCATTATTACCCGTATAATGCAGTTATTATCGCTAGAACTGTAGTAATTATACTTATTACTTATATTATTAGCAATATAACGTGCACTATTACCCATATAATGCAGTTATTATCGCCAGAAATGTAATAATTATACTTATTACTTTTATTATTATCAATATAACATGCATTATTACCCGTATAATGCAGTTATTATCGCTAGAACTGTAGTAATTATACTTATTACTTATATTATTAGCAATATAACGTGCATTATTACCCATATAATGCAGTTGTTATCGCTAGAACTGTAATAATTATACTTATTACTTATATTATTATCAATATAACATGCATTATTACCCATATTATGCAGTTATTATCTCTAGAACTATAATAAATATACGTATTACTTTTATTATCATCAATGTAACATGCATTATTACACATATTATGCAGTTATTATCGATAGAACTATAATAAATGTACTTATTACTTTTATTATTATCAATATAACATGCACTATTAGCCATATTTTACTATTATTATCGCTAGAACTATAATAATTATACTTATTACTCCCGATATTATCAATATAACATGCCTTATTACGCATATAATGCAGTTATTATCGCTAGAGCTATAATAAATATACGTATTACTTTTATTATCATCAATATAACATGCATTATTACCCATATTATGCAGTTATTATCGATAGAACTGTAATAAATATACTTATTACTTTTATTATTATCAATATAACATGCACTATTGGCCATAGTTTACTATTATTATCGCTAGAACTATAATAATTATACTTATTACTCCCGATATTATCAATATAACATGCATTATTGCCTATATAATGCAGTTATTATCGCTAGAACTGTAATAATTATACTTATTACTTATATTATTAGCAATATAACGTGCATTATTACCCATATAATGCAGTTGTTATCGCTAGAACTGTAATAATTATACTTATTACTTATATTATTAGCAATATAACGTGCATTATTGCCCACATAATGCAGTTATTATCGCTAGAACTGTAATAATTATACTTATTACTTACATTATTATCAATATAACATGCATTATTACCCATATTATGCAGTTATTATCGCTAGAGCTATAATAAATATACTTATTACTCCCAATATTATCAATATAACATGCATTATTACCCATATAATGCAGTTATTATCGACAGAAGTATAATAAATATACATATTGCTTTTATTATTATCAGTATAACATGTACTATTAGCCATATTTTACTATTATTATCGCTAGAACTATCATAATTATACTTATTACTCCCGATATTATCAATATAACATGCATTATTACCCATATTATGCAGTTATTATCGCTAGAACTATAATAAATATACGTATTACTTTTATTATCATCAATATAACATGCATTATTACCCATATTATGCAGTTATTATCGATAGAACTGTAATAAATATACTTATTACTTTTACTATTATCACTACAACATGCACTATTAGCCATATTTTACTATTATTATCGCTAGAACTATAATAATTATACTTATTACTACCGATATTATCAATATAACATGCCTTATTACGCATATAATGCAGTTATTATCGCTAGAGCTATAATAAATATACGTATTACTTTTATTATCATCAATATAACATGCATTATTACCCATATTATGCAGTTATTATAGCAAGAACTATAATAAATATACGTATTACTTTTATTATCATCAATATAACATGCATTATTACCAATATTATGCAGTTATTATCGATAGAACTGTAATAAATATACTTATTACTTTTATTATTATCAATATGACATGCACTATTTGCCATAGTTTACTATTATTATCGCTAGAACTATAATAATTATACTTATTACTCCCGATATTATCAATATAACATGCATTATTGCCTATATAATGCAGTTATTATCGCTAGAACTGTAATAATTATACTTATTACTTTTATTATTATCAATATAACATGCATTATTACCCGTACAATGCAGTTATTATCGCTAGAACTGTAGTAATTATACTTATTACTTATATTATTAGCAATATAACGTGCATTATTACCCATATAATGCAGTTATTATCGCCAGAACTGTAATAATTATACTTATTACTTATATTATTATCAATATAACATGCATTATTACCCATATTATGCAGTTATTATCGATAGAACTATAATAAATGTACTTATTACTTTTATTATTATCAATATAACATGCACTATTAGCCATATTTTACTATTATTATCGCTAGAACTATCATAATTATACTTATTACTCCCGATATTATTAATACAACATGCATTATTACCCATATTATGCAGTTATTATCGATAGAACTATAATAAATATACTTATTACTTTTATTATTATCAATATAACATGCATTATTACCCGTATAATGCAGTTATTATCGCTAGAACTGTAGTAATTATACTTATTACTTATATTATTAGCAATATAACGTGCATTATTACCCATATAATGCAGTTATTATCGCCAGAACTGTAATGATTATACTTATTACTTATATTATTATCAATATAACATGCATTATTACCCATATTATGCAGTTATTATCGCTAGAACTATAATAAATATACGTATTACTTTTATTATCATCAATATAACATGCATTATTACCCATATTATGCAGTTATTATCGATAGAACTGTAATAAATATACTTATTACTTTTATTATTATCAATATAACATGCACTATTTGCCATATTTTACTATTATTATCGCTAGAACTATAATAATTATACCTATTACTCCCGATATTATCAATAAAACATGCATTATTACCTATATAATGCAGTTATTATCGCTGGAACTGTAATAATTATACTTATTGCTTATATTAATAGCAATATAACGTGCATTATTACCCATATAATGCAGTTGTTATCGCTAGAACTGTAATAATTATACTTATTACTTATATTATTAGCAATATAACGTGCATTATTACCCATATAATGCAGTTATTATCGCTAGAACTGTAATAATTATACTTATTACTTACATTATTATCAAAATAACATGCATTATTACCCATATTATGCAGTTATTATCGATAGAACTGTAATAAATATACTTATTACTTTTATTATTATCAATATAACATGCACTATTTGCCATATTTTACTATTATTATCGCCAGAACTATAATAATTATACTTATTACTCCCGATATTATCAATACAACATGCATTATTACCCATATTATGCAGTTATTATCGATAGAACTATAATAAATATACTTATTACTTTTATTATTATCAATATAACATGCATTATTACCCGTATAATGCAGTTATTATCGCTAGAACTGTAGTAATTATACTTATTACTTATATTATTAGCAATATAACGTGCATTATTACCCATATAATGCAGTTATTATCGCCAGAACTGTAATAATTATACTTATTACTTATATTATTATCAATATAACATGCATTATTACCCATATTATGCAGTTATTATCGATAGAACTGTAATAAATATACTTATTACTTTTATTATTATCAATATAACATGCACTATTTGCCATATTTTACTATTATTATCGCCAGAACTATAATAATTATACTTATTACTCCCGATGTTATCAATATAACATGCATTATTACCCATATAATGCAGTTATTATCGCTAGAACTGTAATAATTATACTTATTACTTATATTATTAGCAATATAACGTGCATTATTACCCATATAATGTAGTTATTATCGCTAGAACTGTAATAATTATACTTATTACTTATATTATTATCAATATAACATGCATTATTACCCATATTATGCAGTTATTATCGATAGAACTGTAATAAATATTCTTATTACTTTTATTATTATCAATATAACATGCACTATTTGCCATATTTTACTATTATTTTCGCTAGAACTATAATAATTATACTTATTACTCCCGATATTATCAATAAAACATGCATTATTACCTATATAATGCAGTTATTATCGCTAGAACTGTAATAATTATACTTATTGCTTATATTATTAGCAATATAACGTGCATTATTACCCATATAATGCAGTTGTTATCGCTAGAACTGTAATAATTATACTTATTACTTATATTATTAGCAATATAACGTGCATTATTACCCATATAATGCAGTTATTATCGCTAGAACTGTAATAATTATACTTATTACCTACATTATTATCAATATAACATGCATTATTACCCATATTATGCAATTATTATCGCTAGAACTATAATAAATGTACTTATTACTCCCAATATTATCAATATAACATGCATTATTACCCATTAAATGCAGTTATTATCGACAGAAGTATAATAAATATACTTATTGCTTTTATTATTATCAGTCTAACATGTACTATTAGCCATATTTTACTATTATTATCGCTAGAACTATCATAATTATACTTATTACTCCCGATATTATCAATACAACATGCATTATTACCCATATTATGCAGTTATTATCGATAGAACTATAATAAATATACTTATTACTTTTATTATTAGCAATATAACATGCATTATTACCCGTATAATGCAGTTATTATCGCTAGAACTGTAGTAATTATACTTATTACTTATATTATTAGCAATATAACGTGCACTATTTCCCATATAATGCAGTTATTATCGCCAGAAATGTAATAATTATACTTATTACTTTTATTATTATCAATATAACATGCACTATTACCCGTATAATGCAGTTATTATCGCTAGAACTGTAGTAATTATACTTATTACTTATATTATTAGCAATATAACGTGCATTATTACCCATATAATGCAGTTGTTATCGCTAGAACTGTAATAATTATACTTATTACTTATATTATTATCAATATAACATGCATTATTACCCATATTATGCAGTTATTATCTCTAGAACTATAATAAATATACGTATTACTTTTATTATCATCAATGTAACATGCATTATTACACATATTATGCAGTTATTATCGATAGAACTATAATAAATGTACTTATTACTTTTATTATTATCAATATAACATGCACTATTAGCCATATTTTACTATTATTATCGCTAGAACTATAATAATTATACTTATTACTCCCGATATTATCAATATAACATGCCTTATTACGCATATAATGCAGTTATTATCGCTAGAGCTATAATAAATATACGTATTACTTTTATTATCATCAATATAACATGCATTATTACCCATATTATGCAGTTATTATCGATAGAACTGTAATAAATATACTTATTACTTTTATTATTATCAATATGACATGCACTATTTGCCATAGTTTACTATTATTATCGCTAGAACTATAATAATTATACTTATTACTCCCGATATTATCAATATAACATGCATTATTGCCTATATAATGCAGTTATTATCGCTAGAACTGTAATAATTATACTTATTACTTATATTATTAGCAATATAACGTGCATTATTACCCATATAATGCAGTTGTTATCGCTAGAACTGTAATAATTATACTTATTACTTATATTATTATCAATATAACATGCATTATTACCCATATTATGCAGTTATTATCGCTAGAACTATAATAAATATACGTATTACTTTTATTATCATCAATATAACATGCATTATTACCCATATTATGCAGTTATTATCGATAGAACTGTAATAAATATACTTATTACTTTTACTATTATCACTACAACATGCACTATTAGCCATATTTTACTATTATTATCGCTAGAACTATAATAATTATACTTATTACTCCCGATATTATCAATATAACATGCATTATTACCCATATAATGCAGTTATTATCGCTAGAACTGTTATAATTATACTCATTACTTATATTATTAGCAATATAACGTGCATTATTACCCATATTATGCAGTTATTATCGCTAGAACTGTAATAATTATACTTATTACTTATACTATTAGCAATATAACGTGCATTATTACCCATATAATGCAGTTATTAACGCCAGAGCTGTAATAATTATACGTATTACTTATATTATTCTCAATATAACATGCATTATTACCCATATTATGCAGTTATTATCGCTAGAACTATAATAAATATACGTATTACTTTTATTATCATCAATATAACATGCATTATTACCAATATTATGCAGTTATTATCGATAGAACTGTAATAAATATACTTATTACTTTTATTATTATCAATATAACATGCACTATTTGCCATAGTTTACTATTATTATCGCTAGAGCTATAATAATTATACTTATTACTCCCGATATTATCAATATAACATGCATTATTGCCTATATAATGCAGTTATTATCGCTAGAACTGTAATAATTATACTTATTACTTATATTATCAGCAATATAACGTGCATTATTACCCATATAATGCAGTTGTTATCGCTAGAACTGTAATAAGTATACTTATTACTTATATTATTAGCAATATAACGTGCATTATTACCCATATAATGCAGTTATTATCGCTAGAACTGTAATAATTATACTTATTACTTACATTATTATCAAAATAACATGCATTATTACCCACATTATGCAGTTATTATCGCTAGAACTATAATAAATGTACTTATTACTCCCAATATTATCAATATAACATGCATTATTACCCATATAATGCAGTTATTATCGACAGAAGTGTAATAAATATACTTATTGCTTTTATTATTATCAGTATAACATGTACTATTGGCCATATTTTACTATTATTATCGCTAGAACTATCATAATTATACTTATTACTCCCGATATTATCAATACAACATGCATTATTACCCATATTATGCAGTTATTATCGATAGAACTATAATAAATATACTTATTACTTTTATTATTATCAATATAACATGCATTATTACCCGTATAATGCAGTTATTATCGCTAGAACTGTAGTAATTATACTTATTACTTATACTATTAGCAATATAACGTGCATTATTACCCATATAATGCAGTTATTATCGCCAGAGCTGTAATAATTATACGTATTACTTATATTATTCTCAATATAACATGCATTATTACCCATATTATGCAGTTATTATCGCTAGAACTATAATAAATATACGTATTACTTTTATTATCATCAATATAACATGCATTATTACCCATATTATGCAGTTATTATCGATAGAACTGTAATAAATATACTTATTACTTTTACTATTATCACTACAACATGCACTATTAGCCATATTTTACTATTATTATCGCTAGAACTATAATAATTATACTTATTACTCCCGATATTATCAATATAACATGCCTTATTACGCATATAATGCAGTTATTATCGCTAGAGCTATAATAAATATACGTATTACTTTTATTATCATCAATATAACATGTATTATTACCCATATTATGCAGATATTATAGCTAGAACTATAATAAATATACGTATTACTTTTATTATCATCAATATAACATGCATTATTACCAATATTATGCAGTTATTATCGATAGAACTGTAATAAATATACTTATTACTTTTATTATTATCAATATAACATGCACTATTTGCCATAGTTTACTATTATTATCGCTAGAACTATAATAATTATACTTATTACTCCCGATATTATCAATATAACATGCATTATTGCCTATATAATGCAGTTATTATCGCTAGAACTGTAATAATTATACTTATTACTTATATTATTAGCAATATAACGTGCATTATTACCCATATAATGCAGTTGTTATCGCTAGAACTGTAATAATTATACTTATTACTTATATTATTAGCAATATAACGTGCATTATTACCCATATAATGCAGTTATTATCGCTAGAACTGTAATAATTATACTTATTACTTACATTATTATCAAAATAACATGCATTATTACCCATATTATGCAGTTATTATCGCTAGAACTATAATAAATGTACTTATTACTCCCAATATTATCAATATAACATGCATTATTACCCATATAATGCAGTTATTATCGACAGAAGTGTAATAAATATACTTATTGCTTTTATTATTATCAGTATAACATGTACTATTGGCCATATTTTACTATTATTATCGCTAGAACTATCATAATTATACTTATTACTCCCGATATTATCAATACAACATGCATTATTACCCATATTATGCAGTTATTATCGATAGAACTATAATAAATATACTTATTACTTTTATTATTATCAATATAACATGCATTATTACCCGTATAATGCAGTTATTATCGCTAGAACTGTAGTAATTATACTTATTACTTATATTATTAGCAATATAACGAGCATTATTACCCATATAATGCAGTTATTATCGCCAGAACTGTAATAATTATACTTATTACTTATATTATTATCAATATAACATGCATTATTACCCATATTATGCAGTTATTATCGATAGAACTGTAATAAATATACTTATTACTTTTACTATTATCAATATAACATGCACTATTTGCCATATTTTACTATTACTATCGCCAGAACTATAATAATTATACTTATTACTCCCGATGTTATCAATATAACATGCATTATTACCCATATAATGCAGTTATTATCGCTAGAACTGTAATAATTATACTTATTACCTACATTATTATCAATATAACATGCATTATTACCCATATTATGCAGTTATTATCGCTAGAACTATAATAAATGTACTTATTACTCCCAATATTATCAATATAACATGCATTATTACCCATATAATGCAGTTATTATCGACAGAGGTATAATAAATATACTTATTGCTTTTATTATTATCTGTATAACATGTACTATTAGCCATATTTTACTATTATTATCGCTAGAACTATAATAATTATACTTATTACTCCCGATATTATCAATATAACATGCATTATTACGCATATAATGCAGTTATTATCGCTAGAACTATAATAAATATACGTATTACTTTTATTATCATCAATATAACATGCATTATTACCCATATAATGCAGGTATTATCGACAGAAGTATAATAAATATACTTATTACTATTATTATTATCAATATAACGGGCACTGTTAGATATATTTTACTAGTATTATCGCTAGAACTGTAATAATTATACTTATTACTTATTTTATTAGCAATATAACGTGCATTATTACCCATATTATGCAGTTATTATCGCTAGAACTATAATAAATATACGTATTACTTTTATTATCATCAATATAACATGCATTATTACCCATATTATGCAGTTATTATCGATAGAACTGTAATAAATATACTTATTACTTTTATTATTATCAATATAACATGCACTATTTGCCATATTTTACTATTATTATCGCTAGAACTATAATAATTATACCTATTACTCCCGATATTATCAATAAAACATGCATTATTACCTATATAATGCAGTTATTATCGCTAGAACTGTAATAATTATACTTATTGCTTATATTAATAGCAATATAACGTGCATTATTACCCATATAATGCAGTTGTTATCGCTAGAACTGTAATAATTATACTTATTACTTATATTATTAGCAATATAACGTGCATTATTACCCATATAATGCAGTTATTATCGCTAGAACTGTAATAATTATACTTATTACTTACATTATTATCAAAATAACATGCATTATTACCCATATTATGCAGTTATTATCGCTAGAACTATAATAAATGTACTTATTACTCCCAATATTATCAATATAACATGCATTATTACCCATATAATGCAGTTATTATCGACAGAAGTATAATAAATATACTTATTGCTTTTATTATTATCAGTATAACATGTACTATTGGCCATATTTTACTATTATTATCGCTAGAACTATCATAATTATACTTATTACTCCCGATATTATCAATACAACATGCATTATTACCCATATTATGCAGTTATTATCGATAGAACTATAATAAATATACTTATTACTTTTATTATTATCAATATAACATGCATTATTACCCGTACAATGCAGTTATTATCGCTAGAACTGTAGTAATTATACTTATTACTTATATTATTAGCAATATAACGTGCATTATTACCCATATAATGCAGTTATTATCGCCAGAACTGTAATAATTATACTTATTACTTATATTATTATCAATATAACATGCATTATTACCCATATTATGCAGTTATTATCGATAGAACTATAATAAATGTACTTATTACTTTTATTATTATCAATATAACATGCACTATTAGCCATATTTTACTATTATTATCGCTAGAACTATCATAATTATACTTATTACTCCCGATATTATTAATACAACATGCATTATTACCCATATTATGCAGTTATTATCGATAGAACTATAATAAATATACTTATTACTTTTATTATTATCAATATAACATGCATTATTACCCGTATAATGCAGTTATTATCGCTAGAACTGTAGTAATTATACTTATTACTTATATTATTAGCAATATAACGTGCATTATTACCCATATAATGCAGTTATTATCGCCAGAACTGTAATGATTATACTTATTACTTATATTATTATCAATATAACATGCATTATTACCCATATTATGAAGTTATTATCGCTAGAACTATAATAAATATACGTATTACTTTTATTATCATCAATATAACATGCATTATTACCCATATTATGCAGTTATTATCGATAGAACTGTAATAAATATACTTATTACTTTTATTATTATCAATATAACATGCACTATTTGCCATATTTTACTATTATTATCGCTAGAACTATAATAATTATACCTATTACTCCCGATATTATCAATAAAACATGCATTATTACCTATATAATGCAGTTATTATCGCTGGAACTGTAATAATTATACTTATTGCTTATATTAATAGCAATATAACGTGCATTATTACCCATATAATGCAGTTGTTATCGCTAGAACTGTAATAATTATACTTATTACTTATATTATTAGCAATATAACGTGCATTATTACCCATATAATGCAGTTGTTATCGCTAGAACTGTAATAATTATACTTATTACTTATATTATTAGCAATATAACGTGCATTATTACCCATATAATGCAGTTATTATCGCTAGAACTGTAATAATTATACTTATTACCTACATTATTATCAATATAACATGCATTATTACCCATATTATGCAATTATTATCGCTAGAACTATAATAAATGTACTTATTACTCCCAATATTATCAATATAACATGCATTATTACCCATTAAATGCAGTTATTATCGACAGAAGTATAATAAATATACTTATTGCTTTTATTATTATCAGTATAACATGTACTATTAGCCATATTTTACTATTATTATCGCTAGAACTATCATAATTATACTTATTACTCCCGATATTATCAATACAACATGCATTATTACCCATATTATGCAGTTATTATCGATAGAACTATAATAAATATACTTATTACTTTTATTATTAGCAATATAACATGCATTATTACCCGTATAATGCAGTTATTATCGCTAGAACTGTAGTAATTATACTTATTACTTATATTATTAGCAATATAACGTGCACTATTTCCCATATAATGCAGTTATTATCGCCAGAAATGTAATAATTATACTTATTACTTTTATTATTATCAATATAACATGCACTATTACCCGTATAATGCAGTTATTATCGCTAGAACTGTAGTAATTATACTTATTACTTATATTATTAGCAATATAACGTGCATTATTACCCATATAATGCAGTTGTTATCGCTAGAACTGTAATAATTATACTTATTACTTATATTATTATCAATATAACATGCATTATTACCCATATTATGCAGTTATTATCTCTAGAACTATAATAAATATACGTATTACTTTTATTATCATCAATGTAACATGCATTATTACACATATTATGCAGTTATTATCGATAGAACTATAATAAATGTACTTATTACTTTTATTATTATCAATATAACATGCACTATTAGCCATATTTTACTATTATTATCGCTAGAACTATAATAATTATACTTATTACTCCCGATATTATCAATATAACATGCCTTATTACGCATATAATGCAGTTATTATCGCTAGAGCTATAATAAATATACGTATTACTTTTATTATCATCAATATAACATGCATTATTACCCATATTATGCAGTTATTATCGATAGAACTGTAATAAATATACTTATTACTTTTATTATTATCAATATGACATGCACTATTTGCCATAGTTTACTATTATTATCGCTAGAACTATAATAATTATACTTATTACTCCCGATATTATCAATATAACATGCATTATTGCCTATATAATGCAGTTATTATCGCTAGAACTGTAATAATTATACTTATTACTTATATTATTAGCAATATAACGTGCATTATTACCCATATAATGCAGTTGTTATCGCTAGAACTGTAATAATTATACTTATTACTTATATTATTATCAATATAACATGCATTATTACCCATATTATGCAGTTATTATCGCTAGAACTATAATAAATATACGTATTACTTTTATTATCATCAATATAACATGCATTATTACCCATATTATGCAGTTATTATCGATAGAACTGTAATAAATATACTTATTACTTTTACTATTATCACTACAACATGCACTATTAGCCATATTTTACTATTATTATCGCTAGAACTATAATAATTATACTTATTACTCCCGATATTATCAATATAACATGCATTATTACCCATATAATGCAGTTATTATCGCTAGAACTGTTATAATTATACTCATTACTTATATTATTAGCAATATAACGTGCATTATTACCCATATTATGCAGTTATTATCGCTAGAACTGTAATAATTATACTTATTACTTATACTATTAGCAATATAACGTGCATTATTACCCATATAATGCAGTTATTAACGCCAGAGCTGTAATAATTATACGTATTACTTATATTATTCTCAATATAACATGCATTATTACCCATATTATGCAGTTATTATCGCTAGAACTATAATAAATATACGTATTACTTTTATTATCATCAATATAACATGCATTATTACCAATATTATGCAGTTATTATCGATAGAACTGTAATAAATATACTTATTACTTTTATTATTATCAATATAACATGCACTATTTGCCATAGTTTACTATTATTATCGCTAGAGCTATAATAATTATACTTATTACTCCCGATATTATCAATATAACATGCATTATTGCCTATATAATGCAGTTATTATCGCTAGAACTGTAATAATTATACTTATTACTTATATTATCAGCAATATAACGTGCATTATTACCCATATAATGCAGTTGTTATCGCTAGAACTGTAATAAGTATACTTATTACTTATATTATTAGCAATATAACGTGCATTATTACCCATATAATGCAGTTATTATCGCTAGAACTGTAATAATTATACTTATTACTTACATTATTATCAAAATAACATGCATTATTACCCACATTATGCAGTTATTATCGCTAGAACTATAATAAATGTACTTATTACTCCCAATATTATCAATATAACATGCATTATTACCCATATAATGCAGTTATTATCGACAGAAGTGTAATAAATATACTTATTGCTTTTATTATTATCAGTATAACATGTACTATTGGCCATATTTTACTATTATTATCGCTAGAACTATCATAATTATACTTATTACTCCCGATATTATCAATACAACATGCATTATTACCCATATTATGCAGTTATTATCGATAGAACTATAATAAATATACTTATTACTTTTATTATTATCAATATAACATGCATTATTACCCGTATAATGCAGTTATTATCGCTAGAACTGTAGTAATTATACTTATTACTTATACTATTAGCAATATAACGTGCATTATTACCCATATAATGCAGTTATTATCGCCAGAGCTGTAATAATTATACGTATTACTTATATTATTCTCAATATAACATGCATTATTACCCATATTATGCAGTTATTATCGCTAGAACTATAATAAATATACGTATTACTTTTATTATCATCAATATAACATGCATTATTACCCATATTATGCAGTTATTATCGATAGAACTGTAATAAATATACTTATTACTTTTACTATTATCACTACAACATGCACTATTAGCCATATTTTACTATTATTATCGCTAGAACTATAATAATTATACTTATTACTCCCGATATTATCAATATAACATGCCTTATTACGCATATAATGCAGTTATTATCGCTAGAGCTATAATAAATATACGTATTACTTTTATTATCATCAATATAACATGTATTATTACCCATATTATGCAGATATTATAGCTAGAACTATAATAAATATACGTATTACTTTTATTATCATCAATATAACATGCATTATTACCAATATTATGCAGTTATTATCGATAGAACTGTAATAAATATACTTATTACTTTTATTATTATCAATATAACATGCACTATTTGCCATAGTTTACTATTATTATCGCTAGAACTATAATAATTATACTTATTACTCCCGATATTATCAATATAACATGCATTATTGCCTATATAATGCAGTTATTATCGCTAGAACTGTAATAATTATACTTATTACTTATATTATTAGCAATATAACGTGCATTATTACCCATATAATGCAGTTGTTATCGCTAGAACTGTAATAATTATACTTATTACTTATATTATTAGCAATATAACGTGCATTATTACCCATATAATGCAGTTATTATCGCTAGAACTGTAATAATTATACTTATTACTTACATTATTATCAAAATAACATGCATTATTACCCATATTATGCAGTTATTATCGCTAGAACTATAATAAATGTACTTATTACTCCCAATATTATCAATATAACATGCATTATTACCCATATAATGCAGTTATTATCGACAGAAGTGTAATAAATATACTTATTGCTTTTATTATTATCAGTATAACATGTACTATTGGCCATATTTTACTATTATTATCGCTAGAACTATCATAATTATACTTATTACTCCCGATATTATCAATACAACATGCATTATTACCCATATTATGCAGTTATTATCGATAGAACTATAATAAATATACTTATTACTTTTATTATTATCAATATAACATGCATTATTACCCGTATAATGCAGTTATTATCGCTAGAACTGTAGTAATTATACTTATTACTTATATTATTAGCAATATAACGAGCATTATTACCCATATAATGCAGTTATTATCGCCAGAACTGTAATAATTATACTTATTACTTATATTATTATCAATATAACATGCATTATTACCCATATTATGCAGTTATTATCGATAGAACTGTAATAAATATACTTATTACTTTTACTATTATCAATATAACATGCACTATTTGCCATATTTTACTATTACTATCGCCAGAACTATAATAATTATACTTATTACTCCCGATGTTATCAATATAACATGCATTATTACCCATATAATGCAGTTATTATCGCTAGAACTGTAATAATTATACTTATTACTTATATTATTAGCAATATAACGTGCATTATTACCCATATAATGCAGTTATTATCGCTAGAACTGTAATAATTATACTTATTACTTATATTATTATCAATATAACATGCATTATTACCCATATTATGCAGTTATTATCGATAGAACTGTAATAAATATACTTATTACTTTTATTATTATCAATATAACATGCACTATTTGCCATATTTTACTATTATTTTCGCTAGAACTATAATAATTATACTTATAACTCCCGATATTATCAATAAAACATGCATTATTACCTATATAATGCAGTTATTATCGCTAGAACTGTAATAATTATACTTATTGCTTATATTATTAGCAATATAACGTGCATTATTACCCATATAATGCAGTTGTTATCGCTAGAACTGTAATAATTATACTTATTACTTATATTATTAGCAATATAACGTGCATTATTACCCATATAATGCAGTTATTATCGCTAGAACTGTAATAATTATACTTATTACCTACATTATTATCAATATAACATGCATTATTACCCATATTATGCAGTTATTATCGCTAGAACTATAATAAATGTACTTATTACTCCCAATATTATCAATATAACATGCATTATTACCCATATAATGCAGTTATTATCGACAGAGGTATAATAAATATACTTATTGCTTTTATTATTATCTGTATAACATGTACTATTAGCCATATTTTACTATTATTATCGCTAGAACTATAATAATTATACTTATTACTCCCGATATTATCAATATAACATGCATTATTACGCATATAATGCAGTTATTATCGCTAGAACTATAATAAATATACGTATTACTTTTATTATCATCAATATAACATGCATTATTACCCATATAATGCAGGTATTATCGACAGAAGTATAATAAATATACTTATTACTATTATTATTATCAATATAACGGGCACTGTTAGATATATTTTACTAGTATTATCGCTAGAACTGTAATAATTATACTTATTACTTATTTTATTAGCAATATAACGTGCATTATTACCCATATTATGCAGTTATTATCGCTAGAACTATAATAAATATACGTATTACTTTTATTATCATCAATATAACATGCATTATTACCCATATTATGCAGTTATTATCGATAGAACTGTAATAAATATACTTATTACTTTTATTATTATCAATATAACATGCACTATTTGCCATATTTTACTATTATTATCGCTAGAACTATAATAATTATACCTATTACTCCCGATATTATCAATAAAACATGCATTATTACCTATATAATGCAGTTATTATCGCTAGAACTGTAATAATTATACTTATTGCTTATATTAATAGCAATATAACGTGCATTATTACCCATATAATGCAGTTGTTATCGCTAGAACTGTAATAATTATACTTATTACTTATATTATTAGCAATATAACGTGCATTATTACCCATATAATGCAGTTATTATCGCTAGAACTGTAATAATTATACTTATTACTTACATTATTATCAAAATAACATGCATTATTACCCATATTATGCAGTTATTATCGCTAGAACTATAATAAATGTACTTATTACTCCCAATATTATCAATATAACATGCATTATTACCCATATAATGCAGTTATTATCGACAGAAGTATAATAAATATACTTATTGCTTTTATTATTATCAGTATAACATGTACTATTGGCCATATTTTACTATTATTATCGCTAGAACTATCATAATTATACTTATTACTCCCGATATTATCAATA
The DNA here is from genome assembly GCA_963576845.1 of Megachile leachella. Classification (NCBI taxonomy): domain Eukaryota; kingdom Metazoa; phylum Arthropoda; class Insecta; order Hymenoptera; family Megachilidae; genus Megachile; species Megachile leachella. Next base: position 1,117,044 of record CAUYWW010000111.1, on the reverse strand, counting down.
CAACATGCATTATTACCCATATTATGCAGTTATTATCGATAGAACTATAATAAATATACTTATTACTTTTATTATTATCAATATAACATGCATTATTACCCGTACAATGCAGTTATTATCGCTAGAACTGTAGTAATTATACTTATTACTTATATTATTAGCAATATAACGTGCATTATTACCCATATAATGCAGTTATTATCGCCAGAACTGTAATAATTATACTTATTACTTATATTATTATCAATATAACATGCATTATTACCCATATTATGCAGTTATTATCGATAGAACTATAATAAATGTACTTATTACTTTTATTATTATCAATATAACATGCACTATTAGCCATATTTTACTATTATTATCGCTAGAACTATCATAATTATACTTATTACTCCCGATATTATTAATACAACATGCATTATTACCCATATTATGCAGTTATTATCGATAGAACTATAATAAATATACTTATTACTTTTATTATTATCAATATAACATGCATTATTACCCGTATAATGCAGTTATTATCGCTAGAACTGTAGTAATTATACTTATTACTTATATTATTAGCAATATAACGTGCATTATTACCCATATAATGCAGTTATTATCGCCAGAACTGTAATGATTATACTTATTACTTATATTATTATCAATATAACATGCATTATTACCCATATTATGCAGTTATTATCGCTAGAACTATAATAAATATACGTATTACTTTTATTATCATCAATATAACATGCATTATTACCCATATTATGCAGTTATTATCGATAGAACTGTAATAAATATACTTATTACTTTTATTATTATCAATATAACATGCACTATTTGCCATATTTTACTATTATTATCGCTAGAACTATAATAATTATACCTATTACTCCCGATATTATCAATAAAACATGCATTATTACCTATATAATGCAGTTATTATCGCTGGAACTGTAATAATTATACTTATTGCTTATATTAATAGCAATATAACGTGCATTATTACCCATATAATGCAGTTGTTATCGCTAGAACTGTAATAATTATACTTATTACTTATATTATTAGCAATATAACGTGCATTATTACCCATATAATGCAGTTATTATCGCTAGAACTGTAATAATTATACTTATTACTTACATTATTATCAAAATAACATGCATTATTACCCATATTATGCAGTTATTATCGATAGAACTGTAATAAATATACTTATTACTTTTATTATTATCAATATAACATGCACTATTTGCCATATTTTACTATTATTATCGCCAGAACTATAATAATTATACTTATTACTCCCGATATTATCAATACAACATGCATTATTACCCATATTATGCAGTTATTATCGATAGAACTATAATAAATATACTTATTACTTTTATTATTATCAATATAACATGCATTATTACCCGTATAATGCAGTTATTATCGCTAGAACTGTAGTAATTATACTTATTACTTATATTATTAGCAATATAACGTGCACTATTACCCATATAATGCAGTTATTATCGCCAGAAATGTAATAATTATACTTATTACTTTTATTATTATCAATATAACATGCATTATTACCCGTATAATGCAGTTATTATCGCTAGAACTGTAGTAATTATACTTATTACTTATATTATTAGCAATATAACGTGCATTATTACCCATATAATGCAGTTATTATCGCCAGAACTGTAATAATTATACTTATTACTTATATTATTATCAATATAACATGCATTATTACCCATATTATGCAGTTATTATCGATAGAACTGTAATAAATATACTTATTACTTTTATTATTATCAATATAACATGCACTATTTGCCATATTTTACTATTATTATCGCCAGAACTATAATAATTATACTTATTACTCCCGATGTTATCAATATAACATGCATTATTACCCATATAATGCAGTTATTATCGCTAGAACTGTAATAATTATACTTATTACTTATATTATTAGCAATATAACGTGCATTATTACCCATATAATGTAGTTATTATCGCTAGAACTGTAATAATTATACTTATTACTTATATTATTATCAATATAACATGCATTATTACCCATATTATGCAGTTATTATCGATAGAACTGTAATAAATATTCTTATTACTTTTATTATTATCAATATAACATGCACTATTTGCCATATTTTACTATTATTTTCGCTAGAACTATAATAATTATACTTATTACTCCCGATATTATCAATAAAACATGCATTATTACCTATATAATGCAGTTATTATCGCTAGAACTGTAATAATTATACTTATTGCTTATATTATTAGCAATATAACGTGCATTATTACCCATATAATGCAGTTGTTATCGCTAGAACTGTAATAATTATACTTATTACTTATATTATTAGCAATATAACGTGCATTATTACCCATATAATGCAGTTATTATCGCTAGAACTGTAATAATTATACTTATTACCTACATTATTATCAATATAACATGCATTATTACCCATATTATGCAATTATTATCGCTAGAACTATAATAAATGTACTTATTACTCCCAATATTATCAATATAACATGCATTATTACCCATTAAATGCAGTTATTATCGACAGAAGTATAATAAATATACTTATTGCTTTTATTATTATCAGTATAACATGTACTATTAGCCATATTTTACTATTATTATCGCTAGAACTATCATAATTATACTTATTACTCCCGATATTATCAATACAACATGCATTATTACCCATATTATGCAGTTATTATCGATAGAACTATAATAAATATACTTATTACTTTTATTATTATCAATATAACATGCATTATTACCCGTATAATGCAGTTATTATCGCTAGAACTGTAGTAATTATACTTATTACTTATATTATTAGCAATATAACGTGCACTATTACCCATATAATGCAGTTATTATCGCCAGAAATGTAATAATTATACTTATTACTTTTATTATTATCAATATAACATGCATTATTACCCGTATAATGCAGTTATTATCGCTAGAACTGTAGTAATTATACTTATTACTTATATTATTAGCAATATAACGTGCATTATTACCCATATAATGCAGTTGTTATCGCTAGAACTGTAATAATTATACTTATTACTTACATTATTATCAAAATAACATGCATTATTACCCATATTATGCAGTTATTATCGCTAGAACTATAATAAATGTACTTATTACTCCCAATATTATCAATATAACATGCATTATTACCCATATAATGCAGTTATTATCGACAGAAGTGTAATAAATATACTTATTGCTTTTATTATTATCAGTATAACATGTACTATTGGCCATATTTTACTATTATTATCGCTAGAACTATCATAATTATACTTATTACTCCCGATATTATCAATACAACATGCATTATTACCCATATTATGCAGTTATTATCGATAGAACTATAATAAATATACTTATTACTTTTATTATTATCAATATAACATGCATTATTACCCGTATAATGCAGTTATTATCGCTAGAACTGTAGTAATTATACTTATTACTTATACTATTAGCAATATAACGTGCATTATTACCCATATAATGCAGTTATTATCGCCAGAGCTGTAATAATTATACGTATTACTTATATTATTCTCAATATAACATGCATTATTACCCATATTATGCAGTTATTATCGCTAGAACTATAATAAATATACGTATTACTTTTATTATCATCAATATAACATGCATTATTACCCATATTATGCAGTTATTATCGATAGAACTGTAATAAATATACTTATTACTTTTACTATTATCACTACAACATGCACTATTAGCCATATTTTACTATTATTATCGCTAGAACTATAATAATTATACTTATTACTCCCGATATTATCAATATAACATGCCTTATTACGCATATAATGCAGTTATTATCGCTAGAGCTATAATAAATATACGTATTACTTTTATTATCATCAATATAACATGTATTATTACCCATATTATGCAGATATTATAGCTAGAACTATAATAAATATACGTATTACTTTTATTATCATCAATATAACATGCATTATTACCAATATTATGCAGTTATTATCGATAGAACTGTAATAAATATACTTATTACTTTTATTATTATCAATATAACATGCACTATTTGCCATAGTTTACTATTATTATCGCTAGAACTATAATAATTATACTTATTACTCCCGATATTATCAATATAACATGCATTATTGCCTATATAATGCAGTTATTATCGCTAGAACTGTAATAATTATACTTATTACTTATATTATTAGCAATATAACGTGCATTATTACCCATATAATGCAGTTGTTATCGCTAGAACTGTAATAATTATACTTATTACTTATATTATTAGCAATATAACGTGCATTATTACCCATATAATGCAGTTATTATCGCTAGAACTGTAATAATTATACTTATTACTTACATTATTATCAAAATAACATGCATTATTACCCATATTATGCAGTTATTATCGCTAGAACTATAATAAATGTACTTATTACTCCCAATATTATCAATATAACATGCATTATTACCCATATAATGCAGTTATTATCGACAGAAGTGTAATAAATATACTTATTGCTTTTATTATTATCAGTATAACATGTACTATTGGCCATATTTTACTATTATTATCGCTAGAACTATCATAATTATACTTATTACTCCCGATATTATCAATACAACATGCATTATTACCCATATTATGCAGTTATTATCGATAGAACTATAATAAATATACTTATTACTTTTATTATTATCAATATAACATGCATTATTACCCGTATAATGCAGTTATTATCGCTAGAACTGTAGTAATTATACTTATTACTTATATTATTAGCAATATAACGAGCATTATTACCCATATAATGCAGTTATTATCGCCAGAACTGTAATAATTATACTTATTACTTATATTATTATCAATATAACATGCATTATTACCCATATTATGCAGTTATTATCGATAGAACTGTAATAAATATACTTATTACTTTTATTATTATCAATATAACATGCACTATTTGCCATATTTTACTATTACTATCGCCAGAACTATAATAATTATACTTATTACTCCCGATGTTATCAATATAACATGCATTATTACCCATATAATGCAGTTATTATCGCTAGAACTGTAATAATTATACTTATTACTTATATTATTAGCAATATAACGTGCATTATTACCCATATAATGCAGTTATTATCGCTAGAACTGTAATAATTATACTTATTACTTATATTATTATCAATATAACATGCATTATTACCCATATTATGCAGTTATTATCGATAGAACTGTAATAAATATACTTATTACTTTTATTATTATCAATATAACATGCACTATTTGCCATATTTTACTATTATTTTCGCTAGAACTATAATAATTATACTTATAACTCCCGATATTATCAATAAAACATGCATTATTACCTATATAATGCAGTTATTATCGCTAGAACTGTAATAATTATACTTATTGCTTATATTATTAGCAATATAACGTGCATTATTACCCATATAATGCAGTTGTTATCGCTAGAACTGTAATAATTATACTTATTACTTATATTATTAGCAATATAACGTGCATTATTACCCATATAATGCAGTTATTATCGCTAGAACTGTAATAATTATACTTATTACCTACATTATTATCAATATAACATGCATTATTACCCATATTATGCAGTTATTATCGCTAGAACTATAATAAATGTACTTATTACTCCCAATATTATCAATATAACATGCATTATTACCCATATAATGCAGTTATTATCGACAGAGGTATAATAAATATACTTATTGCTTTTATTATTATCTGTATAACATGTACTATTAGCCATATTTTACTATTATTATCGCTAGAACTATAATAATTATACTTATTACTCCCGATATTATCAATATAACATGCATTATTACGCATATAATGCAGTTATTATCGCTAGAACTATAATAAATATACGTATTACTTTTATTATCATCAATATAACATGCATTATTACCCATATAATGCAGGTATTATCGACAGAAGTATAATAAATATACTTATTACTATTATTATTATCAATATAACGGGCACTGTTAGATATATTTTACTAGTATTATCGCTAGAACTGTAATAATTATACTTATTACTTATTTTATTAGCAATATAACGTGCATTATTACCCATATTATGCAGTTATTATCGCTAGAACTATAATAAATATACGTATTACTTTTATTATCATCAATATAACATGCATTATTACCCATATTATGCAGTTATTATCGATAGAACTGTAATAAATATACTTATTACTTTTATTATTATCAATATAACATGCACTATTTGCCATATTTTACTATTATTATCGCTAGAACTATAATAATTATACCTATTACTCCCGATATTATCAATAAAACATGCATTATTACCTATATAATGCAGTTATTATCGCTAGAACTGTAATAATTATACTTATTGCTTATATTAATAGCAATATAACGTGCATTATTACCCATATAATGCAGTTGTTATCGCTAGAACTGTAATAATTATACTTATTACTTATATTATTAGCAATATAACGTGCATTATTACCCATATAATGCAGTTATTATCGCTAGAACTGTAATAATTATACTTATTACTTACATTATTATCAAAATAACATGCATTATTACCCATATTATGCAGTTATTATCGCTAGAACTATAATAAATGTACTTATTACTCCCAATATTATCAATATAACATGCATTATTACCCATATAATGCAGTTATTATCGACAGAAGTATAATAAATATACTTATTGCTTTTATTATTATCAGTATAACATGTACTATTGGCCATATTTTACTATTATTATCGCTAGAACTATCATAATTATACTTATTACTCCCGATATTATCAATACAACATGCATTATTACCCATATTATGCAGTTATTATCGATAGAACTATAATAAATATACTTATTACTTTTATTATTATCAATATAACATGCATTATTACCCGTACAATGCAGTTATTATCGCTAGAACTGTAGTAATTATACTTATTACTTATATTATTAGCAATATAACGTGCATTATTACCCATATAATGCAGTTATTATCGCCAGAACTGTAATAATTATACTTATTACTTATATTATTATCAATATAACATGCATTATTACCCATATTATGCAGTTATTATCGATAGAACTATAATAAATGTACTTATTACTTTTATTATTATCAATATAACATGCACTATTAGCCATATTTTACTATTATTATCGCTAGAACTATCATAATTATACTTATTACTCCCGATATTATTAATACAACATGCATTATTACCCATATTATGCAGTTATTATCGATAGAACTATAATAAATATACTTATTACTTTTATTATTATCAATATAACATGCATTATTACCCGTATAATGCAGTTATTATCGCTAGAACTGTAGTAATTATACTTATTACTTATATTATTAGCAATATAACGTGCATTATTACCCATATAATGCAGTTATTATCGCCAGAACTGTAATGATTATACTTATTACTTATATTATTATCAATATAACATGCATTATTACCCATATTATGCAGTTATTATCGCTAGAACTATAATAAATATACGTATTACTTTTATTATCATCAATATAACATGCATTATTACCCATATTATGCAGTTATTATCGATAGAACTGTAATAAATATACTTATTACTTTTATTATTATCAATATAACATGCACTATTTGCCATATTTTACTATTATTATCGCCAGAACTATAATAATTATACTTATTACTCCCGATATTATCAATACAACATGCATTATTACCCATATTATGCAGTTATTATCGATAGAACTATAATAAATATACTTATTACTTTTATTATTATCAATATAACATGCATTATTACCCGTATAATGCAGTTATTATCGCTAGAACTGTAGTAATTATACTTATTACTTATATTATTAGCAATATAACGTGCACTATTACCCATATAATGCAGTTATTATCGCCAGAAATGTAATAATTATACTTATTACTTTTATTATTATCAATATAACATGCATTATTACCCGTATAATGCAGTTATTATCGCTAGAACTGTAGTAATTATACTTATTACTTATATTATTAGCAATATAACGTGCATTATTACCCATATAATGCAGTTATTATCGCCAGAACTGTAATAATTATACTTATTACTTATATTATTATCAATATAACATGCATTATTACCCATATTATGCAGTTATTATCGATAGAACTGTAATAAATATACTTATTACTTTTATTATTATCAATATAACATGCACTATTTGCCATATTTTACTATTATTATCGCCAGAACTATAATAATTATACTTATTACTCCCGATGTTATCAATATAACATGCATTATTACCCATATAATGCAGTTATTATCGCTAGAACTGTAATAATTATACTTATTACTTATATTATTAGCAATATAACGTGCATTATTACCCATATAATGTAGTTATTATCGCTAGAACTGTAATAATTATACTTATTACTTATATTATTATCAATATAACATGCATTATTACCCATATTATGCAGTTATTATCGATAGAACTGTAATAAATATTCTTATTACTTTTATTATTATCAATATAACATGCACTATTTGCCATATTTTACTATTATTTTCGCTAGAACTATAATAATTATACTTATTACTCCCGATATTATCAATAAAACATGCATTATTACCTATATAATGCAGTTATTATCGCTAGAACTGTAATAATTATACTTATTGCTTATATTATTAGCAATATAACGTGCATTATTACCCATATAATGCAGTTGTTATCGCTAGAACTGTAATAATTATACTTATTACTTATATTATTAGCAATATAACGTGCATTATTACCCATATAATGCAGTTATTATCGCTAGAACTGTAATAATTATACTTATTACCTACATTATTATCAATATAACATGCATTATTACCCATATTATGCAATTATTATCGCTAGAACTATAATAAATGTACTTATTACTCCCAATATTATCAATATAACATGCATTATTACCCATTAAATGCAGTTATTATCGACAGAAGTATAATAAATATACTTATTGCTTTTATTATTATCAGTATAACATGTACTATTAGCCATATTTTACTATTATTATCGCTAGAACTATCATAATTATACTTATTACTCCCGATATTATCAATACAACATGCATTATTACCCATATTATGCAGTTATTATCGATAGAACTATAATAAATATACTTATTACTTTTATTATTATCAATATAACATGCATTATTACCCGTATAATGCAGTTATTATCGCTAGAACTGTAGTAATTATACTTATTACTTATATTATTAGCAATATAACGTGCACTATTACCCATATAATGCAGTTATTATCGCCAGAAATGTAATAATTATACTTATTACTTTTATTATTATCAATATAACATGCATTATTACCCGTATAATGCAGTTATTATCGCTAGAACTGTAGTAATTATACTTATTACTTATATTATTAGCAATATAACGTGCATTATTACCCATATAATGCAGTTGTTATCGCTAGAACTGTAATAATTATACTTATTACTTATATTATTATCAATATAACATGCATTATTACCCATATTATGCAGTTATTATCTCTAGAACTATAATAAATATACGTATTACTTTTATTATCATCAATGTAACATGCATTATTACACATATTATGCAGTTATTATCGATAGAACTATAATAAATGTACTTATTACTTTTATTATTATCAATATAACATGCACTATTAGCCATATTTTACTATTATTATCGCTAGAACTATAATAATTATACTTATTACTCCCGATATTATCAATATAACATGCCTTATTACGCATATAATGCAGTTATTATCGCTAGAGCTATAATAAATATACGTATTACTTTTATTATCATCAATATAACATGCATTATTACCCATATTATGCAGTTATTATCGATAGAACTGTAATAAATATACTTATTACTTTTATTATTATCAATATAACATGCACTATTGGCCATAGTTTACTATTATTATCGCTAGAACTATAATAATTATACTTATTACTCCCGATATTATCAATATAACATGCCTTATTGCCTATATAATGCAGTTATTATCGCTAGAACTGTAATAATTATACTTATTACTTATATTATTAGCAATATAACGTGCATTATTACCCATATAATGCAGTTGTTATCGCTAGAACTGTAATAATTATACTTATTACTTATATTATTAGCAATATAACGTGCATTATTGCCCACATAATGCAGTTATTATCGCTAGAACTGTAATAATTATACTTATTACTTACATTATTATCAATATAACATGCATTATTACCCATATTATGCAGTTATTATCGCTAGAGCTATAATAAATATACTTATTACTCCCAATATTATCAATATAACATGCATTATTACCCATATAATGCAGTTATTATCGACAGAAGTATAATAAATATACATATTGCTTTTATTATTATCAGTATAACATGTACTATTAGCCATATTTTACTATTATTATCGCTAGAACTATCATAATTATACTTATTACTCCCGATATTATCAATATAACATGCATTATTACCCATATTATGCAGTTATTATCGCTAGAACTATAATAAATATACGTATTACTTTTATTATCATCAATATAACATGCATTATTACCCATATTATGCAGTTATTATCGATAGAACTGTAATAAATATACTTATTACTTTTACTATTATCACTACAACATGCACTATTAGCCATATTTTACTATTATTATCGCTAGAACTATAATAATTATACTTATTACTACCGATATTATCAATATAACATGCCTTATTACGCATATAATGCAGTTATTATCGCTAGAGCTATAATAAATATACGTATTACTTTTATTATCATCAATATAACATGCATTATTACCCATATTATGCAGTTATTATAGCAAGAACTATAATAAATATACGTATTACTTTTATTATCATCAATATAACATGCATTATTACCAATATTATGCAGTTATTATCGATAGAACTGTAATAAATATACTTATTACTTTTATTATTATCAATATGACATGCACTATTTGCCATAGTTTACTATTATTATCGCTAGAACTATAATAATTATACTTATTACTCCCGATATTATCAATATAACATGCATTATTGCCTGTATAATGCAGTTATTATCGCTAGAACTGTAATAATTATACTTATTACTTATATTATTAGCAATATAACGTGCATTATTACCCATATAATGCAGTTGTTATCGCTAGAACTGTAATAATTATACTTATTACTTATATTATTATCAATATAACATGCATTATTAGCCATATTATGCAGTTATTATCGCTAGAACTATAATAAATATACGTATTACTTTTATTATCATCAATATAACATGCATTATTACCCATATTATGCAGTTATTATCGATAGAACTGTAATAAATATACTTATTACTTTTACTATTATCACTACAACATGCACTATTAGCCATATTTTACTATTATTATCGCTAGAACTATAATAATTATACTTATTACTCCCGATATTATCAATATAACATGCATTATTACCCATATAATGCAGTTATTATCGACAGAGGTATAATAAATATACTTATTGCTTTTATTATTATCTGTATAACATGTACTATTAGCCATATTTTACTATTATTATCGCTAGAACTATAATAATTATACTTATTACTCCCGATATTATCAATATAACATGCATTATTACGCATATAATGCAGTTATTATCGCTAGAACTATAATAAATATACGTATTACTTTTATTATCATCAATATAACATGCATTATTACCCGTACAATGCAGTTATTATCGCTAGAACTGTAGTAATTATACTTATTACTTATATTATTAGCAATATAACGTGCATTATTACCCATATAATGCAGTTATTATCGCCAGAACTGTAATAATTATACTTATTACTTATATTATTATCAATATAACATGCATTATTACCCATATTATGCAGTTATTATCGATAGAACTATAATAAATGTACTTATTACTTTTATTATTATCAATATAACATGCACTATTAGCCATATTTTACTATTATTATCGCTAGAACTATCATAATTATACTTATTACTCCCGATATTATTAATACAACATGCATTATTACCCATATTATGCAGTTATTATCGATAGAACTATAATAAATATACTTATTACTTTTATTATTATCAATATAACATGCATTATTACCCGTATAATGCAGTTATTATCGCTAGAACTGTAGTAATTATACTTATTACTTATATTATTAGCAATATAACGTGCATTATTACCCATATAATGCAGTTATTATCGCCAGAACTGTAATGATTATACTTATTACTTATATTATTATCAATATAACATGCATTATTACCCATATTATGCAGTTATTATCGCTAGAACTATAATAAATATACGTATTACTTTTATTATCATCAATATAACATGCATTATTACCCATATTATGCAGTTATTATCGATAGAACTGTAATAAATATACTTATTACTTTTATTATTATCAATATAACATGCACTATTTGCCATATTTTACTATTATTATCGCTAGAACTATAATAATTATACCTATTACTCCCGATATTATCAATAAAACATGCATTATTACCTATATAATGCAGTTATTATCGCTAGAACTATAATAATTATACTTATTACTCCCGATATTATCAATAAAACATGCATTATTACCTATATAATGCAGTTATTATCGCTAGAACTGTAATAATTATACTTATTGCTTATATTATTAGCAATATAACGTGCATTATTACCCATATAATGCAGTTGTTATCGCTAGAACTGTAATAATTATACTTATTACTTATATTATTAGCAATATAACGTGCATTATTACCCATATAATGCAGTTATTATCGCTAGAACTGTAATAATTATACTTATTACCTACATTATTATCAATATAACATGCATTATTACCCATATTATGCAATTATTATCGCTAGAACTATAATAAATGTACTTATTACTCCCAATATTATCAATATAACATGCATTATTACCCATTAAATGCAGTTATTATCGACAGAAGTATAATAAATATACTTATTGCTTTTATTATTATCAGTATAACATGTACTATTAGCTATATTTTACTATTATTATCGCTAGAACTATCATAATTATACTTATTACTCCCGATATTATCAATACAACATGCATTATTACCCATATTATGCAGTTATTATCGATAGAACTATAATAAATATACTTATTACTTTTATTATTATCAATATAACATGCATTATTACCCGTATAATGCAGTTATTATCGCTAGAACTGTAGTAATTATACTTATTACTTATATTATTAGCAATATAACGTGCACTATTACCCATATAATGCAGTTATTATCGCCAGAAATGTAATAATTATACTTATTACTTTTATTATTATCAATATAACATGCATTATTACCCGTATAATGCAGTTATTATCGCTAGAACTGTAGTAATTATACTTATTACTTATATTATTAGCAATATAACGTGCATTATTACCCATATAATGCAGTTATTATCGCCAGAACTGTAATAATTATACTTATTACTTATATTATTATCAATATAACATGCATTATTACCCATATTATGCAGTTATTATCTCTAGAACTATAATAAATATACGTATTACTTTTATTATCATCAATGTAACATGCATTATTACACATATTATGCAGTTATTATCGATAGAACTATAATAAATGTACTTATTACTTTTATTATTATCAATATAACATGCACTATTAGCCATATTTTACTATTATTATCGCTAGAACTATAATAATTATACTTATTACTCCCGATATTATCAATATAACATGCCTTATTACGCATATAATGCAGTTATTATCGCTAGAGCTATAATAAATATACGTATTACTTTTATTATCATCAATATAACATGCATTATTACCCATATTATGCAGTTATTATCGATAGAACTGTAATAAATATACTTATTACTTTTATTATTATCAATATAACATGCACTATTGGCCATAGTTTACTATTATTATCGCTAGAACTATAATAATTATACTTATTACTCCCGATATTATCAATATAACATGCATTATTGCCTATATAATGCAGTTATTATCGCTAGAACTGTAATAATTATACTTATTACTTATATTATTAGCAATATAACGTGCATTATTACCCATATAATGCAGTTGTTATCGCTAGAACTGTAATAATTATACTTATTACTTATATTATTAGCAATATAACGTGCATTATTGCCCACATAATGCAGTTATTATCGCTAGAACTGTAATAATTATACTTATTACTTACATTATTATCAATATAACATGCATTATTACCCATATTATGCAGTTATTATCGCTAGAGCTATAATAAATATACTTATTACTCCCAATATTATCAATATAACATGCATTATTACCCATATAATGCAGTTATTATCGACAGAAGTATAATAAATATACATATTGCTTTTATTATTATCAGTATAACATGTACTATTAGCCATATTTTACTATTATTATCGCTAGAACTATCATAATTATACTTATTACTCCCGATATTATCAATATAACATGCATTATTACCCATATTATGCAGTTATTATCGCTAGAACTATAATAAATATACGTATTACTTTTATTATCATCAATATAACATGCATTATTACCCATATTATGCAGTTATTATCGATAGAACTGTAATAAATATACTTATTACTTTTACTATTATCACTACAACATGCACTATTAGCCATATTTTACTATTATTATCGCTAGAACTATAATAATTATACTTATTACTACCGATATTATCAATATAACATGCCTTATTACGCATATAATGCAGTTATTATCGCTAGAGCTATAATAAATATACGTATTACTTTTATTATCATCAATATAACATGCATTATTACCCATATTATGCAGTTATTATAGCAAGAACTATAATAAATATACGTATTACTTTTATTATCATCAATATAACATGCATTATTACCAATATTATGCAGTTATTATCGATAGAACTGTAATAAATATACTTATTACTTTTATTATTATCAATATGACATGCACTATTTGCCATAGTTTACTATTATTATCGCTAGAACTATAATAATTATACTTATTACTCCCGATATTATCAATATAACATGCATTATTGCCTGTATAATGCAGTTATTATCGCTAGAACTGTAATAATTATACTTATTACTTATATTATTAGCAATATAACGTGCATTATTACCCATATAATGCAGTTGTTATCGCTAGAACTGTAATAATTATACTTATTACTTATATTATTATCAATATAACATGCATTATTACCCATATTATGCAGTTATTATCGCTAGAACTATAATAAATATACGTATTACTTTTATTATCATCAATATAACATGCATTATTACCCATATTATGCAGTTATTATCGATAGAACTGTAATAAATATACTTATTACTTTTACTATTATCACTACAACATGCACTATTAGCCATATTTTACTATTATTATCGCTAGAACTATAATAATTATACTTATTACTCCCGATATTATCAATATAACATGCATTATTACCCATATAATGCAGTTATTATCGACAGAGGTATAATAAATATACTTATTGCTTTTATTATTATCTGTATAACATGTACTATTAGCCATATTTTACTATTATTATCGCTAGAACTATAATAATTATACTTATTACTCCCGATATTATCAATATAACATGCATTATTACGCATATAATGCAGTTATTATCGCTAGAACTATAATAAATATACGTATTACTTTTATTATCATCAATATAACATGCATTATTACCCGTACAATGCAGTTATTATCGCTAGAACTGTAGTAATTATACTTATTACTTATATTATTAGCAATATAACGTGCATTATTACCCATATAATGCAGTTATTATCGCCAGAACTGTAATAATTATACTTATTACTTATATTATTATCAATATAACATGCATTATTACCCATATTATGCAGTTATTATCGATAGAACTATAATAAATGTACTTATTACTTTTATTATTATCAATATAACATGCACTATTAGCCATATTTTACTATTATTATCGCTAGAACTATCATAATTATACTTATTACTCCCGATATTATTAATACAACATGCATTATTACCCATATTATGCAGTTATTATCGATAGAACTATAATAAATATACTTATTACTTTTATTATTATCAATATAACATGCATTATTACCCGTATAATGCAGTTATTATCGCTAGAACTGTAGTAATTATACTTATTACTTATATTATTAGCAATATAACGTGCATTATTACCCATATAATGCAGTTATTATCGCCAGAACTGTAATGATTATACTTATTACTTATATTATTATCAATATAACATGCATTATTACCCATATTATGCAGTTATTATCGCTAGAACTATAATAAATATACGTATTACTTTTATTATCATCAATATAACATGCATTATTACCCATATTATGCAGTTATTATCGATAGAACTGTAATAAATATACTTATTACTTTTATTATTATCAATATAACATGCACTATTTGCCATATTTTACTATTATTATCGCTAGAACTATAATAATTATACCTATTACTCCCGATATTATCAATAAAACATGCATTATTACCTATATAATGCAGTTATTATCGCTGGAACTGTAATAATTATACTTATTGCTTATATTAATAGCAATATAACGTGCATTATTACCCATATAATGCAGTTGTTATCGCTAGAACTGTAATAATTATACTTATTACTTATATTATTAGCAATATAACGTGCATTATTACCCATATAATGCAGTTATTATCGCTAGAACTGTAATAATTATACTTATTACTTACATTATTATCAAAATAACATGCATTATTACCCATATTATGCAGTTATTATCGATAGAACTGTAATAAATATACTTATTACTTTTATTATTATCAATATAACATGCACTATTTGCCATATTTTACTATTATTATCGCCAGAACTATAATAATTATACTTATTACTCCCGATATTATCAATACAACATGCATTATTACCCATATTATGCAGTTATTATCGATAGAACTATAATAAATATACTTATTACTTTTATTATTATCAATATAACATGCATTATTACCCGTATAATGCAGTTATTATCGCTAGAACTGTAGTAATTATACTTATTACTTATATTATTAGCAATATAACGTGCACTATTACCCATATAATGCAGTTATTATCGCCAGAAATGTAATAATTATACTTATTACTTTTATTATTATCAATATAACATGCATTATTACCCGTATAATGCAGTTATTATCGCTAGAACTGTAGTAATTATACTTATTACTTATATTATTAGCAATATAACGTGCATTATTACCCATATAATGCAGTTATTATCGCCAGAACTGTAATAATTATACTTATTACTTATATTATTATCAATATAACATGCATTATTACCCATATTATGCAGTTATTATCGATAGAACTGTAATAAATATACTTATTACTTTTATTATTATCAATATAACATGCACTATTTGCCATATTTTACTATTATTATCGCCAGAACTATAATAATTATACTTATTACTCCCGATGTTATCAATATAACATGCATTATTACCCATATAATGCAGTTATTATCGCTAGAACTGTAATAATTATACTTATTACTTATATTATTAGCAATATAACGTGCATTATTACCCATATAATGTAGTTATTATCGCTAGAACTGTAATAATTATACTTATTACTTATATTATTATCAATATAACATGCATTATTACCCATATTATGCAGTTATTATCGATAGAACTGTAATAAATATTCTTATTACTTTTATTATTATCAATATAACATGCACTATTTGCCATATTTTACTATTATTTTCGCTAGAACTATAATAATTATACTTATTACTCCCGATATTATCAATAAAACATGCATTATTACCTATATAATGCAGTTATTATCGCTAGAACTGTAATAATTATACTTATTGCTTATATTATTAGCAATATAACGTGCATTATTACCCATATAATGCAGTTGTTATCGCTAGAACTGTAATAATTATACTTATTACTTATATTATTAGCAATATAACGTGCATTATTACCCATATAATGCAGTTATTATCGCTAGAACTGTAATAATTATACTTATTACCTACATTATTATCAATATAACATGCATTATTACCCATATTATGCAATTATTATCGCTAGAACTATAATAAATGTACTTATTACTCCCAATATTATCAATATAACATGCATTATTACCCATTAAATGCAGTTATTATCGACAGAAGTATAATAAATATACTTATTGCTTTTATTATTATCAGTATAACATGTACTATTAGCCATATTTTACTATTATTATCGCTAGAACTATCATAATTATACTTATTACTCCCGATATTATCAATACAACATGCATTATTACCCATATTATGCAGTTATTATCGATAGAACTATAATAAATATACTTATTACTTTTATTATTATCAATATAACATGCATTATTACCCGTATAATGCAGTTATTATCGCTAGAACTGTAGTAATTATACTTATTACTTATATTATTAGCAATATAACGTGCACTATTACCCATATAATGCAGTTATTATCGCCAGAAATGTAATAATTATACTTATTACTTTTATTATTATCAATATAACATGCATTATTACCCGTATAATGCAGTTATTATCGCTAGAACTGTAGTAATTATACTTATTACTTATATTATTAGCAATATAACGTGCATTATTACCCATATAATGCAGTTGTTATCGCTAGAACTGTAATAATTATACTTATTACTTATATTATTATCAATATAACATGCATTATAACCATATTATGCAGTTATTATCTCTAGAACTATAATAAATATACGTATTACTTTTATTATCATCAATGTAACATGCATTATTACACATATTATGCAGTTATTATCGATAGAACTATAATAAATGTACTTATTACTTTTATTATTATCAATATAACATGCACTATTAGCCATATTTTACTATTATTATCGCTAGAACTATAATAATTATACTTATTACTCCCGATATTATCAATATAACATGCCTTATTACGCATATAATGCAGTTATTATCGCTAGAGCTATAATAAATATACGTATTACTTTTATTATCATCAATATAACATGCATTATTACCCATATTATGCAGTTATTATCGATAGAACTGTAATAAATATACTTATTACTTTTATTATTATCAATATAACATGCACTATTGGCCATAGTTTACTATTATTATCGCTAGAACTATAATAATTATACTTATTACTCCCGATATTATCAATATAACATGCATTATTGCCTATATAATGCAGTTATTATCGCTAGAACTGTAATAATTATACTTATTACTTATATTATTAGCAATATAACGTGCATTATTACCCATATAATGCAGTTGTTATCGCTAGAACTGTAATAATTATACTTATTACTTATATTATTAGCAATATAACGTGCATTATTGCCCACATAATGCAGTTATTATCGCTAGAACTGTAATAATTATACTTATTACTTACATTATTATCAATATAACATGCATTATTACCCATATTATGCAGTTATTATCGCTAGAGCTATAATAAATATACTTATTACTCCCAATATTATCAATATAACATGCATTATTACCCATATAATGCAGTTATTATCGACAGAAGTATAATAAATATACATATTGCTTTTATTATTATCAGTATAACATGTACTATTAGCCATATTTTACTATTATTATCGCTAGAACTATCATAATTATACTTATTACTCCCGATATTATCAATATAACATGCATTATTACCCATATTATGCAGTTATTATCGCTAGAACTATAATAAATATACGTATTACTTTTATTATCATCAATATAACATGCATTATTACCCATATTATGCAGTTATTATCGATAGAACTGTAATAAATATACTTATTACTTTTACTATTATCACTACAACATGCACTATTAGCCATATTTTACTATTATTATCGCTAGAACTATAATAATTATACTTATTACTTCCGATATTATCAATATAACATGCCTTATTACGCATATAATGCAGTTATTATCGCTAGAGCTATAATAAATATACGTATTACTTTTATTATCATCAATATAACATGCATTATTACCCATATTATGCAGTTATTATAGCAAGAACTATAATAAATATACGTATTACTTTTATTATCATCAATATAACATGCATTATTACCAATATTATGCAGTTATTATCGATAGAACTGTAATAAATATACTTATTACTTTTATTATTATCAATATGACATGCACTATTTGCCATAGCTTACTATTATTATCGCTAGAACTATAATAATTATACTTATTACTCCCGATATTATCAATATAACATGCATTATTGCCTATATAATGCAGTTATTATCGCTAGAACTGTAATAATTATACTTATTACTTATATTATTAGCAATATAACGTGCATTATTACCCATATAATGCAGTTGTTATCGCTAGAACTGTAATAATTATACTTATTACTTATATTATTATCAATATAACATGCATTATTACCCATATTATGCAGTTATTATCGCTAGAACTATAATAAATATACGTATTACTTTTATTATCATCAATATAACATGCATTATTACCCATATTATGCAGTTATTATCGATAGAACTGTAATAAATATACTTATTACTTTTACTATTATCACTACAACATGCACTATTAGCCATATTTTACTATTATTATCGCTAGAACTATAATAATTATACTTATTACTCCCGATATTATCAATATAACATGCATTATTACCCATATAATGCAGTTATTATCGCTAGAACTGTTATAATTATACTCATTACTTATATTATTAGCAATATAACGTGCATTATTACCCATATTATGCAGTTATTATCGCTAGAACTGTAATAATTATACTTATTACTTATACTATTAGCAATATAACGTGCATTATTACCCATATAATGCAGTTATTAACGCCAGAGCTGTAATAATTATACGTATTACTTATATTATTCTCAATATAACATGCATTATTACCCATATTATGCAGTTATTATCGCTAGAACTATAATAAATATACGTATTACTTTTATTATCATCAATATAACATGCATTATTACCCATATTATGCAGTTATTATCGATAGAACTGTAATAAATATACTTATTACTTTTACTATTATCACTACAACATGCACTATTAGCCATATTTTACTATTATTATCGCTAGAACTATAATAATTATACTTATTACTCCCGATATTATCAATATAACATGCCTTATTACGCATATAATGCAGTTATTATCGCTAGAGCTATAATAAATATACGTATTACTTTTATTATCATCAATATAACATGTATTATTACCCATATTATGCAGATATTATAGCTAGAACTATAATAAATATACGTATTACTTTTATTATCATCAATATAACATGCATTATTACCAATATTATGCAGTTATTATCGATAGAACTGTAATAAATATACTTATTACTTTTATTATTATCAATATAACATGCACTATTTGCCATAGTTTACTATTATTATCGCTAGAACTATAATAATTATACTTATTACTCCCGATATTATCAATATAACATGCATTATTGCCTATATAATGCAGTTATTATCGCTAGAACTGTAATAATTATACTTATTACTTATATTATTAGCAATATAACGTGCATTATTACCCATATAATGCAGTTGTTATCGCTAGAACTGTAATAATTATACTTATTACTTATATTATTAGCAATATAACGTGCATTATTACCCATATAATGCAGTTATTATCGCTAGAACTGTAATAATTATACTTATTACTTACATTATTATCAAAATAACATGCATTATTACCCATATTATGCAGTTATTATCGCTAGAACTATAATAAATGTACTTATTACTCCCAATATTATCAATATAACATGCATTATTACCCATATAATGCAGTTATTATCGACAGAAGTGTAATAAATATACTTATTGCTTTTATTATTATCAGTATAACATGTACTATTGGCCATATTTTACTATTATTATCGCTAGAACTATCATAATTATACTTATTACTCCCGATATTATCAATACAACATGCATTATTACCCATATTATGCAGTTATTATCGATAGAACTATAATAAATATACTTATTACTTTTATTATTATCAATCTAACATGCATTATTACCCGTATAATGCAGTTATTATCGCTAGAACTGTAGTAATTATACTTATTACTTATATTATTAGCAATATAACGAGCATTATTACCCATATAATGCAGTTATTATCGCCAGAACTGTAATAATTATACTTATTACTTATATTATTATCAATATAACATGCATTATTACCCATATTATGCAGTTATTATCGATAGAACTGTAATAAATATACTTATTACTTTTACTATTATCACTACAACATGCACTATTAGCCATATTTTACTATTATTATCGCTAGAACTATAATAATTATACTTATTACTCCCGATATTATCAATATAACATGCCTTATTACGCATATAATGCAGTTATTATCGCTAGAGCTATAATAAATATACGTATTACTTTTATTATCATCAATATAACATGTATTATTACCCATATTATGCAGATATTATAGCTAGAACTATAATAAATATACGTATTACTTTTATTATCATCAATATAACATGCATTATTACCAATATTATGCAGTTATTATCGATAGAACTGTAATAAATATACTTATTACTTTTATTATTATCAATATAACATGCACTATTTGCCATAGTTTACTATTATTATCGCTAGAACTATAATAATTATACTTATTACTCCCGATATTATCAATATAACATGCATTATTGCCTATATAATGCAGTTATTATCGCTAGAACTGTAATAATTATACTTATTACTTATATTATTAGCAATATAACGTGCATTATTACCCATATAATGCAGTTGTTATCGCTAGAACTGTAATAATTATACTTATTACTTATATTATTAGCAATATAACGTGCATTATTACCCATATAATGCAGTTATTATCGCTAGAACTGTAATAATTATACTTATTACTTACATTATTATCAAAATAACATGCATTATTACCCATATTATGCAGTTATTATCGCTAGAACTATAATAAATGTACTTATTACTCCCAATATTATCAATATAACATGCATTATTACCCATATAATGCAGTTATTATCGACAGAAGTGTAATAAATATACTTATTGCTTTTATTATTATCAGTATAACATGTACTATTGGCCATATTTTACTATTATTATCGCTAGAACTATCATAATTATACTTATTACTCCCGATATTATCAATACAACATGCATTATTACCCATATTATGCAGTTATTATCGATAGAAATATAATAAATATACTTATTACTTTTATTATTATCAATATAACATGCATTATTACCCGTATAATGCAGTTATTATCGCTAGAACTGTAGTAATTATACTTATTACTTATATTATTAGCAATATAACGAGCATTATTACCCATATAATGCAGTTATTATCGCCAGAACTGTAATAATTATACTTATTACTTATATTATTATCAATATAACATGCATTATTACCCATATTATGCAGTTATTATCGATAGAACTGTAATAAATATACTTATTACTTTTATTATTATCAATATAACATGCACTATTTGCCATATTTTACTATTACTATCGCCAGAACTATAATAATTATACTTATTACTCCCGATGTTATCAATATAACATGCATTATTACCCATATAATGCAGTTATTATCGCTAGAACTGTAATAATTATACTTATTACTTATATTATTAGCAATATAACGTGCATTATTACCCATATAATGCAGTTATTATCGCTAGAACTGTAATAATTATACTTATTACTTATATTATTATCAATATAACATGCATTATTACCCATATTATGCAGTTATTATCGATAGAACTGTAATAAATATACTTATTACTTTTATTATTATCAATATAACATGCACTATTTGCCATATTTTACTATTATTTTCGCTAGAACTATAATAATTATACTTATAACTCCCGATATTATCAATAAAACATGCATTATTACCTATATAATGCAGTTATTATCGCTAGAACTGTAATAATTATACTTATTGCTTATATTATTAGCAATATAACGTGCATTATTACCCATATAATGCAGTTGTTATCGCTAGAACTGTAATAATTATACTTATTACTTATATTATTAGCAATATAACGTGCATTATTACCCATATAATGCAGTTATTATCGCTAGAACTGTAATAATTATACTTATTACCTACATTATTATCAATATAACATGCATTATTACCCATATTATGCAGTTATTATCGCTAGAACTATAATAAATGTACTTATTACTCCCAATATTATCAATATAACATGCATTATTACCCATATAATGCAGTTATTATCGACAGAGGTATAATAAATATACTTATTGCTTTTATTATTATCTGTATAACATGTACTATTAGCCATATTTTACTATTATTATCGCTAGAACTATAATAATTATACTTATTACTCCCGATATTATCAATATAACATGCATTATTACGCATATAATGCAGTTATTATCGCTAGAACTATAATAAATATACGTATTACTTTTATTATCATCAATATAACATGCATTATTACCCATATAATGCAGGTATTATCGACAGAAGTATAATAAATATACTTATTACTATTATTATTATCAATATAACGGGCACTGTTAGATATATTTTACTAGTATTATCGCTAGAACTGTAATAATTATACTTATTACTTATTTTATTAGCAATATAACGTGCATTATTACCCATATTATGCAGTTATTATCGCTAGAACTATAATAAATATACGTATTACTTTTATTATCATCAATATAACATGCATTATTACCCATATTATGCAGTTATTATCGATAGAACTGTAATAAATATACTTATTACTTTTATTATTATCAATATAACATGCACTATTTGCCATATTTTACTATTATTATCGCTAGAACTATAATAATTATACCTATTACTCCCGATATTATCAATAAAACATGCATTATTACCTATATAATGCAGTTATTATCGCTAGAACTGTAATAATTATACTTATTGCTTATATTAATAGCAATATAACGTGCATTATTACCCATATAATGCAGTTGTTATCGCTAGAACTGTAATAATTATACTTATTACTTATATTATTAGCAATATAACGTGCATTATTACCCATATAATGCAGTTATTATCGCTAGAACTGTAATAATTATACTTATTACTTACATTATTATCAAAATAACATGCATTATTACCCATATTATGCAGTTATTATCGCTAGAACTATAATAAATGTACTTATTACTCCCAATATTATCAATATAACATGCATTATTACCCATATAATGCAGTTATTATCGACAGAAGTATAATAAATATACTTATTGCTTTTATTATTATCAGTATAACATGTACTATTGGCCATATTTTACTATTATTATCGCTAGAACTATCATAATTATACTTATTACTCCCGATATTATCAATACAACATGCATTATTACCCATATTATGCAGTTATTATCGATAGAACTATAATAAATATACTTATTACTTTTATTATTATCAATATAACATGCATTATTACCCGTACAATGCAGTTATTATCGCTAGAACTATAATAAATGTACTTATTACTTTTATTATTATCAATATAACATGCACTATTAGCCATATTTTACTATTATTATCGCTAGAACTATCATAATTATACTTATTACTCCCGATATTATCAATACAACATGCATTATTACCCATATTATGCAGTTATTATCGATAGAACTATAATAAATATACTTATTACTTTTATTATTATCAATATAACATGCATTATTACCCGTATAATGCAGTTATTATCGCTAGAACTGTAGTAATTATACTTATTACTTATATTATTAGCAATATAACGTGCATTATTACCCATATAATGCAGTTATTATCGCCAGAACTGTAATGATTATACTTATTACTTATATTATTATCAATATAACATGCATTATTACCCATATTATGCAGTTATTATCGCTAGAACTATAATAAATATACGTATTACTTTTATTATCATCAATATAACATGCATTATTACCCATATTATGCAGTTATTATCGATAGAACTGTATTAAATATACTTATTACTTTTACTATTATCACTACAACATGCACTATTAGCCATATTTTACTATTATTATCGCTAGAACTATAATAATTATACTTATTACTCCCGATATTATCAATATAACATGCCTTATTACGCATATAATGCAGTTATTATCGCTAGAGCTATAATAAATATACGTATTACTTTTATTATCATCAATATAACATGCATTATTACCCATATAATGCAGTTATTATCGCTAGAACTGTTATAATTATACTCATTACTTATATTATTAGCAATATAACGTGCATTATTACCCATATTATGCAGTTATTATCGCTAGAACTGTAATAATTATACTTATTACTTATACTATTAGCAATATAACGTGCATTATTACCCATATAATGCAGTTATTAACGCCAGAGCTGTAATAATTATACGTATTACTTATATTATTCTCAATATAACATGCATTATTACCCATATTATGCAGTTATTATCGCTAGAACTATAATAAATATACGTATTACTTTTATTATCATCAATATAACATGCATTATTACCCATATTATGCAGTTATTATCGATAGAACTGTAATAAATATACTTATTACTTTTACTATTATCACTACAACATGCACTATTAGCCATATTTTACTATTATTATCGCTAGAACTATAATAATTATACTTATTACTCCCGATATTATCAATATAACATGCCTTATTACGCATATAATGCAGTTATTATCGCTAGAGCTATAATAAATATACGTATTACTTTTATTATCATCAATATAACATGTATTATTACCCATATTATGCAGATATTATAGCTAGAACTATAATAAATATACGTATTACTTTTATTATCATCAATATAACATGCATTATTACCAATATTATGCAGTTATTATCGATAGAACTGTAATAAATATACTTATTACTTTTATTATTATCAATATAACATGCACTATTTGCCATAGTTTACTATTATTATCGCTAGAACTATAATAATTATACTTATTACTCCCGATATTATCAATATAACATGCATTATTGCCTATATAATGCAGTTATTATCGCTAGAACTGTAATAATTATACTTATTACTTATATTATTAGCAATATAACGTGCATTATTACCCATATAATGCAGTTGTTATCGCTAGAACTGTAATAATTATACTTATTACTTATATTATTAGCAATATAACGTGCATTATTACCCATATAATGCAGTTATTATCGCTAGAACTGTAATAATTATACTTATTACTTACATTATTATCAAAATAACATGCATTATTACCCATATTATGCAGTTATTATCGCTAGAACTATAATAAATGTACTTATTACTCCCAATATTATCAATATAACATGCATTATTACCCATATAATGCAGTTATTATCGACAGAAGTATAATAAATATACTTATTGCTTTTATTATTATCAGTATAACATGTACTATTGGCCATATTTTACTATTATTATCGCTAGAACTATCATAATTATACTTATTACTCCCGATATTATCAATACAACATGCATTATTACCCATATTATGCAGTTATTATCGATAGAACTATAATAAATATACTTATTACTTTTATTATTATCAATATAACATGCATTATTACCCGTACAATGCAGTTATTATCGCTAGAACTGTAGTAATTATACTTATTACTTATATTATTAGCAATATAACGTGCATTATTACCCATATAATGCAGTTATTATCGCCAGAACTGTAATAATTATACTTATTACTTATATTATTATCAATATAACATGCATTATTACCCATATTATGCAGTTATTATCGATAGAACTATAATAAATGTACTTATTACTTTTATTATTATCAATATAACATGCACTATTAGCCATATTTTACTATTATTATCGCTAGAACTATCATAATTATACTTATTACTCCCGATATTATCAATACAACATGCATTATTACCCATATTATGCAGTTATTATCGATAGAACTATAATAAATATACTTATTACTTTTATTATTATCAATATAACATGCATTATTACCCGTATAATGCAGTTATTATCGCTAGAACTGTAGTAATTATACTTATTACTTATATTATTAGCAATATAACGTGCATTATTACCCATATAATGCAGTTATTATCGCCAGAACTGTAATGATTATACTTATTACTTATATTATTATCAATATAACATGCATTATTACCCATATTATGCAGTTATTATCGCTAGAACTATAATAAATATACGTATTACTTTTATTATCATCAATATAACATGCATTATTACCCATATTATGCAGTTATTATCGATGGAACTGTATTAAATATACTTATTACTTTTACTATTATCACTACAACATGCACTATTAGCCATATTTTACTATTATTATCGCTAGAACTATAATAATTATACTTATTACTCCCGATATTATCAATATAACATGCCTTATTACGCATATAATGCAGTTATTATCGCTAGAGCTATAATAAATATACGTATTACTTTTATTATCATCAATATAACATGCATTATTACCCATATTATGCAGTTATTATCGATAGAACTGTAATAAATATACTTATTACTTTTATTATTATCAATATAACATGCACTATTGGCCATAGTTTACTATTATTATCGCTAGAACTATAATAATTATACTTATTACTCCCGATATTATCAATATAACATGCATTATTGCCTATATAATGCAGTTATTATCGCTAGAACTGTAATAATTATACTTATTACTTATATTATTAGCAATATAACGTGCATTATTACCCATATAATGCAGTTGTTATCGCTAGAACTGTAATAATTATACTTATTACTTATATTATTAGCAATATAACGTGCATTATTGCCCACATAATGCAGTTATTATCGCTAGAACTGTAATAATTATACTTATTACTTACATTATTATCAATATAACATGCATTATTACCCATATTATGCAGTTATTATCGCTAGAGCTATAATAAATATACTTATTACTCCCAATATTATCAATATAACATGCATTATTACCCATCTAATGCAGTTATTATCGACAGAAGTATAATAAATATACATATTGCTTTTATTATTATCAGTATAACATGTACTATTAGCCATATTTTACTATTATTATCGCTAGAACTATCATAATTATACTTATTACTCCCGATATTATCAATACAACATGCATTATTACCCATATTATGCAGTTATTATCGATAGAACTATAATAAATATACTTATTACTTTTATTATTATCAATATAACATGCATTATTACCCGTACAATGCAGTTATTATCGCTAGAACTGTAGTAATTATACTTATTACTTATATTATTAGCAATATAACGTGCATTATTACCCATATAATGCAGTTATTATCGCCAGAACTGTAATAATTATACTTATTACTTATATTATTATCAATATAACATGCATTATTACCCATATTATGCAGTTATTATCGATAGAACTATAATAAATGTACTTATTACTTTTATTATTATCAATATAACATGCACTATTAGCCATATTTTACTATTATTATCGCTAGAACTATCATAATTATACTTATTACTCCCGATATTATCAATACAACATGCATTATTACCCATATTATGCAGTTATTATCGATAGAACTATAATAAATATACTTATTACTTTTATTATTATCAATATAACATGCATTATTACCCGTATAATGCAGTTATTATCGCTAGAACTGTAGTAATTATACTTATTACTTATATTATTAGCAATATAACGTGCATTATTACCCATATAATGCAGTTATTATCGCCAGAACTGTAATGATTATACTTATTACTTATATTATTATCAATATAACATGCATTATTACCCATATTATGCAGTTATTATCGCTAGAACTATAATAAATATACGTATTACTTTTATTATCATCAATATAACATGCATTATTACCCACATTATGCAGTTATTATCGATAGAACTGTATTAAATATACTTATTACTTTTACTATTATCACTACAACATGCACTATTAGCCATATTTTACTATTATTATCGCTAGAACTATAATAATTATACTTATTACTCCCGATATTATCAATATAACATGCCTTATTACGCATATAATGCAGTTATTATCGCTAGAGCTATAATAAATATACGTATTACTTTTATTATCATCAATATAACATGCATTATTACCCATATTATGCAGTTATTATCGATAGAACTGTAATAAATATACTTATTACTTTTATTATTATCAATATAACATGCACTATTGGCCATAGTTTACTATTATTATCGCTAGAACTATAATAATTATACTTATTACTTACATTATTATCAATATAACATGCATTATTACCCATATTATGCAGTTATTATCGCTAGAACTATAATAATTATACTTATTACTACCGATATTATCAATATAACATGCCTTATTACGCATATAATGCAGTTATTATCGCTAGAGCTATAATAAATATACGTATTACTTTTATTATCATCAATATAACATGCACTATTACCCATATTATGCAGTTATTATAGCAAGAACTATAATAAATATACGTATTACTTTCATTATCATCAATATAACATGCATTATTACCAATATTATGCAGTTATTATCGATAGAACTGTAATAAATATACTTATTACTTTTATTATTATCAATATGACATGCACTATTTGCCATAGTTTACTATTATTATCGCTAGAACTATAATAATTATACTTATTACTCCCGATATTATCAATATAACATGCATTATTGCCTATATAATGCAGTTATTATCGCTAGAACTGTAATAATTATACTTATTACTTATATTATTAGCAATATAACGTGCATTATTACCCATATAATGCAGTTGTTATCGCTAGAACTGTAATAATTATACTTATTACTTATATTATTATCAATATAACATGCATTATTACCCATATTATGCAGTTATTATCGCTAGAACTATAATAAATATACGTATTACTTTTATTATCATCAATATAACATGCATTATTACCCATATTATGCAGTTATTATCGATAGAACTGTAATAAATATACTTATTACTTTTACTATTATCACTACAACATGCACTATTAGCCATATTTTACTATTATTATCGCTAGAACTATAATAATTATACTTATTACTCCCGATATTATCAATATAACATGCATTATTACCCATATAATGCAGTTATTATCGCTAGAACTGTTATAATTATACTCATTACTTATATTATTAGCAATATAACGTGCATTATTACCCATATTATGCAGTTATTATCGCTAGAACTGTAATAATTATACTTATTACTTATACTATTAGCAATATAACGTGCATTATTACCCATATAATGCAGTTATTAACGCCAGAGCTGTAATAATTATACGTATTACTTATATTATTCTCAATATAACATGCATTATTACCCATATTATGCAGTTATTATCGCTAGAACTATAATAAATATACGTATTACTTTTATTATCATCAATATAACATGCATTATTACCCATATTATGCAGTTATTATCGATAGAACTGTAATAAATATACTTATTACTTTTACTATTATCACTACAACATGCACTATTAGCCATATTTTACTATTATTATCGCTAGAACTATAATAATTATACTTATTACTCCCGATATTATCAATATAACATGCCTTATTACGCATATAATGCAGTTATTATCGCTAGAGCTGTAATAAATATACGTATTACTTTTATTATCGTCAATATAACATGTATTATTACCCATATTATGCAGATATTATAGCTAGAACTATAATAAATATACGTATTACTTTTATTATCATCAATATAACATGCATTATTACCAATATTATGCAGTTATTATCGATAGAACTGTAATAAATATACTTATTACTTTTATTATTATCAATATAACATGCACTATTTGCCATAGTTTACTATTATTATCGCTAGAACTATAATAATTATACTTATTACTCCCGATATTATCAATATAACATGCATTATTGCCTATATAATGCAGTTATTATCGCTAGAACTGTAATAATTATACTTATTACTTATATTATTAGCAATATAACGTGCATTATTACCCATATAATGCAGTTGTTATCGCTAGAACTGTAATAATTATACTTATTACTTATATTATTAGCAATATAACGTGCATTATTACCCATATAATGCAGTTATTATCGCTAGAACTGTAATAATTATACTTATTACTTACATTATTATCAAAATAACATGCATTATTACCCATATTATGCAGTTATTATCGCTAGAACTATAATAAATGTACTTATTACTCCCAATATTATCAATATAACATGCATTATTACCCATATAATGCAGTTATTATCGACAGAAGTGTAATAAATATACTTATTGCTTTTATTATTATCAGTATAACATGTACTATTGGCCATATTTTACTATTATTATCGCTAGAACTATCATAATTATACTTATTACTCCCGATATTATCAATACAACATGCATTATTACCCATATTATGCAGTTATTATCGATAGAACTATAATAAATATACTTATTACTTTTATTATTATCAATATAACATGCATTATTACCCGTATAATGCAGTTATTATCGCTAGAACTGTAGTAATTATACTTATTACTTATATTATTAGCAATATAACGTGCATTATTACCCATATAATGCAGTTATTATCGCCAGAACTGTAATAATTATACTTATTACTTATATTATTATCAATATAACATGCATTATTACCCATATTATGCAGTTATTATCGATAGAACTGTAATAAATATACTTAT
The DNA here is from genome assembly GCA_963576845.1 of Megachile leachella. NCBI lineage: Eukaryota > Metazoa > Arthropoda > Insecta > Hymenoptera > Megachilidae > Megachile > Megachile leachella. Next base: position 1,083,699 of record CAUYWW010000111.1, on the reverse strand, counting down.
TACTTTTATTATTATCAATGTAACATGCACTATTTGCCATATTTTACTATTACTATCGCCAGAACTATAATAATTATACTTATTACTCCCGATGTTATCAATATAACATGCATTATTACCCATATAATGCAGTTATTATCGCTAGAACTGTAATAATTATACTTATTACTTATATTATTAGCAATATAACGTGCATTATTACCCATATAATGCAGTTATTATCGCTAGAACTGTAATAATTATACTTATTACTTATATTATTATCAATATAACATGCATTATTACCCATATTATGCAGTTATTATCGATAGAACTGTAATAAATATACTTATTACTTTTATTATTATCAATATAACATGCACTATTTGCCATATTTTACTATTATTTTCGCTAGAACTATAATAATTATACTTATAACTCCCGATATTATCAATAAAACATGCATTATTACCTATATAATGCAGTTATTATCGCTAGAACTGTAATAATTATACTTATTGCTTATATTATTAGCAATATAACGTGCATTATTACCCATATAATGCAGTTGTTATCGCTAGAACTGTAATAATTATACTTATTACTTATATTATTAGCAATATAACGTGCATTATTACCCATATAATGCAGTTATTATCGCTAGAACTGTAATAATTATACTTATTACCTACATTATTATCAATATAACATGCATTATTACCCATATTATGCAGTTATTATCGCTAGAACTATAATAAATGTACTTATTACTCCCAATATTATCAATATAACATGCATTATTACCCATATAATGCAGTTATTATCGACAGAGGTATAATAAATATACTTATTGCTTTTATTATTATCAGTATAACATGTACTATTAGCCATATTTTACTATTATTATCGCTAGAACTATAATAATTATACATATTGCTCCCGATATTATCAATATAACATGCATTATTACGCATATAATGCAGTTATTATCGCTAGAACTATAATAAATATACGTATTACTTTTATTATCATCAATATAACATGCATTATTACCCATATAATGCAGGTATTATCGACAGAAGTATAATAAATATACTTATTACTATTATTATTATCAATATAACGGGCACTGTTAGATATATTTTACTAGTATTATCGCTAGAACTGTAATAATTATACTTATTACTTATATTATTAGCAATATAACGTGCATTATTACCCATATAATGGAGGTATTATCGCTAGAACTATAATAACTATACTTATTACTCCCGATATTATCAATATAACATGCCTTATTACGCATATAATGCAGTTATTATCGCTAGAACTATAATAAATATACGTATTACTTTTATTATCATCAATATAACATGCATTATTACCCATATAATGCAGGTATTATCGACAGAAGTATAATAAATATACTTATTACTATTATTATTATCAATATAACGGGCACTGTTAGATATATTTTACTAGTATTATCGCTAGAACTGTAATAATTATACTTATTACTTATTTTATTAGCAATATAACGTGCATTATTACCCATATTATGCAGTTATTATCGCTAGAACTATAATAAATATACGTATTACTTTTATTATCATCAATATAACATGCATTATTACCCATATTATGCAGTTATTATCGATAGAACTGTAATAAATATACTTATTACTTTTATTATTATCAATATAACATGCACTATTTGCCATATTTTACTATTATTATCGCTAGAACTATAATAATTATACCTATTACTCCCGATATTATCAATAAAACATGCATTATTACCTATATAATGCAGTTATTATCGCTAGAACTGTAATAATTATACTTATTGCTAATATTAATAGCAATATAACGTGCATTATTACCCATATAATGCAGTTGTTATCGCTAGAACTGTAATAATTATACTTATTACTTATATTATTAGCAATATAACGTGCATTATTACCCATATAATGCAGTTATTATCGCTAGAACTGTAATAATTATACTTATTACTTACATTATTATCAAAATAACATGCATTATTACCCATATTATGCAGTTATTATCGCTAGAACTATAATAAATGTACTTATTACTCCCAATATTATCAATATAACATGCATTATTACCCATATAATGCAGTTATTATCGACAGAAGTATAATAAATATACTTATTGCTTTTATTATTATCAGTATAACATGTACTATTGGCCATATTTTACTATTATTATCGCTAGAACTATCATAATTATACTTATTACTCCCGATATTATCAATACAACATGCATTATTACCCATATTATGCAGTTATTATCGATAGAACTATAATAAATATACTTATTACTTTTATTATTATCAATATAACATGCATTATTACCCGTACAATGCAGTTATTATCGCTAGAACTGTAGTAATTATACTTATTACTTATATTATTAGCAATATAACGTGCATTATTACCCATATAATGCAGTTATTATCGCCAGAACTGTAATAATTATACTTATTACTTATATTATTATCAATATAACATGCATTATTACCCATATTATGCAGTTATTATCGATAGAACTGTAATAAATATACTTATTACTTTTATTATTATCAATATAACATGCACTATTTGCCATATTTTACTATTATTATCGCCAGAACTATAATAATTATACTTATTACTCCCGATGTTATCAATATAACATGCATTATTACCCATATAATGCAGTTATTATCGCTAGAACTGTAATAATTATACTTATTACTTATATTATTAGCAATATAACGTGCATTATTACCCATATAATGTAGTTATTATCGCTAGAACTGTAATAATTATACTTATTACTTATATTATTATCAATATAACATGCATTATTACCCATATTATGCAGTTATTATCGATAGAACTGTAATAAATATTCTTATTACTTTTATTATTATCAATATAACATGCACTATTTGCCATATTTTACTATTATTTTCGCTAGAACTATAATAATTATACTTATTACTCCCGATATTATCAATAAAACATGCATTATTACCTATATAATGCAGTTATTATCGCTAGAACTGTAATAATTATACTTATTACTTATATTATTGGCAATATAACATGCATTATTACCCATATAATGCAGTTATTATCGACAGAAGTATAATAAATATACTTATTACTTTTATTATTATCAATATAGCAGGCACTAATAGCCATATTTTACTATTATTATCGCTAGAACTATAATAATTATACTTATTACTCCCGATATTATCAATATAACATGCATTATTACGCATATAATGCAGTTATTATCGCTAGAACTGTAATAATTATACTTATTACTTATATTATTATCAATATAACATGCATTATTACCCATATAATGCAGTTATTATCGACAGAAGTATAATAAATATACTTATTACTTTTATTATTATCAATATAGCAGGCACTAATAGCCATATTTTACTATTATTATCGCTAGAACTATAATAATTATACTTATTACTCCCAATATTATCAATATAACATGCATTATTACCCATATAATGCAGTTATTATCGCTAGAACTGTAATAATTATACTTATTACTTATATTATTAGCAATATAAAGTGCATTATTACCCATATAATGCAGTTATTATCGCTAGAACTGTAATAATTATACTTATTACTTATATTATTATGAATATAACATGCATTATTACCCATATAATGGAGTTATTATCGCTAGAACTGTAATAATTATACTTATTACTTATATTATTCTCAATATAACATGCATTGTTACCCATATTATGCAGTTACTATCGCTAGAACTATAATAAATATACGTATTACTTTCATTATCATCAATATAACATGCATTATTACCCATATTATGCAGTTATTATCGATAGAACTGTAATAAATATACTTATTACTTTTATTATTATCAATATAACATGCATTATTACCCGTACAATGCAGTTATTATCGCTAGAACTGTAGTAATTATACTTATTACTTATATTATTAGCAATGTAACGTGCATTATTACCCATATAATGCAGTTATTATCGCCAGAACTGTAATAATTATACTTATTACTTATATTATTATCAATATAACATGCATTATTACCCATATTATGCAGTTATTATCGATAGAACTGTAATAAATATACTTATTACTTTTATTATTATCAATATAACATGCACTATTTGCCATATTTTACTATTATTATCGCCAGAACTATAATAATTATACTTATTACTCCCGATGTTATCAATATAACATGCATTATTACCCATATAATGCAGTTATTATCGCTAGAACTGTAATAATTATACTTATTACTTATATTATTAGCAATATAACGTGCATTATTACCCATATAATGTAGTTATTATCGCTAGAACTGTAATAATTATACTTATTACTTATATTATTATCAATATAACATGCATTATTACCCATATTATGCAGTTATTATCGATAGAACTGTAATAAATATTCTTATTACTTTTATTATTATCAATATAACATGCACTATTTGCCATATTTTACTATTATTTTCGCTAGAACTATAATAATTATACTTATTACTCCCGATATTATCAATAAAACATGCATTATTACCTATATAATGCAGTTATTATCGCTAGAACTGTAATAATTATACTTATTACTTATATTATTGGCAATATAACATGCATTATTACCCATATAATGCAGTTATTATCGACAGAAGTATAATAAATATACTTATTACTTTTATTATTATCAATATAGCAGGCACTAATAGCCATATTTTACTATTATTATCGCTAGAACTATAATAATTATACTTATTACTCCCGATATTATCAATATAACATGCATTATTACGCATATAATGCAGTTATTATCGCTAGAACTGTAATAATTATACTTATTACTTATATTATTATCAATATAACATGCATTATTACCCATATAATGCAGTTATTATCGACAGAAGTATAATAAATATACTTATTACTTTTATTATTATCAATATAGCAGGCACTAATAGCCATATTTTACTATTATTATCGCTAGAACTATAATAATTATACTTATTACTCCCAATATTATCAATATAACATGCATTATTACCCATATAATGCAGTTATTATCGCTAGAACTGTAATAATTATACTTATTACTTATATTATTAGCAATATAAAGTGCATTATTACCCATATAATGCAGTTATTATCGCTAGAACTGTAATAATTATACTTATTACTTATATTATTATGAATATAACATGCATTATTACCCATATAATGGAGTTATTATCGCTAGAACTGTAATAATTATACTTATTACTTATATTATTCTCAATATAACATGCATTGTTACCCATATTATGCAGTTACTATCGCTAGAACTATAATAAATATACGTATTACTTTCATTATCATCAATATAACATGCATTATTACCCATATTATGCAGTTATTATCGATAGAACTGTAATAAATATACTTATTACTTTTACTATTATCAATATATCATGCACTATTAGCCATATTTTACTATTATTATAGCTAGAACTATAATAATTATACTTATTACCCCCGATATTATCAATATAACATGCCTTATTACGCATATAATGGAGTTATTATCGCTAGAACTGTAATAAATATACTTACTACTTTCATTATCATCAATATAACATGCATTATTACCCATATTAAGAAGTTATTATCGATTGAACGATAATAAATATACTTATTACTTTAATTATTATCAATATAACATGCATTATTACCCATATAATGCAGTTATCGCTAGAACTGTAATAATTATACTCATTACTTATATTATTAGCAATATAACGTGCATTATTACCCGTATTATGCAGTTATTATCGCTAGAACTGTAATAATTATACTTATTACTTATACTATTATCAATATGACATGCACTATTACCCATATTATGCAGTTATTATCGCTAGAACTATAATAAATATACTTATTACTCCCAATATTATCAATATAACATGCATTATTACCCATATAATGCAGTTATTATCGCTAGAACTGTAATAATTATACTTATTACTTATATTATTATCAATATAACATGCATTATTACCCATATTATGCAATTATTATCTCTAGAACCATAATAAGTATACTTATTACTCCCAATATTATCAATATAACATGCATTATTACCCATATAATGCAGTTATTATCGCTAGAACTGTAATAATTATACTTATTACTTATATTGTTAGCAATATAACGTGCATTATTACCCATATAATGCAGTTATTATCGCTAGAACTGTAATAATTATACTTATTACTTATATTATTATCAATATAACATGCATTATTACCCATATAATGGAGGTATTATCGCAAGAACTGTAATAATTATACTTATTACTTATACTATTAGCAATATAACGTGCATTATTAACCATATAATGCAGTTATTATCGCCAGAACTGTAATAATTATACTTATTACTTATACTATTATCAATATAACATGCATTATTACCCATATTATGCAGTTATTATCTCTAGAACCATAATAAATATACTTATTACTCCCAATATTATCAATATAACATGCATTTTTACCCATATAATGCAGTTATTATCGCTAGAACTGTAATAATTATACTTATTACTTATATTGTTAGCAATATAACGTGCATTATTACCCATATAATGCAGTTATTATCGCTAGAACTGTAATAATTATACTTATTACTTATATTATTATCAATATAACATGCATTATTACCCATATTATGCAGTTATTATCGCTGGAGCTATAATAAATATACGTATTACTTTTATTATCATCAATATAACATGCATTATTACCCATATTATGCAGTTATTATCGATAGAACTGTAATAAATATACTTATTACTTTTATTATTATCAATATAACATGCACTATTTGCCATATTTTACTATTATTATCGCTAGAACTATAATAATTATACTTATTACTCCCGATATTATCAATATAACATGCATTATTACCCATATAATGCAGTTATTATCGCTAGAACTGTAATAATTATACTTATTACTTATATTATTAGCAATATAACATGCATTATTACCCATATAATGCAGTTATTATCGCTAGAACTGTAATAATTATACTTGTTACTTATATTATTATCAATATAACATGCATTATTACCCATATAATGCAGTTATTATCGCTAGAACTGTAATAATTGTACTCATTACTTATATTATTAGCAATATAACGTGCATTATTACCCATATTATGCAGTTATTATCGCTAGAACTGTAATAATTATACCTATTACTTATATCATTATCAATATAACATGCATTATTACCCATATAATGGAGGTATTATCGCTAGAACTGTAATAATTATACTTATTACTTATACTGTTAGCAATATAACGTGCATTATTACCCATATAATGCAGTTATTATCGCCAGAACTGTAATAATTATACTTATTACTTATATTATTCTCAATATAACATGCATTATTACCCATATTATGCAGTTATTATCGCTAGAACTATAATAAATATACGTATTACTTTCATTATCATCAATATAACATGCATTATTACCCATATAATGCAGTTATTATCGCTAGAACTGTAATAATTATACTTATTACTTATATTGTTAGCAATATAACGTGCATTATTACCCATATAATGCAGTTATTATCGCTAGAACTGTAATAATTATACTTATTACTTATATTATTATCAATATAACATGCATTATTACCCATATTATGCAGTTATTATCGCTAGAGCTATAATAAATATACTTATTACTCCCAAAATTATCAATGTAACATGCATTATTACCCATATAATGCAGTTATTATGGCTAGAACTGTAATAATTATACTTATTACTTATATTATTAGCAATATAACGTGCATTATTACCCATATAATGCAGTTATTATCGCTAGAACTGTAATAATTGTACTCATTACTTATATTATTAGCAATATAACGTGCATTATTACCCATATTATGCAGTTATTATCGCCAGAACTGTAATAATTATACTTATTACTTATATTATTATCAATATAACATGCATTATTACCCATATTATGCAGTTATTATCGCTAGAACTATAATAAATATACGTATTACTTTTATTATCATCAATATAACATGCATTACTACCCATATTATGCAGTTATTATCGATAGAACTGTAATAAATATACTTATTACTTTTATTATTATCAATATAACATGCACTATTTGCCATATTTTACTATTATTATCGCTAGAACTATAATAATTATACTTATTACTCCCGATATTATCAATATAGCATGCATTATTACCGATATAATGCAGTTATTATCGCTAGGACTGTAATAATTATACTTATTTCTTATATTGTTAGCAATATAACGTGCATTATTACCCATATAATGCAGTTATTATCGCTAGAACTGTAATAATTATACTTATTACTTATATTATTATCAATATAACATGCATTATTACGCATATTATGCAGTCATTATCGCCAGAACTGTAATAATTATACTTGTTACTAACATTATTCTCAATATAACATGCATTATTACCGATATTATGCAGTTATTATCGCAAGAACTATAATAAATATACGTATTACTTTCATTATCATCAATATAACATGCATTATTACCCATATAATGGAGGTATTATCGCTAGAACTGTAATAATTATACTTATTACTTATATTATTATCAATATAACATGCATTATTACCCATATTATGCAGTTATTATCTCCAGAACCATAATAAATATACTTATTACTCCCAATATTATCAATATAACATGCATTATTACCCATATAATGCAATTATTATCGCTAGAACTGTAATAATTATACTTATTACTTATATTGTTAACAATATAACGTGCATTATTACCCATATAATGCAGTTATTATCGCTAGAACTGTAATAATTATACTTATTACTTATACTATTAGCAATATAACGTGCATTATTACCCATATAATGCAGTTATTATCGCCAGAACTGTAATAATTATACCTATTACTTATATCATTATCAATATAACATGCATTATTACCCACATAATGGAGGTATTATCGTTAGAACTGTAATAATTATACTTATTACTTATACTATTAGCAATATGACATGCACTATTACCCATATTATGCAGTTATTATCGCTAGAACTATAATAAATATACTTATTACTCCCAATATTATCAATATAACATGCATTATTACCCATATAATGCAGTTATTATCGCTAGAACTGTAATAATTATACTTATTACTTATATTATTATCAATATAACATGCATTATTACCCATATTATGCAATTATTATCTCTAGAACCATAATAAGTATACTTATTACTCCCAATATTATCAATATAACATGCATTATTACCCATACAATGCAGTTATTATCGCTAGAACTGTAATAATTATACTTATTACTTATATTGTTAGCAATATAACGTGCATTATTACCCATATAATGCAGTTATTATCGCTAGAACTGTAATAATTATACTTATTACTTATATTATTATCAATATAACACGCATTATTACCCATATTATGCAGTTATTATCGCTAGAACTATAATAAATAAACGTATTACTTTTATTATCATCAATATAACATGCATTATTACCCATATTATGCAGTTATTATCGATAGAACTGTAATAAATATACTTATTACTTTTATTATTATCAATATAACATGCACTATTTGCCATATTTTACTATTATTATCGCTAGAACTATAATAATTATACTTATTACTCCCGATATTATCAATATAACATGCATTATTACCCATATAATGCAGTTATTATCGCTAGAACTATAATAATTATACTTATTACTTATATTATTAGCAATATAACGTGCATTATTACCCATATAATGCAGTTATTATCGCTAGAACTGTAATAATTATACTTATTACTTATATTATTATCAATATAACATGCATTATTACCCATATAATGGAGGTATTATCGCAAGAACTGTAATAATTATACTTATTACTTATACTATTAGCAATATAACGTGCATTATTAACCATATAATGCAGTTATTATCGCCAGAACTGTAATAATTATACTTATTACTTATACTATTATCAATATAACATGCATTATTACCCATATTATGCAGTTATTATCTCTAGAACCATAATAAATATACTTATTACTCCCAATATTATCAATATAACATGCATTTTTACCCATATAATGCAGTTATTATCGCTAGAACTGTAATAATTATACTTATTACTTATATTGTTAGCAATATAACGTGCATTATTACCCATATAATGCAGTTATTATCGCTAGAACTGTAATAATTATACTTATTACTTATATTATTATCAATATAACATGCATTATTACCCATATTATGCAGTTATTATCGCTGGAGCTATAATAAATATACGTATTACTTTTATTATCATCAATATAACATGCATTATTACCCATATTATGCAGTTATTATCGATAGAACTGTAATAAATATACTTATTACTTTTATTATTATCAATATAACATGCACTATTTGCCATATTTTACTATTATTATCGCTAGAACTATAATAATTATACTTATTGCTCCCGATATTATCAATATAACATGCATTATTACCCATATAATGCAGTTATTATCGCTAGAACTGTAATAATTATACTTATTACTTATATTATTAGCAATATAACATGCATTATTACCCATATAATGCAGTTATTATCGCTAGAACTGTAATAATTATACTTGTTACTTATATTATTATCAATATAACATGCATTATTACCCATATAATGCAGTTATTATCGCTAGAACTGTAATAATTGTACTCATTACTTATATTATTAGCAATATAACGTGCATTATTACCCATATTATGCAGTTATTATCGCTAGAACTGTAATAATTATACCTATTACTTATATCATTATCAATATAACATGCATTATTACCCATATAATGGAGGTATTATCGCTAGAACTGTAATAATTATACTTATTACTTATACTGTTAGCAATATAACGTGCATTATTACCCATATAATGCAGTTATTATCGCCAGAACTGTAATAATTATACTTATTACTTATATTATTATCAATATAACATGCATTATTACCCATATTATGCAGTTATTATCGCTAGAGCTATAATAAATATACTTATTACTCCCAAAATTATCAATGTAACATGCATTATTACCCATATAATGCAGTTATTATGGCTAGAACTGTAATAATTATACTTATTACTTATATTATTAGCAATATAACGTGCATTATTACCCATATAATGCAGTTATTATCGCTAGAACTGTAATAATTGTACTCATTACTTATATTATTAGCAATATAACGTGCATTATTACCCATATTATGCAGTTATTATCGCCAGAACTGTAATAATTATACTTATTACTTATATTATTATCAATATAACATGCATTATTACCCATATTATGCAGTTATTATCGCTAGAACTATAATAAATATACGTATTACTTTTATTATCATCAATATAACATGCATTACTACCCATATTATGCAGTTATTATCGATAGAACTGTAATAAATATACTTATTACTTTTATTATTATCAATATAACATGCACTATTTGCCATATTTTACTATTATTATCGCTAGAACTATAATAATTATACTTATTACTCCCGATATTATCAATATAGCATGCATTATTACCGATATAATGCAGTTATTATCGCTAGGACTGTAATAATTATACTTATTTCTTATATTGTTAGCAATATAACGTGCATTATTACCCATATAATGCAGTTATTATCGCTAGAACTGTAATAATTATACTTATTACTTATATTATTATCAATATAACATGCATTATTACGCATATTATGCAGTCATTATCGCCAGAACTGTAATAATTATACTTGTTACTAACATTATTCTCAATATAACATGCATTATTACCGATATTATGCAGTTATTATCGCAAGAACTATAATAAATATACGTATTACTTTCATTATCATCAATATAACATGCATTATTACCCATATAATGGAGGTATTATCGCTAGAACTGTAATAATTATACTTATTACTTATATTATTATCAATATAACATGCATTATTACCCATATTATGCAGTTATTATCTCCAGAACTATAATAAATATACTTATTACTCCCAATATTATCAATATAACATGCATTATTACCCATATAATGCAATTATTATCGCTAGAACTGTAATAATTATACTTATTACTTATATTGTTAACAATATAACGTGCATTATTACCCATATAATGCAGTTATTATCGCTAGAACTGTAATAATTATACTTATTACTTATACTATTAGCAATATAACGTGCATTATTACCCATATAATGCAGTTATTATCGCCAGAACTGTAATAATTATACCTATTACTTATATCATTATCAATATAACATGCATTATTACCCACATAATGGAGGTATTATCGTTAGAACTGTAATAATTATACTTATTACTTATACTATTAGCAATATAACGTGCATTATTACCCATATAATGCAGTTATTATCGCCAGAACTGTAATAATTATACTTATTACTTATATTATTCTCAATATAACATGCATTATTACCCATATTATGCAGTTATTATCGCTAGAACTATAATAAATATACGTATTACTTTCATTATCATCAATATAACATGCATTATTACCCATATAATGCAGTTATTATCGCTAGAACTGTAATAATTATACTTATTACTCATATTGTTAGCAATATAACGTGCATTATTACCCATATAATGCAGTTATTATCGCTAGAACTGTAATAATTATACTTATTACTTATATTATTATCAATATAACATGCATTATTACCCATATTATGCAGTTATTATCGCTAGAGCAATAATAAATATACTTATTACTCCCAAAATTATCAATGTAACATGCATTATTACCCATATAATGCAGTTATTATGGCTAGAACTGTAATAATTATACTTATTACTTATATTATTAGCAATATAACGTGCATTATTACCCATATAATGCAGTTATTATCGCTAGAACTGTAATAATTGTACTCATTACTTATATTATTAGCAATATAACGTGCATTATTACCCATATTATGCAGTTATTATTGCCAGAACTGTAATAATTATACTTATTACTTATATTATTATCAATATAACATGCATTATTACCCATATTATGCAGTTATTATCGCTAGAACTATAATAAATATACGTATTACTTTTATTATCATCAATATAACATGCATTATTACACATATTATGCAGTTATTATCGATAGAACTGTAATAAATATACTTATTACTTTTATTATTATCAATATAACATGCACTATTTGCCATATTTTACTATTATTATCGCTAGGACTGTAATAATTATACTTATTACTTATATTGTTAGCAATATAACGTGCATTATTACCCATATAATGCAGTTATTATCGCTAGAACTGTAATAATTATACTTATTACTTATATTATTATCAATATAACATGCATTATTACGCATATTATGCAGTTATTATCGCCAGAACTGAAATAATTATACTTGTTACTAATATTATTCTCAACATAACATGCATTATTACCGATATTATGCAGTTATTATCGCAAGAACTATAATAAATATACGTATTACTTTCATTATCATCAATATAACATGCACTATTACCCATATTATGCAGTTATTATCGATAGAACTGTAATAAATATACTTATTACTTTTACTATTATCAATATATCATGCACTATTAGCCATATTTTACTATTATTATCGCTAGAACTGTAATAATTATACTTATTACTTATATTATTAGCAATATAACGTGCATTATTACCCATATAATGCAGTTATTATCGCTAGAACTCTAATAATTATACTTATTACTTATACTATTATCAATATAACATGCACTATTACCCATATTATGCAGTTATTATCTCTAGAACCATAATAAATATACTTATTACTCCCAATATTATCAATATAACATGCATTATTACCCATATAATGCAGTTATTATCACTAGAACTGTAATAATTATACTTATTACTTATATTGTTAGCAATATAACGTGCATTATTACCCATATAATGCTGTTATTATCGCTAGAACTGTAATAATTATACTTATTACTTATATTATTATCAATATAACATGCATTATTACCAATATTATGCAGTTATTATCGCTAGAACTACAATAAATGTACGTATTACCTTTATTATCATCAATATAACATGCATTATTACCCATATTATGCAGTTATTATCGATAGAACTGTAATAAATATACTTATTACTTTTATTATTATCAATATAACATGCACTATTTGCCATATTTAACTATTATTATCGCTAGAAGCATAATAAATATACTTATTACTCCCAATATTATCAATATAACATGCATTTTTACCCATATAATGCAGTTATTATCGCTAGAACTGTAATAATTATACTTATTACTTATATTATTCTCAATATAACATGCATTATTACCCATATTATGCAGTTATTATCGATAGAACTGTAATAATTATACTTATTGCTTATATTATTATCAATATAACATGCATTATTACCCATATTATGCAGTTATTATCTCTAGAACCATAATAAGTATACTTATTACTCCCAATATTATCAATATAACATGCATTATTACCCATATAATGCAGTTATTATCGCTAGAACTGTAATAATTATACTTATTACTTATATTGTTAGCAATATAACGTGCATTATTACCCATATAATGCAGTTATTATCGCTAGAACTGTAATAATTATACTTATTACTTATATTATTATCAATATAACATGCATTATTACCCATATTATGCAGTTATTATCGCTAGAACTATAATAAATAAACGTATTACTTTTATTATCATCAATATAACATGCATTATTACCCATATTATGCAGTTATTATCGATAGAACTGTAATAAATATACTTATTACTTTTACTATTATCAATATATCATGCACTATTAGCCATATTTTACTATTATTATCGCTAGAACTGTAATAATTATACTTATTACTTATATTATTAGCAATATAACGTGCATTATTACCCATATAATGCAGTTATTATCGCTAGAACTCTAATAATTATACTTATTACTTATACTATTATCAATATAACATGCACTATTACCCATATTATGCAGTTATTATCTCTAGAACCATAATAAATATACTTATTACTCCCAATATTATCAATATAACATGCATTATTACCCATATAATGCAGTTATTATCACTAGAACTGTAATAATTATACTTATTACTTATATTGTTAGCAATATAACGTGCATTATTACCCATATAATGCTGTTATTATCGCTAGAACTGTAATAATTATACTTATTACTTATATTATTATCAATATAACATGCATTATTACCAATATTATGCAGTTATTATCGCTAGAACTACAATAAATGTACGTATTACCTTTATTATCATCAATATAACATGCATTATTACCCATATTATGCAGTTATTATCGATAGAACTGTAATAAATATACTTATTACTTTTATTATTATCAATATAACATGCACTATTTGCCATATTTAACTATTATTATCGCTAGAAGCATAATAAATATACTTATTACTCCCAATATTATCAATATAACATGCATTTTTACCCATATAATGCAGTTATTATCGCTAGAACTGTAATAATTATACTTATTACTTATATTATTCTCAATATAACATGCATTATTACCCATATTATGCAGTTATTATCGATAGAACTGTAATAATTATACTTATTGCTTATATTATTATCAATATAACATGCATTATTACCCATATTATGCAGTTATTATCTCTAGAACCATAATAAGTATACTTATTACTCCCAATATTATCAATATAACATGCATTATTACCCATATAATGCAGTTATTATCGCTAGAACTGTAATAATTATACTTATTACTTATATTGTTAGCAATATAACGTGCATTATTACCCATATAATGCAGTTATTATCGCTAGAACTGTAATAATTATACTTATTACTTATATTATTATCAATATAACATGCATTATTACCCATATTATGCAGTTATTATCGCTAGAACTATAATAAATAAACGTATTACTTTTATTATCATCAATATAACATGCATTATTACCCATATTATGCAGTTATTATCGATAGAACTGTAATAAATATACTTATTACTTTTATTATTATCAATATAACATGCACTATTTGCCATATTTTACTATTATTATCGCTAGAACTATAATAATTATACTTATTACTCCCGATATTATCAATATAACATGCATTATTACCCATATAATGCAGTTATTATCGCTAGAACTGTAATAATTATACTTATTACTTATATTGTTAGCAATATAACATGCATTATTACCCATATAATGCAGTTATTATCGCTAGAACTGTAATAATTATACTTATTACTTATATTATTATCAATAAAACATGCATTATTACCCATATAATGCAGTTATTATCGCTAGAACTGTAATAATTGTACTCATTACTTATATTATTAGCAATATAACGTGCATTATTACCCATATTATGCAGTTATTATCGCTAGAACTGTAATAATTATACTTATTACTTATATCATTATCAATATAACATGCATTATTACCCATATAATGGAGGTATTATCGCTAGAACTGTAATAATTATACTTATTACTTAGATTATTATCAATATAACATGCATTATTACCCATATTATGCAGTTATTATCGCTAGAACTATAATAAATGTACGTATTACTTTTACTATCATCAATATAACATGCATTATTACCCATATAATGCAGTTATTATCGCTAGAACTGTAATAATTATACTCATTACTTATATTATTAGCAATATAACGTGCATTATTACCCATATTATGCAGTTATTATCGCTAGAACTGTAATAATTATACTTATTACTTATATTATTATCAATATAACATGCATTATTACCCATATAATGGAGGTATTATCGCTAGAACTGTAATAATTATACTTATTACTTATACTAATAGCAATATAACGTGCATTATTACCCATATAATGCAGTTATTATCGCCAGAACTGTAATAATTATACTTATTACTTATATTATTCTCAATATAACATGCATTATTACCCATATTATGCAGTTATTATCGCTAGAACTATAATAAACATACGTATTACTTTCATTATCATCAACATAACATGCATTATTACCCATATTATGCAGTTATTATCGATAGAACTGTAATAAATATACTTACTACTTTTACTATTAAAAACATGACATGCACTATTAGCCATATTTTACTATTATTATCGCTAGAACTATAATAATTATACTTATTACTCCCGATATTATCAATATAACATGCCTTATTAGGCATATAATGCAGTTATTAACGCTAGAACTGTAATAAATATACTTACTACTTTCATTATCATCAATATAACATGCATTATTGCCCATATTATGCAGTTATTATCGATAGAACTGTAATAAATATACTTATTACTTTTACTATTATCAATATATCATGCACTATTAGCCATACTTTACTATTATTATCGCTAGAACTGTAATAATTATACTTATTACTTATATTGTTAGCAATATAACATGCATTATTACCCATATAATGCAGTTATTATCGCTAGAACTGTAATAATTATACTTATTACTTATATTATTAGCAATATAACGTGCATTATTACCCATATAATGCAGTTATTATCGCTAGAACTGTAATAATTATACTTATTACTTATATTATTATCAATATAACATGCATTATTACCCATATAATGGAGGTATTATCGCAAGAACTGTAATAATTATACTTATTACTTATATTATTATCAATAAAACATGCATTATTACCCATATAATGCAGTTATTATCGCTAGAACTGTAATAATTGTACTCATTACTTATATTATTAGCAATATAACGTGCATTATTACCCATATTATGCAGTTATTATCGCTAGAACTGTAATAAATGTACTTATTACTTATATCATTATCAATATAACATGCATTATTACCCATATAATGGAGGTATTATCGCTAGAACTGTAATAATTATACTTATTACTTAGATTATTATCAATATAACATGCATTATTACCCATATTATGCAGTTATTATCGCTAGAACTATAATAAATATACGTATTACTTTTATTATCATCAATATAACATGCATTATTACCCATATAATGCAGTTATTATCGCTAGAACTGTAATAATTATACTCATTACTTATATTATTAGCAATATAACGTGCATTATTACCCATATTATGCAGTTATTATCGCTAGAACTGTAATAATTATACTTATTACTTATATTATTATCAATATAACATGCATTATTACCCATATAATGGAGGTATTATCGCTAGAACTGTAATAATTATACTTATTACTTATACTATTACCAATATAACGTGCATTATTACCCATATAATGCAGTTATTATCGCCAGAACTGTAATAATTATACTTATTACTTATATTATTCTCAATATAACATGCATTATTACCCATATAATGCAGTTATTATCGCTAGAACTGTAATAATTGTACTCATTACTTATATTATTAGCAATATAACGTGCATTATTACCCATATTATGCAGTTATTATCGCTAGAACTGTAATAAATATACTCATTACTTATATTATTAGCAATATAACGTGCATTATTACCCATATTATGCAGTTATTATCGCTAGAACTGTAATAATTATAATTATTACTTATATTATTATCAATATAACATGCATTATTACCCATATTATGCAGTTATTATCTCTAGAACGATAATTAATATACTTATTACTCCCAATATTATCAATATAACATGCATTTTTACCCATATAATGCAGTTATTATCGCTGGAACTGTAATAATTATACTTATTACTTATATTGTTAGCAATATAACATGCATTATTACCCATATAATGCAGTTATTATCGCTAGAACTGTAATAATTATACTTATTACTTATATTATTATCAATAAAACATGCATTATTACCCATATAATGCAGTTATTATCGCTAGAACTGTAATA
Source organism: Megachile leachella (assembly GCA_963576845.1). Classification (NCBI taxonomy): domain Eukaryota; kingdom Metazoa; phylum Arthropoda; class Insecta; order Hymenoptera; family Megachilidae; genus Megachile; species Megachile leachella. The sequence goes on along the minus strand of CAUYWW010000111.1, from coordinate 1,064,540 downwards.
ATTGTACTCATTACTTATATTATTAGCAATATAACGTGCATTATTACCCATATTATGCAGTTATTATCGCTAGAACTGTAATAATTATACTTATTACTTATATCATTATCAATATAACATGCATTATTACCCATATAATGAAGGTATTATCGTTAGAACTGTAATAATTATACTTATTACTTAGATTATTATCAATATAACATGCATTATTACCCATATTATGCAGTTATTATCGCTAGAGCTATAATAAATATACGTATTACTTTTATTATCATCAATATAACATGCATTATTACCCATGTAATGCAGTTATTATCGCTAGAACTGTAGTAATTATACTCATTACTTATACTATTAGCAATATAACGTGCATTATTACCCATATTATGCAGTTATTATCGCTAGAACTGTAATAATTATACTTATTACTTATATTATTATCAATATAACATGCATTATTACCCATATAATGCAGTTATTATCGCTAGAACTGTAATAATTGTACTCATTACTTATATTATTATCAATATAACATGCATTATTACCCATATTATGCAGTTATTATCTCTAGAACCATAATAGATATACTTATTACTCCCAATATTATCAATATAACATGCATTTTTACCCATATAATGCAGTTATTATCGCTAGAACTGTAATAATTATACTTATTACTTATACTATTAGCAATATAACATGCACTATTTGCCATATTTTACTATTATTATCGCTAGAACTATAATAATTATACTTATTACTCCCGATATTATCAATATAACATGCATTATTACCCATATAATGCAGTTATTATCGCTAGAACTGTAATAATTATACTTATTACTTATATTGTTAGCAATATAACATGCATTATTACCCATATAATGCAGTTATTATCGCTAGAACTGTAATAATTATACTTATTACTTATATTATTATCAATAAAACATGCATTATTACCCATATAATGCAGTTATTATCGCTAGAACTGTAATAATTGTACTCATTACTTATATTATTAGCAATATAACGTGCATTATTACCCATATTATGCAGTTATTATCGCTAGAACTGTAATAATTATACTTATTACTTATATCATTATCAATATAACATGCATTATTACCCATATAATGGAGGTATTATCGCTAGAACTGTAATAATTATACTTATTACTTAGATTATTATCAATATAACATGCATTATTACCCATATTATGCAGTTATTATCGCTAGAACTATAATAAATAGACGTATTACTTTTATTATCATCAATAAAACATGCATTATTACCCATATAATGCAGTTATTATCGCTAGAACTGTAATAATTATACTCATTACTTATATTATTAGCAATATAACGTGCATTATTACCCATATTATGCAGTTATTATCGCTAGACCTGTAATAATTATACTTATTACTTATATTATTATCAATATAACATGCATTTTTACCCATATAATGCAGTTATTATCGCTAGAACTGTAATAATTATACTTATTACTTATATTGTTAGCAATATAACGTGCATTATTACCCATGTAATGCAGTTATTATCCCTAGAACTGTAATAATTATACTTATTACTTATATTATTATCAATATAACATGCATTATTACCCATATTATGCAGTTATTATCGCTAGAACTATAATAAATATACGTACTACTTTTATCATCATCAATATAACATGCATTATTACCCATATTATGCAGTTATTATCGATAGAACTGTAATAAATATACTTATTACTTTTATTATTATCAATATAACATGCACTATTTGCCATATTTTACTATTATTATCGCTAGAACTATAATAATTATACTTATTACTCCCGATATTATCAATATAACATGCATTATTACCCATATAATGCAGTTATTATCGCTAGAACTGTAATAATTATACTTATTACTTATATTGTTAGCAATATAACATGCATTATTACCCATATAATGCAGTTATTATCGCTAGAACTGTAATAATTATACTTATTACTTATATTATTATCAATAAAACATGCATTATTACCCATATAATGCAGTTATTATCGCTAGAACTGTAATAATTGTACTCATTACTTATATTATTAGCAATATAACGTGCATTATTACCCATATTATGCAGTTATTATCGCTAGAACTGTAATAATTATACTTATTACTTATATCATTATCAATATAACATGCATTATTACCCATATAATGGAGGTATTATCGCTAGAACTGTAATAATTATACTTATTACTTAGATTATTATCAATATAACATGCATTATTACCCATATTATGCAGTTATTATCGCTAGAACTATAATAAATGTACGTATTACTTTTACTATCATCAATATAACATGCATTATTACCCATATAATGCAGTTATTATCGCTAGAACTGTAATAATTATACTCATTACTTATATTATTAGCAATATAACGTGCATTATTACCCATATTATGCAGTTATTATCGCTAGAACTGTAATAATTATACTTATTACTTATATTATTATCAATATAACATGCATTATTACCCATATAATGGAGGTATTATCGCTAGAACTGTAATAATTATACTTATTACTTATACTAATAGCAATATAACGTGCATTATTACCCATATAATGCAGTTATTATCGCCAGAACTGTAATAACTATACTTATTACTTATATTATTCTCAATATAACATGCATTATTACCCATATAATGCAGTTATTATCGCTAGAACTGTAATAATTGTACTCATTACTTATATTATTAGCAATATAACGTGCATTATTACCCATATTATGCAGTTATTATCGCTAGAACTATAATAAACATACGTATTACTTTCATTATCATCAACATAACATGCATTATTACCCATATTATGCAGTTATTATCGATAGAACTGTAATAAATATACTAACTACTTTTACTATTAAAAACATGACATGCACTATTAGCCATATTTTACTATTATTATCGCTAGAACTATAATAATTATACTTATTACTCCCGATATTATCAATATAACATGCCTTATTAGGCATATAATGCAGTTATTAACGCTAGAACTGTAATAAATATACTTACTACTTTCATTATCATCAATATAACATGCATTATTACCCATATTATGCAGTTATTATCGATAGAACTGTAATAAATATACTTATTACTTTTACTATTATCAATATATCATGCACTATTAGCCATATTTTACTATTATTATCGCTAGAACTGTAATAATTATACTTATTACTTATATTGTTAGCAATATAACATGCATTATTACCCATATAATGCAGTTATTATCGCTAGAACTGTAATAATTATACTTATTACTTATATTATTAGCAATATAACGTGCATTATTACCCATATAATGCAGTTATTATCGCTAGAACTGTAATAATTATACTTATTACTTATATTATTATCAATATAACATGCATTATTACCCATATAATGGAGGTATTATCGCAAGAACTGTAATAATTATACTTATTACTTATATTATTATCAATAAAACATGCATTATTACCCATATAATGCAGTTATTATCGCTAGAACTGTAATAATTGTACTCATTACTTATATTATTAGCAATATAACGTGCATTATTACCCATATTATGCAGTTATTATCGCTAGAACTGTAATAAATGTACTCATTACTTATATTATTAGCAATATAACGTGCATTATTACCCATATTATGCAGTTATTATCGCTAGAACTGTAATAATTATACTTATTACTTATACTATTACCAATATAACGTGCATTATTACCCATATAATGCAGTTATTATCGCCAGAACTGTAATAACTATACTTATTACTTATATTATTCTCAATATAACATGCATTATTACCCATATAATGCAGTTATTATCGCTAGAACTGTAATAATTGTACTCATTACTTATATTATTAGCAATATAACGTGCATTATTACCCATATTATGCAGTTATTATCGCTAGAACTATAATAAATATACGTATTACTTTTATTATCATCAATATAACATGCATTATTACCCATATAATGCAGTTATTATCGCTAGAACTGTAATAATTATACTCATTACTTATATTATTAGCAATATAACGTGCATTATTACCCATATTATGCAGTTATTATCGCTAGAACTGTAATAATTATACTTATTACTTATATTATTATCAATATAACATGCATTATTACCCATATAATGGAGGTATTATCGCTAGAACTGTAATAATTATACTTATTACTTATACTATTACCAATATAACGTGCATTATTACCCATATAATGCAGCTATTATCGCCAGAACTGTAATAATTATACTTATTACTTATATTATTCTCAATATAACATGCATTATTACCCATATAATGCAGTTATTATCGCTAGAACTGTAATAATTGTACTCATTACTTATATTATTAGCAATATAACGTGCATTATTACCCATATTATGCAGTTATTACCGCTAGAACTGTAATAAATATACTCATTACTTATATTATTAGCAATATAACGTGCATTATTACCCATATTATGCAGTTATTATCGCTAGAACTGTAATAATTATACTTATTACTTATATTATTATCAATATAACATGCATTATTACCCATATTATGCAGTTATTATCTCTAGAACGATAATTAATATACTTATTACTCCCAATATTATCAATATAACATGCATTTTTACCCATATAATGCAGTTATTATCGCTAGAACTGTAATAATTATACTTATTACTTATATTGTTAGCAATATAACGTGCATTATTACCCATATTATGCAGTTATTATCGATAGAACTGTAATAAATATACTTATTACTTTTATTATTATCAATATAACATGCACTATTTGCCATATTTTACTATTATTTTCGCTAGAACTATAATAATTATACTTATAACTCCCGATATTATCAATAAAACATGCATTATTACCTATATAATGCAGTTATTATCGCTAGAACTGTAATAATTATACTTATTGCTTATATTATTAGCAATATAACGTGCATTATTACCCATATAATGCAGTTGTTATCGCTAGAACTGTAATAATTATACTTATTACTTATATTATTAGCAATATAACGTGCATTATTACCCATATAATGCAGTTATTATCGCTAGAACTGTAATAATTATACTTATTACCTACATTATTATCAATATAACATGCATTATTACCCATATGATGCAGTTATTATCGCTAGAACTATAATAAATGTACTTATTACTCCCAATATTATCAATATAACATGCATTATTACCCATATAATGCAGTTATTATCGACAGAGGTATAATAAATATACTTATTGCTTTTATTATTATCAGTATAACATGTACTATTAGCCATATTTTACTATTATTATCGCTAGAACTATAATAATTATACTTATTACTCCCGATATTATCAATATAACATGCATTATTACGCATATAATGCAGTTATTATCGCTAGAACTATAATAAATATACGTATTACTTTTATTATCATCAATATAACATGCATTATTACCCATATAATGCAGGTATTATCGACAGAAGTATAATAAATATACTTATTACTATTATTATTATCAATATAACGGGCACTGTTAGATATATTTTACTAGTATTATCGCTAGAACTGTAATAATTATACTTATTACTTATATTATTAGCAATATAACGTGCATTATTACCCATATAATGGAGGTATTATCGCTAGAACTATAATAACTATACTTATTACTCCCGATATTATCAATATAACATGCCTTATTACGCATATAATGCAGTTATTATCGCTAGAACTATAATAAATATACGTATTACTTTTATTATCATCAATATAACATGCATTATTACCCATATAATGCAGGTATTATCGACAGAAGTATAATAAATATACTTATTACTATTATTATTATCAATATAACGGGCACTGTTAGATATATTTTACTAGTATTATCGCTAGAACTGTAATAATTATACTTATTACTTATTTTATTAGCAATATAACGTGCATTATTACCCATATTATGCAGTTATTATCGCTAGAACTATAATAAATATACGTATTACTTTTATTATCATCAATATAACATGCATTATTACCCATATTATGCAGTTATTATCGATAGAACTGTAATAAATATACTTATTACTTTTATTATTATCAATATAACATGCACTATTTGCCATATTTTACTATTATTATCGCTAGAACTATAATAATTATACCTATTACTCCCGATATTATCAATAAAACATGCATTATTACCTATATAATGCAGTTATTATCGCTGGAACTGTAATAATTATACTTATTGCTTATATTAATAGCAATATAACGTGCATTATTACCCATATAATGCAGTTGTTATCGCTAGAACTGTAATAATTATACTTATTACTTATATTATTAGCAATATAACGTGCATTATTACCCATATAATGCAGTTATTATCGCTAGAACTGTAATAATTATACTTATTACTTACATTATTATCAAAATAACATGCATTATTACCCATATTATGCAGTTATTATCGATAGAACTGTAATAAATATACTTATTACTTTTATTATTATCAATATAACATGCAGTATTTGCCATATTTTACTATTATTATCGCCAGAACTATAATAATTATACTTATTACTCCCGATATTATCAATACAACATGCATTATTACCCATATTATGCAGTTATTATCGATAGAACTATAATAAATATACTTATTACTTTTATTATTATCAATATAACATGCATTATTACCCGTATAATGCAGTTATTATCGCTAGAACTGTAGTAATTATACTTATTACTTATATTATTAGCAATATAACGTGCACTATTACCCATATAATGCAGTTATTATCGCCAGAAATGTAATAATTATACTTATTACTTTTATTATTATCAATATAACATGCATTATTACCCATATAATGCAGTTATTATCGACAGAAGTATAATAAATATACTTATTACTTTTATTATTATCAATATAACATGCACTGTTTGCCATATTTTACTATTATTATCGCTAGAACTATAATAATTATACTTATTACTCCCGATATTATCAATATAACATGCATTATTACGCATATAATGCAGTTATTATCGCTAGAACGGTAATAAATATACTTACTACTTTCATTATCGTCAATATAACATGCATTGTTGCCCATATTATGCAGTTATTATCGCTAGAACTGTAATAATTATACTTATTACTTATATTATTAGCAATATAACGTGCATTATTACCCATAAATTGCAGTTATCACCGCTAGAACTGTAATAATTATACTTATTACTTTTATTATCATCAATATAACATGCATTATTACCCATATTATGCAGTTATTATCGATAGAACTGTAATAAATATACATATAACTTTTATTATTATCAATATAACATGCACTATTAGAAATATTTTACAATCATTATCGCTAGAACTATAATAATTATACTTATTACTCCCAATATTATCAATATAACATGCATTATTACCTATATAATGCAGTTATTATCGCTAGAACTGTAATAATTATACTTATTACTCCCGATATTGTCAATATAACATCCATTATTACCCATATAATGCAGTTATTATCGCTAGAACTGTAATAATTATACTTATTACTCCCGATATTATCAATATAACATGCATTATTACCCATATAATGCAGTTATTATCGACAGAAGTATAATAAATATACTTATTACTTTCATTATTATCAGTATAACATGTACTATTAGCCATATTATACTATTATTATCGCTAGAACTATAATAATTATACTTATTACTCCCGATATTATCAATATAACATGCATTATTACCCATATAATGCAGTTATTATCGCTAGAACTGTAATAATTATACTTATTACTTATCTTATTAGCAATATAACATGCATTATTACCCATATAATGCAGTTATTATCGACAGAAGTATAATAAATATACTTATTACTTTTATTATTATCAATATAGCAGGCACTAATAGCCATATTTTACTATTATTATCGCTAGAACTATAATAATTATACTTATTACTCCCGATATTATCAATATAACATGCATTATTACGCATATAATGCAGTTATTATCGCTAGAACTATAATAAATATACGTATTACTTTTATTATCATCAATATAACATGCATTATTACCCATATTATGCAGTTATTATCGATAGAACTGTAATAAATATACTTATTACTTTTATTATTATCAATATAACATGCACTGTTTGCCATATTTTACTATTATTATCGCCAGAACTATAATTATTATACTTATTACTCCCGATATTATCAATATAACATGCATTATTACCCATATAATGCAGTTATTATCGCTAGAACTGTAATAATTATACTTATTACTTATATTATTAGCAATATAACATGCATTATTACCCATATAATGCAGTTATTATCGACAGAAGTATAATAAATATACTTATTACTTTTTTTATTATCAATATAGCAGGCACTAATAGCCATATTTTACTATTATTATCGCTAGAACTATAATAATTATACTTATTACTCCCGATATTATCAATATAACATGCATTATTACGCATATAATGCAGTTATTATCGACAGAAGTATAATAAATATACTTATTACTTTTATTATTATCAATATAGCAGGCACTAATAGCCATATTTTACTATTATTATCGCTAGAACTGTAATAATTATACTTATTACTCCCGATATTATCAATATAACATGCATTATTACCCATATTATGCAGTTATTATCGATAGAACTATAATAAATATACTTATTACTTTTATTATTATCAATATAACATGCATTATTACCCATATAATGCAGTTATTATCGCTAGAACTGTAATAATTATACTTATTACTTATATTGTTAGCAATATAACGTGCATTATTACCCATATAATGCAGTTATTATCGCTAGAACTGTAATAATTATACTTATTACTTATATTATTATCAATATAACATGCATTATTACCCATATAATGGAGGTATTATCGCAAGAACTGTAATAATTATACTTATTACTTATACTATTAGCAATATAACGTGCATTATTAACCATATAATGCAGTTATTATCGCCAGAACTGTAATAATTATACTTATTACTTATACTATTATCAATATAACATGCATTATTACCCATATTATGCAGTTATTATCTCTAGAACCATAATAAATATACTTATTACTCCCAATATTATCAATATAACATGCATTTTTACCCATATAATGCAGTTATTATCGCTAGAACTGTAATAATTATACTTATTACTTATATTGTTAGCAATATAACGTGCATTATTACCCATATAATGCAGTTATTATCGCTAGAACTGTAATAATTATACTTATTACTTATATTATTATCAATATAACATGCATTATTACCCATATTATGCAGTTATTATCGCTGGAGCTATAATAAATATACGTATTACTTTTATTATCATCAATATAACATGCATTATTACCCATATTATGCAGTTATTATCGATAGAACTGTAATAAATATACTTATTACTTTTATTATTATCAATATAACATGCACTATTTGCCATATTTTACTATTATTATCGCTAGAACTATAATAATTATACTTATTACTCCCGATATTATCAATATAACATGCATTATTACCCATATAATGCAGTTATTATCGCTAGAACTGTAATAATTATACTTATTACTTATATTATTAGCAATATAACATGCATTATTACCCATATAATGCAGTTATTATCGCTAGAACTGTAATAATTATACTTGTTACTTATATTATTATCAATATAACATGCATTATTACCCATATAATGCAGTTATTATCGCTAGAACTGTAATAATTGTACTCATTACTTATATTATTAGCAATATAACGTGCATTATTACCCATATTATGCAGTTATTATCGCTAGAACTGTAATAATTATACCTATTACTTATATCATTATCAATATAACATGCATTATTACCCATATAATGGAGGTATTATCGCTAGAACTGTAATAATTATACTTATTACTTATACTGTTAGCAATATAACGTGCATTATTACCCATATAATGCAGTTATTATCGCCAGAACTGTAATAATTATACTTATTACTTATATTATTCTCAATATAACATGCATTATTACCCATATTATGCAGTTATTATCGCTAGAACTATAATAAATATACGTATTACTTTCATTATCATCAATATAACATGCATTATTACCCATATAATGCAGTTATTATCGCTAGAACTGTAATAATTATACTTATTACTTATATTGTTAGCAATATAACGTGCATTATTACCCATATAATGCAGTTATTATCGCTAGAACTGTAATAATTATACTTATTACTTATATTATTATCAATATAACATGCATTATTACCCATATTATGCAGTTATTATCGCTAGAGCTATAATAAATATACTTATTACTCCCAAAATTATCAATGTAACATGCATTATTACCCATATAATGCAGTTATTATGGCTAGAACTGTAATAATTATACTTATTACTTATATTATTAGCAATATAACGTGCATTATTACCCATATAATGCAGTTATTATCGCTAGAACTGTAATAATTGTACTCATTACTTATATTATTAGCAATATAACGTGCATTATTACCCATATTATGCAGTTATTATCGCCAGAACTGTAATAATTATACTTATTACTTATATTATTATCAATATAACATGCATTATTACCCATATTATGCAGTTATTATCGCTAGAACTATAATAAATATACGTATTACTTTTATTATCATCAATATAACATGCATTACTACCCATATTATGCAGTTATTATCGATAGAACTGTAATAAATATACTTATTACTTTTATTATTATCAATATAACATGCACTATTTGCCATATTTTACTATTATTATCGCTAGAACTATAATAATTATACTTATTACTCCCGATATTATCAATATAGCATGCATTATTACCGATATAATGCAGTTATTATCGCTAGGACTGTAATAATTATACTTATTTCTTATATTGTTAGCAATATAACGTGCATTATTACCCATATAATGCAGTTATTATCGCTAGAACTGTAATAATTATACTTATTACTTATATTATTATCAATATAACATGCATTATTACGCATATTATGCAGTCATTATCGCCAGAACTGTAATAATTATACTTGTTACTAACATTATTCTCAATATAACATGCATTATTACCGATATTATGCAGTTATTATCGCAAGAACTATAATAAATATACGTATTACTTTCATTATCATCAATATAACATGCATTATTACCCATATAATGGAGGTATTATCGCTAGAACTGTAATAATTATACTTATTACTTATATTATTATCAATATAACATGCATTATTACCCATATTATGCAGTTATTATCTCCAGAACCATAATAAATATACTTATTACTCCCAATATTATCAATATAACATGCATTATTACCCATATAATGCAATTATTATCGCTAGAACTGTAATAATTATACTTATTACTTATATTGTTAACAATATAACGTGCATTATTACCCATATAATGCAGTTATTATCGCTAGAACTGTAATAATTATACTTATTACTTATACTATTAGCAATATAACGTGCATTATTACCCATATAATGCAGTTATTATCGCCAGAACTGTAATAATTATACCTATTACTTATATCATTATCAATATAACATGCATTATTACCCACATAATGGAGGTATTATCGTTAGAACTGTAATAATTATACTTATTACTTATACTATTAGCAATATGACATGCACTATTACCCATATTATGCAGTTATTATCGCTAGAACTATAATAAATATACTTATTACTCCCAATATTATCAATATAACATGCATTATTACCCATATAATGCAGTTATTATCGCTAGAACTGTAATAATTATACTTATTACTTATATTATTATCAATATAACATGCATTATTACCCATATTATGCAATTATTATCTCTAGAACCATAATAAGTATACTTATTACTCCCAATATTATCAATATAACATGCATTATTACCCATACAATGCAGTTATTATCGCTAGAACTGTAATAATTATACTTATTACTTATATTGTTAGCAATATAACGTGCATTATTACCCATATAATGCAGTTATTATCGCTAGAACTGTAATAATTATACTTATTACTTATATTATTATCAATATAACACGCATTATTACCCATATTATGCAGTTATTATCGCTAGAACTATAATAAATAAACGTATTACTTTTATTATCATCAATATAACATGCATTATTACCCATATTATGCAGTTATTATCGATAGAACTGTAATAAATATACTTATTACTTTTATTATTATCAATATAACATGCACTATTTGCCATATTTTACTATTATTATCGCTAGAACTATAATAATTATACTTATTACTCCCGATATTATCAATATAACATGCATTATTACCCATATAATGCAGTTATTATCGCTAGAACTGTAATAATTATACTTATTACTTATATTGTTAGCAATATAACGTGCATTACTACCCATATAATGCAGTTATTATCGCTAGAACTGTAATAATTATACTTATTACTTATATTATTATCAATATAACATGCATTATTACCCATATAATGGAGGTATTATCGCAAGAACTGTAATAATTATACTTATTACTTATACTATTAGCAATATAACGTGCATTATTAACCATATAATGCAGTTATTATCGCCAGAACTGTAATAATTATACTTATTACTTATACTATTATCAATATAACATGCATTATTACCCATATTATGCAGTTATTATCTCTAGAACCATAATAAATATACTTATTACTCCCAATATTATCAATATAACATGCATTTTTACCCATATAATGCAGTTATTATCGCTAGAACTGTAATAATTATACTTATTACTTATATTGTTAGCAATATAACGTGCATTATTACCCATATAATGCAGTTATTATCGCTAGAACTGTAATAATTATACTTATTACTTATATTATTATCAATATAACATGCATTATTACCCATATTATGCAGTTATTATCGCTGGAGCTATAATAAATATACGTATTACTTTTATTATCATCAATATAACATGCATTATTACCCATATTATGCAGTTATTATCGATAGAACTGTAATAAATATACTTATTACTTTTATTATTATCAATATAACATGCACTATTTGCCATATTTTACTATTATTATCGCTAGAACTATAATAATTATACTTATTACTCCCGATATTATCAATATAACATGCATTATTACCCATATAATGCAGTTATTATCGCTAGAACTGTAATAATTATACTTATTACTTATATTATTAGCAATATAACATGCATTATTACCCATATAATGCAGTTATTATCGCTAGAACTGTAATAATTATACTTGTTACTTATATTATTATCAATATAACATGCATTATTACCCATATAATGCAGTTATTATCGCTAGAACTGTAATAATTGTACTCATTACTTATATTATTAGCAATATAACGTGCATTATTACCCATATTATGCAGTTATTATCGCTAGAACTGTAATAATTATACCTATTACTTATATCATTATCAATATAACATGCATTATTACCCATATAATGGAGGTATTATCGCTAGAACTGTAATAATTATACTTATTACTTATACTGTTAGCAATATAACGTGCATTATTACCCATATAATGCAGTTATTATCGCCAGAACTGTAATAATTATACTTATTACTTATATTATTCTCAATATAACATGCATTATTACCCATATTATGCAGTTATTATCGCTGGAGCTATAATAAATATACGTATTACTTTTATTATCATCAATATAACATGCATTATTACCCATATTATGCAGTTATTATCGATAGAACTGTAATAAATATACTTATTACTTTTATTATTATCAATATAACATGCACTATTTGCCATATTTTACTATTATTATCGCTAGAACTATAATAATTATACTTATTACTCCCGATATTATCAATATAACATGCATTATTACCCATATAATGCAGTTATTATCGCTAGAACTGTAATAATTATACTTATTACTTATATTATTAGCAATATAACATGCATTATTACCCATATAATGCAGTTATTATCGCTAGAACTGTAATAATTATACTTGTTACTTATATTATTATCAATATAACATGCATTATTACCCATATAATGCAGTTATTATCGCTAGAACTGTAATAATTGTACTCATTACTTATATTATTATCAATATAACATGCATTATTACGCATATTATGCAGTCATTATCGCCAGAACTGTAATAATTATACTTGTTACTAACATTATTCTCAATATAACATGCATTATTACCGATATTATGCAGTTATTATCGCAAGAACTATAATAAATATACGTATTACTTTCATTATCATCAATATAACATGCATTATTACCCATATAATGGAGGTATTATCGCTAGAACTGTAATAATTATACTTATTACTTATATTATTATCAATATAACATGCATTATTACCCATATTATGCAGTTATTATCTCCAGAACCATAATAAATATACTTATTACTCCCAATATTATCAATATAACATGCATTATTACCCATATAATGCAATTATTATCGCTAGAACTGTAATAATTATACTTATTACTTATATTGTTAACAATATAACGTGCATTATTACCCATATAATGCAGTTATTATCGCTAGAACTGTAATAATTATACTTATTACTTATACTATTAGCAATATAACGTGCATTATTACCCATATAATGCAGTTATTATCGCCAGAACTGTAATAATTATACCTATTACTTATATCATTATCAATATAACATGCATTATTACCCACATAATGGAGGTATTATCGTTAGAACTGTAATAATTATACTTATTACTTATACTATTAGCAATATGACATGCACTATTACCCATATTATGCAGTTATTATCGCTAGAACTATAATAAATATACTTATTACTCCCAATATTATCAATATAACATGCATTATTACCCATATAATGCAGTTATTATCGCTAGAACTGTAATAATTATACTTATTACTTATATTATTATCAATATAACATGCATTATTACCCATATTATGCAATTATTATCTCTAGAACCATAATAAGTATACTTATTACTCCCAATATTATCAATATAACATGCATTATTACCCATACAATGCAGTTATTATCGCTAGAACTGTAATAATTATACTTATTACTTATATTGTTAGCAATATAACGTGCATTATTACCCATATAATGCAGTTATTATCGCTAGAACTGTAATAATTATACTTATTACTTATATTATTATCAATATAACACGCATTATTACCCATATTATGCAGTTATTATCGCTAGAACTATAATAAATAAACGTATTACTTTTATTATCATCAATATAACATGCATTATTACCCATATTATGCAGTTATTATCGATAGAACTGTAATAAATATACTTATTACTTTTATTATTATCAATATAACATGCACTATTTGCCATATTTTACTATTATTATCGCTAGAACTATAATAATTATACTTATTACTCCCGATATTATCAATATAACATGCATTATTACCCATATAATGCAGTTATTATCGCTAGAACTGTAATAATTATACTTATTACTTATATTGTTAGCAATATAACGTGCATTACTACCCATATAATGCAGTTATTATCGCTAGAACTGTAATAATTATACTTATTACTTATATTATTATCAATATAACATGCATTATTACCCATATAATGGAGGTATTATCGCAAGAACTGTAATAATTATACTTATTACTTATACTATTAGCAATATAACGTGCATTATTAACCATATAATGCAGTTATTATCGCCAGAACTGTAATAATTATACTTATTACTTATACTATTATCAATATAACATGCATTATTACCCATATTATGCAGTTATTATCTCTAGAACCATAATAAATATACTTATTACTCCCAATATTATCAATATAACATGCATTTTTACCCATATAATGCAGTTATTATCGCTAGAACTGTAATAATTATACTTATTACTTATATTGTTAGAAATATAACGTGCATTATTACCCATATAATGCAGTTATTATCGCTAGAACTGTAATAATTATACTTATTACTTATATTATTATCAATATAACATGCATTATTACCCATATTATGCAGTTATTATCGCTGGAGCTATAATAAATATACGTATTACTTTTATTATCATCAATATAACATGCATTATTACCCATATTATGCAGTTATTATCGATAGAACTGTAATAAATATACTTATTACTTTTATTATTATCAATATAACATGCACTATTTGCCATATTTTACTATTATTATCGCTAGAACTATAATAATTATACTTATTACTCCCGATATTATCAATATAACATGCATTATTACCCATATAATGCAGTTATTATCGCTAGAACTGTAATAATTATACTTATTACTTATATTATTAGCAATATAACATGCATTATTACCCATATAATGCAGTTATTATCGCTAGAACTGTAATAATTATACTTGTTACTTATATTATTATCAATATAACATGCATTATTACCCATATAATGCAGTTATTATCGCTAGAACTGTAATAATTGTACTCATTACTTATATTATTAGCAATATAACGTGTATTATTACCCATATTATGCAGTTATTATCGCTAGAACTGTAATAATTATACCTATTACTTATATCATTATCAATATAACATGCATTATTACCCATATAATGGAGGTATTATCGCTAGAACTGTAATAATTATACTTATTACTTATACTGTTAGCAATATAACGTGCATTATTACCCATATAATGCAGTTATTATCGCCAGAACTGTAATAATTATACTTATTACTTATATTATTCTCAATATAACATGCATTATTACCCATATTATGCAGTTATTATCGCTAGAACTATAATAAATATACGTATTACTTTCATTATCATCAATATAACATGCATTATTACCCATATAATGCAGTTATTATCGCTAGAACTGTAATAATTATACTTATTACTTATATTGTTAGCAATATAACGTGCATTATTACCCATATAATGCAGTTATTATCGCTAGAACTGTAATAATTATACTTATTACTTATATTATTATCAATATAACATGCATTATTACGCATATTATGCAGTCATTATCGCCAGAACTGTAATAATTATACTTGTTACTAACATTATTCTCAATATAACATGCATTATTACCGATATTATGCAGTTATTATCGCAAGAACTATAATAAATATACGTATTACTTTCATTATCATCAATATAACACGCATTATTACCCATATAATGGAGGTATTATCGCTAGAACTGTAATAATTATACTTATTACTTATATCATTATCAATATAACATGCATTATTACCCATATAATGGAGGTATTATCGCTAGAACTGTAATAATTATACTTATTACTTATACTGTTAGCAATATAACGTGCATTATTACCCATATAATGCAGTTATTATCGCCAGAACTGTAATAATTATACTTATTACTTATATTATTCTCAATATAACATGCATTATTACCCATATTATGCAGTTATTATCGCTAGAACTATAATAAATATACGTATTACTTTCATTATCATCAATATAACATGCATTATTACCCATATAATGCAGTTATTATCGCTAGAACTGTAATAATTATACTTATTACTTATACTATTAGCAATATAACGTGCATTATTACCCATATAATGCAGTTATTATCGCCAGAACTGTAATAATTATACCTATTACTTATATCATTATCAATATAACATGCATTATTACCCACATAATGGAGGTATTATCGTTAGAACTGTAATAATTATACTTATTACTTATACTATTAGCAATATGACATGCACTATTACCCATATTATGCAGTTATTATCGCTAGAACTATAATAAATATACTTATTACTCCCAATATTATCAATATAACATGCATTATTACCCATACAATGCAGTTATTATCGCTAGAACTGTAATAATTATACTTATTACTTATATTGTTAGCAATATAACGTGCATTATTACCCATATAATGCAGTTATTATCGCTAGAACTGTAATAATTATACTTATTACTTATATTATTATCAATATAACACGCATTATTACCCATATTATGCAGTTATTATCGCTAGAACTATAATAAATAAACGTATTACTTTTATTATCATCAATATAACATGCATTATTACCCATATTATGCAGTTATTATCGATAGAACTGTAATAAATATACTTATTACTTTTATTATTATCAATATAACATGCACTATTTGCCATATTTTACTATTATTATCGCTAGAACTATAATAATTATACTTATTACTCCCGATATTATCAATATAACATGCATTATTACCCATATAATGCAGTTATTATCGCTAGAACTATAATAATTATACTTATTACTTATATTATTAGCAATATAACGTGCATTATTACCCATATAATGCAGTTATTATCGCTAGAACTGTAATAATTATACTTATTACTTATATTATTATCAATATAACATGCATTATTACCCATATAATGGAGGTATTATCGCAAGAACTGTAATAATTATACTTATTACTTATACTATTAGCAATATAACGTGCATTATTAACCATATAATGCAGTTATTATCGCCAGAACTGTAATAATTATACTTATTACTTATACTATTATCAATATAACATGCATTATTACCCATATTATGCAGTTATTATCGCTAGAACTATAATAAATATACGTATTACTTTCATTATCATCAATATAACATGCATTATTACCCATATAATGCAGTTATTATCGCTAGAACTGTAATAATTATACTTATTACTTATATTGTTAGCAATATAACGTGCATTATTACCCATATAATGCAGTTATTATCGCTAGAACTGTAATAATTATACTTATTACTTATATTATTATCAATATAACATGCATTATTACCCATATTATGCAGTTATTATCGCTAGAGCTATAATAAATATACTTATTACTCCCAAAATTATCAATGTAACATGCATTATTACCCATATAATGCAGTTATTATGGCTAGAACTGTAATAATTATACTTATTACTTATATTATTAGCAATATAACGTGCATTATTACCCATATAATGCAGTTATTATCGCTAGAACTGTAATAATTGTACTCATTACTTATATTATTAGCAATATAACGTGCATTATTACCCGTATTATGCAGTTATTATCGCCAGAACTGTAATAATTATACTTATTACTTATATTATTATCAATATAACATGCATTATTACCCATATTATGCAGTTATTATCGCTAGAACTGTAATAATTGTACTCATTACTTATATTATTAGCAATATAACGTGCATTATTACCCATATTATGCAGTTATTATCGCCAGAACTGTAATAATTATACTTATTACTTATATTATTATCAATATAACATGCATTATTACCCATATTATGCAGTTATTATCGCTAGAACTATAATAAATATACGTATTACTTTTATTATCATCAATATAACATGCATTACTACCCATATTATGCAGTTATTATCGATAGAACTGTAATAAATATACTTATTACTTTTATTATTATCAATATAACATGCACTATTTGCCATATTTTACTATTATTATCGCTAGAACTATAATAATTATACTTATTACTCCCGATATTATCAATATAGCATGCATTATTACCGATATAATGCAGTTATTATCGCTAGGACTGTAATAATTATACTTATTTCTTATATTGTTAGCAATATAACGTGCATTATTACCCATATAATGCAGTTATTATCGCTAGAACTGTAATAATTATACTTATTACTTATATTATTATCAATATAACATGCATTATTACGCATATTATGCAGTCATTATCGCCAGAACTGTAATAATTATACTTGTTACTAACATTATTCTCAATATAACATGCATTATTACCGATATTATGCAGTTATTATCGCAAGAACTATAATAAATATACGTATTACTTTCATTATCATCAATATAACATGCATTATTACCCATATAATGGAGGTATTATCGCTAGAACTGTAATAATTATACTTATTACTTATATTATTATCAATATAACATGCATTATTACCCATATTATGCAGTTATTATCTCCAGAACCATAATAAATATACTTATTACTCCCAATATTATCAATATAACATGCATTATTACCCATATAATGCAATTATTATCGCTAGAACTGTAATAATTATACCTATTACTTATATCATTATCAATATAACATGCATTATTACCCACATAATGGAGGTATTATCGTTAGAACTGTAATAATTATACTTATTACTTATATTGTTAACAATATAACGTGCATTATTACCCATATAATGCAGTTATTATCGCTAGAACTGTAATAATTATACTTATTACTTATACTATTAGCAATATAACGTGCATTATTACCCATATAATGCAGTTATTATCGCTAGAACTGTAATAATTATACTTATTACTTATACTATTAGCAATATAACGTGCATTATTACCCATATAATGCAGTTATTATCGCCAGAACTGTAATAATTATACCTATTACTTATATCATTATCAATATAACATGCATTATTACCCACATAATGGAGGTATTATCGTTAGAACTGTAATAATTATACTTATTACTTATACTATTAGCAATATGACATGCACTATTACCCATATTATGCAGTTATTATCGCTAGAACTATAATAAATATACTTATTACTCCCAATATTATCAATATAACATGCATTATTACCCATATAATGCAGTTATTATCGCTAGAACTGTAATAATTATACTTATTACTTATATTATTATCAATATAACATGCATTATTACCCATATTATGCAATTATTATCTCTAGAACCATAATAAGTATACTTATTACTCCCAATATTATCAATATAACATGCATTATTACCCATACAATGCAGTTATTATCGCTAGAACTGTAATAATTATACTTATTACTTATATTGTTAGCAATATAACGTGCATTATTACCCATATAATGCAGTTATTATCGCTAGAACTGTAATAATTATACTTATTACTTATATTATTATCAATATAACACGCATTATTACCCATATTATGCAGTTATTATCGCTAGAACTATAATAAATAAACGTATTACTTTTATTATCATCAATATAACATGCATTATTACCCATATTATGCAGTTATTATCGATAGAACTGTAATAAATATACTTATTACTATTATTATTATCAATATAACATGCACTATTTGCCATATTTTACTATTATTATCGCTAGAACTATAATAATTATACTTATTACTCCCGATATTATCAATATAACATGCATTATTACCCATATAATGCAGTTATTATCGCTAGAACTGTAATAATTATACTTATTACTTATATTGTTAGCAATATAACGTGCATTACTACCCATATAATGCAGTTATTATCGCTAGAACTGTAATAATTATACTTATTACTTATATTATTATCAATATAACATGCATTATTACCCATATAATGGAGGTATTATCGCAAGAACTGTAATAATTATACTTATTACTTATACTATTAGCAATATAACGTGCATTATTAACCATATAATGCAGTTATTATCGCCAGAACTGTAATAATTATACTTATTACTTATACTATTATCAATATAACATGCATTATTACCCATATTATGCAGTTATTATCTCTAGAACCATAATAAATATACTTATTACTCCCAATATTATCAATATAACATGCATTTTTACCCATATAATGCAGTTATTATCGCTAGAACTGTAATAATTATACTTATTACTTATATTGTTAGCAATATAACGTGCATTATTACCCATATAATGCAGTTATTATCGCTAGAACTGTAATAATTATACTTATTACTTATATTATTATCAATATAACATGCATTATTACCCATATTATGCAGTTATTATCGCTGGAGCTATAATAAATATACGTATTACTTTTATTATCATCAATATAACATGCATTATTACCCATATTATGCAGTTATTATCGATAGAACTGTAATAAATATACTTATTACTTTTATTATTATCAATATAACATGCACTATTTGCCATATTTTACTATTATTATCGCTAGAACTATAATAATTATACTTATTACTCCCGATATTATCAATATAACATGCATTATTACCCATATAATGCAGTTATTATCGCTAGAACTGTAATAATTATACTTATTACTTATATTATTAGCAATATAACATGCATTATTACCCATATAATGCAGTTATTATCGCTAGAACTGTAATAATTATACTTGTTACTTATATTATTATCAATATAACATGCATTATTACCCATATAATGCAGTTATTATCGCTAGAACTGTAATAATTGTACTCATTACTTATATTATTAGCAATATAACGTGCATTATTACCCATATTATGCAGTTGTTATCGCTAGAACTGTAATAATTATACCTATTACTTATATCATTATCAATATAACATGCATTATTACCCATATAATGGAGGTATTATCGCTAGAACTGTAATAATTATACTTATTACTTATACTGTTAGCAATATAACGTGCATTATTACCCATATAATGCAGTTATTATCGCCAGAACTGTAATAATTATACTTATTACTTATATTATTCTCAATATAACATGCATTATTACCCATATTATGCAGTTATTATCGCTAGAACTATAATAAATATACGTATTACTTTCATTATCATCAATATAACATGCATTATTACCCATATAATGCAGTTATTATCGCTAGAACTGTAATAATTATACTTATTACTTATATTGTTAGCAATATAACGTGCATTATTACCCATATAATGCAGTTATTATCGCTAGAACTGTAATAATTATACTTATTACTTATATTATTATCAATATAACATGCATTATTACGCATATTATGCAGTCATTATCGCCAGAACTGTAATAATTATACTTGTTACTAACATTATTCTCAATATAACATGCATTATTACCGATATTATGCAGTTATTATCGCAAGAACTATAATAAATATACGTATTACTTTCATTATCATCAATATAACATGCATTATTACCCATATAATGGAGGTATTATCGCTAGAACTGTAATAATTATACTTATTACTTATATTATTATCAATATAACATGCATTATTACCCATATTATGCAGTTATTATCTCCAGAACCATAATAAATATACTTATTACTCCCAATATTATCAATATAACATGCATTATTACCCATATAATGCAATTATTATCGCTAGAACTGTAATAATTATACTTATTACTTATATTGTTAACAATATAACGTGCATTATTACCCATATAATGCAGTTATTATCGCTAGAACTGTAATAATTATACTTATTACTTATACTATTAGCAATATAACGTGCATTATTACCCATATAATGCAGTTATTATCGCCAGAACTGTAATAATTATACCTATTACTTATATCATTATCAATATAACATGCATTATTACCCACATAATGGAGGTATTATCGTTAGAACTGTAATAATTATACTTATTACTTATACTATTAGCAATATGACATGCACTATTACCCATATTATGCAGTTATTATCGCTAGAACTATAATAAATATACTTATTACTCCCAATATTATCAATATAACATGCATTATTACCCATACAATGCAGTTATTATCGCTAGAACTGTAATAATTATACTTATTACTTATATTGTTAGCAATATAACGTGCATTATTACCCATATAATGCAGTTATTATCGCTAGAACTGTAATAATTATACTTATTACTTATATTATTATCAATATAACACGCATTATTACCCATATTATGCAGTTATTATCGCTAGAACTATAATAAATAAACGTATTACTTTTATTATCATCAATATAACATGCATTATTACCCATATTATGCAGTTATTATCGATAGAACTGTAATAAATATACTTATTACTTTTATTATTATCAATATAACATGCACTATTTGCCATATTTTACTATTATTATCGCTAGAACTATAATAATTATACTTATTACTCCCGATATTATCAATATAACATGCATTATTACCCATATAATGCAGTTATTATCGCTAGAACTATAATAATTATACTTATTACTTATATTATTAGCAATATAACGTGCATTATTACCCATATAATGCAGTTATTATCGCTAGAACTGTAATAATTATACTTATTACTTATATTATTATCAATATAACATGCATTATTACCCATATAATGGAGGTATTATCGCAAGAACTGTAATAATTATACTTATTACTTATACTATTAGCAATATAACGTGCATTATTAACCATATAATGCAGTTATTATCGCCAGAACTGTAATAATTATACTTATTACTTATACTATTATCAATATAACATGCATTATTACCCATATTATGCAGTTATTATCTCTAGAACCATAATAAATATACTTATTACTCCCAATATTATCAATATAACATGCATTTTTACCCATATAATGCAGTTATTATCGCTAGAACTGTAATAATTATACTTATTACTTATATTGTTAGCAATATAACGTGCATTATTACCCATATAATGCAGTTATTATCGCTAGAACTGTAATAATTATACTTATTACTTATATTATTATCAATATAACATGCATTATTACCCATATTATGCAGTTATTATCACTGGAGCTATAATAAATATACGTATTACTTTTATTATCATCAATATAACATGCATTATTACCCATATTATGCAGTTATTATCGATAGAACTGTAATAAATATACTTATTACTTTTATTATTATCAATATAACATGCACTATTTGCCATATTTTACTATTATTATCGCTAGAACTATAATAATTATACTTATTACTCCCGATATTATCAATATAACATGCATTATTACCCATATAATGCAGTTATTATCGCTAGAACTGTAATAATTATACTTATTACTTATATTATTAGCAATATAACATGCATTATTACCCATATAATGCAGTTATTATCGCTAGAACTGTAATAATTATACTTGTTACTTATATTATTATCAATATAACATGCATTATTACCCATATAATGCAGTTATTATCGCTAGAACTGTAATAATTGTACTCATTACTTATATTATTAGCAATATAACGTGCATTATTACCCATATTATGCAGTTATTATCGCTAGAACTGTAATAATTATACCTATTACTTATATCATTATCAATATAACATGCATTATTACCCATATAATGGAGGTATTATCGCTAGAACTGTAATAATTATACTTATTACTTATACTGTTAGCAATATAACGTGCATTATTACCCATATAATGCAGTTATTATCGCCAGAACTGTAATAATTATACTTATTACTTATATTATTCTCAATATAACATGCATTATTACCCATATTATGCAGTTATTATCGCTAGAACTATAATAAATATACGTATTACTTTCATTATCATCAATATAACATGCATTATTACCCATATAATGCAGTTATTATCGCTAGAACTGTAATAATTATACTTATTACTTATATTGTTAGCAATATAACGTGCATTATTACCCATATAATGCAGTTATTATCGCTAGAACTGTAATAATTATACTTATTACTTATATTATTATCAATATAACATGCATTATTACCCATATTATGCAGTTATTATCGCTAGAGCTATAATAAATATACTTATTACTCCCAAAATTATCAATGTAACATGCATTATTACCCATATAATGCAGTTATTATGGCTAGAACTGTAATAATTATACTTATTACTTATATTATTAGCAATATAACGTGCATTATTACCCATATAATGCAGTTATTATCGCTAGAACTGTAATAATTGTACTCATTACTTATATTATTAGCAATATAACGTGCATTATTACCCATATTATGCAGTTATTATCGCCAGAACTGTAATAATTATACTTATTACTTATATTATTATCAATATAACATGCATTATTACCCATATTATGCAGTTATTATCGCTAGAACTATAATAAATACACGTATTACTTTTATTATCATCAATATAACATGCATTACTACCCATATTATGCAGTTATTATCGATAGAACTGTAATAAATATACTTATTACTTTTATTATTATCAATATAACATGCACTATTTGCCATATTTTACTATGATTATCGCTAGAACTATAATAATTATACTTATTACTCCCGATATTATCAATATAGCATGCATTATTACCGATATAATGCAGTTATTATCGCTAGGACTGTAATAATTATACTTATTTCTTATATTGTTAGCAATATAACGTGCATTATTACCCATATAATGCAGTTATTATCGCTAGAACTGTAATAATTATACTTATTACTTATATTATTATCAATATAACATGCATTATTACGCATATTATGCAGTCATTATCGCCAGAACTGTAATAATTATACTTGTTACTAACATTATTCTCAATATAACATGCATTATTACCGATATTATGCAGTTATTATCGCAAGAACTATAATAAATATACGTATTACTTTCATTATCATCAATATAACATGCATTATTACCCATATAATGGAGGTATTATCGCTAGAACTGTAATAATTATACTTATTACTTATATTATTATCAATATAACATGCATTATTACCCATATTATGCAGTTATTATCTCCAGAACTATAATAAATATACTTATTACTCCCAATATTATCAATATAACATGCATTATTACCCATATAATGCAATTATTATCGCTAGAACTATAATAAATATACGTATTACTTTTATTATCATCAATATAACATGCATTACTACCCATATTATGCAGTTATTATCGATAGAACTGTAATAAATATACTTATTACTTTTATTATTATCAATATAACATGCACTATTTGCCATATTTTACTATTATTATCGCTAGAACTATAATAATTATACTTATTACTCCCGATATTATCAATATAGCATGCATTATTACCGATATAATGCAGTTATTATCGCTAGGACTGTAATAATTATACTTATTTCTTATATTGTTAGCAATATAACGTGCATTATTACCCATATAATGCAGTTATAATCGCTAGAACTGTAATAATTATACTTATTACTTATATTATTATCAATATAACATGCATTATTACGCATATTATGCAGTCATTATCGCCAGAACTGTAATAATTATACTTGTTACTAACATTATTCTCAATATAACATGCATTATTACCGATATTATGCAGTTATTATCGCAAGAACTATAATAAATATACGTATTACTTTCATTATCATCAATATAACATGCATTATTACCCATATAATGGAGGTATTATCGCTAGAACTGTAATAATTATACTTATTACTTATATTATTATCAATATAACATGCATTATTACCCATATTATGCAGTTATTATCTCCAGAACCATAATAAATATACTTATTACTCCCAATATTATCAATATAACATGCATTATTACCCATATAATGCAATTATTATCGCTAGAACTGTAATAATTATACTTATTACTTATATTGTTAACAATATAACGTGCATTATTACCCATATAATGCAGTTATTATCGCTAGAACTGTAATAATTATACTTATTACTTATACTATTAGCAATATAACGTGCATTATTACCCATATAATGCAGTTATTATCGCCAGAACTGTAATAATTATACCTATTACTTATATCATTATCAATATAACATGCATTATTACCCACATAATGGAGGTATTATCGTTAGAACTGTAATAATTATACTTATTACTTATACTATTAGCAATATGACATGCACTATTACCCATATTATGCAGTTATTATCGCTAGAACTATAATAAATATACTTATTACTCCCAATATTATCAATATAACATGCATTATTACCCATATAATGCAGTTATTATCGCTAGAACTGTAATAATTATACTTATTACTTATATTATTATCAATATAACATGCATTATTACCCATATTATGCAATTATTATCTCTAGAACCATAATAAGTATACTTATTACTCCCAATATTATCAATATAACATGCATTATTACCCATACAATGCAGTTATTATCGCTAGAACTGTAATAATTATACTTATTACTTATATTGTTAGCAATATAACGTGCATTATTACCCATATAATGCAGTTATTATCGCTAGAACTGTAATAATTGTACTCATTACTTATATTATTAGCAATATAACGTGCATTATTACCCATATTATGCAGTTATTATCGCCAGAACTGTAATAATTATACTTATTACTTATATTATTATCAATATAACATGCATTATTACCCATATTATGCAGTTATTATCGCTAGAACTATAATAAATATACGTATTACTTTTATTATCATCAATATAACATGCATTACTACCCATATTATGCAGTTATTATCGATAGAACTGTAATAAATATACTTATTACTTTTATTATTATCAATATAACATGCACTATTTGCCATATTTTACTATTATTATCGCTAGAACTATAATAATTATACTTATTACTCCCGATATTATCAATATAGCATGCATTATTACCGATATAATGCAGTTATTATCGCTAGGACTGTAATAATTATACTTATTTCTTATATTGTTAGCAATATAACGTGCATTATTACCCATATAATGCAGTTATTATCGCTAGAACTGTAATAATTATACTTATTATTATATTATTATCAATATAACATGCATTATTACGCATATTATGCAGTCATTATCGCCAGAACTGTAATAATTATACTTGTTACTAACATTATTCTCAATATAACATGCATTATTACCGATATTATGCAGTTATTATCGCAAGAACTATAATAAATATACGTATTACTTTCATTATCATCAATATAACATGCATTATTACCCATATAATGGAGGTATTATCGCTAGAACTGTAATAATTATACTTATTACTTATATTATTATCAATATAACATGCATTATTACCCATATTATGCAGTTATTATCTCCAGAACTATAATAAATATACTTATTACTCCCAATATTATCAATATAACATGCATTATTACCCATATAATGCAATTATTATCGCTAGAACTGTAATAATTATACTTATTACTTATATTGTTAACAATATAACGTGCATTATTACCCATATAATGCAGTTATTATCGCTAGAACTGTAATAATTATACTTATGACTTATACTATTAGCAATATAACGTGCATTATTACCCATATAATGCAGTTATTATCGCCAGAACTGTAATAATTATACCTATTACTTATATCATTATCAATATAACATGCATTATTACCCACATAATGGAGGTATTATCGTTAGAACTGTAATAATTATACTTATTACTTATACTATTAGCAATATAACGTGCATTATTACCCATATAATGCAGTTATTATCGCCAGAACTGTAATAATTATACTTATTACTTATATTATTCTCAATATAACATGCATTATTACCCATATTATGCAGTTATTATCGCTAGAACTATAATAAATATACGTATTACTTTCATTATCATCAATATAACATGCATTATTACCCATATAATGCAGTTATTATCGCTAGAACTGTAATAATTATACTTATTACTCATATTGTTAGCAATATAACGTGCATTATTACCCATATAATGCAGTTATTATCGCTAGAACTGTAATAATTATACTTATTACTTATATTATTATCAATATAACATGCATTATTACCCATATTATGCAGTTATTATCGCTAGAGCAATAATAAATATACTTATTACTCCCAAAATTATCAATGTAACATGCATTATTACCCATATAATGCAGTTATTATGGCTAGAACTGTAATAATTATACTTATTACTTATATTATTAGCAATATAACGTGCATTATTACCCATATAATGCAGTTATTATCGCTAGAACTGTAATAATTATACTTATTACTTATATTATTATCAATATAACACGCATTATTACCCATATTATGCAGTTATTATCGCTAGAACTATAATAAATAAACGTATTACTTTTATTATCATCAATATAACATGCATTATTACCCATATTATGCAGTTATTATCGATAGAACTGTAATAAATATACTTATTACTTTTATTATTATCAATATAACATGCACTATTTGCCATATTTTACTATTATTATCGCTAGAACTATAATAATTATACTTATTACTCCCGATATTATCAATATAACATGCATTATTACCCATATAATGCAGTTATTATCGCTAGAACTGTAATAATTATACTTATTACTTATATTGTTAGCAATATAACGTGCATTATTACCCATATAATGCAGTTATTATCGCTAGAACTGTAATAATTATACTTATTACTTATATTATTATCAATATAACATGCATTATTACCCATATAATGGAGGTATTATCGCAAGAACTGTAATAATTATACTTATTACTTATACTATTAGCAATATAACGTGCATTATTGACCATATAATGCAGTTATTATCGCCAGAACTGTAATAATTATACTTATTACTTATACTATTATCAATATAACATGCATTATTACCCATATTATGCAGTTATTATCTCTAGAACCATAATAAATATACTTATTACTCCCAATATTATCAATATAACATGCATTTTTACCCATATAATGCAGTTATTATCGCTAGAACTGTAATAATTATACTTGTTACTTATATTATTATCAATATAACATGCATTATTACCCATATAATGCAGTTATTATCGCTAGAACTGTAATAATTGTACTCATTACTTATATTATTAGCAATATAACGTGCATTATTACCCATATTATGCAGTTATTATCGCTAGAACTGTAATAATTATACCTATTACTTATATCATTATCAATATAACATGCATTATTACCCATATAATGGAGGTATTATCGCTAGAACTGTAATAATTATACTTATTACTTATACTGTTAGCAATATAACGTGCATTATTACCCATATAATGCAGTTATTATCGCCAGAACTGTAATAATTATACTTATTACTTATATTATTCTCAATATAACATGCATTATTACCCATATTATGCAGTTATTATCGCTAGAACTATAATAAATATACGTATTACTTTCATTATCATCAATATAACATGCATTATTACCCATATAATGCAGTTATTATCGCTAGAACTGTAATAATTATACTTATTACTTATATTGTTAGCAATATAACGTGCATTATTACCCATATTATGCAGTTATTATCGCTAGAACTGTAATAATTATACCTATTACTTATATCATTATCAATATAACATGCATTATTACCCATATAATGGAGGTATTATCGCTAGAACTGTAATAATTATACTTATTACTTATACTGTTAGCAATATAACGTGCATTATTACCCATATAATGCAGTTATTATCGCCAGAACTGTAATAATTATACTTATTACTTATATTATTCTCAATATAACATGCATTATTACCCATATTATGCAGTTATTATCGCTAGAACTATAATAAATATACGTATTACTTTCATTATCATCAATATAACATGCATTATTACCCATATAATGCAGTTATTATCGCTAGAACTGTAATAATTATACTTATTACTTATATTGTTAGCAATATAACGTGCATTATTACCCATATAATGCAGTTATTATCGCTAGAACTGTAATAATTATACTTATTACTTATATTATTATCAATATAACATGCATTATTACCCATATTATGCAGTTATTATCGCTAGAGCTATAATAAATATACTTATTACTCCCAAAATTATCAATGTAACATGCATTATTACCCATATAATGCAGTTATTATGGCTAGAACTGTAATAATTATACTTATTACTTATATTATTAGCAATATAACGTGCATTATTACCCATATAATGCAGTTATTATCGCTAGAACTGTAATAATTATACTTATTACTTATACTATTAGCAATATAACGTGCATTATTACCCATATAATGCAGTTATTATCGCCAGAACTGTAATAATTATACCTATTACTTATATCATTATCAATATAACATGCATTATTACCCACATAATGGAGGTATTATCGTTAGAACTGTAATAATTATACTTATTACTTATACTATTAGCAATATGACATGCACTATTACCCATATTATGCAGTTATTATCGCTAGAACTATAATAAATATACTTATTACTCCCAATATTATCAATATAACATGCATTATTACCCATATAATGCAGTTATTATCGCTAGAACT
The DNA here is from genome assembly GCA_963576845.1 of Megachile leachella. Taxonomy (NCBI): domain Eukaryota; kingdom Metazoa; phylum Arthropoda; class Insecta; order Hymenoptera; family Megachilidae; genus Megachile; species Megachile leachella. The sequence continues at coordinate 1,032,177 of CAUYWW010000111.1, read as the reverse complement.
GTAATAATTATACTTATTACTTATATTATTATCAATATAACATGCATTATTACCCATATTATGCAATTATTATCTCTAGAACCATAATAAGTATACTTATTACTCCCAATATTATCAATATAACATGCATTATTACCCATACAATGCAGTTATTATCGCTAGAACTGTAATAATTATACTTATTACTTATATTGTTAGCAATATAACGTGCATTATTACCCATATAATGCAGTTATTATCGCTAGAACTGTAATAATTGTACTCATTACTTATATTATTAGCAATATAACGTGCATTATTACCCATATTATGCAGTTATTATCGCCAGAACTGTAATAATTATACTTATTACTTATATTATTATCAATATAACATGCATTATTACCCATATTATGCAGTTATTATCGCTAGAACTATAATAAATATACGTATTACTTTTATTATCATCAATATAACATGCATTACTACCCATATTATGCAGTTATTATCGATAGAACTGTAATAAATATACTTATTACTTTTATTATTATCAATATAACATGCACTATTTGCCATATTTTACTATTATTATCGCTAGAACTATAATAATTATACTTATTACTCCCGATATTATCAATATAGCATGCATTATTACCGATATAATGCAGTTATTATCGCTAGGACTGTAATAATTATACTTATTTCTTATATTGTTAGCAATATAACGTGCATTATTACCCATATAATGCAGTTATTATCGCTAGAACTGTAATAATTATACTTATTATTATATTATTATCAATATAACATGCATTATTACGCATATTATGCAGTCATTATCGCCAGAACTGTAATAATTATACTTGTTACTAACATTATTCTCAATATAACATGCATTATTACCGATATTATGCAGTTATTATCGCAAGAACTATAATAAATATACGTATTACTTTCATTATCATCAATATAACATGCATTATTACCCATATAATGGAGGTATTATCGCTAGAACTGTAATAATTATACTTATTACTTATATTATTATCAATATAACATGCATTATTACCCATATTATGCAGTTATTATCTCCAGAACTATAATAAATATACTTATTACTCCCAATATTATCAATATAACATGCATTATTACCCATATAATGCAATTATTATCGCTAGAACTGTAATAATTATACTTATTACTTATATTGTTAACAATATAACGTGCATTATTACCCATATAATGCAGTTATTATCGCTAGAACTGTAATAATTATACTTATGACTTATACTATTAGCAATATAACGTGCATTATTACCCATATAATGCAGTTATTATCGCCAGAACTGTAATAATTATACCTATTACTTATATCATTATCAATATAACATGCATTATTACCCACATAATGGAGGTATTATCGTTAGAACTGTAATAATTATACTTATTACTTATACTATTAGCAATATAACGTGCATTATTACCCATATAATGCAGTTATTATCGCCAGAACTGTAATAATTATACTTATTACTTATATTATTCTCAATATAACATGCATTATTACCCATATTATGCAGTTATTATCGCTAGAACTATAATAAATATACGTATTACTTTCATTATCATCAATATAACATGCATTATTACCCATATAATGCAGTTATTATCGCTAGAACTGTAATAATTATACTTATTACTCATATTGTTAGCAATATAACGTGCATTATTACCCATATAATGCAGTTATTATCGCTAGAACTGTAATAATTATACTTATTACTTATATTATTATCAATATAACATGCATTATTACCCATATTATGCAGTTATTATCGCTAGAGCAATAATAAATATACTTATTACTCCCAAAATTATCAATGTAACATGCATTATTACCCATATAATGCAGTTATTATGGCTAGAACTGTAATAATTATACTTATTACTTATATTATTAGCAATATAACGTGCATTATTACCCATATAATGCAGTTATTATCGCTAGAACTGTAATAATTATACTTATTACTTATATTATTATCAATATAACACGCATTATTACCCATATTATGCAGTTATTATCGCTAGAACTATAATAAATAAACGTATTACTTTTATTATCATCAATATAACATGCATTATTACCCATATTATGCAGTTATTATCGATAGAACTGTAATAAATATACTTATTACTTTTATTATTATCAATATAACATGCACTATTTGCCATATTTTACTATTATTATCGCTAGAACTATAATAATTATACTTATTACTCCCGATATTATCAATATAACATGCATTATTACCCATATAATGCAGTTATTATCGCTAGAACTGTAATAATTATACTTATTACTTATATTGTTAGCAATATAACGTGCATTATTACCCATATAATGCAGTTATTATCGCTAGAACTGTAATAATTATACTTATTACTTATATTATTATCAATATAACATGCATTATTACCCATATAATGGAGGTATTATCGCAAGAACTGTAATAATTATACTTATTACTTATACTATTAGCAATATAACGTGCATTATTGACCATATAATGCAGTTATTATCGCCAGAACTGTAATAATTATACTTATTACTTATACTATTATCAATATAACATGCATTATTACCCATATTATGCAGTTATTATCTCTAGAACCATAATAAATATACTTATTACTCCCAATATTATCAATATAACATGCATTTTTACCCATATAATGCAGTTATTATCGCTAGAACTGTAATAATTATACTTGTTACTTATATTATTATCAATATAACATGCATTATTACCCATATAATGCAGTTATTATCGCTAGAACTGTAATAATTGTACTCATTACTTATATTATTAGCAATATAACGTGCATTATTACCCATATTATGCAGTTATTATCGCTAGAACTGTAATAATTATACCTATTACTTATATCATTATCAATATAACATGCATTATTACCCATATAATGGAGGTATTATCGCTAGAACTGTAATAATTATACTTATTACTTATACTGTTAGCAATATAACGTGCATTATTACCCATATAATGCAGTTATTATCGCCAGAACTGTAATAATTATACTTATTACTTATATTATTCTCAATATAACATGCATTATTACCCATATTATGCAGTTATTATCGCTAGAACTATAATAAATATACGTATTACTTTCATTATCATCAATATAACATGCATTATTACCCATATAATGCAGTTATTATCGCTAGAACTGTAATAATTATACTTATTACTTATATTGTTAGCAATATAACGTGCATTATTACCCATATTATGCAGTTATTATCGCTAGAACTGTAATAATTATACCTATTACTTATATCATTATCAATATAACATGCATTATTACCCATATAATGGAGGTATTATCGCTAGAACTGTAATAATTATACTTATTACTTATACTGTTAGCAATATAACGTGCATTATTACCCATATAATGCAGTTATTATCGCCAGAACTGTAATAATTATACTTATTACTTATATTATTCTCAATATAACATGCATTATTACCCATATTATGCAGTTATTATCGCTAGAACTATAATAAATATACGTATTACTTTCATTATCATCAATATAACATGCATTATTACCCATATAATGCAGTTATTATCGCTAGAACTGTAATAATTATACTTATTACTTATATTGTTAGCAATATAACGTGCATTATTACCCATATAATGCAGTTATTATCGCTAGAACTGTAATAATTATACTTATTACTTATATTATTATCAATATAACATGCATTATTACCCATATTATGCAGTTATTATCGCTAGAGCTATAATAAATATACTTATTACTCCCAAAATTATCAATGTAACATGCATTATTACCCATATAATGCAGTTATTATGGCTAGAACTGTAATAATTATACTTATTACTTATATTATTAGCAATATAACGTGCATTATTACCCATATAATGCAGTTATTATCGCTAGAACTGTAATAATTGTACTCATTACTTATATTATTAGCAATATAACGTGCATTATTACCCATATTATGCAGTTATTATCGCCAGAACTGTAATAATTATACTTATTACTTATATTATTATCAATATAACATGCATTATTACCCATATTATGCAGTTATTATCGCTAGAACTATAATAAATATACGTATTACTTTTATTATCATCAATATAACATGCATTACTACCCATATTATGCAGTTATTATCGATAGAACTGTAATAAATATACTTATTACTTTTATTATTATCAATATAACATGCACTATTTGCCATATTTTACTATTATTATCGCTAGAACTATAATAATTATACTTATTACTCCCGATATTATCAATATAGCATGCATTATTACCGATATAATGCAGTTATTATCGCTAGGACTGTAATAATTATACTTATTTCTTATATTGTTAGCAATATAACGTGCATTATTACCCATATAATGCAGTTATTATCGCTAGAACTGTAATAATTATACTTATTACTTATATTATTATCAATATAACATGCATTATTACGCATATTATGCAGTCATTATCGCCAGAACTGTAATAATTATACTTGTTACTAACATTATTCTCAATATAACATGCATTATTACCGATATTATGCAGTTATTATCGCAAGAACTATAATAAATATACGTATTACTTTCATTATCATCAATATAACATGCATTATTACCCATATAATGGAGGTATTATCGCTAGAACTGTAATAATTATACTTATTACTTATATTATTATCAATATAACATGCATTATTACCCATATTATGCAGTTATTATCTCCAGAACCATAATAAATATACTTATTACTCCCAATATTATCAATATAACATGCATTATTACCCATATAATGCAATTATTATCGCTAGAACTGTAATAATTATACTTATTACTTATATTGTTAACAATATAACGTGCATTATTACCCATATAATGCAGTTATTATCGCTAGAACTGTAATAATTATACTTATTACTTATACTATTAGCAGTATAACGTGCATTATTACCCATATAATGCAGTTATTATCGCCAGAACTGTAATAATTATACCTATTACTTATATCATTATCAATATAACATGCATTATTACCCACATAATGGAGGTATTATCGTTAGAACTGTAATAATTATACTTATTACTTATACTATTAGCAATATGACATGCACTATTACCCATATTATGCAGTTATTATCGCTAGAACTATAATAAATATACTTATTACTCCCAATATTATCAATATAACATGCATTATTACCCATATAATGCAGTTATTATCGCTAGAACTGTAATAATTATACTTATTACTTATATTATTATCAATATAACATGCATTATTACCCATATTATGCAATTATTATCTCTAGAACCATAATAAGTATACTTATTACTCCCAATATTATCAATATAACATGCATTATTACCCATACAATGCAGTTATTATCGCTAGAACTGTAATAATTATACTTATTACTTATATTGTTAGCAATATAACGTGCATTATTACCCATATAATGCAGTTATTATCGCTAGAACTGTAATAATTATACTTATTACTTATATTATTATCAATATAACACGCATTATTACCCATATTATGCAGTTATTATCGCTAGAACTATAATAAATAAACGTATTACTTTTATTATCATCAATATAACATGCATTATTACCCATATTATGCAGTTATTATCGATAGAACTGTAATAAATATACTTATTACTTTTATTATTATCAATATAACATGCACTATTTGCCATATTTTACTATTATTATCGCTAGAACTATAATAATTATACTTATTACTCCCGATATTATCAATATAACATGCATTATTACCCATATAATGCAGTTATTATCGCTAGAACTATAATAATTATACTTATTACTTATACTATTAGCAATATAACGTGCATTATTGACCATATAATGCAGTTATTATCGCCAGAACTGTAATAATTATACTTATTACTTATACTATTAGCAATATAACGTGCATTATTGACCATATAATGCAGTTATTATCGCCAGAACTGTAATAATTATACTTATTACTTATACTATTATCAATATAACATGCATTATTACCCATATTATGCAGTTATTATCTCTAGAACCATAATAAATATACTTATTACTCCCAATATTATCAATATAACATGCATTTTTACCCATATAATGCAGTTATTATCGCTAGAACTGTAATAATTATACTTATTACTTATATTGTTAGCAATATAACGTGCATTATTACCCATATAATGCAGTTATTATCGCTAGAACTGTAATAATTATACTTATTACTTATATTATTATCAATATAACATGCATTATTACCCATATTATGCAGTTATTATCACTGGAGCTATAATAAATATACGTATTACTTTTATTATCATCAATATAACATGCATTATTACCCATATTATGCAGTTATTATCGATAGAACTGTAATAAATATACTTATTACTTTTATTATTATCAATATAACATGCACTATTTGCCATATTTTACTATTATTATCGCTAGAACTATAATAATTATACTTATTACTCCCGATATTATCAATATAACATGCATTATTACCCATATAATGCAGTTATTATCGCTAGAACTGTAATAATTATACCTATTACTTATATCATTATCAATATAACATGCATTATTACCCATATAATGGAGGTATTATCGCTAGAACTGTAATAATTATACTTATTACTTATACTGTTAGCAATATAACGTGCATTATTACCCATATAATGCAGTTATTATCGCCAGAACTGTAATAATTATACTTATTACTTATATTATTCTCAATATAACATGCATTATTACCCATATTATGCAGTTATTATCGCTAGAACTATAATAAATATACGTATTACTTTCATTATCATCAATATAACATGCATTATTACCCATATAATGCAGTTATTATCGCTAGAACTGTAATAATTATACTTATTACTTATATTGTTAGCAATATAACGTGCATTATTACCCATATAATGCAGTTATTATCGCTAGAACTGTAATAATTATACTTATTACTTATATTATTATCAATATAACATGCATTATTACCCATATTATGCAGTTATTATCGCTAGAGCTATAATAAATATACTTATTACTCCCAAAATTATCAATGTAACATGCATTATTACCCATATAATGCAGTTATTATGGCTAGAACTGTAATAATTATACTTATTACTTATATTATTAGCAATATAACGTGCATTATTACCCATATAATGCAGTTATTATCGCTAGAACTGTAATAATTATACTTATTACTTATACTATTAGCAGTATAACGTGCATTATTACCCATATAATGCAGTTATTATCGCCAGAACTGTAATAATTATACCTATTACTTATATCATTATCAATATAACATGCATTATTACCCACATAATGGAGGTATTATCGTTAGAACTGTAATAATTATACTTATTACTTATACTATTAGCAATATGACATGCACTATTACCCATATTATGCAGTTATTATCGCTAGAACTATAATAAATATACTTATTACTCCCAATATTATCAATATAACATGCATTATTACCCATATAATGCAGTTATTATCGCTAGAACTGTAATAATTATACTTATTACTTATATTATTATCAATATAACATGCATTATTACCCATATAATGGAGGTATTATCGCAAGAACTGTAATAATTATACTTATTACTTATACTATTAGCAATATAACGTGCATTATTGACCATATAATGCAGTTATTATCGCCAGAACTGTAATAATTATACTTATTACTTATACTATTATCAATATAACATGCATTATTACCCATATTATGCAGTTATTATCTCTAGAACCATAATAAATATACTTATTACTCCCAATATTATCAATATAACATGCATTTTTACCCATATAATGCAGTTATTATCGCTAGAACTGTAATAATTATACTTATTACTTATATTGTTAGCAATATAACGTGCATTATTACCCATATAATGCAGTTATTATCGCTAGAACTGTAATAATTATACTTATTACTTATATTATTATCAATATAACATGCATTATTACCCATATTATGCAGTTATTATCACTGGAGCTATAATAAATATACGTATTACTTTTATTATCATCAATATAACATGCATTATTACCCATATTATGCAGTTATTATCGATAGAACTGTAATAAATATACTTATTACTTTTATTATTATCAATATAACATGCACTATTTGCCATATTTTACTATTATTATCGCTAGAACTATAATAATTATACTTATTACTCCCGATATTATCAATATAACATGCATTATTACCCATATAATGCAGTTATTATCGCTAGAACTGTAATAATTATACCTATTACTTATATCATTATCAATATAACATGCATTATTACCCATATAATGGAGGTATTATCGCTAGAACTGTAATAATTATACTTATTACTTATACTGTTAGCAATATAACGTGCATTATTACCCATATAATGCAGTTATTATCGCCAGAACTGTAATAATTATACTTATTACTTATATTATTCTCAATATAACATGCATTATTACCCATATTATGCAGTTATTATCGCTAGAACTATAATAAATATACGTATTACTTTCATTATCATCAATATAACATGCATTATTACCCATATAATGCAGTTATTATCGCTAGAACTGTAATAATTATACTTATTACTTATATTGTTAGCAATATAACGTGCATTATTACCCATATAATGCAGTTATTATCGCTAGAACTGTAATAATTATACTTATTACTTATATTATTATCAATATAACATGCATTATTACCCATATTATGCAGTTATTATCGCTAGAGCTATAATAAATATACTTATTACTCCCAAAATTATCAATGTAACATGCATTATTACCCATATAATGCAGTTATTATGGCTAGAACTGTAATAATTATACTTATTACTTATATTATTAGCAATATAACGTGCATTATTACCCATATAATGCAGTTATTATCGCTAGAACTGTAATAATTGTACTCATTACTTATATTATTAGCAATATAACGTGCATTATTACCCATATTATGCAGTTATTATCGCCAGAACTGTAATAATTATACTTATTACTTATATTATTATCAATATAACATGCATTATTACCCATATTATGCAGTTATTATCGCAAGAACTATAATAAATATACGTATTACTTTTATTATCATCAATATAACATGCATTACTACCCATATTATGCAGTTATTATCGATAGAACTGTAATAAATATACTTATTACTTTTATTATTATCAATGTAACATGCACTATTTGCCATATTTTACTATTATTATCGCTAGAACTATAATAATTATACTTATTACTCCCGATATTATCAATATAGCATGCATTATTACCGATATAATGCAGTTATTATCGCTAGGACTGTAATAATTATACTTATTTCTTATATTGTTAGCAATATAACGTGCATTATTACCCATATAATGCAGTTATTATCGCTAGAACTGTAATAATTATACTTATTACTTATATTATTATCAATATGACATGCATTATTACGCATATTATGCAGTCATTATCGCCAGAACTGTAATAATTATACTTGTTACTAACATTATTCTCAATATAACATGCATTATTACCGATATTATGCAGTTATTATCGCAAGAACTATAATAAATATACGTATTACTTTCATTATCATCAATATAACATGCATTATTACCCATATAATGGAGGTATTATCGCTAGAACTGTAATAATTATACTTATTACTTATATTATTATCAATATAACATGCATTATTACCCATATTATGCAGTTATTATCTCCAGAACCATAATAAATATACTTATTACTCCCAATATTATCAATATAACATGCATTATTACCCATATAATGCAATTATTATCGCTAGAACTGTAATAATTATACTTATTACTTATATTGTTAACAATATAACGTGCATTATTACCCATATAATGCAGTTATTATCGCTAGAACTGTAATAATTATACTTATTACTTATACTATTAGCAGTATAACGTGCATTATTACCCATATAATGCAGTTATTATCGCCAGAACTGTAATAATTATACCTATTACTTATATCATTATCAATATAACATGCATTATTACCCACATAATGGAGGTATTATCGTTAGAACTGTAATAATTATACTTATTACTTATACTATTAGCAATATGACATGCACTATTACCCATATTATGCAGTTATTATCGCTAGAACTATAATAAATATACTTATTACTCCCAATATTATCAATATAACATGCATTATTACCCATATAATGCAGTTATTATCGCTAGAACTGTAATAATTATACTTATTACTTATATTATTATCAATATAACATGCATTATTACCCATATTATGCAATTATTATCTCTAGAACCATAATAAGTATACTTATTACTCCCAATATTATCAATATAACATGCATTATTACCCATACAATGCAGTTATTATCGCTAGAACTGTAATAATTATACTTATTACTTATATTGTTAGCAATATAACGTGCATTATTACCCATATAATGCAGTTATTATCGCTAGAACTGTAATAATTATACTTATTACTTATATTATTATCAATATAACACGCATTATTACCCATATTATGCAGTTATTATCGCTAGAACTATAATAAATAAACGTATTACTTTTATTATCATCAATATAACATGCATTATTACCCATATTATGCAGTTATTATCGATAGAACTGTAATAAATATACTTATTACTTTTATTATTATCAATATAACATGCACTATTTGCCATATTTTACTATTATTATCGCTAGAACTATAATAATTATACTTATTACTCCCGATATTATCAATATAACATGCATTATTACCCATATAATGCAGTTATTATCGCTAGAACTATAATAATTATACTTATTACTTATATTATTAGCAATATAACGTGCATTATTACCCATATAATGCAGTTATTATCGCTAGAACTGTAATAATTATACTTATTACTTATATTATTATCAATATAACATGCATTATTACCCATATAATGGAGGTATTATCGCAAGAACTGTAATAATTATACTTATTACTTATACTATTAGCAATATAACGTGCATTATTGACCATATAATGCAGTTATTATCGCCAGAACTGTAATAATTATACTTATTACTTATACTATTATCAATATAACATGCATTATTACCCATATTATGCAGTTATTATCTCTAGAACCATAATAAATATACTTATTACTCCCAATATTATCAATATAACATGCATTTTTACCCATATAATGCAGTTATTATCGCTAGAACTGTAATAATTATACTTATTACTTATATTGTTAGCAATATAACGTGCATTATTACCCATATAATGCAGTTATTATCGCTAGAACTGTAATAATTATACTTATTACTTATATTATTATCAATATAACATGCATTATTACCCATATAATGCAGTTATCGCTAGAACTGTAATAATTATACTCATTACTTATATTATTAGCAATATAACGTGCATTATTACCCGTATTATGCAGTTATTATCGCTAGAACTGTAATAATTATACTTATTACTTATACTATTATCAATATGACATGCACTATTACCCATATTATGCAGTTATTATCGCTAGAACTATAATAAATATACTTATTACTCCCAATATTATCAATATAACATGCATTATTACCCATATAATGCAGTTATTATCGCTAGAACTGTAATAATTATACTTATTACTTATATTATTATCAATATAACATGCATTATTACCCATATTATGCAATTATTATCTCTAGAACCATAATAAGTATACTTATTACTCCCAATATTATCAATATAACATGCATTATTACCCATATAATGCAGTTATTATCGCTAGAACTGTAATAATTATACTTATTACTTATATTGTTAGCAATATAACGTGCATTATTACCCATATAATGCAGTTATTATCGCTAGAACTGTAATAATTATACTTATTACTTATATTATTATCAATATAACATGCATTATTACCCATATAATGGAGGTATTATCGCAAGAACTGTAATAATTATACTTATTACTTATACTATTAGCAATATAACGTGCATTATTAACCATATAATGCAGTTATTATCGCCAGAACTGTAATAATTATACTTATTACTTATACTATTATCAATATAACATGCATTATTACCCATATTATGCAGTTATTATCTCTAGAACCATAATAAATATACTTATTACTCCCAATATTATCAATATAACATGCATTTTTACCCATATAATGCAGTTATTATCGCTAGAACTGTAATAATTATACTTATTACTTATATTGTTAGCAATATAACGTGCATTATTACCCATATAATGCAGTTATTATCGCTAGAACTGTAATAATTATACTTATTACTTATATTATTATCAATATAACATGCATTATTACCCATATTATGCAGTTATTATCGCTGGAGCTATAATAAATATACGTATTACTTTTATTATCATCAATATAACATGCATTATTACCCATATTATGCAGTTATTATCGATAGAACTGTAATAAATATACTTATTACTTTTATTATTATCAATATAACATGCACTATTTGCCATATTTTACTATTATTATCGCTAGAACTATAATAATTATACTTATTACTCCCGATATTATCAATATAACATGCATTATTACCCATATAATGCAGTTATTATCGCTAGAACTGTAATAATTATACTTATTACTTATATTATTAGCAATATAACATGCATTATTACCCATATAATGCAGTTATTATCGCTAGAACTGTAATAATTATACTTGTTACTTATATTATTATCAATATAACATGCATTATTACCCATATAATGCAGTTATTATCGCTAGAACTGTAATAATTGTACTCATTACTTATATTATTAGCAATATAACGTGCATTATTACCCATATTATGCAGTTATTATCGCTAGAACTGTAATAATTATACCTATTACTTATATCATTATCAATATAACATGCATTATTACCCATATAATGGAGGTATTATCGCTAGAACTGTAATAATTATACTTATTACTTATACTGTTAGCAATATAACGTGCATTATTACCCATATAATGCAGTTATTATCGCCAGAACTGTAATAATTATACTTATTACTTATATTATTCTCAATATAACATGCATTATTACCCATATTATGCAGTTATTATCGCTAGAACTATAATAAATATACGTATTACTTTCATTATCATCAATATAACATGCATTATTACCCATATAATGCAGTTATTATCGCTAGAACTGTAATAATTATACTTATTACTTATATTGTTAGCAATATAACGTGCATTATTACCCATATAATGCAGTTATTATCGCTAGAACTGTAATAATTATACTTATTACTTATATTATTATCAATATAACATGCATTATTACCCATATTATGCAGTTATTATCGCTAGAGCTATAATAAATATACTTATTACTCCCAAAATTATCAATGTAACATGCATTATTACCCATATAATGCAGTTATTATGGCTAGAACTGTAATAATTATACTTATTACTTATATTATTAGCAATATAACGTGCATTATTACCCATATAATGCAGTTATTATCGCTAGAACTGTAATAATTGTACTCATTACTTATATTATTAGCAATATAACGTGCATTATTACCCATATTATGCAGTTATTATCGCCAGAACTGTAATAATTATACTTATTACTTATATTATTATCAATATAACATGCATTATTACCCATATTATGCAGTTATTATCGCTAGAACTATAATAAATATACGTATTACTTTTATTATCATCAATATAACATGCATTACTACCCATATTATGCAGTTATTATCGATAGAACTGTAATAAATATACTTATTACTTTTATTATTATCAATATAACATGCACTATTTGCCATATTTTACTATTATTATCGCTAGAACTATAATAATTATACTTATTACTCCCGATATTATCAATATAGCATGCATTATTACCGATATAATGCAGTTATTATCGCTAGGACTGTAATAATTATACTTATTTCTTATATTGTTAGCAATATAACGTGCATTATTACCCATATAATGCAGTTATTATCGCTAGAACTGTAATAATTATACTTATTACTTATATTATTATCAATATAACATGCATTATTACGCATATTATGCAGTCATTATCGCCAGAACTGTAATAATTATACTTGTTACTAACATTATTCTCAATATAACATGCATTATTACCGATATTATGCAGTTATTATCGCAAGAACTATAATAAATATACGTATTACTTTCATTATCATCAATATAACATGCATTATTACCCATATAATGCAGGTATTATCGCTAGAACTGTAATAATTATACTTATTACTTATATTATTATCAATATAACATGCATTATTACCCATATTATGCAGTTATTATCTCCAGAACCATAATAAATATACTTATTACTCCCAATATTATCAATATAACATGCATTATTACCCATATAATGCAATTATTATCGCTAGAACTGTAATAATTATACTTATTACTTATATTGTTAACAATATAACGTGCATTATTACCCATATAATGCAGTTATTATCGCTAGAACTGTAATAATTATACTTATTACTTATACTATTAGCAATATAACGTGCATTATTACCCATATAATGCAGTTATTATCGCCAGAACTGTAATAATTATACCTATTACTTATATCATTATCAATATAACATGCATTATTACCCACATAATGGAGGTATTATCGTTAGAACTGTAATAATTATACTTATTACTTATACTATTAGCAATATGACATGCACTATTACCCATATTATGCAGTTATTATCGCTAGAACTATAATAAATATACTTATTACTCCCAATATTATCAATATAACATGCATTATTACCCATATAATGCAGTTATTATCGCTAGAACTGTAATAATTATACTTATTACTTATATTATTATCAATATAACATGCATTATTACCCATATTATGCAATTATTATCTCTAGAACCATAATAAGTATACTTATTACTCCCAATATTATCAATATAACATGCATTATTACCCATACAATGCAGTTATTATCGCTAGAACTGTAATAATTATACTTATTACTTATATTGTTAGCAATATAACGTGCATTATTACCCATATAATGCAGTTATTATCGCTAGAACTGTAATAATTATACTTATTACTTATATTATTATCAATATAACACGCATTATTACCCATATTATGCAGTTATTATCGCTAGAACTATAATAAATAAACGTATTACTTTTATTATCATCAATATAACATGCATTATTACCCATATTATGCAGTTATTATCGATAGAACTGTAATAAATATTCTTATTACTTTTATTATTATCAATATAACATGCACTATTTGCCATATTTTACTATTATTATCGCTAGAACTATAATAATTATACTTATTACTCCCGATATTATCAATATAACATGCATTATTACCCATATAATGCAGTTATTATCGCTAGAACTGTAATAATTGTACTCATTACTTATATTATTAGCAATATAACGTGCATTATTACCCATATTATGCAGTTATTATCGCTAGAACTGTAATAATTATACCTATTACTTATATCATTATCAATATAACATGCATTATTACCCATATAATGGAGGTATTATCGCTAGAACTGTAATAATTATACTTATTACTTATACTGTTAGCAATATAACGTGCATTATTACCCATATAATGCAGTTATTATCGCCAGAACTGTAATAATTATACTTATTACTTATATTATTCTCAATATAACATGCATTATTACCCATATTATGCAGTTATTATCGCTAGAACTATAATAAATATACGTATTACTTTCATTATCATCAATATAACATGCATTATTACCCATATAATGCAGTTATTATCGCTAGAACTGTAATAATTATACTTATTACTTATATTGTTAGCAATATAACGTGCATTATTACCCATATAATGCAGTTATTATCGCTAGAACTGTAATAATTATACTTATTACTTATATTATTATCAATATAACATGCATTATTACGCATATTATGCAGTCATTATCGCCAGAACTGTAATAATTATACTTGTTACTAACATTATTCTCAATATAACATGCATTATTACCGATATTATGCAGTTATTATCGCAAGAACTATAATAAATATACGTATTACTTTCATTATCATCAATATAACATGCATTATTACCCATATAATGGAGGTATTATCGCTAGAACTGTAATAATTATACTTATTACTTATATTATTATCAATATAACATGCATTATTACCCATATTATGCAGTTATTATCTCCAGAACCATAATAAATATACTTATTACTCCCAATATTATCAATATAACATGCATTATTACCCATATAATGCAATTATTATCGCTAGAACTGTAATAATTATACTTATTACTTATATTGTTAACAATATAACGTGCATTATTACCCATATAATGCAGTTATTATCGCTAGAACTGTAATAATTATACTTATTACTTATACTATTAGCAATATAACGTGCATTATTACCCATATAATGCAGTTATTATCGCCAGAACTGTAATAATTATACCTATTACTTATATCATTATCAATATAACATGCATTATTACCCACATAATGGAGGTATTATCGTTAGAACTGTAATAATTATACTTATTACTTATACTATTAGCAATATGACATGCACTATTACCCATATTATGCAGTTATTATCGCTAGAACTATAATAAATATACTTATTACTCCCAATATTATCAATATAACATGCATTATTACCCATACAATGCAGTTATTATCGCTAGAACTGTAATAATTATACTTATTACTTATATTGTTAGCAATATAACGTGCATTATTACCCATATAATGCAGTTATTATCGCTAGAACTGTAATAATTATACTTATTACTTATATTATTATCAATATAACACGCATTATTACCCATATTATGCAGTTATTATCGCTAGAACTATAATAAATAAAGGTATTACTTTTATTATCATCAATATAACATGCATTATTACCCATATTATGCAGTTATTATCGATAGAACTGTAATAAATATACTTATTACTTTTATTATTATCAATATAACATGCACTATTTGCCATATTTTACTATTATTATCGCTAGAACTATAATAATTATACTTATTACTCCCGATATTATCAATATAACATGCATTATTACCCATATAATGCAGTTATTATCGCTAGAACTATAATAATTATACTTATTACTTATATTATTAGCAATATAACGTGCATTATTACCCATATAATGCAGTTATTATCGCTAGAACTGTAATAATTATACTTATTACTTATATTATTATCAATATAACATGCATTATTACCCATATAATGGAGGTATTATCGCAAGAACTGTAATAATTATACTTATTACTTATACTATTAGCAATATAACGTGCATTATTAACCATATAATGCAGTTATTATCGCCAGAACTGTAATAATTATACTTATTACTTATACTATTATCAATATAACATGCATTATTACCCATATTATGCAGTTATTATCTCTAGAACCATAATAAATATACTTATTACTCCCAATATTATCAATATAACATGCATTTTTACCCATATAATGCAGTTATTATCGCTAGAACTGTAATAATTGTACTCATTACTTATATTATTAGCAATATAACGTGCATTATTACCCATATTATGCAGTTATTATCGCCAGAACTGTAATAATTATACTTATTACTTATATTATTATCAATATAACATGCATTATTACCCATATTATGCAGTTATTATCGCTAGAACTATAATAAATACACGTATTACTTTTATTATCATCAATATAACATGCATTACTACCCATATTATGCAGTTATTATCGATAGAACTGTAATAAATATACTTATTACTTTTATTATTATCAATATAACATGCACTATTTGCCATATTTTACTATTATTATCGCTAGAACTATAATAATTATACTTATTACTCCCGATATTATCAATATAGCATGCATTATTACCGATATAATGCAGTTATTATCGCTAGGACTGTAATAATTATACTTATTTCTTATATTGTTAGCAATATAACGTGCATTATTACCCATATAATGCAGTTATTATCGCTAGAACTGTAATAATTATACTTATTACTTATATTATTATCAATATAACATGCATTATTACGCATATTATGCAGTCATTATCGCCAGAACTGTAATAATTATACTTGTTACTAACATTATTCTCAATATAACATGCATTATTACCGATATTATGCAGTTATTATCGCAAGAACTATAATAAATATACGTATTACTTTCATTATCATCAATATAACATGCATTATTACCCATATAATGGAGGTATTATCGCTAGAACTGTAATAATTATACTTATTACTTATATTATTATCAATATAACATGCATTATTACCCATATTATGCAGTTATTATCTCCAGAACTATAATAAATATACTTATTACTCCCAATATTATCAATATAACATGCATTATTACCCATATAATGCAATTATTATCGCTAGAACTATAATAAATATACGTATTACTTTTATTATCATCAATATAACATGCATTACTACCCATATTATGCAGTTATTATCGATAGAACTGTAATAAATATACTTATTACTTTTATTATTATCAATATAACATGCACTATTTGCCATATTTTACTATTATTATCGCTAGAACTATAATAATTATACTTATTACTCCCGATATTATCAATATAGCATGCATTATTACCGATATAATGCAGTTATTATCGCTAGGACTGTAATAATTATACTTATTTCTTATATTGTTAGCAATATAACGTGCATTATTACCCATATAATGCAGTTATAATCGCTAGAACTGTAATAATTATACTTATTACTTATATTATTATCAATATAACATGCATTATTACGCATATTATGCAGTCATTATCGCCAGAACTGTAATAATTATACTTGTTACTAACATTATTCTCAATATAACATGCATTATTACCGATATTATGCAGTTATTATCGCAAGAACTATAATAAATATACGTATTACTTTCATTATCATCAATATAACATGCATTATTACCCATATAATGGAGGTATTATCGCTAGAACTGTAATAATTATACTTATTACTTATATTATTATCAATATAACATGCATTATTACCCATATTATGCAGTTATTATCTCCAGAACCATAATAAATATACTTATTACTCCCAATATTATCAATATAACATGCATTATTACCCATATAATGCAATTATTATCGCTAGAACTGTAATAATTATACTTATTACTTATATTGTTAACAATATAACGTGCATTATTACCCATATAATGCAGTTATTATCGCTAGAACTGTAATAATTATACTTATTACTTATACTATTAGCAATATAACGTGCATTATTACCCATATAATGCAGTTATTATCGCCAGAACTGTAATAATTATACCTATTACTTATATCATTATCAATATAACATGCATTATTACCCACATAATGGAGGTATTATCGTTAGAACTGTAATAATTATACTTATTACTTATACTATTAGCAATATGACATGCACTATTACCCATATTATGCAGTTATTATCGCTAGAACTATAATAAATATACTTATTACTCCCAATATTATCAATATAACATGCATTATTACCCATACAATGCAGTTATTATCGCTAGAACTGTAATAATTATACTTATTACTTATATTGTTAGCAATATAACGTGCATTATTACCCATATAATGCAGTTATTATCGCTAGAACTGTAATAATTATACTTATTACTTATATTATTATCAATATAACACGCATTATTACCCATATTATGCAGTTATTATCGCTAGAACTATAATAAATAAACGTATTACTTTTATTATCATCAATATAACATGCATTATTACCCATATTATGCAGTTATTATCGATAGAACTGTAATAAATATACTTATTACTTTTATTATTATCAATATAACATGCACTATTTGCCATATTTTACTATTATTATCGCTAGAACTATAATAATTATACTTATTACTCCCGATATTATCAATATAACATGCATTATTACCCATATAATGCAGTTATTATCGCTAGAACTATAATAATTATACTTATTACTTATATTATTAGCAATATAACGTGCATTATTACCCATATAATGCAGTTATTATCGCTAGAACTGTAATAATTATACTTATTACTTATATTATTATCAATATAACATGCATTATTACCCATATAATGGAGGTATTATCGCAAGAACTGTAATAATTATACTTATTACTTATACTATTAGCAATATAACGTGCATTATTAACCATATAATGCAGTTATTATCGCCAGAACTGTAATAATTATACTTATTACTTATACTATTATCAATATAACATGCATTATTACCCATATTATGCAGTTATTATCTCTAGAACCATAATAAATATACTTATTACTCCCAATATTATCAATATAACATGCATTTTTACCCATATAATGCAGTTATTATCGCTAGAACTGTAATAATTGTACTCATTACTTATATTATTAGCAATATAACGTGCATTATTACCCATATTATGCAGTTATTATCGCCAGAACTGTAATAATTATACTTATTACTTATATTATTATCAATATAACATGCATTATTACCCATATTATGCAGTTATTATCGCTAGAACTATAATAAATACACGTATTACTTTTATTATCATCAATATAACATGCATTACTACCCATATTATGCAGTTATTATCGATAGAACTGTAATAAATATACTTATTACTTTTATTATTATCAATATAACATGCACTATTTGCCATATTTTACTATTATTATCGCTAGAACTATAATAATTATACTTATTACTCCCGATATTATCAATATAGCATGCATTATTACCGATATAATGCAGTTATTATCGCTAGGACTGTAATAATTATACTTATTTCTTATATTGTTAGCAATATAACGTGCATTATTACCCATATAATGCAGTTATTATCGCTAGAACTGTAATAATTATACTTATTACTTATATTATTATCAATATAACATGCATTATTACGCATATTATGCAGTCATTATCGCCAGAACTGTAATAATTATACTTGTTACTAACATTATTCTCAATATAACATGCATTATTACCGATATTATGCAGTTATTATCGCAAGAACTATAATAAATATACGTATTACTTTCATTATCATCAATATAACATGCATTATTACCCATATAATGGAGGTATTATCGCTAGAACTGTAATAATTATACTTATTACTTATATTATTATCAATATAACATGCATTATTACCCATATTATGCAGTTATTATCTCCAGAACTATAATAAATATACTTATTACTCCCAATATTATCAATATAACATGCATTATTACCCATATAATGCAATTATTATCGCTAGAACTATAATAAATATACGTATTACTTTTATTATCATCAATATAACATGCATTACTACCCATATTATGCAGTTATTATCGATAGAACTGTAATAAATATACTTATTACTTTTATTATTATCAATATAACATGCACTATTTGCCATATTTTACTATTATTATCGCTAGAACTATAATAATTATACTTATTACTCCCGATATTATCAATATAGCATGCATTATTACCGATATAATGCAGTTATTATCGCTAGGACTGTAATAATTATACTTATTTCTTATATTGTTAGCAATATAACGTGCATTATTACCCATATAATGCAGTTATAATCGCTAGAACTGTAATAATTATACTTATTACTTATATTATTATCAATATAACATGCATTATTACGCATATTATGCAGTCATTATCGCCAGAACTGTAATAATTATACTTGTTACTAACATTATTCTCAATATAACATGCATTATTACCGATATTATGCAGTTATTATCGCAAGAACTATAATAAATATACGTATTACTTTCATTATCATCAATATAACATGCATTATTACCCATATAATGGAGGTATTATCGCTAGAACTGTAATAATTATACTTATTACTTATATTATTATCAATATAACATGCATTATTACCCATATTATGCAGTTATTATCTCCAGAACCATAATAAATATACTTATTACTCCCAATATTATCAATATAACATGCATTATTACCCATATAATGCAATTATTATCGCTAGAACTGTAATAATTATACTTATTACTTATATTGTTAACAATATAACGTGCATTATTACCCATATAATGCAGTTATTATCGCTAGAACTGTAATAATTATACTTATTACTTATACTATTAGCAATATAACGTGCATTATTACCCATATAATGCAGTTATTATCGCCAGAACTGTAATAATTATACCTATTACTTATATCATTATCAATATAACATGCATTATTACCCACATAATGGAGGTATTATCGTTAGAACTGTAATAATTATACTTATTACTTATACTATTAGCAATATGACATGCACTATTACCCATATTATGCAGTTATTATCGCTAGAACTATAATAAATATACTTATTACTCCCAATATTATCAATATAACATGCATTATTACCCATATAATGCAGTTATTATCGCTAGAACTGTAATAATTATACTTATTACTTATATTATTATCAATATAACATGCATTATTACCCATATTATGCAATTATTATCTCTAGAACCATAATAAGTATACTTATTACTCCCAATATTATCAATATAACATGCATTATTACCCATACAATGCAGTTATTATCGCTAGAACTGTAATAATTATACTTATTATTATATTATTATCAATATAACATGCATTATTACGCATATTATGCAGTCATTATCGCCAGAACTGTAATAATTATACTTGTTACTAACATTATTCTCAATATAACATGCATTATTACGCATATTATGCAGTCATTATCGCCAGAACTGTAATAATTATACTTGTTACTAACATTATTCTCAATATAACATGCATTATTACCGATATTATGCAGTTATTATCGCAAGAACTATAATAAATATACGTATTACTTTCATTATCATCAATATAACATGCATTATTACCCATATAATGGAGGTATTATCGCTAGAACTGTAATAATTATACTTATTACTTATATTATTATCAATATAACATGCATTATTACCCATATTATGCAGTTATTATCTCCAGAACTATAATAAATATACTTATTACTCCCAATATTATCAATATAACATGCATTATTACCCATATAATGCAATTATTATCGCTAGAACTGTAATAATTATACTTATTACTTATATTGTTAACAATATAACGTGCATTATTACCCATATAATGCAGTTATTATCGCTAGAACTGTAATAATTATACTTATGACTTATACTATTAGCAATATAACGTGCATTATTACCCATATAATGCAGTTATTATCGCCAGAACTGTAATAATTATACCTATTACTTATATCATTATCAATATAACATGCATTATTACCCACATAATGGAGGTATTATCGTTAGAACTGTAATAATTATACTTATTACTTATACTATTAGCAATATAACGTGCATTATTACCCATATAATGCAGTTATTATCGCCAGAACTGTAATAATTATACTTATTACTTATATTATTCTCAATATAACATGCATTATTACCCATATTATGCAGTTATTATCGCTAGAACTATAATAAATATACGTATTACTTTCATTATCATCAATATAACATGCATTATTACCCATATTATGCAGTTATTATCGCTAGAACTATAATAAATATACTTATTACTCCCAATATTATCAATATAACATGCATTATTACCCATATAATGCAGTTATTATCGCTAGAACTGTAATAATTATACTTATTACTTATATTATTATCAATATAACATGCAGTATTACCCATATTATGCAATTATTATCTCTAGAACCATAATAAGTATACTTATTACTCCCAATATTATCAATATAACATGCATTATTACCCATACAATGCAGTTATTATCGCTAGAACTGTAATAATTATACTTATTACTTATATTGTTAGCAATATAACGTGCATTATTACCCATATAATGCAGTTATTATCGCTAGAACTGTAATAATTATACTTATTACTTATATTATTATCAATATAACACGCATTATTACCCATATTATGCAGTTATTATCGCTAGAACTATAATAAATAAACGTATTACTTTTATTATCATCAATATAACATGCATTATTACCCATATTATGCAGTTATTATCGATAGAACTGTAATAAATATACTTATTACTTTTATTATTATCAATATAACATGCACTATTTGCCATATTTTACTATTATTATCGCTAGAACTATAATAATTATACTTATTACTCCCGATATTATCAATATAACATGCATTATTACCCATATAATGCAGTTATTATCGCTAGAACTATAATAATTATACTTATTACTTATATTATTAGCAATATAACGTGCATTATTACCCATATAATGCAGTTATTATCGCTAGAACTGTAATAATTATACTTATTACTTATATTATTATCAATATAACATGCATTATTACCCATATAATGGAGGTATTATCGCAAGAACTGTAATAATTATACTTATTACTTATACTATTAGCAATATAACGTGCATTATTGACCATATAATGCAGTTATTATCGCCAGAACTGTAATAATTATACTTATTACTTATACTATTATCAATATAACATGCATTATTACCCATATTATGCAGTTATTATCTCTAGAACCATAATAAATATACTTATTACTCCCAATATTATCAATATAACATGCATTTTTACCCATATAATGCAGTTATTATCGCTAGAACTGTAATAATTATACTTATTACTTATATTGTTAGCAATATAACGTGCATTATTACCCATATAATGCAGTTATTATCGCTAGAACTGTAATAATTATACTTATTACTTATATTATTATCAATATAACATGCATTATTACCCATATTATGCAGTTATTATCACTGGAGCTATAATAAATATACGTATTACTTTTATTATCATCAATATAACATGCATTATTACCCATATTATGCAGTTATTATCGATAGAACTGTAATAAATATACTTATTACTTTTATTATTATCAATATAACATGCACTATTTGCCATATTTTACTATTATTATCGCTAGAACTATAATAATTATACTTATTACTCCCGATATTATCAATATAACATGCATTATTACCCATATAATGCAGTTATTATCGCTAGAACTGTAATAATTATACCTATTACTTATATCATTATCAATATAACATGCATTATTACCCATATAATGGAGGTATTATCGCTAGAACTGTAATAATTATACTTATTACTTATACTGTTAGCAATATAACGTGCATTATTACCCATATAATGCAGTTATTATCGCCAGAACTGTAATAATTATACTTATTACTTATATTATTCTCAATATAACATGCATTATTACCCATATTATGCAGTTATTATCGCTAGAACTATAATAAATATACGTATTACTTTCATTATCATCAATATAACATGCATTATTACCCATATAATGCAGTTATTATCGCTAGAACTGTAATAATTATACTTATTACTTATATTGTTAGCAATATAACGTGCATTATTACCCATATAATGCAGTTATTATCGCTAGAACTGTAATAATTATACTTATTACTTATATTATTATCAATATAACATGCATTATTACCCATATTATGCAGTTATTATCGCTAGAGCTATAATAAATATACTTATTACTCCCAAAATTATCAATGTAACATGCATTATTACCCATATAATGCAGTTATTATGGCTAGAACTGTAATAATTATACTTATTACTTATATTATTAGCAATATAACGTGCATTATTACCCATATAATGCAGTTATTATCGCTAGAACTGTAATAATTGTACTCATTACTTATATTATTAGCAATATAACGTGCATTATTACCCATATTATGCAGTTATTATCGCCAGAACTGTAATAATTATACTTATTACTTATATTATTATCAATATAACATGCATTATTACCCATATTATGCAGTTATTATCGCAAGAACTATAATAAATATACGTATTACTTTTATTATCATCAATATAACATGCATTACTACCCATATTATGCAGTTATTATCGATAGAACTGTAATAAATATACTTATTACTTTTATTATTATCAATATAACATGCACTATTTGCCATATTTTACTATTATTATCGCTAGAACTATAATAATTATACTTATTACTCCCGATATTATCAATATAGCATGCATTATTACCGATATAATGCAGTTATTATCGCTAGGACTGTAATAATTATACTTATTTCTTATATTGTTAGCAATATAACGTGCATTATTACCCATATAATGCAGTTATTATCGCTAGAACTGTAATAATTATACTTATTACTTATATTATTATCAATATAACATGCATTATTACGCATATTATGCAGTCATTATCGCCAGAACTGTAATAATTATACTTGTTACTAACATTATTCTCAATATAACATGCATTATTACCGATATTATGCAGTTATTATCGCAAGAACTATAATAAATATACGTATTACTTTCATTATCATCAATATAACATGCATTATTACCCATATAATGGAGGTATTATCGCTAGAACTGTAATAATTATACTTATTACTTATATTATTATCAATATAACATGCATTATTACCCATATTATGCAGTTATTATCTCCAGAACCATAATAAATATACTTATTACTCCCAATATTATCAATATAACATGCATTATTACCCATATAATGCAATTATTATCGCTAGAACTGTAATAATTATACTTATTACTTATATTGTTAACAATATAACGTGCATTATTACCCATATAATGCAGTTATTATCGCTAGAACTGTAATAATTATACTTATTACTTATACTATTAGCAGTATAACGTGCATTATTACCCATATAATGCAGTTATTATCGCCAGAACTGTAATAATTATACCTATTACTTATATCATTATCAATATAACATGCATTATTACCCACATAATGGAGGTATTATCGTTAGAACTGTAATAATTATACTTATTACTTATACTATTAGCAATATGACATGCACTATTACCCATATTATGCAGTTATTATCGCTAGAACTATAATAAATATACTTATTACTCCCAATATTATCAATATAACATGCATTATTACCCATATAATGCAGTTATTATCGCTAGAACTGTAATAATTATACTTATTACTTATATTATTATCAATATAACATGCATTATTACCCATATTATGCAATTATTATCTCTAGAACCATAATAAGTATACTTATTACTCCCAATATTATCAATATAACATGCATTATTACCCATACAATGCAGTTATTATCGCTAGAACTGTAATAATTATACTTATTACTTATATTGTTAGCAATATAACGTGCATTATTACCCATATAATGCAGTTATTATCGCTAGAACTGTAATAATTATACTTATTACTTATATTATTATCAATATAACACGCATTATTACCCATATTATGCAGTTATTATCGCTAGAACTATAATAAATAAACGTATTACTTTTATTATCATCAATATAACATGCATTATTACCCATATTATGCAGTTATTATCGATAGAACTGTAATAAATATACTTATTACTTTTATTATTATCAATATAACATGCACTATTTGCCATATTTTACTATTATTATCGCTAGAACTATAATAATTATACTTATTACTCCCGATATTATCAATATAACATGCATTATTACCCATATAATGCAGTTATTATCGCTAGAACTATAATAATTATACTTATTACTTATATTATTAGCAATATAACGTGCATTATTACCCATATAATGCAGTTATTATCGCTAGAACTGTAATAATTATACTTATTACTTATATTATTATCAATATAACATGCATTATTACCCATATAATGGAGGTATTATCGCAAGAACTGTAATAATTATACTTATTACTTATACTATTAGCAATATAACGTGCATTATTGACCATATAATGCAGTTATTATCGCCAGAACTGTAATAATTATACTTATTACTTATACTATTATCAATATAACATGCATTATTACCCATATTATGCAGTTATTATCTCTAGAACCATAATAAATATACTTATTACTCCCAATATTATCAATATAACATGCATTTTTACCCATATAATGCAGTTATTATCGCTAGAACTGTAATAATTATACTTATTACTTATATTATTATCAATATAACATGCATTATTACCCATATTATGCAGTTATTATCTCCAGAACTATAATAAATATACTTATTACTCCCAATATTATCAATATAACATGCATTATTACCCATATAATGCAATTATTATCGCTAGAACTATAATAAATATACGTATTACTTTTATTATCATCAATATAACATGCATTACTACCCATATTATGCAGTTATTATCGATAGAACTGTAATAAATATACTTATTACTTTTATTATTATCAATATAACATGCACTATTTGCCATATTTTACTATTATTATCGCTAGAACTATAATAATTATACTTATTACTCCCGATATTATCAATATAGCATGCATTATTACCGATATAATGCAGTTATTATCGCTAGGACTGTAATAATTATACTTATTTCTTATATTGTTAGCAATATAACGTGCATTATTACCCATATAATGCAGTTATTATCGCTAGAACTGTAATAATTATACTTATTACTTATATTATTATCAATATAACATGCATTATTACGCATATTATGCAGTCATTATCGCCAGAACTGTAATAATTATACTTGTTACTAACATTATTCTCAATATAACATGCATTATTACCGATATTATGCAGTTATTATCGCAAGAACTATAATAAATATACGTATTACTTTCATTATCATCAATATAACATGCATTATTACCCATATAATGGAGGTATTATCGCTAGAACTGTAATAATTATACTTATTACTTATATTATTATCAATATAACATGCATTATTACCCATATTATGCAGTTATTATCTCCAGAACCATAATAAATATACTTATTACTCCCAATATTATCAATATAACATGCATTATTACCCATATAATGCAATTATTATCGCTAGAACTGTAATAATTATACTTATTACTTATATTGTTAACAATATAACGTGCATTATTACCCATATAATGCAGTTATTATCGGTAGAACTGTAATAATTATACTTATTACTTATACTATTAGCAATATAACGTGCATTATTACCCATATAATGCAGTTATTATCGCCAGAACTGTAATAATTATACCTATTACTTATATCATTATCAATATAACATGCATTATTACCCACATAATGGAGGTATTATCGTTAGAACTGTAATAATTATACTTATTACTTATACTATTAGCAATATGACATGCACTATTACCCATATTATGCAGTTATTATCGCTAGAACTATAATAAATATACTTATTACTCCCAATATTATCAATATAACATGCATTATTACCCATATAATGCAGTTATTATCGCTAGAACTGTAATAATTATACTTATTACTTATATTATTATCAATATAACATGCATTATTACCCATATTATGCAATTATTATCTCTAGAACCATAATAAGTATACTTATTACTCCCAATATTATCAATATAACATGCATTATTACCCATACAATGCAGTTATTATCGCTAGAACTGTAATAATTATACTTATTACTTATATTGTTAGCAATATAACGTGCATTATTACCCATATAATGCAGTTATTATCGCTAGAACTGTAATAATTGTACTCATTACTTATATTATTAGCAATATAACGTGCATTATTACCCATATTATGCAGTTATTATCGCCAGAACTGTAATAATTATACTTATTACTTATATTATTATCAATATAACATGCATTATTACCCATATTATGCAGTTATTATCGCTAGAACTATAATAAATATACGTATTACTTTTATTATCATCAATATAACATGCATTACTACCCATATTATGCAGTTATTATCGATAGAACTGTAATAAATATACTTATTACTTTTATTATTATCAATATAACATGCACTATTTGCCATATTTTACTATTATTATCGCTAGAACTATAATAATTATACTTATTACTCCCGATATTATCAATATAGCATGCATTATTACCGATATAATGCAGTTATTATCGCTAGGACTGTAATAATTATACTTATTTCTTATATTGTTAGCAATATAACGTGCATTATTACCCATATAATGCAGTTATTATCGCTAGAACTGTAATAATTATACTTATTACTTATATTATTATCAATATAACATGCATTATTACGCATATTATGCAGTCATTATCGCCAGAACTGTAATAATTATACTTGTTACTAACATTATTCTCAATATAACATGCATTATTACCGATATTATGCAGTTATTATCGCAAGAACTATAATAAATATACGTATTACTTTCATTATCATCAATATAACATGCATTATTACCCATATAATGGAGGTATTATCGCTAGAACTGTAATAATTATACTTATTACTTATATTATTATCAATATAACATGCATTATTACCCATATTATGCAGTTATTATCTCCAGAACCATAATAAATATACTTATTACTCCCAATATTATCAATATAACATGCATTATTACCCATATAATGCAATTATTATCGCTAGAACTGTAATAATTATACTTATTACTTATATTGTTAACAATATAACGTGCATTATTACCCATATAATGCAGTTATTATCGGTAGAACTGTAATAATTATACTTATTACTTATACTATTAGCAATATAACGTGCATTATTACCCATATAATGCAGTTATTATCGCCAGAACTGTAATAATTATACCTATTACTTATATCATTATCAATATAACATGCATTATTACCCACATAATGGAGGTATTATCGTTAGAACTGTAATAATTATACTTATTACTTATACTATTAGCAATATGACATGCACTATTACCCATATTATGCAGTTATTATCGCTAGAACTATAATAAATATACTTATTACTCCCAATATTATCAATATAACATGCATTATTACCCATATAATGCAGTTATTATCGCTAGAACTGTAATAATTATACTTATTACTTATATTATTATCAATATAACATGCATTATTACCCATATTATGCAATTATTATCTCTAGAACCATAATAAGTATACTTATTACTCCCAATATTATCAATATAACATGCATTATTACCCATACAATGCAGTTATTATCGCTAGAACTGTAATAATTATACTTATTACTTATATTGTTAGCAATATAACGTGCATTATTACCCATATAATGCAGTTATTATCGCTAGAACTGTAATAATTGTACTCATTACTTATATTATTAGCAATATAACGTGCATTATTACCCATATTATGCAGTTATTATCGCCAGAACTGTAATAATTATACTTATTACTTATATTATTATCAATATAACATGCATTATTACCCATATTATGCAGTTATTATCGCTAGAACTATAATAAATATACGTATTACTTTTATTATCATCAATATAACATGCATTACTACCCATATTATGCAGTTATTATCGATAGAACTGTAATAAATATACTTATTACTTTTATTATTAACAATATAACATGCACTATTTGCCATATTTTACTATTATTATCGCTAGAACTATAATAATTATACTTATTACTCCCGATATTATCAATATAGCATGCATTATTACCGATATAATGCAGTTATTATCGCTAGGACTGTAATAATTATACTTATTTCTTATATTGTTAGCAATATAACGTGCATTATTACCCATATAATGCAGTTATTATCGCTAGAACTGTAATAATTATACTTATTACTTATATTATTATCAATATAACATGCATTATTACGCATATTATGCAGTCATTATCGCCAGAACTGTAATAATTATACTTGTTACTAACATTATTCTCAATATAACATGCATTATTACCGATATTATGCAGTTATTATCGCAAGAACTATAATAAATATACGTATTACTTTCATTATCATCAATATAACATGCATTATTACCCATATAATGGAGGTATTATCGCTAGAACTGTAATAATTATACTTATTACTTATATTATTATCAATATAACATGCATTATTACCCATATTATGCAGTTATTATCTCCAGAACTATAATAAATATACTTATTACTCCCAATATTATCAATATAACATGCATTATTACCCATATAATGCAATTATTATCGCTAGAACTGTAATAATTATACTTATTACTTATATTGTTAACAATATAACGTGCATTATTACCCATATAATGCAGTTATTATCGCTAGAACTGTAATAATTATACTTATTACTTATACTATTAGCAATATAACGTGCATTATTACCCATATAATGCAGTTATTATCGCCAGAACTGTAATAATTATACCTATTACTTATATCATTATCAATATAACATGCATTATTACCCACATAATGGAGGTATTATCGTTAGAACTGTAATAATTATACTTATTACTTATACTATTAGCAATATAACGTGCATTATTACCCATATAATGCAGTTATTATCGCCAGAACTGTAATAATTATACTTATTACTTATATTATTCTCAATATAACATGCATTATTACCCATATTATGCAGTTATTATCGCTAGAACTATAATAAATATACGTATTACTTTCATTATCATCAATATAACATGCATTATTACCCATATAATGCAGTTATTATCGCTAGAACTGTAATAATTATACTTATTACTCATATTGTTAGCAATATAACGTGCATTATTACCCATATAATGCAGTTATTATCGCTAGAACTGTAATAATTATACTTATTACTTATATTATTATCAATATAACATGCATTATTACCCATATTATGCAGTTATTATCGCTAGAGCAATAATAAATATACTTATTACTCCCAAAATTATCAATGTAACATGCATTATTACCCATATAATGCAGTTATTATGGCTAGAACTGTAATAATTATACTTATTACTTATATTATTAGCAATATAACGTGCATTATTACCCATATAATGCAGTTATTATCGCTAGAACTGTAATAATTGTACTCATTACTTATATTATTAGCAATATAACGTGCATTATTACCCATATTATGCAGTTATTATCGCCAGAACTGTAATAATTATACTTATTACTTATATTATTATCAATATAACATGCATTATTACCCATATTATGCAGTTATTATCGCTAGAACTATAATAAATATACGTATTACTTTTATTATCATCAATATAACATGCATTATTACCCATATTATGCAGTTATTATCGATAGAACTGTAATAAATATACTTATTACTTTTATTATTATCAATATAACATGCACTATTTGCCATATTTTACTATTATTATCGCTAGAACTATAATAATTATACTTATTACTCCCGATATTATCAATATAACATGCATTATTACCCATATAATGCAGTTATTATCGCTAGAACTGTAATAATTATACTTATTACTTATATTATTAGCAATATAACATGCATTATTACCCATATAATGCAGTTATTATCGCTAGAACTGTAATAATTATACTTGTTACTTATATTATTATCAATATAACATGCATTATTACCCATATAATGCAGTTATTATCGCTAGAACTGTAATAATTGTACTCATTACTTATATTATTAGCAATATAACGTGCATTATTACCCATATTATGCAGTTATTATCGCTAGAACTGTAATAATTATACCTATTACTTATATCATTATCAATATAACATGCATTATTACCCATATAATGGAGGTATTATCGCTAGAACTGTAATAATTATACTTATTACTTATACTGTTAGCAATATAACGTGCATTATTACCCATATAATGCAGTTATTATCGCCAGAACTGTAATAATTATACTTATTACTTATATTATTCTCAATATAACATGCATTATTACCCATATTATGCAGTTATTATCGCTAGAACTATAATAAATATACGTATTACTTTCATTATCATCAATATAACATGCATTATTACCCATATAATGCAGTTATTATCGCTAGAACTGTAATAATTATACTTATTACTTATATTGTTAGCAATATAACGTGCATTATTACCCATATAATGCAGTTATTATCGCTAGAACTGTAATAATTATACTTATTACTTATATTATTATCAATATAACATGCATTATTACCCATATTATGCAGTTATTATCGCTAGAGCTATAATAAATATACTTATTACTCCCAAAATTATCAATGTAACATGCATTATTACCCATATAATGCAGTTATTATGGCTAGAACTGTAATAATTATACTTATTACTTATATTATTAGCAATATAACGTGCATTATTACCCATATAATGCAGTTATTATCGCTAGAACTGTAATAATTGTACTCATTACTTATATTATTAGCAATATAACGTGCATTATTACCCATATTATGCAGTTATTATCGCCAGAACTGTAATAATTATACTTATTACTTATATTATTATCAATATAACATGCATTATTACCGATATTATGCAGTTATTATCGCAAGAACTATAATAAATATACGTATTACTTTCATTATCATCAATATAACATGCATTATTACCCATATAATGGAGGTATTATCGCTAGAACTGTAATAATTATACTTATTACTTATATTATTATCAATATAACATGCATTATTACCCATATTATGCAGTTATTATCTCCAGAACCATAATAAATATACTTATTACTCCCAATATTATCAATATAACATGCATTATTACCCATATAATGCAATTATTATCGCTAGAACTGTAATAATTATACTTATTACTTATATTGTTAACAATATAACGTGCATTATTACCCATATAATGCAGTTATTATCGGTAGAACTGTAATAATTATACTTATTACTTATACTATTAGCAATATAACGTGCATTATTACCCATATAATGCAGTTATTATCGCCAGAACTGTAATAATTATACCTATTACTTATATCATTATCAATATAACATGCATTATTACCCACATAATGGAGGTATTATCGTTAGAACTGTAATAATTATACTTATTACTTATACTATTAGCAATATGACATGCACTATTACCCATATTATGCAGTTATTATCGCTAGAACTATAATAAATATACTTATTACTCCCAATATTATCAATATAACATGCATTATTACCCATATAATGCAGTTATTATCGCTAGAACTGTAATAATTATACTTATTACTTATATTATTATCAATATAACATGCATTATTACCCATATTATGCAATTATTATCTCTAGAACCATAATAAGTATACTTATTACTCCCAATATTATCAATATAACATGCATTATTACCCATACAATGCAGTTATTATCGCTAGAACTGTAATAATTATACTTATTACTTATATTGTTAGCAATATAACGTGCATTATTACCCATATAATGCAGTTATTATCGCTAGAACTGTAATAATTGTACTCATTACTTATATTATTAGCAATATAACGTGCATTATTACCCATATTATGCAGTTATTATCGCCAGAACTGTAATAATTATACTTATTACTTATATTATTATCAATATAACATGCATTATTACCCATATTATGCAGTTATTATCGCTAGAACTATAATAAATATACGTATTACTTTTATTATCATCAATATAACATGCATTACTACCCATATTATGCAGTTATTATCGATAGAACTGTAATAAATATACTTATTACTTTTATTATTATCAATATAACATGCACTATTTGCCATATTTTACTATTATTATCGCTAGAACTATAATAATTATACTTATTACTCCCGATATTATCAATATAGCATGCATTATTACCGATATAATGCAGTTATTATCGCTAGGACTGTAATAATTATACTTATTTCTTATATTGTTAGCAATATAACGTGCATTATTACCCATATAATGCAGTTATTATCGCTAGAACTGTAATAATTATACTTATTACTTATATTATTATCAATATAACATGCATTATTACGCATATTATGCAGTCATTATCGCCAGAACTGTAATAATTATACTTGTTACTAACATTATTCTCAATATAACATGCATTATTACCGATATTATGCAGTTATTATCGCAAGAACTATAATAAATATACGTATTACTTTCATTATCATCAATATAACATGCATTATTACCCATATAATGGAGGTATTATCGCTAGAACTGTAATAATTATACTTATTACTTATATTATTATCAATATAACATGCATTATTACCCATATTATGCAGTTATTATCTCCAGAACCATAATAAATATACTTATTACTCCCAATATTATCAATATAACATGCATTATTACCCATATAATGCAATTATTATCGCTAGAACTGTAATAATTATACTTATTACTTATATTGTTAACAATATAACGTGCATTATTACCCATATAATGCAGTTATTATCGGTAGAACTGTAATAATTATACTTATTACTTATACTATTAGCAATATAACGTGCATTATTACCCATATAATGCAGTTATTATCGCCAGAACTGTAATAATTATACCTATTACTTATATCATTATCAATATAACATGCATTATTACCCACATAATGGAGGTATTATCGTTAGAACTGTAATAATTATACTTATTACTTATACTATTAGCAATATGACATGCACTATTACCCATATTATGCAGTTATTATCGCTAGAACTATAATAAATATACTTATTACTCCCAATATTATCAATATAACATGCATTATTACCCATATAATGCAGTTATTATCGCTAGAACTGTAATAATTATACTTATTACTTATATTATTATCAATATAACATGCATTATTACCCATATTATGCAATTATTATCTCTAGAACCATAATAAGTATACTTATTACTCCCAATATTATCAATATAACATGCATTATTACCCATACAATGCAGTTATTATCGCTAGAACTGTAATAATTATACTTATTACTTATATTGTTAGCAATATAACGTGCATTATTACCCATATAATGCAGTTATTATCGCTAGAACTGTAATAATTGTACTCATTACTTATATTATTAGCAATATAACGTGCATTATTACCCATATTATGCAGTTATTATCGCCAGAACTGTAATAATTATACTTATTACTTATATTATTATCAATATAACATGCATTATTACCCATATTATGCAGTTATTATCGCTAGAACTATAATAAATATACGTATTACTTTTATTATCATCAATATAACATGCATTACTACCCATATTATGCAGTTATTATCGATAGAACTGTAATAAATATACTTATTACTTTTATTATTATCAATATAACATGCACTATTTGCCATATTTTACTATTATTATCGCTAGAACTATAATAATTATACTTATTACTCCCGATATTATCAATATAGCATGCATTATTACCGATATAATGCAGTTATTATCGCTAGGACTGTAATAATTATACTTATTTCTTATATTGTTAGCAATATAACGTGCATTATTACCCATATAATGCAGTTATTATCGCTAGAACTGTAATAATTATACTTATTACTTATATTATTATCAATATAACATGCATTATTACGCATATTATGCAGTCATTATCGCCAGAACTGTAATAATTATACTTGTTACTAACATTATTCTCAATATAACATGCATTATTACCGATATTATGCAGTTATTATCGCAAGAACTATAATAAATATACGTATTACTTTCATTATCATCAATATAACATGCATTATTACCCATATAATGGAGGTATTATCGCTAGAACTGTAATAATTATACTTATTACTTATATTATTATCAATATAACATGCATTATTACCCATATTATGCAGTTATTATCTCCAGAACCATAATAAATATACTTATTACTCCCAATATTATCAATATAACATGCATTATTACCCATATAATGCAATTATTATCGCTAGAACTGTAATAATTATACTTATTACTTATATTGTTAACAATATAACGTGCATTATTACCCATATAATGCAGTTATTATCGCTAGAACTGTAATAATTATACTTATTACTTATACTATTAGCAATATAACGTGCATTATTACCCATATAATGCAGTTATTATCGCCAGAACTGTAATAATTATACCTATTACTTATATCATTATCAATATAACATGCATTATTACCCACATAATGGAGGTATTATCGTTAGAACTGTAATAATTATACTTATTACTTATACTATTAGCAATATGACATGCACTATTACCCATATTATGCAGTTATTATCGCTAGAACTATAATAAATATACTTATTACTCCCAATATTATCAATATAACATGCATTATTACCCATATAATGCAGTTATTATCGCTAGAACTGTAATAATTATACTTATTACTTATATTATTATCAATATAACATGCATTATTACCCATATTATGCAATTATTATCTCTAGAACCATAATAAGTATACTTATTACTCCCAATATTATCAATATAACATGCATTATTACCCATACAATGCAGTTATTATCGCTAGAACTGTAATAATTATACTTATTACTTATATTGTTAGCAATATAACGTGCATTATTACCCATATAATGCAGTTATTATCGCTAGAACTGTAATAATTGTACTCATTACTTATATTATTAGCAATATAACGTGCATTATTACCCATATTATGCAGTTATTATCGCCAGAACTGTAATAATTATACTTATTACTTATATTATTATCAATATAACATGCATTATTACCCATATTATGCAGTTATTATCGCTAGAACTATAATAAATATACGTATTACTTTTATTATCATCAATATAACATGCATTACTACCCATATTATGCAGTTATTATCGATAGAACTGTAATAAATATACTTATTACTTTTATTATTAACAATATAACATGCACTATTTGCCATATTTTACTATTATTATCGCTAGAACTATAATAATTATACTTATTACTCCCGATATTATCAATATAGCATGCATTATTACCGATATAATGCAGTTATTATCGCTAGGACTGTAATAATTATACTTATTTCTTATATTGTTAGCAATATAACGTGCATTATTACCCATATAATGCAGTTATTATCGCTAGAACTGTAATAATTATACTTATTACTTATATTATTATCAATATAACATGCATTATTACGCATATTATGCAGTCATTATCGCCAGAACTGTAATAATTATACTTGTTACTAACATTATTCTCAATATAACATGCATTATTACCGATATTATGCAGTTATTATCGCAAGAACTATAATAAATATACGTATTACTTTCATTATCATCAATATAACATGCATTATTACCCATATAATGGAGGTATTATCGCTAGAACTGTAATAATTATACTTATTACTTATATTATTATCAATATAACATGCATTATTACCCATATTATGCAGTTATTATCTCCAGAACTATAATAAATATACTTATTACTCCCAATATTATCAATATAACATGCATTATTACCCATATAATGCAATTATTATCGCTAGAACTGTAATAATTATACTTATTACTTATATTGTTAACAATATAACGTGCATTATTACCCATATAATGCAGTTATTATCGCTAGAACTGTAATAATTATACTTATTACTTATACTATTAGCAATATAACGTGCATTATTACCCATATAATGCAGTTATTATCGCCAGAACTGTAATAATTATACCTATTACTTATATCATTATCAATATAACATGCATTATTACCCACATAATGGAGGTATTATCGTTAGAACTGTAATAATTATACTTATTACTTATACTATTAGCAATATAACGTGCATTATTACCCATATAATGCAGTTATTATCGCCAGAACTGTAATAATTATACTTATTACTTATATTATTCTCAATATAACATGCATTATTACCCATATTATGCAGTTATTATCGCTAGAACTATAATAAATATACGTATTACTTTCATTATCATCAATATAACATGCATTATTACCCATATAATGCAGTTATTATCGCTAGAACTGTAATAATTATACTTATTACTCATATTGTTAGCAATATAACGTGCATTATTACCCATATAATGCAGTTATTATCGCTAGAACTGTAATAATTATACTTATTACTTATATTATTATCAATATAACATGCATTATTACCCATATTATGCAGTTATTATCGCTAGAGCAATAATAAATATACTTATTACTCCCAAAATTATCAATGTAACATGCATTATTACCCATATAATGCAGTTATTATGGCTAGAACTGTAATAATTATACTTATTACTTATATTATTAGCAATATAACGTGCATTATTACCCATATAATGCAGTTATTATCGCTAGAACTGTAATAATTGTACTCATTACTTATATTATTAGCAATATAACGTGCATTATTACCCATATTATGCAGTTATTATCGCCAGAACTGTAATAATTATACTTATTACTTATATTATTATCAATATAACATGCATTATTACCCATATTATGCAGTTATTATCGCTAGAACTATAATAAATATACGTATTACTTTTATTATCATCAATATAACATGCATTATTACCCATATTATGCAGTTATTATCGATAGAACTGTAATAAATATACTTATTACTTTTATTATTATCAATATAACATGCACTATTTGCCATATTTTACTATTATTATCGCTAGAACTATAATAATTATACTTATTACTCCCGATATTATCAATATAGCATGCATTATTACCGATATAATGCAGTTATTATCGCTAGGACTGTAATAATTATACTTATTACTTATATTGTTAGCAATATAACGTGCATTATTACCCATATAATGCAGTTATTATCGCTAGAACTGTAATAATTATACTTATTACTTATATTATTATCAATATAACATGCATTATTACGCATATTATGCAGTTATTATCGCCAGAACTGAAATAATTATACTTGTTACTAATATTATTCTCAACATAACATGCATTATTACCGATATTATGCAGTTATTATCGCAAGAACTATAATAAATATACGTATTACTTTCATTATCATCAATATAACATGCACTATTACCCATATTATGCAGTTATTATCGATAGAACTGTAATAAATATACTTATTACTTTTACTATTATCAATATATCATGCACTATTAGCCATATTTTACTATTATTATCGCTAGAACTGTAATAATTATACTTATTACTTATATTATTAGCAATATAACGTGCATTATTACCCATATAATGCAGTT
Source organism: Megachile leachella (assembly GCA_963576845.1). Lineage (NCBI taxonomy): Eukaryota > Metazoa > Arthropoda > Insecta > Hymenoptera > Megachilidae > Megachile > Megachile leachella. The sequence continues at coordinate 990,697 of CAUYWW010000111.1, read as the reverse complement.
ATTATCGCTAGAACTCTAATAATTATACTTATTACTTATACTATTATCAATATAACATGCACTATTACCCATATTATGCAGTTATTATCTCTAGAACCATAATAAATATACTTATTACTCCCAATATTATCAATATAACATGCATTATTACCCATATAATGCAGTTATTATCACTAGAACTGTAATAATTATACTTATTACTTATATTGTTAGCAATATAACGTGCATTATTACCCATATAATGCTGTTATTATCGCTAGAACTGTAATAATTATACTTATTACTTATATTATTATCAATATAACATGCATTATTACCAATATTATGCAGTTATTATCGCTAGAACTACAATAAATATACGTATTACCTTTATTATCATCAATATAACATGCATTATTACCCATATTATGCAGTTATTATCGATAGAACTGTAATAAATATACTTATTACTTTTATTATTAACAATATAACATGCACTATTTGCCATATTTTACTATTATTATCGCTAGAACTATAATAATTATACTTATTACTCCCGATATTATCAATATAGCATGCATTATTACCGATATAATGCAGTTATTATCGCTAGGACTGTAATAATTATACTTATTTCTTATATTGTTAGCAATATAACGTGCATTATTACCCATATAATGCAGTTATTATCGCTAGAACTGTAATAATTATACTTATTACTTATATTATTATCAATATAACATGCATTATTACGCATATTATGCAGTCATTATCGCCAGAACTGTAATAATTATACTTGTTACTAACATTATTCTCAATATAACATGCATTATTACCGATATTATGCAGTTATTATCGCAAGAACTATAATAAATATACGTATTACTTTCATTATCATCAATATAACATGCATTATTACCCATATAATGGAGGTATTATCGCTAGAACTGTAATAATTATACTTATTACTTATATTATTATCAATATAACATGCATTATTACCCATATTATGCAGTTATTATCTCCAGAACTATAATAAATATACTTATTACTCCCAATATTATCAATATAACATGCATTATTACCCATATAATGCAATTATTATCGCTAGAACTGTAATAATTATACTTATTACTTATATTGTTAACAATATAACGTGCATTATTACCCATATAATGCAGTTATTATCGCTAGAACTGTAATAATTATACTTATTACTTATACTATTAGCAATATAACGTGCATTATTACCCATATAATGCAGTTATTATCGCCAGAACTGTAATAATTATACCTATTACTTATATCATTATCAATATAACATGCATTATTACCCACATAATGGAGGTATTATCGTTAGAACTGTAATAATTATACTTATTACTTATACTATTAGCAATATAACGTGCATTATTACCCATATAATGCAGTTATTATCGCCAGAACTGTAATAATTATACTTATTACTTATATTATTCTCAATATAACATGCATTATTACCCATATTATGCAGTTATTATCGCTAGAACTATAATAAATATACGTATTACTTTCATTATCATCAATATAACATGCATTATTACCCATATAATGCAGTTATTATCGCTAGAACTGTAATAATTATACTTATTACTCATATTGTTAGCAATATAACGTGCATTATTACCCATATAATGCAGTTATTATCGCTAGAACTGTAATAATTATACTTATTACTTATATTATTATCAATATAACATGCATTATTACCCATATTATGCAGTTATTATCGCTAGAGCAATAATAAATATACTTATTACTCCCAAAATTATCAATGTAACATGCATTATTACCCATATAATGCAGTTATTATGGCTAGAACTGTAATAATTATACTTATTACTTATATTATTAGCAATATAACGTGCATTATTACCCATATAATGCAGTTATTATCGCTAGAACTGTAATAATTGTACTCATTACTTATATTATTAGCAATATAACGTGCATTATTACCCATATTATGCAGTTATTATCGCCAGAACTGTAATAATTATACTTATTACTTATATTATTATCAATATAACATGCATTATTACCCATATTATGCAGTTATTATCGCTAGAACTATAATAAATATACGTATTACTTTTATTATCATCAATATAACATGCATTATTACCCATATTATGCAGTTATTATCGATAGAACTGTAATAAATATACTTATTACTTTTATTATTATCAATATAACATGCACTATTTGCCATATTTTACTATTATTATCGCTAGAACTATAATAATTATACTTATTACTCCCGATATTATCAATATAGCATGCATTATTACCGATATAATGCAGTTATTATCGCTAGGACTGTAATAATTATACTTATTACTTATATTGTTAGCAATATAACGTGCATTATTACCCATATAATGCAGTTATTATCGCTAGAACTGTAATAATTATACTTATTACTTATATTATTATCAATATAACATGCATTATTACGCATATTATGCAGTTATTATCGCCAGAACTGAAATAATTATACTTGTTACTAATATTATTCTCAACATAACATGCATTATTACCGATATTATGCAGTTATTATCGCAAGAACTATAATAAATATACGTATTACTTTCATTATCATCAATATAACATGCACTATTACCCATATTATGCAGTTATTATCGATAGAACTGTAATAAATATACTTATTACTTTTACTATTATCAATATATCATGCACTATTAGCCATATTTTACTATTATTATCGCTAGAACTGTAATAATTATACTTATTACTTATATTATTAGCAATATAACGTGCATTATTACCCATATAATGCAGTTATTATCGCTAGAACTCTAATAATTATACTTATTACTTATACTATTATCAATATAACATGCACTATTACCCATATTATGCAGTTATTATCTCTAGAACCATAATAAATATACTTATTACTCCCAATATTATCAATATAACATGCATTATTACCCATATAATGCAGTTATTATCACTAGAACTGTAATAATTATACTTATTACTTATATTGTTAGCAATATAACGTGCATTATTACCCATATAATGCTGTTATTATCGCTAGAACTGTAATAATTATACTTATTACTTATATTATTATCAATATAACATGCATTATTACCAATATTATGCAGTTATTATCGCTAGAACTACAATAAATATACGTATTACCTTTATTATCATCAATATAACATGCATTATTACCCATATTATGCAGTTATTATCGATAGAACTGTAATAAATATACTTATTACTTTTATTATTATCAATATAACATGCACTATTTGCCATATTTAACTATTATTATCGCTAGAAGCATAATAAATATACTTATTACTCCCAATATTATCAATATAACATGCATTTTTACCCATATAATGCAGTTATTATCGCTAGAACTGTAATAATTATACTTATTACTTATATTATTCTCAATATAACATGCATTATTACCCATATTATGCAGTTATTATCGATAGAACTGTAATAATTATACTTATTGCTTATATTATTATCAATATAACATGCATTATTACCCATATTATGCAGTTATTATCTCTAGAACCATAATAAGTATACTTATTACTCCCAATATTATCAATATAACATGCATTATTACCCATATAATGCAGTTATTATCGCTAGAACTGTAATAATTATACTTATTACTTATATTGTTAGCAATATAACGTGCATTATTACCCATATAATGCAGTTATTATCGCTAGAACTGTAATAATTATACTTATTACTTATATTATTATCAATATAACATGCATTATTACCCATATTATGCAGTTATTATCGCTAGAACTATAATAAATAAACGTATTACTTTTATTATCATCAATATAACATGCATTATTACCCATATTATGCAGTTATTATCGATAGAACTGTAATAAATATACTTATTACTTTTATTATTATCAATATAACATGCACTATTTGCCATATTTTACTATTATTATCGCTAGAACTATAATAATTATACTTATTACTCCCAATATTATCAATATAACATGCATTATTACCCATATAATGGAGGTATTATCGCAAGAACTGTAATAATTATACTTATTACTCATACTATTAGCAATATAACGTGCATTATTAACCATATAATGCAGTTATTATCGCTAGAACTGTAATAATTATACTTATTACTTATATTATTATCAATATAACATGCATTATTACCCATATAATGGAGGTATTATCGCAAGAACTGTAATAATTATACTTATTACTTATACTATTAGCAATATAACGTGCATTATTAACCATATAATGCAGTTATTATCGCCAGAACTGTAATAATTATACTTATTACTTATACTATTATCAATATAACATGCATTATTACCCATATTATGCCGTTATTATCTCTAGAACCATAATAAATATACTTATTACTCCCAATATTATCAATATAACATGCATTTTTACCCATATAATGCAGTTATTATCGCTAGAACTGTAATAATTATACTTATTACTTATATTGTTAGCAATATAACGTGCATTATTACCCATATAATGCAGTTATTATCGCTAGAACTGTAATAATTATACTTATTACTTATATTATTATCAATATAACATGCATTATTACCCATATTATGCAGTTATTATCGCTGGAGCTATAATAAATATACGTATTACTTTTATTATCATCAATATAACATGCATTATTACCCATATTATGCAGTTATTATCGATAGAACTGTAATAAATATACTTATTACTTTTATTATTATCAATATAACATGCACTATTTGCCATATTTTACTATTATTATCGCTAGAACTATAATAATTATACTTATTACTCCCGATATTATCAATATAACATGCATTATTACCCATATAATGCAGTTATTATCGCTAGAACTGTAATAATTATACTTATTACTTATATTATTAGCAATATAACATGCATTATTACCCATATAATGCAGTTATTATCGCTAGAACTGTAATAATTATACTTGTTACTTATATTATTATCAATATAACATGCATTATTACCCATATAATGCAGTTATTATCGCTAGAACTGTAATAATTGTACTCATTACTTATATTATTAGCAATATAACGTGCATTATTACCCATATTATGCAGTTATTATCGCTAGAACTGTAATAATTATACCTATTACTTATATCATTATCAATATAACATGCATTATTACCCATATAATGGAGGTATTATCGCTAGAACTGTAATAATTATACTTATTACTTATACTGTTAGCAATATAACGTGCATTATTACCCATATAATGCAGTTATTATCGCCAGAACTGTAATAATTATACTTATTACTTATATTATTCTCAATATAACATGCATTATTACCCATATTATGCAGTTATTATCGCTAGAACTATAATAAATATACGTATTACTTTCATTATCATCAATATAACATGCATTATTACCCATATAATGCAGTTATTATCGCTAGAACTGTAATAATTATACTTATTACTTATATTGTTAGCAATATAACGTGCATTATTACCCATATAATGCAGTTATTATCGCTAGAACTGTAATAATTATACTTATTACTTATATTATTATCAATATAACATGCATTATTACCCATATTATGCAGTTATTATCGCTAGAGCTATAATAAATATACTTATTACTCCCAAAATTATCAATGTAACATGCATTATTACCCATATAATGCAGTTATTATGGCTAGAACTGTAATAATTATACTTATTACTTATATTATTAGCAATATAACGTGCATTATTACCCATATAATGCAGTTATTATCGCTAGAACTGTAATAATTGTACTCATTACTTATATTATTAGCAATATAACGTGCATTATTACCCATATTATGCAGTTATTATCGCCAGAACTGTAATAATTATACTTATTACTTATATTATTATCAATATAACATGCATTATTACCCATATTATGCAGTTATTATCGCTAGAACTATAATAAATATACGTATTACTTTTATTATCATCAATATAACATGCATTACTACCCATATTATGCAGTTATTATCGATAGAACTGTAATAAATATACTTATTACTTTTATTATTATCAATATAACATGCACTATTTGCCATATTTTACTATTATTATCGCTAGAACTATAATAATTATACTTATTACTCCCGATATTATCAATATAGCATGCATTATTACCGATATAATGCAGTTATTATCGCTAGGACTGTAATAATTATACTTATTTCTTATATTGTTAGCAATATAACGTGCATTATTACCCATATAATGCAGTTATTATCGCTAGAACTGTAATAATTATACTTATTACTTATATTATTATCAATATAACATGCATTATTACGCATATTATGCAGTCATTATCGCCAGAACTGTAATAATTATACTTGTTACTAACATTATTCTCAATATAACATGCATTATTACCCATATAATGCAATTATTATCGCTAGAACTGTAATAATTATACTTATTACTTATATTGTTAACAATATAACGTGCATTATTACCCATATAATGCAGTTATTATCGGTAGAACTGTAATAATTATACTTATTACTTATACTATTAGCAATATAACGTGCATTATTACCCATATAATGCAGTTATTATCGCCAGAACTGTAATAATTATACCTATTACTTATATCATTATCAATATAACATGCATTATTACCCACATAATGGAGGTATTATCGTTAGAACTGTAATAATTATACTTATTACTTATACTATTAGCAATATGACATGCACTATTACCCATATTATGCAGTTATTATCGCTAGAACTATAATAAATATACTTATTACTCCCAATATTATCAATATAACATGCATTATTACCCATATAATGCAGTTATTATCGCTAGAACTGTAATAATTATACTTATTACTTATATTATTATCAATATAACATGCATTATTACCCATATTATGCAATTATTATCTCTAGAACCATAATAAGTATACTTATTACTCCCAATATTATCAATATAACATGCATTATTACCCATATTATGCAGTTATTATCGCTAGAACTATAATAAATATACGTATTACTTTTATTATCATCAATATAACATGCATTACTACCCATATTATGCAGTTATTATCGATAGAACTGTAATAAATATACTTATTACTTTTATTATTATCAATATAACATGCACTATTTGCCATATTTTACTATTATTATCGCTAGAACTATAATAATTATACTTATTACTCCCGATATTATCAATATAGCATGCATTATTACCGATATAATGCAGTTATTATCGCTAGGACTGTAATAATTATACTTATTTCTTATATTGTTAGCAATATAACGTGCATTATTACCCATATAATGCAGTTATTATCGCTAGAACTGTAATAATTATACTTATTACTTATATTATTATCAATATAACATGCATTATTACGCATATTATGCAGTCATTATCGCCAGAACTGTAATAATTATACTTGTTACTAACATTATTCTCAATATAACATGCATTATTACCGATATTATGCAGTTATTATCGCAAGAACTATAATAAATATACGTATTACTTTCATTATCATCAATATAACATGCATTATTACCCATATAATGGAGGTATTATCGCTAGAACTGTAATAATTATACTTATTACTTATATTATTATCAATATAACATGCATTATTACCCATATTATGCAGTTATTATCTCCAGAACCATAATAAATATACTTATTACTCCCAATATTATCAATATAACATGCATTATTACCCATATAATGCAATTATTATCGCTAGAACTGTAATAATTATACTTATTACTTATATTGTTAACAATATAACGTGCATTATTACCCATATAATGCAGTTATTATCGCTAGAACTGTAATAATTATACTTATTACTTATACTATTAGCAATATAACGTGCATTATTACCCATATAATGCAGTTATTATCGCCAGAACTGTAATAATTATACCTATTACTTATATCATTATCAATATAACATGCATTATTACCCACATAATGGAGGTATTATCGTTAGAACTGTAATAATTATACTTATTACTTATACTATTAGCAATATGACATGCACTATTACCCATATTATGCAGTTATTATCGCTAGAACTATAATAAATATACTTATTACTCCCAATATTATCAATATAACATGCATTATTACCCATATAATGCAGTTATTATCGCTAGAACTGTAATAATTATACTTATTACTTATATTATTATCAATATAACATGCATTATTACCCATATTATGCAATTATTATCTCTAGAACCATAATAAGTATACTTATTACTCCCAATATTATCAATATAACATGCATTATTACCCATACAATGCAGTTATTATCGCTAGAACTGTAATAATTATACTTATTACTTATATTGTTAGCAATATAACGTGCATTATTACCCATATAATGCAGTTATTATCGCTAGAACTGTAATAATTGTACTCATTACTTATATTATTAGCAATATAACGTGCATTATTACCCATATTATGCAGTTATTATCGCCAGAACTGTAATAATTATACTTATTACTTATATTATTATCAATATAACATGCATTATTACCCATATTATGCAGTTATTATCGCTAGAACTATAATAAATATACGTATTACTTTTATTATCATCAATATAACATGCATTACTACCCATATTATGCAGTTATTATCGATAGAACTGTAATAAATATACTTATTACTTTTATTATTAACAATATAACATGCACTATTTGCCATATTTTACTATTATTATCGCTAGAACTATAATAATTATACTTATTACTCCCGATATTATCAATATAGCATGCATTATTACCGATATAATGCAGTTATTATCGCTAGGACTGTAATAATTATACTTATTTCTTATATTGTTAGCAATATAACGTGCATTATTACCCATATAATGCAGTTATTATCGCTAGAACTGTAATAATTATACTTATTACTTATATTATTATCAATATAACATGCATTATTACGCATATTATGCAGTCATTATCGCCAGAACTGTAATAATTATACTTGTTACTAACATTATTCTCAATATAACATGCATTATTACCGATATTATGCAGTTATTATCGCAAGAACTATAATAATTATACTTGTTACTAACATTATTCTCAATATAACATGCATTATTACCGATATTATGCAGTTATTATCGCAAGAACTATAATAAATATACGTATTACTTTCATTATCATCAATATAACATGCATTATTACCCATATAATGGAGGTATTATCGCTAGAACTGTAATAAATATACGTATTACTTTTATTATCATCAATATAACATGCATTACTACCCATATTATGCAGTTATTATCGATAGAACTGTAATAAATATACTTATTACTTTTATTATTAACAATATAACATGCACTATTTGCCATATTTTACTATTATTATCGCTAGAACTATAATAATTATACTTATTACTCCCGATATTATCAATATAGCATGCATTATTACCGATATAATGCAGTTATTATCGCTAGGACTGTAATAATTATACTTATTTCTTATATTGTTAGCAATATAACGTGCATTATTACCCATATAATGCAGTTATTATCGCTAGAACTGTAATAATTATACTTATTACTTATATTATTATCAATATAACATGCATTATTACGCATATTATGCAGTCATTATCGCCAGAACTGTAATAATTATACTTGTTACTAACATTATTCTCAATATAACATGCATTATTACCGATATTATGCAGTTATTATCGCAAGAACTATAATAAATATACGTATTACTTTCATTATCATCAATATAACATGCATTATTACCCATATAATGGAGGTATTATCGCTAGAACTGTAATAATTATACTTATTACTTATATTATTATCAATATAACATGCATTATTACCCATATTATGCAGTTATTATCTCCAGAACTATAATAAATATACTTATTACTCCCAATATTATCAATATAACATGCATTATTACCCATATAATGCAATTATTATCGCTAGAACTGTAATAATTATACTTATTACTTATATTGTTAACAATATAACGTGCATTATTACCCATATAATGCAGTTATTATCGCTAGAACTGTAATAATTATACTTATTACTTATACTATTAGCAATATAACGTGCATTATTACCCATATAATGCAGTTATTATCGCCAGAACTGTAATAATTATACCTATTACTTATATCATTATCAATATAACATGCATTATTACCCACATAATGGAGGTATTATCGTTAGAACTGTAATAATTATACTTATTACTTATACTATTAGCAATATAACGTGCATTATTACCCATATAATGCAGTTATTATCGCCAGAACTGTAATAATTATACTTATTACTTATATTATTCTCAATATAACATGCATTATTACCCATATTATGCAGTTATTATCGCTCGAACTATAATAAATATACGTATTACTTTCATTATCATCAATATAACATGCATTATTACCCATATAATGCAGTTATTATCGCTAGAACTGTAATAATTATACTTATTACTCATATTGTTAGCAATATAACGTGCATTATTACCCATATAATGCAGTTATTATCGCTAGAACTGTAATAATTATACTTATTACTTATATTATTATCAATATAACATGCATTATTACCCATATTATGCAGTTATTATCGCTAGAGCAATAATAAATATACTTATTACTCCCAAAATTATCAATGTAACATGCATTATTACCCATATAATGCAGTTATTATGGCTAGAACTGTAATAATTATACTTATTACTTATATTATTAGCAATATAACGTGCATTATTACCCATATAATGCAGTTATTATCGCTAGAACTGTAATAATTGTACTCATTACTTATATTATTAGCAATATAACGTGCATTATTACCCATATTATGCAGTTATTATCGCCAGAACTGTAATAATTATACTTATTACTTATATTATTATCAATATAACATGCATTATTACCCATATTATGCAGTTATTATCGCTAGAACTATAATAAATATACGTATTACTTTTATTATCATCAATATAACATGCATTATTACCCATATTATGCAGTTATTATCGATAGAACTGTAATAAATATACTTATTACTTTTATTATTATCAATATAACATGCACTATTTGCCATATTTTACTATTATTATCGCTAGAACTATAATAATTATACTTATTACTCCCGATATTATCAATATAGCATGCATTATTACCGATATAATGCAGTTATTATCGCTAGGACTGTAATAATTATACTTATTACTTATATTGTTAGCAATATAACGTGCATTATTACCCATATAATGCAGTTATTATCGCTAGAACTGTAATAATTATACTTATTACTTATATTAATATCAATATAACATGCATTATTACGCATATTATGCAGTTATTATCGCCAGAACTGAAATAATTATACTTGTTACTAATATTATTCTCAACATAACATGCATTATTACCGATATTATGCAGTTATTATCGCAAGAACTATAATAAATATACGTATTACTTTCATTATCATCAATATAACATGCACTATTACCCATATTATGCAGTTATTATCGATAGAACTGTAATAAATATACTTATTACTTTTACTATTATCAATATATCATGCACTATTAGCCATATTTTACTATTATTATCGCTAGAACTGTAATAATTATACTTATTACTTATATTATTAGCAATATAACGTGCATTATTACCCATATAATGCAGTTATTATCGCTAGAACTCTAATAATTATACTTATTACTTATACTATTATCAATATAACATGCACTATTACCCATATTATGCAGTTATTATCTCTAGAACCATAATAAATATACTTATTACTCCCAATATTATCAATATAACATGCATTATTACCCATATAATGCAGTTATTATCACTAGAACTGTAATAATTATACTTATTACTTATATTGTTAGCAATATAACGTGCATTATTACCCATATAATGCTGTTATTATCGCTAGAACTGTAATAATTATACTTATTACTTATATTATTATCAATATAACATGCATTATTACCAATATTATGCAGTTATTATCGCTAGAACTACAATAAATATACGTATTACCTTTATTATCATCAATATAACATGCATTATTACCCATATTATGCAGTTATTATCGATAGAACTGTAATAAATATACTTATTACTTTTATTATTATCAATATAACATGCACTATTTGCCATATTTAACTATTATTATCGCTAGAAGCATAATAAATATACTTATTACTCCCAATATTATCAATATAACATGCATTTTTACCCATATAATGCAGTTATTATCGCTAGAACTGTAATAATTATACTTATTACTTATATTATTCTCAATATAACATGCATTATTACCCATATTATGCAGTTATTATCGATAGAACTGTAATAATTATACTTATTGCTTATATTATTATCAATATAACATGCATTATTACCCATATTATGCAGTTATTATCTCTAGAACCATAATAAGTATACTTATTACTCCCAATATTATCAATATAACATGCATTATTACCCATATAATGCAGTTATTATCGCTAGAACTGTAATAATTATACTTATTACTTATATTGTTAGCAATATAACGTGCATTATTACCCATATAATGCAGTTATTATCGCTAGAACTGTAATAATTATACTTATTACTTATATTATTATCAATATAACATGCATTATTACCCATATTATGCAGTTATTATCGCTAGAACTATAATAAATAAACGTATTACTTTTATTATCATCAATATAACATGCATTATTACCCATATTATGCAGTTATTATCGATAGAACTGTAATAAATATACTTATTACTTTTATTATTATCAATATAACATGCACTATTTGCCATATTTTACTATTATTATCGCTAGAACTATAATAATTATACTTATTACTCCCAATATTATCAATATAACATGCATTATTACCCATATAATGCAGTTATTATCGCTAGAACTGTAATAATTATACTTATTACTTATATTGTTAGCAATATAACGTGCATTATTACCCATATAATGCAGTTATTATCGCTAGAACTGTAATAATTATACTTATTACTCATACTATTAGCAATATAACGTGCATTATTAACCATATAATGCAGTTATTATCGCTAGAACTGTAATAATTATACTTATTACTTATATTATTATCAATATAACATGCATTATTACCCATATAATGGAGGTATTATCGCAAGAACTGTAATAATTATACTTATTACTTATACTATTAGCAATATAACGTGCATTATTAACCATATAATGCAGTTATTATCGCCAGAACTGTAATAATTATACTTATTACTTATACTATTATCAATATAACATGCATTATTACCCATATTATGCCGTTATTATCTCTAGAACCATAATAAATATACTTATTACTCCCAATATTATCAATATAACATGCATTTTTACCCATATAATGCAGTTATTATCGCTAGAACTGTAATAATTATACTTATTACTTATATTGTTAGCAATATAACGTGCATTATTACCCATATAATGCAGTTATTATCGCTAGAACTGTAATAATTATACTTATTACTTATATTATTATCAATATAACATGCATTATTACCCATATTATGCAGTTATTATCGCTGGAGCTATAATAAATATACGTATTACTTTTATTATCATCAATATAACATGCATTATTACCCATATTATGCAGTTATTATCGATAGAACTGTAATAAATATACTTATTACTTTTATTATTATCAATATAACATGCACTATTTGCCATATTTTACTATTATTATCGCTAGAACTATAATAATTATACTTATTACTCCCGATATTATCAATATAACATGCATTATTACCCATATAATGCAGTTATTATCGCTAGAACTGTAATAATTATACTTATTACTTATATTATTAGCAATATAACATGCATTATTACCCATATAATGCAGTTATTATCGCTAGAACTGTAATAATTATACTTGTTACTTATATTATTATCAATATAACATGCATTATTACCCATATAATGCAGTTATTATCGCTAGAACTGTAATAATTGTACTCATTACTTATATTATTAGCAATATAACGTGCATTATTACCCATATTATGCAGTTATTATCGCTAGAACTGTAATAATTATACCTATTACTTATATCATTATCAATATAACATGCATTATTACCCATATAATGGAGGTATTATCGCTAGAACTGTAATAATTATACTTATTACTTATACTGTTAGCAATATAACGTGCATTATTACCCATATAATGCAGTTATTATCGCCAGAACTGTAATAATTATACTTATTACTTATATTATTCTCAATATAACATGCATTATTACCCATATTATGCAGTTATTATCGCTAGAACTATAATAAATATACGTATTACTTTCATTATCATCAATATAACATGCATTATTACCCATATAATGCAGTTATTATCGCTAGAACTGTAATAATTATACTTATTACTTATATTGTTAGCAATATAACGTGCATTATTACCCATATAATGCAGTTATTATCGCTAGAACTGTAATAATTATACTTATTACTTATATTATTATCAATATAACATGCATTATTACCCATATTATGCAGTTATTATCGCTAGAGCTATAATAAATATACTTATTACTCCCAAAATTATCAATGTAACATGCATTATTACCCATATAATGCAGTTATTATGGCTAGAACTGTAATAATTATACTTATTACTTATATTATTAGCAATATAACGTGCATTATTACCCATATAATGCAGTTATTATCGCTAGAACTGTAATAATTGTACTCATTACTTATATTATTAGCAATATAACGTGCATTATTACCCATATTATGCAGTTATTATCGCCAGAACTGTAATAATTATACTTATTACTTATATTATTATCAATATAACATGCATTATTACCCATATTATGCAGTTATTATCGCTAGAACTATAATAAATATACGTATTACTTTTATTATCATCAATATAACATGCATTACTACCCATATTATGCAGTTATTATCGATAGAACTGTAATAAATATACTTATTACTTTTATTATTATCAATATAACATGCACTATTTGCCATATTTTACTATTATTATCGCTAGAACTATAATAATTATACTTATTACTCCCGATATTATCAATATAGCATGCATTATTACCGATATAATGCAGTTATTATCGCTAGGACTGTAATAATTATACTTATTTCTTATATTGTTAGCAATATAACGTGCATTATTACCCATATAATGCAGTTATTATCGCTAGAACTGTAATAATTATACTTATTACTTATATTATTATCAATATAACATGCATTATTACGCATATTATGCAGTCATTATCGCCAGAACTGTAATAATTATACTTGTTACTAACATTATTCTCAATATAACATGCATTATTACCGATATTATGCAGTTATTATCGCAAGAACTATAATAAATATACGTATTACTTTCATTATCATCAATATAACATGCATTATTACCCATATAATGGAGGTATTATCGCTAGAACTGTAATAATTATACTTATTACTTATATTATTATCAATATAACATGCATTATTACCCATATTATGCAGTTATTATCTCCAGAACCATAATAAATATACTTATTACTCCCAATATTATCAATATAACATGCATTATTACCCATATAATGCAATTATTATCGCTAGAACTGTAATAATTATACTTATTACTTATATTGTTAACAATATAACGTGCATTATTACCCATATAATGCAGTTATTATCGCCAGAACTGTAATAATTATACTTATTACTTATATTATTCTCAATATAACATGCATTATTACCCATATTATGCAGTTATTATCGCTAGAACTATAATAAATATACGTATTACTTTCATTATCATCAATATAACATGCATTATTACCCATATAATGCAGTTATTATCGCTAGAACTGTAATAATTATACTTATTACTTATATTGTTAGCAATATAACGTGCATTATTACCCATATAATGCAGTTATTATCGCTAGAACTGTAATAATTATACTTATTACTTATATTATTATCAATATAACATGCATTATTACCCATATTATGCAGTTATTATCGCTAGAGCTATAATAAATATACTTATTACTCCCAAAATTATCAATGTAACATGCATTATTACCCATATAATGCAGTTATTATGGCTAGAACTGTAATAATTATACTTATTACTTATATTATTAGCAATATAACGTGCATTATTACCCATATAATGCAGTTATTATCGCTAGAACTGTAATAATTATACTTGTTACTAACATTATTCTCAATATAACATGCATTATTACCGATATTATGCAGTTATTATCGCAAGAACTATAATAAATATACGTATTACTTTCATTATCATCAATATAACATGCATTATTACCCATATAATGGAGGTATTATCGCTAGAACTGTAATAATTATACTTATTACTTATATTATTATCAATATAACATGCATTATTACCCATATTATGCAGTTATTATCTCCAGAACCATAATAAATATACTTATTACTCCCAATATTATCAATATAACATGCATTATTACCCATATAATGCAATTATTATCGCTAGAACTGTAATAATTATACTTATTACTTATATTGTTAACAATATAACGTGCATTATTACCCATATAATGCAGTTATTATCGCTAGAACTGTAATAATTATACTTATTACTTATACTATTAGCAATATAACGCGCATTATTACCCATATAATGCAGTTATTATCGCCAGAACTGTAATAATTATACCTATTACTTATATCATTATCAATATAACATGCATTATTACCCATATTATGCAGTTATTATCGCTAGAACTATAATAAATAAACGTATTACTTTTATTATCATCAATATAACATGCATTATTACCCATATTATGCAGTTATTATCGATAGAACTGTAATAAATATACTTATTACTTTTATTATTATCAATATAACATGCACTATTTGCCATATTTTACTATTATTATCGCTAGAACTATAATAATTATACTTATTACTCCCAATATTATCAATATAACATGCATTATTACCCATATAATGGAGGTATTATCGCAAGAACTGTAATAATTATACTTATTACTCATACTATTAGCAATATAACGTGCATTATTAACCATATAATGCAGTTATTATCGCTAGAACTGTAATAATTATACTTATTACTTATATTATTATCAATATAACATGCATTATTACCCATATAATGGAGGTATTATCGCAAGAACTGTAATAATTATACTTATTACTTATACTATTAGCAATATAACGTGCATTATTAACCATATAATGCAGTTATTATCGCCAGAACTGTAATAATTATACTTATTACTTATACTATTATCAATATAACATGCATTATTACCCATATTATGCCGTTATTATCTCTAGAACCATAATAAATATACTTATTACTCCCAATATTATCAATATAACATGCATTTTTACCCATATAATGCAGTTATTATCGCTAGAACTGTAATAATTATACTTATTACTTATATTGTTAGCAATATAACGTGCATTATTACCCATATAATGCAGTTATTATCGCTAGAACTGTAATAATTATACTTATTACTTATATTATTATCAATATAACATGCATTATTACCCATATTATGCAGTTATTATCGCTGGAGCTATAATAAATATACGTATTACTTTTATTATCATCAATATAACATGCATTATTACCCATATTATGCAGTTATTATCGATAGAACTGTAATAAATATACTTATTACTTTTATTATTATCAATATAACATGCACTATTTGCCATATTTTACTATTATTATCGCTAGAACTATAATAATTATACTTATTACTCCCGATATTATCAATATAACATGCATTATTACCCATATAATGCAGTTATTATCGCTAGAACTGTAATAATTATACTTATTACTTATATTATTAGCAATATAACATGCATTATTACCCATATAATGCAGTTATTATCGCTAGAACTGTAATAATTATACTTGTTACTTATATTATTATCAATATAACATGCATTATTACCCATATAATGCAGTTATTATCGCTAGAACTGTAATAATTGTACTCATTACTTATATTATTAGCAATATAACGTGCATTATTACCCATATTATGCAGTTATTATCGCTAGAACTGTAATAATTATACCTATTACTTATATCATTATCAATATAACATGCATTATTACCCATATAATGGAGGTATTATCGCTAGAACTGTAATAATTATACTTATTACTTATACTGTTAGCAATATAACGTGCATTATTACCCATATAATGCAGTTATTATCGCCAGAACTGTAATAATTATACTTATTACTTATATTATTCTCAATATAACATGCATTATTACCCATATTATGCAGTTATTATCGCTAGAACTATAATAAATATACGTATTACTTTCATTATCATCAATATAACATGCATTATTACCCATATAATGCAGTTATTATCGCTAGAACTGTAATAATTATACTTATTACTTATATTGTTAGCAATATAACGTGCATTATTACCCATATAATGCAGTTATTATCGCTAGAACTGTAATAATTATACTTATTACTTATATTATTATCAATATAACATGCATTATTACCCATATTATGCAGTTATTATCGCTAGAGCTATAATAAATATACTTATTACTCCCAAAATTATCAATGTAACATGCATTATTACCCATATAATGCAGTTATTATGGCTAGAACTGTAATAATTATACTTATTACTTATATTATTAGCAATATAACGTGCATTATTACCCATATAATGCAGTTATTATCGCTAGAACTGTAATAATTGTACTCATTACTTATATTATTAGCAATATAACGTGCATTATTACCCATATTATGCAGTTATTATCGCCAGAACTGTAATAATTATACTTATTACTTATATTATTATCAATATAACATGCATTATTACCCATATTATGCAGTTATTATCGCTAGAACTATAATAAATATACGTATTACTTTTATTATCATCAATATAACATGCATTACTACCCATATTATGCAGTTATTATCGATAGAACTGTAATAAATATACTTATTACTTTTATTATTATCAATATAACATGCACTATTTGCCATATTTTACTATTATTATCGCTAGAACTATAATAATTATACTTATTACTCCCGATATTATCAATATAGCATGCATTATTACCGATATAATGCAGTTATTATCGCTAGGACTGTAATAATTATACTTATTTCTTATATTGTTAGCAATATAACGTGCATTATTACCCATATAATGCAGTTATTATCGCTAGAACTGTAATAATTATACTTATTACTTATATTATTATCAATATAACATGCATTATTACGCATATTATGCAGTCATTATCGCCAGAACTGTAATAATTATACTTGTTACTAACATTATTCTCAATATAACATGCATTATTACCGATATTATGCAGTTATTATCGCAAGAACTATAATAAATATACGTATTACTTTCATTATCATCAATATAACATGCATTATTACCCATATAATGGAGGTATTATCGCTAGAACTGTAATAATTATACTTATTACTTATATTATTATCAATATAACATGCATTATTACCCATATTATGCAGTTATTATCTCCAGAACCATAATAAATATACTTATTACTCCCAATATTATCAATATAACATGCATTATTACCCATATAATGCAATTATTATCGCTAGAACTGTAATAATTATACTTATTACTTATATTGTTAACAATATAACGTGCATTATTACCCATATAATGCAGTTATTATCGCTAGAACTGTAATAATTATACTTATTACTTATACTATTAGCAATATAACGTGCATTATTACCCATATAATGCAGTTATTATCGCCAGAACTGTAATAATTATACCTATTACTTATATCATTATCAATATAACATGCATTATTACCCATATAATGGAGGTATTATCGTTAGAACTGTAATAATTATACTTATTACTTATACTATTAGCAATATAACGTGCATTATTACCCATATAATGCAGTTATTATCGCCAGAACTGTAATAATTATACTTATTACTTATATTATTCTCAATATAACATGCATTATTACCCATATTATGCAGTTATTATCGCTAGAACTATAATAAATATACGTATTACTTTCATTATCATCAATATAACATGCATTATTACCCATATAATGCAGTTATTATCGCTAGAACTGTAATAATTATACTTATTACTCATATTGTTAGCAATATAACGTGCATTATTACCCATATAATGCAGTTATTATCGCTAGAACTGTAATAATTATACTTATTACTTATATTATTATCAATATAACATGCATTATTACCCATATTATGCAGTTATTATCGCTAGAGCAATAATAAATATACTTATTACTCCCAAAATTATCAATGTAACATGCATTATTACCCATATAATGCAGTTATTATGGCTAGAACTGTAATAATTATACTTATTACTTATATTATTAGCAATATAACGTGCATTATTACCCATATAATGCAGTTATTATCGCTAGAACTGTAATAATTGTACTCATTACTTATATTATTAGCAATATAACGTGCATTATTACCCATATTATGCAGTTATTATCGCCAGATCTGTAATAATTATACTTATTACTTATATTATTATCAATATAACATGCATTATTACCCATATTATGCAGTTATTATCGCTAGAACTATAATAAATATACGTATTACTTTTATTATCATCAATATAACATGCATTATTACCCATATTATGCAGTTATTATCGATAGAACTGTAATAAATATACTTATTACTTTTATTATTATCAATATAACATGCACTATTTGCCATATTTTACTATTATTATCGCTAGAACTATAATAATTATACTTATTACTCCCGATATTATCAATATAGCATGCATTATTACCGATATAATGCAGTTATTATCGCTAGGACTGTAATAATTATACTTATTACTTATATTGTTAGCAATATAACGTGCATTATTACCCATATAATGCAGTTATTATCGCTAGAACTGTAATAATTATACTTATTACTTATATTATTATCAATATAACATGCATTATTACGCATATTATGCAGTTATTATCGCCAGAACTGAAATAATTATACTTGTTACTAATATTATTCTCAATATAACATGCATTATTACCGATATTATGCAGTTATTATCGCAAGAACTATAATAAATATACGTATTACTTTCATTATCATCAATATAACATGCACTATTACCCATATTATGCAGTTATTATCGATAGAACTGTAATAAATATACTTATTACTTTTACTATTATCAATATATCATGCACTATTAGCCATATTTTACTATTATTATCGCTAGAACTGTAATAATTATACTTATTACTTATATTATTAGCAATATAACGTGCATTATTACCCATATAATGCAGTTATTATCGCTAGAACTCTAATAATTATACTTATTACTTATACTATTATCAATATAACATGCACTATTACCCATATTATGCAGTTATTATCGCTAGAACTATAATAAATATACTTATTACTCCCAATATTATCAATATAACATGCATTATTACCCATATAATGCAGTTATTATCGCTAGAACTGTAATAATTATACTTATTACTTATATTATTATCAATATAACATGCATTATTACCCATATTATGCAGTTATTATCTCTAGAACCATAATAAATATACTTATTACTCCCAATATTATCAATATAACATGCATTATTACCCATATAATGCAGTTATTATCACTAGAACTGTAATAATTATACTTATTACTTATATTGTTAGCAATATAACGTGCATTATTACCCATATAATGCTGTTATTATCGCTAGAACTGTAATAATTATACTTATTACTTATATTATTATCAATATAACATGCATTATTACCAATATTATGCAGTTATTATCGCTAGAACTACAATAAATATACGTATTACCTTTATTATCATCAATATAACATGCATTATTACCCATATTATGCAGTTATTATCGATAGAACTGTAATAAATATACTTATTACTTTTATTATTATCAATATAACATGCACTATTTGCCATATTTAACTATTATTATCGCTAGAAGCATAATAAATATACTTATTACTCCCAATATTATCAATATAACATGCATTTTTACCCATATAATGCAGTTATTATCGCTAGAACTGTAATAATTATACTTATTACTTATATTATTCTCAATATAACATGCATTATTACCCATATTATGCAGTTATTATCTCTAGAGCTGTAATAATTATACTTATTACTTATATTATTATCAATATAACATGCATTATTACCCATATTATGCAGTTATTATCGCTAGAACTATAATAAATATACGTATTACTTTCATTATCATCAACATAACATGCATTATTACCCATATTATGCTGTTATTATCGATAGAACTGTAATAAATATACTTATTACTTTTATTATTATCAATATAACATGCACTATTTGCCATATTTTACTATTATTATCGCTAGAACTGTAATAATTATACTTATTACTCCCGATATTATCAATATAACATGCATTATTACCCACATAATGCAGTTAGTATCGCTAGAACTGTAATAATTATCCTTATTACTTATATTATTATCAATATAACATGCATTATTACCCATATTATGCAGTTATTATCGCTAGAACTATAATAAATATACGTATTACTTTTATTATCATCAATTTAACATGCATTATTACGCATATTATGCAGTTATTATCGCCAGAACTGAAATAATTATACTTGTTACTAATATTATTCTCAATATAACATGCATTATTACCGATATTATGCAGTTATTATCGCAAGAACTATAATAAATATACGTATTACTTTCATTATCATCAATATAACATGCACTATTACCCATATTATGCAGTTATTATCGATAGAACTGTAATAAATATACTTATTACTTTTACTATTATCAATATATCATGCACTATTAGCCATATTTTACTATTATTATCGCTAGAACTGTAATAATTATACTTATTACTTATATTATTAGCAATATAACGTGCATTATTACCCATATAATGCAGTTATTATCGCTAGAACTCTAATAATTATACTTATTACTTATACTATTATCAATATAACATGCACTATTACCCATATTATGCAGTTATTATCGCTAGAACTATAATAAATATACTTATTACTCCCAATATTATCAATATAACATGCATTATTACCCATATAATGCAGTTATTATCGCTAGAACTGTAATAATTATACTTATTACTTATATTATTATCAATATAACATGCATTATTACCCATATTATGCAGTTATTATCTCTAGAACCATAATAAATATACTTATTACTCCCAATATTATCAATATAACATGCATTATTACCCATATAATGCAGTTATTATCACTAGAACTGTAATAATTATACTTATTACTTATATTGTTAGCAATATAACGTGCATTATTACCCATATAATGCTGTTATTATCGCTAGAACTGTAATAATTATACTTATTACTTATATTATTATCAATATAACATGCATTATTACCAATATTATGCAGTTATTATCGCTAGAACTACAATAAATATACGTATTACCTTTATTATCATCAATATAACATGCATTATTACCCATATTATGCAGTTATTATCGATAGAACTGTAATAAATATACTTATTACTTTTATTATTATCAATATAACATGCACTATTTGCCATATTTAACTATTATTATCGCTAGAAGCATAATAAATATACTTATTACTCCCAATATTATCAATATAACATGCATTTTTACCCATATAATGCAGTTATTATCGCTAGAACTGTAATAATTATACTTATTACTTATATTATTCTCAATATAACATGCATTATTACCCATATTATGCAGTTATTATCGATAGAACTGTAATAAATATACTTATTACTTTTATTATTATCAATATAACATGCACTATTTGCCATATTTTACTATTATTATCGCTAGAACTATAATAATTATACTTATTACTCCCAATATTATCAATATAACATGCATTATTACCCATATAATGGAGGTATTATCGCAAGAACTGTAATAATTATACTTATTACTCCCGATATTATCAATATAACATGCATTATTACCCACATAATGCAGTTAGTATCGCTAGAACTGTAATAATTATCCTTATTACTTATATTATTATCAATATAACATGCATTATTACCCATATTATGCAGTTATTATCGCTAGAACTATAATAAATATACGTATTACTTTTATTATCATCAATTTAACATGCATTATTACCCATATTATGCAGTTATTATCGATAGAACTGTAATAAATATACTTATTACTTTTATTATTATCAATATAACATGCACTATTTGCCATATTTTACTATTATTATCGCTAGAACTATAATAATTATACTTATTACTCCCGATATTATCAATATAGCATGCATTATTACCGATATAATGCAGTTATTATCGCTAGAACTGTAATAATTATACTTATTACTCCCGATATTATCAATATAGCATGCATTATTACCGATATAATGCAGTTATTATCGCTAGAACTGTAATAGTTATACCTATTACTTATATCATTATCAATATAACATGCATTATTACCTATATAATGGAGGTATTCTCGCTAGAACTGTAATAATTATACTTATTACTTATACTATTAGCAATATAACGTGCATTATTACCCATATAATGCAGTTATTATCGCCAGAACTGTAATAATTATACTTATTACTTATATTATTCTCAATATAACATGCATTATTACCCATATTATGCAGTTATTATCGCTAGAACTATAATAAATATACGTATTACTTTCATTATCATCAATATAACATGCATTATTACCCATATAATGCAGTTATTATCGCTAGAACTGTAATAATTATACTTATTACTTATATTGTTAGCAATATAACGTGCATTATTACCCATATAATGCAGTTATTATCGCTAGAACTGTAATAATTATACTTATTACTTATATTATTATCAATATAACATGCATTATTACCCATATTATGCAGTTATTATCGCTAGAACTATAATAAATATACTTATTACTCCCAAAATTATCAATGTAACATGCATTATTACCCATATAATGCAGTTATTATGGCTAGAACTGTAATAATTATACTTATTACTTATATTATTAGCAATATAACGTGCATTATTACCCATATAATGCAGTTATTATCGCTAGAACTGTAATAATTGTACTCATTACTTATATTATTAGCAATATAACGTGCATTATTACCCATATAATGCAGTTATTATCGCCAGAACTGTAATAATTATACTTATTACTTATATTATTCTCAATATAACATGCATTATTACCCATATTATGCAGTTATTATCGCTAGAACTATAATAAATATACGTACTACCTTTATTATCATCAATTTAACATGCATTATTACCCATATTATGCAGTTATTATCGATAGAACTGTAATAAATATACTTATTACTTTTACTATTATCAATATATCATGCACTATTAGCCATATTTTACTATTATTATCGCTAGAACTATAATAATTATACTTATTACTCCCGATATTATCAATATAACATGCATTATTACCCATATAATGCAGTTATTATCGCTAGAACTGTAATAATTATACTTATTACTTATATTATTAGCAATATAACGTGCATTATTACCCATATAATGCAGTTATTATCGCTACAACTGTAATAATTGTACTCATTACTTATATTATTAGCAATATAACGTGCATTATTACCCATATAATGCAGTTATTATCGCCAGAACTGTAATAATTATTCTTATTACTTATATTATTCTCAATATAACATGCATTATTACCCATATTATGCAGTTATTATCGCTAGAACTATAATAAATAAACGTATTACTTTCATTATCATCAATATAACATGCATTATTACCCATATAATGCAGTTATTATCGCTAGAACTGTAATAATTATACTTATTACTTATATTATTATCAATATAACATGCATTATTACCAATATTATGCAGTTATTATCGCTAGAACTACAATAAATATACGTATTACCTTTATTATCATCAATATAACATGCATTATTACCCATATTATGCAGTTATTATCGATAGAACTGTAATAAATATACTTATTACTTTTATTATTATCAATATAACATGCACTATTTGCCATATTTAACTATTATTATCGCTAGAAGCATAATAAATATACTTATTACTCCCAATATTATCAATATAACATGCATTTTTACCCATATAATGCAGTTATTATCGCTAGAACTGTAATAATTATACTTATTACTTATATTATTCTCAATATAACATGCATTATTACCCATATTATGCAGTTATTATCGATAGAACTGTAATAAATATACTTATTACTTTTATTATTATCAATATAACATGCACTATTTGCCATATTTTACTATTATTATCGCTAGAACTATAATAATTATACTTATTACTCCCAATATTATCAATATAACATGCATTATTACCCATATAATGGAGGTATTATCGCAAGAACTGTAATAATTATACTTATTACTCCCGATATTATCAATATAACATGCATTATTACCCACATAATGCAGTTAGTATCGCTAGAACTGTAATAATTATCCTTATTACTTATATTATTATCAATATAACATGCATTATTACCCATATTATGCAGTTATTATCGCTAGAACTATAATAAATATACGTATTACTTTTATTATCATCAATTTAACATGCATTATTACCCATATTATGCAGTTATTATCGATAGAACTGTAATAAATATACTTATTACTTTTATTATTATCAATATAACATGCACTATTTGCCATATTTTACTATTATTATCGCTAGAACTATAATAATTATACTTATTACTCCCGATATTATCAATATAGCATGCATTATTACCGATATAATGCAGTTATTATCGCTAGAACTGTAATAATTATACTTATTACTCCCGATATTATCAATATAGCATGCATTATTACCGATATAATGCAGTTATTATCGCTAGAACTGTAATAGTTATACCTATTACTTATATCATTATCAATATAACATGCATTATTACCTATATAATGGAGGTATTCTCGCTAGAACTGTAATAATTATACTTATTACTTATACTATTAGCAATATAACGTGCATTATTACCCATATAATGCAGTTATTATCGCCAGAACTGTAATAATTATACTTATTACTTATATTATTCTCAATATAACATGCATTATTACCCATATTATGCAGTTATTATCGCTAGAACTATAATAAATATACGTATTACTTTCATTATCATCAATATAACATGCATTATTACCCATATAATGCAGTTATTATCGCTAGAACTGTAATAATTATACTTATTACTTATATTGTTAGCAATATAACGTGCATTATTACCCATATAATGCAGTTATTATCGCTAGAACTGTAATAATTATACTTATTACTTATATTATTATCAATATAACATGCATTATTACCCATATTATGCAGTTATTATCGCTAGAACTATAATAAATATACTTATTACTCCCAAAATTATCAATGTAACATGCATTATTACCCATATAATGCAGTTATTATGGCTAGAACTGTAATAATTATACTTATTACTTATATTATTAGCAATATAACGTGCATTATTACCCATATAATGCAGTTATTATCGCTAGAACTGTAATAATTGTACTCATTACTTATATTATTAGCAATATAACGTGCATTATTACCCATATAATGCAGTTATTATCGCCAGAACTGTAATAATTATACTTATTACTTATATTATTCTCAATATAACATGCATTATTACCCATATTATGCAGTTATTATCGCTAGAACTATAATAAATATACGTACTACCTTTATTATCATCAATTTAACATGCATTATTACCCATATTATGCAGTTATTATCGATAGAACTGTAATAAATATACTTATTACTTTTACTATTATCAATATATCATGCACTATTAGCCATATTTTACTATTATTATCGCTAGAACTATAATAATTATACTTATTACTCCCGATATTATCAATATAACATGCATTATTACCCATATAATGCAGTTATTATCGCTAGAACTGTAATAATTATACTTATTACTTATATTATTAGCAATATAACGTGCATTATTACCCATATAATGCAGTTATTATCGCTACAACTGTAATAATTGTACTCATTACTTATATTATTAGCAATATAACGTGCATTATTACCCATATAATGCAGTTATTATCGCCAGAACTGTAATAATTATTCTTATTACTTATATTATTCTCAATATAACATGCATTATTACCCATATTATGCAGTTATTATCGCTAGAACTATAATAAATAAACGTATTACTTTCATTATCATCAATATAACATGCATTATTACCCATATAATGCAGTTATTATCGCTAGAACTGTAATAATTATACTTATTACTTATATTGTTAGCAATATAACGTGCATTATCACCCATATAATGCAGTTATTATCGCTAGAACTGTAATAATTATACTTATTACTTATATTATTATCAATATAACATGCATTATTACCCATATTATGCAGTTATTATCGCTAGAACTATAATAAATATACTTATTACTCCCAAAATTATCAATGTAACATGCATTATTACCCATATAATGCAGTTATTATGGCTAGAACTGTAATAATTATACTTATTACTTATATTATTAGCAATATAACGTGCATTATTACCCATATAATGCAGTTATTATCGCTAGAACTGTAATAATTGTACTCATTACTTATATTATTAGCAATATAACGTGCATTATTACCCATATTATGAAGTTATTATCGCCAGAACTGTAATAATTATACTTAATGCTTTTATTATCATCAATATAACATGCATTATTACCCATATAATGCAGTTATTATCGCTAGAACTGTAATAATTATACTCATTACTTATACTATTAGCAATATAACGTGCATTATTACCCATATAATGCAGTTATTATCGCCAGAACTGTAATAATTATACTTATTACTTATATTATTCTCAATATAACATGCATTATTACCCATATTATGCAGTTATTATCGCTAGAACTATAATAAATATACGTATTACCTTTATTATCATCAATATAACATGCATTATTACCCATATTATGCAGTTATTATCGATAGAACTGTAATAAATATACTTATTACTTTTACTATTATCAATATATCATGCACTATTAGCCATATTTTACTATTATTATCGCTAGAACTATAATAATTATACTTATTACTCCCGATATTATCAATATAACATGCATTATTACCCATATAATGCAGTTATTATCGCTAGAACTGTAATAATTATACTTATTACTTATATTATTAGCAATATAACGTGCATTATTACCCATATAATGCAGTTATTATCGCTACAACTGTAATAATTGTACTCATTACTTATATTATTAGCAATATAACGTGCATTATTACCCATATTATGCAGTTATTATTGCCAGAACTGTAATAATTATACTTAATACTTTTATTATCATCAATATAACATGCATTATTACCCATATAATGCAGTTATTATCGCTAGAACTGTAATAATTATACTCATTACTTATACTATTAGCAATATAACGTGCATTATTACCCATATAATGCAGTTATTATCGCCAGAACTGTAATAATTATACTTATTACTTATATTATTCTCAATATAACATGCATTATTACCCATATTATGCAGTTATTATCGCTAGAACTATAATAAATATACTTATTACTTTTACTATTATCAATATATCATGCACTATTAGCCATATTTTACTATTATTATCGCTGGAACTATAATAATTATACTTATTACTCCCGATATTATCAATATACCATGCCTTATTACGCATATAATGCAGTTATTATCGCTAGAACTGTAATAAATATACTTACTACTTTCATTATCATCAATATAACAAGCATTATTACCCATATTAAGAAGTTATTATCGATAGAACTGTAATAATTATACTTATTACTTATATTATTATCAATATAACATGCATTATTACCCATATTAAGAAGTTATTATCGATAGAACGATAATAAATATACTTATTACCTATATAATGCAGTTATTATCGCTAGAACTGTAATAGTTATACTTATTACTTATATTGTTAGCAATATAACGTGCATTATTACCCATATAATGCAGTTAGTATCGCTAGAACTGTAATAATTATCCTTATTACTTATATTATTATCAATATAACATGCATTATTACCCATATTATGCAGTTATTATCGCTAGAACTATAATAAATATACGTATTACTTTTATTATCATCAATTTAACATGCATTATTACCCATATTATGCAGTTATTATCGATAGAACTGTAATAAATATACTTATTACTTTTATTATTATCAATATAACATGCACTATTTGCCATATTTTACTATTATTATCGCTAGAACTATAATAATTATACTTATTACTCCCGATATTATCAATATAGCATGCATTATTACCGATATAATGCAGTTATTATCGCTAGAACTGTAATAATTATACTTATTACTCCCGATATTATCAATATAGCATGCATTATTACCGATATAATGCAGTTATTATCGCTAGAACTGTAATAATTATACCTATTACTTATATCATTATCAATATAACATGCATTATTACCTATATAATGGAGGTATTCTCGCTAGAACTGTAATAATTATACTTATTACTTATACTATTAGCAATATAACGTGCATTATTACCCATATAATGCAGTTATTAACGCCAGAACTGTAATAATTATACTTATTACTTATATTATTCTCAATATAACATGCATTATTACCCATATTATGCAGTTATTATCGCTAGAACTATAATAAATATACGTATTACTTTCATTATCATCAATATAACATGCATTATTACCCATATAATGCAGTTATTATCGCTAGAACTGTAATAATTATACTTATTACTTATATTGTTAGCAATATAACGTGCATTATTACCCATATAATGCAGTTATTATCGCTAGAACTGTAATAATTATACTTATTACTTATATTATTATCAATATAACATGCATTATTACCCATATTATGCAGTTATTATCGCTAGAACTATAATAAATATACTTATTACTCCCAAAATTATCAATGTAACATGCATTATTACCCATATAATGCAGTTATTATGGCTAGAACTGTAATAATTATACTGATTACTTATATTATTAGCAATATAACGTGCATTATTACCCATATAATGCAGTTATTATCGCTAGAACTGTAATAATTGTACTCATTACTTATATTATTAGCAATATAACGTGCATTATTACCCATATAATGCAGTTATTATCGCCAGAACTGTAATAATTATACTTATTACTTATATTATTCTCAATATAACATGCATTATTACCCATATTATGCAGTTATTATCGCTAGAACTATAATAAATATACGTACTACCTTTATTATCATCAATATAACATGCATTATTACCCATATTATGCAGTTATTATCGATAGAACTGTAATAAATATACTTATTACTTTTACTATTATCAATATATCATGCACTATTAGCCATATTTTACTATTATTATCGCTAGAACTATAATAATTATACTTATTACTCCCGATATTATCAATATAACATGCATTATTACCCATATAATGCAGTTATTATCGCTAGAACTGTAATAATTATACTTATTACTTATATTATTAGCAATATAACGTGCATTATTACCCATATAATGCAGTTATTATCGCTACAACTGTAATAATTGTACTCATTACTTATATTATTAGCAATATAACGTGCATTATTACCCATATTATGCAGTTATTATCGCCAGAACTGTAATAATTATACTTAATACTTTTATTATCATCAATATAACATGCATTATTACCCATATAATGCAGTTATTATCGCTAGAACTGTAATAATTATACTCATTACTTATACTATTAGCAATATAACGTGCATTATTACCCATATAATGCAGTTATTATCGCTGGAACTATAATAATTATACTTATTACTCCCGATATTATCAATATACCATGCCTTATTACGCATATAATGCAGTTATTATCGCTAGAACTGTAATAAATATACTTACTACTTTCATTATCATCAATATAACATGCATTATTACCCATATTAAGAAGTTATTATCGATAGAACTGTAATAATTATACTTATTACTTATATTATTATCAATATAACATGCATTATTACCCATATTAAGAAGTTATTATCGATAGAACGATAATAAATATACTTATTACCTATATAATGCAGTTATTATCGCTAGAACTGTAATAGTTATACTTATTACTTATATTGTTAGCAATATAACGTGCATTATTACCCATATAATGCAGTTAGTATCGCTAGAACTGTAATAATTATCCTTATTACTTATATTATTATCAATATAACATGCATTATTACCCATATTATGCAGTTATTATCGCTAGAACTATAATAAATATACGTATTACTTTTATTATCATCAATTTAACATGCATTATTACCCATATTATGCAGTTATTATCGATAGAACTGTAATAAATATACTTATTACTTTTATTATTATCAATATAACATGCACTATTTGCCATATTTTACTATTATTATCGCTAGAACTATAATAATTATACTTATTACTCCCGATATTATCAATATAGCATGCATTATTACCGATATAATGCAGTTATTATCGCTAGAACTGTAATAATTATACTTATTACTCCCGATATTATCAATATAGCATGCATTATTACCGATATAATGCAGTTATTATCGCTAGAACTGTAATAATTATACCTATTACTTATATCATTATCAATATAACATGCATTATTACCCATATAATGGAGGTATTATCGCTAGAACTGTAATAATTATACTTATTACTTATACTATTAGCAATATAACGTGCATTATTACCCATATAATGCAGTTATTATCGCCAGAACTGTAATAATTATTCTTATTACTTATATTATTCTCAATATAACATGCATTATTACCCATATTATGCAGTTATTATCGCTAGAACTATAATAAATATACGTATTACTTTCATTATCATCAATATAACATGCATTATTACCCATATAATGCAGTTATTATCGCTAGAACTGTAATAATTATACTTATTACTTATATTGTTAGCAATATAACGTGCATTATTACCCATATAATGCAGTTATTATCGCTAGAACTGTAATAATTATACCTATTACTTATATCATTATCAATATAACATGCATTATTACCCATATAATGGAGGTATTATCGCTAGAACTGTAATAATTATACTTATTACTTATACTATTAGCAATATAACGTGCATTATTACCCATATAATGCAGTTATTATCGCCAGAACTGTAATAATTATTCTTATTACTTATATTATTCTCAATATAACATGCATTATTACCCATATTATGCAGTTATTATCGCTAGAACTATAATAAATATACGTACTACCTTTATTATCATCAATATAACATGCATTATTACCCATATTATGCAGTTATTATCGATAGAACTGTAATAAATATACTTATTACTTTTACTATTATCAATATATCATGCACTATTAGCCATATTTTACTATTATTATCGCTAGAACTATAATAATTATACTTATTACTCCCGATATTATCAATATAACATGCATTATTACCCATATAATGCAGTTATTATCGCTAGAACTGTAATAATTATACTTATTACTTATATTATTAGCAATATAACGTGCATTATTACCCATATAATGCAGTTATTATCGCTACAACTGTAATAATTGTACTCATTACTTATATTATTAGCAATATAACGTGCATTATTACCCATATTATGCAGTTATTATCGCCAGAACTGTAATAATTATACTTAATACTTTTATTATCATCAATATAACATGCATTATTACCCATATAATGCAGTTATTATCGCTAGAACTGTAATAATTATACTCATTACTTATACTATTAGCAATATAACGTGCATTATTACCCATATAATGCAGTTATTATCGCTGGAACTATAATAATTATACTTATTACTCCCGATATTATCAATATACCATGCCTTATTACGCATATAATGCAGTTATTATCGCTAGAACTGTAATAAATATACTTACTACTTTCATTATCATCAATATAACATGCATTATTACCCATATTAAGAAGTTATTATCGATAGAACTGTAATAATTATACTTATTACTTATATTATTATCAATATAACATGCATTATTACCCATATTAAGAAGTTATTATCGATAGAACGATAATAAATATACTTATTACCTATATAATGCAGTTATTATCGCTAGAACTGTAATAGTTATACTTATTACTTATATTGTTAGCAATATAACGTGCATTATTACCCATATAATGCAGTTAGTATCGCTAGAACTGTAATAATTATCCTTATTACTTATATTATTATCAATATAACATGCATTATTACCCATATTATGCAGTTATTATCGCTAGAACTATAATAAATATACGTATTACTTTTATTATCATCAATTTAACATGCATTATTACCCATATTATGCAGTTATTATCGATAGAACTGTAATAAATATACTTATTACTTTTATTATTATCAATATAACATGCACTATTTGCCATATTTTACTATTATTATCGCTAGAACTATAATAATTATACTTATTACTCCCGATATTATCAATATAGCATGCATTATTACCGATATAATGCAGTTATTATCGCTAGAACTGTAATAATTATACTTATTACTCCCGATATTATCAATATAGCATGCATTATTACCGATATAATGCAGTTATTATCGCTAGAACTGTAATAATTATACCTATTACTTATATCATTATCAATATAACATGCATTATTACCCATATAATGGAGGTATTATCGCTAGAACTGTAATAATTATACTTATTACTTATACTATTAGCAATATAACGTGCATTATTACCCATATAATGCAGTTATTATCGCCAGAACTGTAATAATTATTCTTATTACTTATATTATTCTCAATATAACATGCATTATTACCCATATTATGCAGTTATTATCGCTAGAACTATAATAAATATACGTATTACTTTCATTATCATCAATATAACATGCATTATTACCCATATAATGCAGTTATTATCGCTAGAACTGTAATAATTATACTTATTACTTATATTGTTAGCAATATAACGTGCATTATTACCCATATAATGCAGTTATTATCGCTAGAACTGTAATAATTATACCTATTACTTATATCATTATCAATATAACATGCATTATTACCCATATAATGGAGGTATTATCGCTAGAACTGTAATAATTATACTTATTACTTATACTATTAGCAATATAACGTGCATTATTACCCATATAATGCAGTTATTATCGCCAGAACTGTAATAATTATTCTTATTACTTATATTATTCTCAATATAACATGCATTATTACCCATATTATGCAGTTATTATCGCTAGAACTATAATAAATATACGTATTACTTTCATTATCATCAATATAACATGCATTATTACCCATATAATGCAGTTATTATCGCTAGAACTGTAATAATTATACTTATTACTTATATTGTTAGCAATATAACGTGCATTATTACCCATATAATGCAGTTATTATCGCTAGAACTGTAATAATTATACTTATTACTTATATTATTATCAATATAACATGCATTATTACCCATATTATGCAGTTATTATCGCTAGAACTATAATAAATATACTTACTACTCCCAAAATTATCAATGTAACATGCATTATTACCCATATAATGCAGTTATTATGGCTAGAACTGTAATAATTATACTTATTACTTATATTATTAGCAATATAACGTGCATTATTACCCATATAATGCAGTTATTATCGCTAGAACTGTAATAATTGTACTCATTACTTATATTATTAGCAATATAACGTGCATTATTACCCATATTATGAAGTTATTATCGCCAGAACTGTAATAATTATACTTAATGCTTTTATTATCATCAATATAACATGCATTATTACCCATATAATGCAGTTATTATCGCTAGAACTGTAATAATTATACTCATTACTTATACTATTAGCAATATAACGTGCATTATTACCCATATAATGCAGTTATTATCGCCAGAACTATAATAAATATACGTATTACTTTTATTATCATCAATTTAACATGCATTATTACCCATATTATGCAGTTATTATCGATAGAACTGTAATAAATATACTTATTACTTTTATTATTATCAATATAACATGCACTATTTGCCATATTTTACTATTATTATCGCTAGAACTATAATAATTATACTTATTACTCCCGATATTATCAATATAGCATGCATTATTACCGATATAATGCAGTTATTATCGCTAGAACTGTAATAATTATACTTATTACTCCCGATATTATCAATATAGCATGCATTATTACCGATATAATGCAGTTATTATCGCTAGAACTGTAATAATTATACCTATTACTTATATCATTATCAATATAACATGCATTATTACCTATATAATGGAGGTATTCTCGCTAGAACTGTAATAATTATACTTATTACTTATACTATTAGCAATATAACGTGCATTATTACCCATATAATGCAGTTATTATCGCCAGAACTGTAATAATTATACTTATTACTTATATTATTCTCAATATAACATGCATTATTACCCATATTATGCAGTTATTATCGCTAGAACTATAATAAATATACGTATTACTTTCATTATCATCAATATAACATGCATTATTACCCATATAATGCAGTTATTATCGCTAGAACTGTAATAATTATACTTATTACTTATATTGTTAGCAATATAACGTGCATTATTACCCATATAATGCAGTTATTATCGCTAGAACTGTAATAATTATACTTATTACTTATATTATTATCAATATAACATGCATTATTACCCATATTATGCAGTTATTATCGCTAGAACTATAATAAATATACGTATTACTTTCATTATCATCAATATAACATGCATTATTACCCATATAATGCAGTTATTATCGCTAGAACTGTAATAATTATACTTATTACTCATATTGTTAGCAATATAACGTGCATTATTACCCATATAATGCAGTTATTATCGCTAGAACTGTAATAATTATACTTATTACTTATATTATTATCAATATAACATGCATTATTACCCATATTATGCAGTTATTATCGCTAGAGCAATAATAAATATACTTATTACTCCCAAAATTATCAATGTAACATGCATTATTACCCATATAATGCAGTTATTATGGCTAGAACTGTAATAATTATACTTATTACTTATATTATTAGCAATATAACGTGCATTATTACCCATATAATGCAGTTATTATCGCTAGAACTGTAATAATTGTACTCATTACTTATATTATTAGCAATATAACGTGCATTATTACCCATATTATGAAGTTATTATCGCCAGAACTGTAATAATTATACTTAATGCTTTTATTATCATCAATATAACATGCATTATTACCCATATAATGCAGTTATTATCGCTAGAACTGTAATAATTATACTCATTACTTATACTATTAGCAATATAACGTGCATTATTACCCATATAATGCAGTTATTATCGCCAGAACTGTAATAATTATACTTATTACTTATATTATTCTCAATATAACATGCATTATTACCCATATTATGCAGTTATTATCGCTAGAACTATAATAAATATACGTATTACCTTTATTATCATCAATATAACATGCATTATTACCCATATTATGCAGTTATTATCGATAGAACTGTAATAAATATACTTATTACTTTTACTATTATCAATATATCATGCACTATTAGCCATATTTTACTATTATTATCGCTAGAACTATAATAATTATACTTATTACTCCCGATATTATCAATATAACATGCATTATTACCCATATAATGCAGTTATTATCGCTAGAACTGTAATAATTATACTTATTACTTATATTATTAGCAATATAACGTGCATTATTACCCATATAATGCAGTTATTATCGCTACAACTGTAATAATTGTACTCATTACTTATATTATTAGCAATATAACGTGCATTATTACCCATATTATGCAGTTATTATCGCCAGAACTGTAATAATTATACTTAATACTTTTATTATCATCAATATAACATGCATTATTACCCATATAATGCAGTTATTATCGCTAGAACTGTAATAATTATACTCATTACTTATACTATTAGCAATATAACGTGCATTATTACCCATATAATGCAGTTATTATCGCCAGAACTGTAATACTTATACTTATTACTTATATTATTCTCAATATAACATGCATTATTACCCATATTATGCAGTTATTATCGCTAGAACTATAATAAATATACTTATTACTTTTACTATTATCAATATATCATGCACTATTAGCCATATTTTACTATTATTATCGCTGGAACTATAATAATTATACGTATTACTCCCGATATTATCAATATACCATGCCTTATTACGCATATAATGCAGTTATTATCGCTAGAACTGTAATAAATATACTTACTACTTTCATTATCATCAATATAACATGCATTATTACCCATATTAAGAAGTTATTATCGATAGAACTGTAATAATTATACTTATTACTTATATTATTATCAATATAACATGCATTATTACCCATATTAAGAAGTTATTATCGATAGAACGATAATAAATATACTTATTACCTATATAATGCAGTTATTATCGCTAGAACTGTAATAGTTATACTTATTACTTATATTGTTAGCAATATAACGTGCATTATTACCCATATAATGCAGTTAGTATCGCTAGAACTGTAATAATTATCCTTATTACTTATATTATTATCAATATAACATGCATTATTACCCATATTATGCAGTTATTATCGCTAGAACTATAATAAATATACGTATTACTTTTATTATCATCAATTTAACATGCATTATTACCCATATTATGCAGTTATTATCGATAGAACTGTAATAAATATACTTATTACTTTTATTATTATCAATATAACATGCACTATTTGCCATATTTTACTATTATTATCGCTAGAACTATAATAATTATACTTATTACTCCCGATATTATCAATATAGCATGCATTATTACCGATATAATGCAGTTATTATCGCTAGAACTGTAATAATTATACTTATTACTCCCGATATTATCAATATAGCATGCATTATTACCGATATAATGCAGTTATTATCGCTAGAACTGTAATAATTATACCTATTACTTATATCATTATCAATATAACATGCATTATTACCCATATAATGGAGGTATTATCGCTAGAACTGTAATAATTATACTTATTACTTATACTATTAGCAATATAACGTGCATTATTACCCATATAATGCAGTTATTATCGCCAGAACTGTAATAATTATTCTTATTACTTATATTATTCTCAATATAACATGCATTATTACCCATATTATGCAGTTATTATCGCTAGAACTATAATAAATATACGTATTACTTTCATTATCATCAATATAACATGCATTATTACCCATATAATGCAGTTATTATCGCTAGAACTGTAATAATTATACTTATTACTTATATTGTTAGCAATATAACGTGCATTATTACCCATATAATGCAGTTATTATCGCTAGAACTGTAATAATTATACTTATTACTTATATTATTATCAATATAACATGCATTATTACCCATATTATGCAGTTATTATCGCTAGAACTATAATAAATATACTTATTACTCCCAAAATTATCAATGTAACATGCATTATTACCCATATAATGCAGTTATTATGGCTAGAACTGTAATAATTATACTTATTACTTATATTATTAGCAATATAACGTGCATTATTACCCATATAATGCAGTTATTATCGCTAGAACTGTAATAATTGTACTCATTACTTATATTATTAGCAATATAACGTGCATTATTACCCATATTATGAAGTTATTATCGCCAGAACTGTAATAATTATACTTAATGCTTTTATTATCATCAATATAACATGCATTATTACCCATATAATGCAGTTATTATCGCTAGAACTGTAATAATTATACTCATTACTTATACTATTAGCAATATAACGTGCATTATTACCCATATAATGCAGTTATTATCGCCAGAACTGTAATAATTATACTTATTACTTATATTATTCTCAATATAACATGCATTATTACCCATATTATGCAGTTATTATCGCTAGAACTATAATAAATATACTTATTACTTTTACTATTATCAATATATCATGCACTATTAGCCATATTTTACTATTATTATCGCTAGAACTATAATAATTATACTTATCACTCCCGATATTATCAATATACCATGCCTTATTACGCATATAATGCAGTTATTATCGCTAGAACTGTAATAAATATACTTACTACTTTCATTATCATCAATATAACATGCATTATTACCCATATTAAGAAGTTATTATCGATAGAACTGTAATAATTATACTTATTACTTATATTATTATCAATATAACATGCATTATTACCCATATTAAGAAGTTATTATCGATAGAACGATAATAAATATACTTATTACCCATATAATGCAGTTATTATCGCTAGAACTGTAATAATTATACTTATTACTTATATTGTTAGCAATATAACGTGCATTATTACCCATATAATGCAGTTATTATCGCTAGAACTGTAATAATTATCCTTATTACTTATATTATTATCAATATAACATGCATTATTACCCATATTATGCAGTTATTATCGCTAGAACTATAATAAATATACGTATTACTTTTATTATCATCAATATAACATGCATTATTACCCATATTATGCAGTTATTATCGATAGAACTGTAATAAATATACTTATTACTTTTATTATTATCAATATAACATGCACTATTTGCCATATTTTACTATTATTATCGCTAGAACTATAATAATTATACTTATTACTCCCGATATTATCAATATAGCATGCATTATTACCGATATAATGCAGTTATTATCGCTAGAACTGTAATAATTATACTTATTACTTATATTATTATCAATATAACATGCATTATTACCCATATTATGCAGTTATTATCGCCAGAACTGTAATAATTATACATGTTACTTATATTATTCTCAATATAACATGCATTATTACCCATATTATGCAGTTATTATCGCAAGAACTATAATAAATATACGTATTACTTTCATTATCATCAATATAACATGCATTATTACCCATATAATGGAGGTATTATCGCTAGAACTGTAATAATTATACTTATTACTTATATTATTATCAATATAACATGCATTATTACCCATATTATGCAGTTATTATCTCCAGAACCATAATAAATATACTTATTACTCCCAATATTATCAATATAACATGCATTATTACCCATATAATGCAGTTATTATCGCTAGAACTGTAATAATTATACTTATTACTTATACTATTATCAATATAACATGCACTATTACCCATATTATGCAGTTATTATCGCTAGAACTATAATAAATATACTTATTACTCCCAATATTATCAATATAACATGCATTATTACCCATATAATGCAGTTATTATCGCTAGAACTGAAATAATTATACTTATTACTTATATTGTTAGCAATATAACGTGCATTATTACCCATACAATGCAGTTATTATCGCTAGAACTGTAATAATTATACTTATTACTTATATTATTATCAATATAACATGCATTATTACCCATATTAAGAAGTTATTATCGATAGAACGATAATAAATATACTTATTACTTTTATTATTATCAATATAACATGCATTATTACCCATATAATGCAGTTATTATCGATAGAACTGTAATAATTATACTTATTACTTATATTGTTAGCAATATAACGTGCATTATTACCCATATAATGCAGTTATTATCGCTAGAACTGTAATAATTATACTAATTACTTATATTATTATCAATATAACATGCACTATTACCCATATTATGCAGTTATTATCGCCAGAACTGTAATAATTATACTTGTTACTTATATTATTCTCAATATAACATGCATTATTACCCATATTATGCAGTTATTATCGCAAGAACTATAATAAATATACGTATTACTTTCATTATCATCAATATAACATGCATTATTACCCATATAATGCAGTTATTATCGCTAGAACTGTAATAATTATACTTATTACTTATATTGTTAGCAATATAACGTGCATTATTACCCATATAATGCAGTTATTATCGCTAGAACTGTAATAATTATACTTATTACTTATATTATTATCAATATAACATGCATTATTACCCATATTATGCAGTTATTATCGCTAGAACTATAATAAATATACGTATTACTTTTATTATCATCAATATAACATGCATTATTACCCATATTATGCAGTTATTATCGATAGAACTGTAATAAATATACTTATTACTTTTATTATTATCAATATAACATGCACTATTTGCCATATTTTACTATTATTATCGCTGGAACTATAATAATTATACTTATTACTCCCGATATTATCAATATAGCATGCATTATTACCGATATAATGCAGTTATTATCGCTAGAACTGTAATAATTATACTTATTACTTATATTATTATCAATATAACATGCATTATTACCCATATTATGCAGTTATTATCGCCAGAACTGTAATAATTATACTTGTTACTTATATTATTCTCAATATAACATGCATTATTACCCATATTATGCAGTTATTATCGCAAGAACTATAATAAATATACGTATTACTTTCATTATCATCAATATAACATGCATTATTACCCATATAATGGAGGTATTATCGCTAGAACTGTAATAATTATACTTATTACTTATATTATTATCAATATAACATGCATTATTACCCATATTATGCAGTTATTATCTCCAGAACCATAATAAATATACTTATTACTCCCAATATTATCAATATAACATGCATTATTACCCATATAATGCAGTTATTATCGCTTGAACTGTAACAATTATACTTATTACTTATATTGTTAGCAATATAACGTGCATTATTACCCATATAATGCAGTTATTATCGCTAGAACTGTAATAATTATACTTATTACTTATATTATTATCAATATAACATGCATTATTACCCATATTATGCAGTTATTATTGCTAGAACTATAATAAATATACGTATTACTTTTATTATCATCAATATAACATGCACTATTACCCATATTATGCAGTTATTATCGATAGAACTGTAATAAATATACTTATTACTTATATTATTAGCAATATAACGTGCATTATTACCCATATAATGCAGTTATTATCGCTAGAACTGTAATAATTATACTTATTACTTATACTATTATCAATATAACATGCACTATTACCCATATTATGCAGTTATTATCGCTAGAACTATAATAAATATACTTATTACTCCCAATATTATCAATATAACATGCATTATTACCCATATAATGCAGTTATTATCGCTAGAACTGTAATAATTATACTTATTACTTATATTATTATCAATATAACATGCATTATTACCCATATTATGCAGTTATTATCTCTAGAACCATAATAAATATACTTATTACTCCGAATATTATCAATATAACATGCATTATTACCCATATAATGCAGTTATTATCGCAAGAACTATAATAAATATACGTATTACTTTCATTATCATCAATATAACATGCATTATTACCCATATAATGCAGTTATTATCGCTAGAACTGTAATAATTATACTTATTACTTATATTGTTAGCAATATAACGTGCATTATTACCCATACAATGCAGTTATTATCGCTAGAACTGTAATAATTATACTTATTACTTATATTATTATCAATATAACATGCATTATTACCCATATTAAGAAGTTATTATCGATAGAACGATAATAAATATACTTATTACTTTTATTATTATCAATATAACATGCATTATTACCCATATAATGCAGTTATTATCGCTAGAACTGTAATAATTATACTTATTACTTATATTGTTAGCAATATAACGTGCATTATTACCCATATAATGCAGTTATTATCGCTAGAACTGTAATAATTATACTAATTACTTATATTATTATCAATATAACATGCACTATTACCCATAGTATGCAGTTATTATCGCCAGAACTGTAATAATTATACTTGTTACTTATATTATTCTCAATATAACATGCATTATTACCCATATTATGCAGTTATTATCGCAAGAACTATAATAAATATACGTATTACTTTCATTATCATCAATATAACATGCATTATTACCCATATAATGCAGTTATTATCGCTAGAACTGTAATAATTATACTTATTACTTATATTGTTAGCAATATAACGTGCATTATTACCCATATAATGCAGTTATTATCGCTAGAACTGTAATAATTATACT
The DNA here is from genome assembly GCA_963576845.1 of Megachile leachella. NCBI lineage: Eukaryota > Metazoa > Arthropoda > Insecta > Hymenoptera > Megachilidae > Megachile > Megachile leachella. The sequence goes on along the minus strand of CAUYWW010000111.1, from coordinate 945,930 downwards.
TATTACTTATACTATTATCAATATAACATGCACTATTACCCATATTATGCAGTTATTATCGCTAGAACTATAATAAATATACTTATTACTCCCAATATTATCAATATAACATGCATTATCACCCATATAATGCAGTTATTATCGCTAGAACTGTAATAATTATACTTATTACTTATATTATTAGCAATATAACGTGCATTATTACCCATATAATGCAGTTATTATCGCTAGAACTGTAATAATTATACTTATTACTTATATTATTATCAATATAACATGCATTATTACCCATATAATGGAGGTATTATTGCTAGAACTGTAATAATTATACTTATTACTTATACTATTATCAATATAACATGCACTATTACCCATATTATGCAGTTATTATCGCTAGAACTATAATAAATATACTTATTACTCCCAATATTATCAATATAACATGCATTATTACCCATATAATGCAGTTATTATCGCTAGAACTGTAATAATTATACTTATTACTTATATTATTATCAATATAACATGCATTATTACCCATATTATGCAGTTATTATCTCCAGAACCATAATAAATATACTTATTACTCCCAATATTATCAATATAACATGCATTATTACCCATATAATGCAGTTATTATCGCTAGAACTGTAATAATTATACTTATTACTTATACTATTATCAATATAACATGCACTGTTACCCATATTATGCAGTTATTATCGCTAGAACTATAATAAATATACTTATTACTCCCAATATTATCAATATAACATGCACTATTACCCATATAATGCAGTTATTATCGCTAGAACTGTAATAATTATACTTATTACTCCCGATATTATCAATATAACATGCATTATTACCCATATTATGCAGTTATTATCGCTAGAACTGTAATAATTGTACTCATTACTTATATTATTAGCAATATAACGTGCATTATTACCCATATTATGCAGTTATTATCGCTAGAACTGTAATAATTATACTTATTACTCCCAATATTATCAATATAACATGCATTATTACCCATATAATGCAGTTATTATCGCTAGAACTGTAATAATTATACTTATTACTTATATTATTATCAATATAACATGCATTATTACCCATATTATGCAGTTATTATCTCCAGAACCATAATAAATATACTTATTACTCCCAATATTATCAATATAACATGCATTATTACCCATATAATGCAGTTATTATCGCTAGAACTGTAATAATTATACTTATTACTTATATTATTATCAATATAACATGCATTATTACCCATATTATGCAGTTATTATCTCCAGAACCATAATAAATATACTTATTACTCCCAATATTATCAATATAACATGCATTATTACCCATATAATGCAGTTATTATCGCTAGAACTGTAATAATTATACTTATTACTTATACTATTATCAATATAACATGCACTATTACCCATATTATGCAGTTATTATCGCTAGAACTATAATAAATATACTTATTACTCCCAATATTATCAATATAACATGCACTATTACCCATATAATGCAGTTATTATCGCTAGAACTGTAATAATTATACTTATTACTTATATTATTATCAATATAACATGCATTATTACCCATATTATGCAGTTATTATCGCTAGAACTGTAATAATTATACTTATTACTTATATTGTTAGCAATATAACGTGCATTATTACCCATATAATGCAGTTATTATCGCTAGAACTCTAATAATTATACTTATTACTTAGATTATTATCAATATAACATGCATTATTACCCATATTATGCAGTTATTATCGCTAGAACTATAATAAATATACGTATTACTTTTATTATCATCAATATAACATGCATTATTACCCATATTATGCAGTTATTATCGATAGAACTGTAATAAATATATTTATTACTTTTATTATTATCAATATAACATGCACTATTTGCCATATTTTACTGTTATTATCGCTAGAACTATAATAATTATACTTATTACTCCCGATATTATCAATATAACATGCATTATTACCCATATTATGCAGTTATTATCGCTAGAACTGTAATAATTGTACTCATTACTTATATTATTAGCAATATAACGTGCATTATTACCCATATTATGCAGTTATTATCGCTAGAACTGTAATAATTATACTTATTACTCCCAATATTATCAATATAACATGCATTATTACCCATATAATGCAGTTATTATCGCTAGAACTGTAATAATTATACTTATTACTTATATTATTATCAATATAACATGCATTATTACCCATATTATGCAGTTATTATCTCCAGAACCATAATAAATATACTTATTACTCCCAATATTATCAATATAACATGCATTATTACCCATATAATGCAGTTATTATCGCTAGAACTGTAATAATTATACTTATTACTTATATTGTTAGCAATATAACGTGCATTATTACCCATATAATGCAGTTATTATCGCCAGAACTGTAATAGTTATACTTATTACTTATATTATTCTCAATATAACATGCATTATTACCCATATTATGCAGTTATTATCGCTAGAACTATAATAAATATACTTATTACTCCCAATATTATCAATATAACATGCATTATTACCCATATAATGCAGTTATTATCGCTAGAACTGTAATAATTATACTTATTACTTATATTATTATCAATATAACATGCATTATTACCCATATAATGCAGTTATTATCGCTAGAACTGTAATAATTATACTTATTACTTATATTGTTAGCAATATAACGTGCATTATTACCCATATAATGCAGTTATTATCGCTAGAACTGTAATAATTATACTAATTACTTATATTATTATCAATATAACATGCACTATTACCCATAGTATGCAGTTATTATCGCCAGAACTGTAATAATTATACTTGTTACTTATATTATTCTCAATATAACATGCATTATTACCCATATTATGCAGTTATTATCGCAAGAACTATAATAAATATACGTATTACTTTCATTATCATCAATATAACATGCATTATTACCCATATAATGCAGTTATTATCGCTAGAACTGTAATAATTATACTTATTACTTATATTGTTAGCAATATAACGTGCATTATTACCCATATAATGCAGTTATTATCGCTAGAACTGTAATAATTATACTTATTACTTATACTATTATCAATATAACATGCACTATTACCCATATTATGCAGTTATTATCGCTAGAACTATAATAAATATACTTATTACTCCCAATATTATCAATATAACATGCATTATCACCCATATAATGCAGTTATTATCGCTAGAACTGTAATAATTATACTTATTACTTATATTATTAGCAATATAACGTGCATTATTACCCATATAATGCAGTTATTATCGCTAGAACTGTAATAATTATACTTATTACTTATATTATTATCAATATAACATGCATTATTACCCATATAATGGAGGTATTATTGCTAGAACTGTAATAATTATACTTATTACTTATACTATTATCAATATAACATGCACTATTACCCATATTATGCAGTTATTATCGCTAGAACTATAATAAATATACTTATTACTCCCAATATTATCAATATAACATGCATTATTACCCATATAATGCAGTTATTATCGCTAGAACTGTAATAATTATACTTATTACTTATATTATTATCAATATAACATGCATTATTACCCATATTATGCAGTTATTATCTCCAGAACCATAATAAATATACTTATTACTCCCAATATTATCAATATAACATGCATTATTACCCATATAATGCAGTTATTATCGCTAGAACTGTAATAATTATACTTATTACTTATACTATTATCAATATAACATGCACTGTTACCCATATTATGCAGTTATTATCGCTAGAACTATAATAAATATACTTATTACTCCCAATATTATCAATATAACATGCACTATTACCCATATAATGCAGTTATTATCGCTAGAACTGTAATAATTATACTTATTACTCCCGATATTATCAATATAACATGCATTATTACCCATATTATGCAGTTATTATCGCTAGAACTGTAATAATTGTACTCATTACTTATATTATTAGCAATATAACGTGCATTATTACCCATATTATGCAGTTATTATCGCTAGAACTGTAATAATTATACTTATTACTCCCAATATTATCAATATAACATGCATTATTACCCATATAATGCAGTTATTATCGCTAGAACTGTAATAATTATACTTATTACTTATATTATTATCAATATAACATGCATTATTACCCATATTATGCAGTTATTATCTCCAGAACCATAATAAATATACTTATTACTCCCAATATTATCAATATAACATGCATTATTACCCATATAATGCAGTTATTATCGCTAGAACTGTAATAATTATACTTATTACTTATATTATTATCAATATAACATGCATTATTACCCATATTATGCAGTTATTATCTCCAGAACCATAATAAATATACTTATTACTCCCAATATTATCAATATAACATGCATTATTACCCATATAATGCAGTTATTATCGCTAGAACTGTAATAATTATACTTATTACTTATACTATTATCAATATAACATGCACTATTACCCATATTATGCAGTTATTATCGCTAGAACTATAATAAATATACTTATTACTCCCAATATTATCAATATAACATGCACTATTACCCATATAATGCAGTTATTATCGCTAGAACTGTAATAATTATACTTATTACTTATATTATTATCAATATAACATGCATTATTACCCATATTATGCAGTTATTATCGCTAGAACTGTAATAATTATACTTATTACTTATATTGTTAGCAATATAACGTGCATTATTACCCATATAATGCAGTTATTATCGCTAGAACTCTAATAATTATACTTATTACTTAGATTATTATCAATATAACATGCATTATTACCCATATTATGCAGTTATTATCGCTAGAACTATAATAAATATACGTATTACTTTTATTATCATCAATATAACATGCATTATTACCCATATTATGCAGTTATTATCGATAGAACTGTAATAAATATATTTATTACTTTTATTATTATCAATATAACATGCACTATTTGCCATATTTTACTGTTATTATCGCTAGAACTATAATAATTATACTTATTACTCCCGATATTATCAATATAACATGCATTATTACCCATATTATGCAGTTATTATCGCTAGAACTGTAATAATTGTACTCATTACTTATATTATTAGCAATATAACGTGCATTATTACCCATATTATGCAGTTATTATCGCTAGAACTGTAATAATTATACTTATTACTCCCAATATTATCAATATAACATGCATTATTACCCATATAATGCAGTTATTATCGCTAGAACTGTAATAATTATACTTATTACTTATATTATTATCAATATAACATGCATTATTACCCATATTATGCAGTTATTATCGCTAGAACTATAATAAATATACTTATTACTCCCAAAATTATCAATGTAACATGCATTATTACCCATATAATGCAGTTATTATGGCTAGAACTGTAATAATTATACTTATTACTTATATTATTAGCAATATAACGTGCATTATTACCCATATAATGCAGTTATTATCGCTAGAACTGTAATAATTATACTCATTACTTATACTATTAGCAATATAACGTGCATTATTACCCATATAATGCAGTTATTATCGCCAGAACTGTAATAATTATACTTATTACTTATATTATTCTCAATATAACATGCATTATTACCCATATTATGCAGTTATTATCGCTAGAACTATAATAAATATACGTATTACCTTTATTATCATCAATATAACATGCATTATTACCCATATTATGCAGTTATTATCGATAGAACTGTAATAAATATACTTATTACTTTTACTATTATCAATATATCATGCACTATTAGCCATATTTTACTATTATTATCGCTAGAACTATAATAATTATACTTATTACTCCCGATATTATCAATATAACATGCATTATTACCCATATAATGCAGTTATTATCGCTAGAACTGTAATAATTATACTTATTACTTATATTATTAGCAATATAACGTGCATTATTACCCATATAATGCAGTTATTATCGCTAGAACTGTAATAATTGTACTCATTACTTATATTATTAGCAATATAACGTGCATTATTACCCATATTATGAAGTTATTATCGCCAGAACTGTAATAATTATACTTAATGCTTTTATTATCATCAATATAACATGCATTATTACCCATATAATGCAGTTATTATCGCTAGAACTGTAATAATTATACTCATTACTTATACTATTAGCAATATAACGTGCATTATTACCCATATAATGCAGTTATTATCGCCAGAACTATAATAAATATACGTATTACTTTTATTATCATCAATTTAACATGCATTATTACCCATATTATGCAGTTATTATCGATAGAACTGTAATAAATATACTTATTACTTTTATTATTATCAATATAACATGCACTATTTGCCATATTTTACTATTATTATCGCTAGAACTATAATAATTATACTTATTACTCCCGATATTATCAATATAGCATGCATTATTACCGATATAATGCAGTTATTATCGCTAGAACTGTAATAATTATACTTATTACTCCCGATATTATCAATATAGCATGCATTATTACCGATATAATGCAGTTATTATCGCTAGAACTGTAATAATTATACCTATTACTTATATCATTATCAATATAACATGCATTATTACCTATATAATGGAGGTATTCTCGCTAGAACTGTAATAATTATACTTATTACTTATACTATTAGCAATATAACGTGCATTATTACCCATATAATGCAGTTATTATCGCCAGAACTGTAATAATTATACTTATTACTTATATTATTCTCAATATAACATGCATTATTACCCATATTATGCAGTTATTATCGCTAGAACTATAATAAATATACGTATTACTTTCATTATCATCAATATAACATGCATTATTACCCATATAATGCAGTTATTATCGCTAGAACTGTAATAATTATACTTATTACTTATATTGTTAGCAATATAACGTGCATTATTACCCATATAATGCAGTTATTATCGCTAGAACTGTAATAATTATACTTATTACTTATATTATTATCAATATAACATGCATTATTACCCATATTATGCAGTTATTATCGCTAGAACTATAATAAATATACTTATTACTCCCAAAATTATCAATGTAACATGCATTATTACCCATATAATGCAGTTATTATGGCTAGAACTGTAATAATTATACTTATTACTTATATTATTAGCAATATAACGTGCATTATTACCCATATAATGCAGTTATTATCGCTAGAACTGTAATAATTATACTCATTACTTATACTATTAGCAATATAACGTGCATTATTACCCATATAATGCAGTTATTATCGCCAGAACTGTAATAATTATACTTATTACTTATATTATTCTCAATATAACATGCATTATTACCCATATTATGCAGTTATTATCGCTAGAACTATAATAAATATACGTATTACCTTTATTATCATCAATATAACATGCATTATTACCCATATTATGCAGTTATTATCGATAGAACTGTAATAAATATACTTATTACTTTTACTATTATCAATATATCATGCACTATTAGCCATATTTTACTATTATTATCGCTAGAACTATAATAATTATACTTATTACTCCCGATATTATCAATATAACATGCATTATTACCCATATAATGCAGTTATTATCGCTAGAACTGTAATAATTATACTTATTACTTATATTATTAGCAATATAACGTGCATTATTACCCATATAATGCAGTTATTATCGCTACAACTGTAATAATTGTACTCATTACTTATATTATTAGCAATATAACGTGCATTATTACCCATATTATGCAGTTATTATCGCCAGAACTGTAATAATTATACTTAATACTTTTATTATCATCAATATAACATGCATTATTACCCATATAATGCAGTTATTATCGCTAGAACTGTAATAATTATACTCATTACTTATACTATTAGCAATATAACGTGCATTATTACCCATATAATGCAGTTATTATCGCCAGAACTGTAATAATTATACTTATTACTTATATTATTCTCAATATAACATGCATTATTACCCATATTATGCAGTTATTATCGCTAGAACTATAATAAATATACTTATTACTTTTACTATTATCAATATATCATGCACTATTAGCCATATTTTACTATTATTATCGCTGGAACTATAATAATTATACTTATTACTCCCGATATTATCAATATACCATGCCTTATTACGCATATAATGCAGTTATTATCGCTAGAACTGTAATATATATACTTACTACTTTCATTATCATCAATATAACATGCATTATTACCCATATTAAGAAGTTATTATCGATAGAACTGTAATAATTATACTTATTACTTATATTATTATCAATATAACATGCATTATTACCCATATTAAGAAGTTATTATCGATAGAACGATAATAAATATACTTATTACCTATATAATGCTGTTATTATCGCTAGAACTGTAATAGTTATACTTATTACTTATATTGTTAGCAATATAACGTGCATTATTACCCATATAATGCAGTTAGTATCGCTAGAACTGTAATAATTATCCTTATTACTTATATTGTTATCAATATAACATGCATTATTACCCATATTATGCAGTTACTATCGCTAGAACTATAATAAATATACGTATTACTTTTATTATCATCAATTTAACATGCATTATTACCCATATTATGCAGTTATTATCGATAGAACTGTAATAAATATACTTATTACTTTTATTATTATCAATATAACATGCACTATTTGCCATATTTTACTATTATTATCGCTAGAACTATAATAATTATACTTATTACTCCCGATATTATCAATATAGCATGCATTATTACCGATATAATGCAGTTATTATCGCTAGAACTGTAATAATTATACTTATTACTCCCGATATTATCAATATAGCATGCATTATTACCGATATAATGCAGTTATTATCGCTAGAACTGTAATAATTATACCTATTACTTATATCATTATCAATATAACATGCATTATTACCCATATAATGGAGGAATTATCGCTAGAACTGTAATAATTATACTTATTACTTATACTATTAGCAATATAACGTGCATTATTACCCATATAATGCAGTTATTATCGCCAGAACTGTAATAATTATTCTTATTACTTATATTATTCTCAATATAACATGCATTATTACCCATATTATGCAGTTATTAGCGCTAGAACTATAATAAATATACGTATTACTTTCATTATCATCAATATAACATGCATTATTACCCATATAATGCAGTTATTATCGCTAGAACTGTAATAATTATACTTATTACTTATATTGTTAGCAATATAACGTGCATTATTACCCATATAATGCAGTTATTATCGCTAGAACTGTAATAATTATACTTATTACTTATATTATTATCAATATAACATGCATTATTACCCATATTATGTAGTTATTATCGCTAGAACTATAATAAATATACTTATTACTCCCAAAATTATCAATGTAACATGCATTATTACCCATATAATGCAGTTATTATGGCTAGAACTGTAATAATTATACTTATTACTTATATTATTAGCAATATAACGTGCATTATTACCCATATAATGCAGTTATTATCGCTAGAACTGTAATAATTGTACTCATTACTTATATTATTAGCAATATAACGTGCATTATTACCCATATTATGAAGTTATTATCGCCAGAACTGTAATAATTATACTTAATGCTTTTATTATCATCAATATAACATGCATTATTACCCATATAATGCAGTTATTATCGCTAGAACTGTAATAATTATACTCATTACTTATACTATTAGCAATATAACGTGCATTATTACCCATATAATGCAGTTATTATCGCCAGAACTGTAATAATTATACTTATTACTTATATTATTCTCAATATAACATGCATTATTACCCATATTATGCAGTTATTATCGCTAGAACTATAATAAATATACTTATTACTTTTACTATTATCAATATATCATGCACTATTAGCCATATTTTACTATTATTATCGCTAGAACTATAATAATTATACTTATCACTCCCGATATTATCAATATACCATGCCTTATTACGCATATAATGCAGTTATTATCGCTAGAACTGTAATAAATATACTTACTACTTTCATTATCATCAATATAACATGCATTATTACCCATATTAAGAAGTTATTATCGATAGAACTGTAATAATTATACTTATTACTTATATTATTATCAATATAACATGCATTATTACCCATATTAAGAAGTTATTATCGATAGAACGATAATAAATATACTTATTACCCATATAATGCAGTTATTATCGCTAGAACTGTAATAATTATACTTATTACTTATATTGTTAGCAATATAACGTGCATTATTACCCATATAATGCAGTTATTATCGCTAGAACTGTAATAATTATCCTTATTACTTATATTATTATCAATATAACATGCATTATTACCCATATTATGCAGTTATTATCGCTAGAACTATAATAAATATACGTATTACTTTTATTATCATCAATATAACATGCATTATTACCCATATTATGCAGTTATTATCGATAGAACTGTAATAAATATACTTATTACTTTTATTATTATCAATATAACATGCACTATTTGCCATATTTTACTATTATTATCGCTAGAACTATAATAATTATACTTATTACTCCCGATATTATCAATATAGCATGCATTATTACCGATATAATGCAGTTATTATCGCTAGAACTGTAATAATTATACTTATTACTTATATTATTATCAATATAACATGCATTATTACCCATATTATGCAGTTATTATCGCCAGAACTGTAATAATTATACTTGTTACTTATATTATTCTCAATATAACATGCATTATTACCCATATTATGCAGTTATTATCGCAAGAACTATAATAAATATACGTATTACTTTCATTATCATCAATATAACATGCATTATTACCCATATAATGGAGGTATTATCGCTAGAACTGTAATAATTATACTTATTACTTATATTATTATCAATATAACATGCATTATTACCCATATTATGCAGTTATTATCTCCAGAACCATAATAAATATACTTATTACTCCCAATATTATCAATATAACATGCATTATTACCCATATAATGCAGTTATTATCGCTAGAACTGTAATAATTATACTTATTACTTATACTATTATCAATATAACATGCACTATTACCCATATTATGCAGTTATTATCGCTAGAACTATAATAAATATACTTATTACTCCCAATATTATCAATATAACATGCATTATTACCCATATAATGCAGTTATTATCGCTAGAACTGAAATAATTATACTTATTACTTATATTGTTAGCAATATAACGTGCATTATTACCCATACAATGCAGTTATTATCGCTAGAACTGTAATAATTATACTTATTACTTATATTATTATCAATATAACATGCATTATTACCCATATTATGGAGTTATTATCGATAGAACTGTAATAAATATACTTATTACTTTTATTATTATCAATATAACATGCACTATTTGCCATATTTTACTATTATTATCGCTAGAACTATAATAATTATACTTATTACTCCCGATATTATCAATATAGCATGCATTATTACCGATATAATGCAGTTATTATCGCTAGAACTGTAATAATTATACTTATTACTTATATTATTATCAATATAACATGCATTATTACCCATATTATGCAGTTATTATCGCCAGAACTGTAATAATTATACTTGTTACTTATATTATTCTCAATATAACATGCATTATTACCCATATTATGCAGTTATTATCGCAAGAACTATAATAAATATACGTATTACTTTCATTATCATCAATATAACATGCATTATTACCCATATAATGGAGGTATTATCGCTAGAACTGTAATAATTATACTTATTACTTATATTATTATCAATATAACATGCATTATTACCCATATTATGCAGTTATTATCTCCAGAACCATAATAAATATACTTATTACTCCCAATATTATCAATATAACATGCATTATTACCCATATAATGCAGTTATTATCGCTAGAACTGTAACAATTATACTTATTACTTATATTGTTAGCAATATAACGTGCATTATTACCCATATAATGCAGTTATTATCGCTAGAACTGTAATAATTATACTTATTACTTATATTATTATCAATATAACATGCATTATTACCCATATTATGCAGTTATTATTGCTAGAACTATAATAAATATACGTATTACTTTTATTATCATCAATATAACATGCACTATTACCCATATTATGCAGTTATTATCGATAGAACTGTAATAAATATACTTATTACTTTTACTATTATCAATATATCATGCACTATTAGCCATATTTTACTATTATTATCGCTAGAACTGTAATAATTATACTTATTACTTATATTATTAGCAATATAACGTGCATTATTACCCATATAATGCAGTTATTATCGCTAGAACTGTAATAATTATACTTATTACTTATACTATTATCAATATAACATGCACTATTACCCATATTATGCAGTTATTATCGCTAGAACTATAATAAATATACTTATTACTCCCAATATTATCAATATAACATGCATTATTACCCATATAATGCAGTTATTATCGCTAGAACTGTAATAATTATACTTATTACTTATATTATTATCAATATAACATGCATTATTACCCATATTATGCAGTTATTATCTCTAGAACCATAATAAATATACTTATTACTCCGAATATTATCAATATAACATGCATTATTACCCATATAATGCAGTTATTATCGCAAGAACTATAATAAATATACGTATTACTTTCATTATCATCAATATAACATGCATTATTACCCATATAATGCAGTTATTATCGCTAGAACTGTAATAATTATACTTATTACTTATATTGTTAGCAATATAACGTGAATTATTACCCATACAATGCAGTTATTATCGCTAGAACTGTAATAATTATACTTATTACTTATATTATTATCAATATAACATGCATTATTACCCATATTATGCAGTTATTATCTCCAGAACCATAATAAATATACTTATTACTCCCAATATTATCAATATAACATGCATTATTACCCATATAATGCAGTTATTATCGCTAGAACTGTAATAATTATACTTATTACTTATACTATTATCAATATAACATGCACTATTACCCATATTATGCAGTTATTATCGCTAGAACAATAATAAATATACTTATTACTCCCAATATTATCAATATAACATGCACTATTACCCATATAATGCAGTTATTATCGCTAGAACTGTAATAATTATACTTATTACTTATATTATTATCAATATAACATGCATTATTACCCATATTATGCAGTTATTATCGCTAGAACTATAATAAATATACGTATTACTTTTATTATCATCAATATAACATGCATTGTTACCCATATTATGCAGTTATTATCGATAGAACTGTAATAAATATACTTAGTACTTTTATTATTATCAATATAACATGCACTATTTGCCATATTTTACTATTATTATCGCTAGAACTATAATAATTATACTTATTACTCCCGATATTATCAATATAACACGCATTATTACCCATATAATGCAGTTATTATCGCTAGAACTGTAATAATTATGCTTATTACTTATATTATTAGCAATATAACGTGCATTATTACCCATATAATGCAGTTATTATCGCTAGAACTGTAATAATTATACTTACTACTTATACTATTATCAATATAACATGCATTATTACCCATATTCTGCAGTTATTATCGCTAGAACTATAATAAATATACTTATTACTCCCAATATTATCAATATAACATGCATTATTACCCATATAATGCAGTTATTATCGCTAGAACTGTAATAATTATACTTATTACTTATATTATTATCAATATAACATGCATTATTACCCATATAATGGAGGTATTATTGCTAGAACTGTAATAATTATACTTAATACTTATATTATTAGCAATATAACGTGCATTATTACCGATATTATGCAGTTATTATCGCTAGAACTGTAATAATTGTACTTATTACTTAGATTATTATCAATATAACATGCATTATTACCCATATTATGCAGTTATTATCGCTAGAACTATAATAAATATACGTATTACTTTTATTATCATCAATATAACATGCATTATTACCCATATTATGCAGTTATTATCGATAGAACTGTAATAAATATATTTATTACTTTTATTATTATCAATATAACATGCACTATTTGCCATATTTTACTGTTATTATCGCTAGAACTATAATAATTATACTTATTACTCCCGATATTATCAATATAACATGCATTATTACCCATATTATGCAGTTATTATCGCTAGAACTGTAATAATTATACTTATTACTCCCAATATTATCAATATAACATGCATTATTACCCATATAATGCAGTTATTATCGCTAGAACTGTAATAATTATACTTATTACTTATATTATTATCAATATAACATGCATTATTACCCATATTATGCAGTTATTATCTCCAGAACCATAATAAATATACTTATTACTCCCAATATTATCAATATAACATGCATTATTACCCATATAATGCAGTTATTATCGCTAGAACTGTAATAATTATACTTATTACTTATACTATTATCAATATAACATGCACTATTACCCATATTATGCAGTTATTATCGCTAGAACAATAATAAATATACTTATTACTCCCAATATTATCAATATAACATGCACTATTACCCATATAATGCAGTTATTATCGCTAGAACTGTAATAATTATACTTATTACTTATATTATTATCAATATAACATGCATTATTACCCATATTATGCAGTTATTATCGCTAGAACTATAATAAATATACGTATTACTTTTATTATCATCAATATAACATGCATTGTTACCCATATTATGCAGTTATTATCGATAGAACTGTAATAAATATACTTAGTACTTTTATTATTATCAATATAACATGCACTATTTGCCATATTTTACTATTATTATCGCTAGAACTATAATAATTATACTTATTACTCCCGATATTATCAATATAACACGCATTATTACCCATATAATGCAGTTATTATCGCTAGAACTGTAATAATTATGCTTATTACTTATATTATTAGCAATATAACGTGCATTATTACCCATATAATGCAGTTATTATCGCTAGAACTGTAATAATTATACTTACTACTTATACTATTATCAATATAACATGCATTATTACCCATATTCTGCAGTTATTATCGCTAGAACTATAATAAATATACTTATTACTCCCAATATTATCAATATAACATGCATTATTACCCATATAATGCAGTTATTATCGCTAGAACTGTAATAATTATACTTATTACTTATATTATTATCAATATAACATGCATTATTACCCATATAATGGAGGTATTATTGCTAGAACTGTAATAATTATACTTAATACTTATATTATTAGCAATATAACGTGCATTATTACCGATATTATGCAGTTATTATCGCTAGAACTGTAATAATTGTACTTATTACTTAGATTATTATCAATATAACATGCATTATTACCCATATTATGCAGTTATTATCGCTAGAACTATAATAAATATACGTATTACTTTTATTATCATCAATATAACATGCATTATTACCCATATTATGCAGTTATTATCGATAGAACTGTAATAAATATATTTATTACTTTTATTATTATCAATATAACATGCACTATTTGCCATATTTTACTGTTATTATCGCTAGAACTATAATAATTATACTTTTTACTCCCGATATTATCAATATAACATGCATTATTACCCATATTATGCAGTTATTATCGCTAGAACTGTAATAATTATACTTATTACTTATACTATTATCAATATAACATGCACTATTACCCATATTATGCAGTTATTATCGCTAGAACAATAATAAATATACTTATTACTCCCAATATTATCAATGTAACATGCACTATTACCCATATAATGCAGTTATTATCGCTAGAACTGTAATAATTATACTTATTACTTATATTATTATCAATATAACATGCATTATTACCCATATTATGCAGTTATTATCGCTAGAACTGTAATAATTATACTTATTACTTATATTGTTAGCAATATAACGTGCATTATTACCCATATAATGCAGTTATTATCGCTAGAACTCTAATAATTATACTTATTACTTAGATTATTATCAATATAACATGCATTATTACCCATATTATGCAGTTATTATCGCAAGAACTATAATAAATATACGTATTACTTTTATTATCATCAATATAACATGCATTATTACCCATATTATGCAGTTATTATCGATAGAACTGTAATAAATATATTTATTACTTTTATTATTATCAATATAACATGCACTATTTGCCATATTTTACTGTTATTATCGCTAGAACTATAATAATTATACTTATTACTCCCGATATTATCAATATAACATGCATTATTACCCATATTATGCAGTTATTATCGCTAGAACTGTAATAATTGTACTCATTACTTATATTATTAGCAATATAACGTGCATTATTACCCATATTATGCAGTTATTATCGCTAGAACTGTAATAATTATACTTATTACTTATATCATTATCAATATAACATGCATTATTACCCATATAATGGAGGTATTATCGCTAGAACTGTAATAATTATACTTATTAAATACTATTAGCAATATAACATGCATTATTACCCATATAATGCAGTTATTATCGCTAGAACTGTAATAATTATACTTGTTACTTATATTGCTAGCAATATAACGTGCATTATTACCCATATAATGCAGTTATTATCGCTAGAACTGTAATAATTATACTTATTACTTATATTGTTATCAATATAACATGCATTATTACCCATATTATGCAGTTATTATTGCTAGAACTATAATAAATATACGTATTACTTTTATTATCATCAATATAACATGCATTATTACCCATATTATGCAAATATTATCGATATAACTGTAATAAATATACTTATTACTTATATTATTGTCAATATAACAAGCATTATTACCCATATAATGGAGGTATTATCGCTAGAACTGTAATAATTATACTTATTACTTATACTATTAGCAATATAACGTGCATTATTACCCATACAATGCAGTTATTATCGCCAGAACTGTAATAATTATACTTATTACTTATATTATTCTCAATATAACATGCATTGTTACCCATATTATGCAGTTATTATCGCTAGAACTATAATAAATATACGTATTACTTTCATTATCATCAATATAACATGCATTTTTACCCATATTATGCAGTTATTGTCGATAGAACTGTAATAAATATACTTATTACTTATACTATTATCAATATATCATGCACTATTAGCCATATTTTACTATTATTATCGCTAGAACTGTAATAATTATACTTATTACTTATATTGTTAGCAATATAACGTGAATTATTACCCATATAGTGCAGTTATTATCGCTAGAACTGTAATAATTATACTTATTACTTATATTATTATCAATATAACATGCATTATTACCCATATTATGCAGTTATTATCGCTAGAACTGTAATAATTATACTTATTACTTATATTATTATCAATACAACATGCATTATTACCCATATAATGGAGGTATTATCGCTAGAATTGTAATAATTATACTTATTACTTATACTATTAGCAATATAACGTGCATTATTACCCATATAATGCAGTTATTATCGCCATAACTGTAATAATTATACTTATTATTTATATTATTCTCAATATAACATGCATTATTACCCATATTATGCAGTTATTATCGCTAGAACTATAATAAATATACGTATTACCTTTATTATCATCAATATAACATGCATTATTACCCATATTATGCAGTTATTATCGATAGAACTGTAATAAATATAATTATTACTTTTACTATTATCAATATATCATGCACTATTAGCCATATTTTACTATTATTATCGCTAGAACTATAATAATTATACTTATTACTCCCGATATTATCAATATAACATGCCTTATTACGCATATAATGCAGTTATTATCGCTAGAACTGTAATAAATATACTTAGTACTTTCATTATCATCAATATAACATGCATTATTACCCATATTAAGAAGTTATTATTGATAGAACGATAATAAATATACTTATTACTTATATTGTTAGCAATATAACGTGCATTATTACCCACATAATGCAGTTATTATCGCTAGAACTGTAATAATTATACTTATTACTTAGATTATTATCAATATAACATGCATTATTACCCATATTATGCAGTTATTATCGCTAGAACTATAATAAATATACGTATTACTTTTATTATCATCAATATAACATGCATTATTACCCATATAATGCAGTTATTATCGCTAGAACTGTAATAAATATACTTATTACTTTTACTATTATCAATATATCATGCACTATTAGCCATATTTTACTATTATTATCACTAGAACTATAATAATTATACTTATTACTCCCAATATTATCAATACAACATGCATTATTACCCATATAATGCAGTTATTATCGCTAGAACTGTAATAATTATACTTATTACTTATATTATTATCAATATAACATGCATTATTACCCATATTATGCAGTTATTATCTCCAGAACCATAATAAATATACTTATTACTCCCAATATTATCAATATAACATGCATTATTACCCATATAATGCAGTTATTATCGCTAGAACTGTAATAATTATACTTATTACTTATATTATTATCAATATAACATGCATTATTACCCATATTATGCAGTTATTATCGCTAGAACTGTAAAAATTATACTTATTACTTATATTGTTAGCAATATAACGTGCATTATTACCCATATAATGCAGTTATTATCGCTAGAACTCTAATAATTATACTTATTACTTAGATTATTATCAATATAACATGCATTATTACCCATATTATGCAGTTATTATCGCTAGAACTATAATAAATATACGTATTACTTTTATTATCATCAATATAACATGCATTATTACCCATATTATGCAGTTATTATCGATAGAACTGTAATAAATATATTTATTACTTTTATTATTATCAATATAACATGCACTATTTGTCATATTTTACTGTTATTATCGCTAGAACTATAATAATTATACTTATTACTCCCGATATTATCAATATAACATGCATTATTACCCATATTATGCAGTTATTATCGCTAGAACTGTAATAATTGTACTCATTACTTAAATTATTAGCTATATAACGTGCATTATTACCCATATTATGCAGTTATTATCGCTAGATCTGTAATAATTATACTTATTACTTATATCATTATCAATATAACATGCATTATTACCCATATAATGGAGGTATTATCGCTAGAACTGTAATAATTATACTTATTAAATACTATTAGCAATATAACGTGCATTATTACCCATATAATGCAGTTATTATCGCTAGAACTCTCATAATTATACTTATTACTTATATTATTCTCAATATAACATGCATTATTACCCATATAATGGAGGTATTATCGCTAGAACTGTAATAATTATACTTATTACTTATATTATTATCAATATAACATGCATTATTACCCATATTATGCAGTTATTATCTCTAGAACCATAATAAATATACTTATTACTCCCAATATTATCAATATAATATGCATTATTACCCATATAATGCAGTTATTATCGCTAGAACTGTAATAATTGTAATTATTACTTATATTGTTAGCAATATAACGTGCATTATTACCCATATTATGCAGTTATTATCGCTAGAACTGTAATAATTATACTTATTACTTATATCATTATCAATATAACATGCATTATTACCCATATAATGGAGGTATTATCGCTAGAACTGTAATAATTATACTTATTAAATACTATTAGCAATATAACATGCATTATTACCCATATAATGCAGTTATTATCGCTAGAACTGTAATAATTATACTTATTACTTATATTGCTAGCAATATAACGTGCATTATTACCCATATAATGCAGTTATTATCGCTAGAACTGTAATAATTATACTTATTACTTACATTATTATCAATATAACATGCATTATTACCCATATTATGCAGTTATTATCGCTAGAACTATAATAAATATACGTATTACTTTTATTATCATCAATATAACATGCATTATTACCCATATAATGCAGTTATTATCGCTAGAACTGTAATAATTATACTCATTACTTATATTATTAGCAATATAACGTGCTTTATTACGCATATAATGCAGTTATTATCGCTAGAACTGTAATAAATATACTTACTACTTTCATTATCATCAATATAACATGCATTATTACCCATATTATGCAGTTATTATCGATAGAACTGTAATAAATATACTTATTACTTTTACTATTATCAATATATCATGCACCATTAGCCATATTTTACTATTATTATCGCTAGAACTGTAATAATTATACTTATTACTTATATTATTATCAATATAACATGCATTATTACCCATATTATGCAGTTATTATCGCTAGAACTATAATAAATATACGTATTACTTTTATTATCATCAATATAACATGCATTATTACCCATATTATGCAGTTATTATCGATAGAACTGTAATAAATATACTTAGTACTTTTATTATTATCAATATAACATGCACTATTTGCCATATTTTACTATTATTATCGCTAGAACTATAATAATTATACTTATTACTCCCGATATTATCAATATAACATGCATTATTACCCATATAATGCAGTTATTATCGCTAGAACTGTAATAATTATGCTTATTACTTATATTATTAGCAATATAACGTGCATTATTACCCATATAATGCAGTTATTATCGCTAGAACTGTAATAATTATACTTACTACTTATACTATTATCAATATAACATGCATTATTACCCATATTCTGCAGTTATTATCGCTAGAACTATAATAAATATACTTATTACTCCCAATATTATCAATATAACATGCATTATTACCCATATAATGCAGTTATTATCGCTAGAACTGTAATAATTATACTTATTACTTATATTATTATCAATATAACATGCATTATTACCCATATAATGGAGGTATTATTGCTAGAACTGTAATAATTATACTTAATACTTATATTATTAGCAATATAACGTGCATTATTACCGATATTATGCAGTTATTATCGCTAGAACTGTAATAATTGTACTTATTACTTAGATTATTATCAATATAACATGCATTATTACCCATATTATGCAGTTATTATCGCTAGAACTATAATAAATATACGTATTACTTTTATTATCATCAATATAACATGCATTATTACCCATATTATGCAGTTATTATCGATAGAACTGTAATAAATATATTTATTACTTTTATTATTATCAATATAACATGCACTATTTGCCATATTTTACTGTTATTATCGCTAGAACTATAATAATTATACTTATTACTCCCGATATTATCAATATAACATGCATTATTACCCATATTATGCAGTTATTATCGCTAGAACTGTAATAATTATACTTATTACTCCCAATATTATCAATATAACATGCATTATTACCCATATAATGCAGTTATTATCGCTAGAACTGTAATAATTATACTTATTACTTATACTATTATCAATATAACATGCACTATTACCCATATTATGCAGTTATTATCGCTAGAACAATAATAAATATACTTATTACTCCCAATATTATCAATATAACATGCACTATTACCCATATAATGCAGTTATTATCGCTAGAACTGTAATAATTATACTTATTACTTATATTATTATCAATATAACATGCATTATTACCCATATTATGCAGTTATTATCGCTAGAACTGTAATAATTATACTTATTACTTATATTGTTAGCAATATAACGTGCATTATTACCCATATAATGCAGTTATTATCGCTAGAACTCTAATAATTATACTTATTACTTAGATTATTATCAATATAACATGCATTATTACCCATATTATGCAGTTATTATCGCTAGAACTATAATAAATATACGTATTACTTTTATTATCATCAATATAACATGCATTATTACCCATATTATGCAGTTATTATCGATAGAACTGTAATAAATATATTTATTACTTTTATTATTATCAATATAACATGCACTATTTGCCATATTTTACTGTTATTATCGCTAGAACTATAATAATTATACTTATTACTCCCGATATTATCAATATAACATGCATTATTACCCATATTATGCAGTTATTATCGCTAGAACTGTAATAATTGTACTCATTACTTATATTATTAGCAATATAACGTGCATTATTACCCATATTATGCAGTTATTATCGCTAGAACTGTAATAATTATACTTATTACTTATATCATTATCAATATAACATGCATTATTACCCATATAATGGAGGTATTATCGCTAGAACTGTAATAATTATACTTATTAAATACTATTAGCAATATAACGTGCATTATTACCCATATAATGCAGTTATTATCGCTAGAACTCTCATAATTATACTTATTACTTATATTATTCTCAATATAACATGCATTATTACCCATATAATGGAGGTATTATCGCTAGAACTGTAATAATTATACTTATTACTTATATTATTATCAATATAACATGCATTATTACCCATATTATGCAGTTATTATCTCTAGAACCATAATAAATATACTTATTACTCCCAATATTATCAATATAACATGCATTATTACCCATATAATGCAGTTATTATCGCTAGAACTGTAATAATTATACTTATTACTTATATTGTTAGCAATATAACGCGCATTATTACCCATATTATGCAGTTATTATCGCTAGAACTGTAATAATTATACTTATTACTTATATCATTATCAATATAACATGCATTATTACCCATATAATGGAGGTATTATCGCTAGAACTGTAATAATTATACTTATTAAATACTATTAGCAATATAACATGCATTATTACCCATATAATGCAGTTATTATCGCTAGAACTGTAATAATTATACTTATTACTTATATTGCTAGCAATATAACGTGCATTATTACCCATATAATGCAGTTATTATCGCTAGAACTGTAATAATTATACTTATTACTTACATTATTATCAATATAACATGCATTATTACCCATATTATGCAGTTATTATCGCTAGAACTATAATAAATATACGTATTACTTTTATTATCATCAATATAACATGCATTATTACCCATATAATGCAGTTATTATCGCTAGAACTGTAATAATTATACTCATTACTTATATTATTAGCAATATAACGTGCATTATTACGCATATAATGCAGTTATTATCGCTAGAACTGTAATAAATATACTTACTACTTTCATTATCATCAATATAACATGCATTATTACCCATATTATGCAGTTATTATCGATAGAACTGTAATAAATATACTTATTACTTTTACTATTATCAATATATCATGCACCATTAGCCATATTTTACTATTATTATCGCTAGAACTGTAATAAATATACTTATTACTTTTACTATTATCAATATAACATGCATTATTACCCATATTATGCAGTTATTATCTCCAGAACCATAATAAATATACTTATTACTCCCAATATTATCAATATAACATGCATTATTACCCATATAATGCAGTTATTATCGCTAGAACTGTAATAATTATACTTATTACTTATACTATTATCAATATAACATGCACTATTACCCATATTATGCAGTTATTATCGCTAGAACAATAATAAATATACTTATTACTCCCAATATTATCAATATAACATGCACTATTACCCATATAATGCAGTTATTATCGCTAGAACTGTAATAATTATACTTATTACTTATATTATTATCAATATAACATGCATTATTACCCATATTATGCAGTTATTATCGCTAGAACTATAATAAATATACGTATTACTTTTATTATCATCAATATAACATGCATTGTTACCCATATTATGCAGTTATTATCGATAGAACTGTAATAAATATACTTAGTACTTTTATTATTATCAATATAACATGCACTATTTGCCATATTTTACTATTATTATCGCTAGAACTATAATAATTATACTTATTACTCCCGATATTATCAATATAACACGCATTATTACCCATATAATGCAGTTATTATCGCTAGAACTGTAATAATTATGCTTATTACTTATATTATTAGCAATATAACGTGCATTATTACCCATATAATGCAGTTATTATCGCTAGAACTGTAATAATTATACTTACTACTTATACTATTATCAATATAACATGCATTATTACCCATATTCTGCAGTTATTATCGCTAGAACTATAATAAATATACTTATTACTCCCAATATTATCAATATAACATG
This sequence comes from Megachile leachella, assembly GCA_963576845.1. NCBI lineage: Eukaryota > Metazoa > Arthropoda > Insecta > Hymenoptera > Megachilidae > Megachile > Megachile leachella. The sequence continues at coordinate 921,325 of CAUYWW010000111.1, read as the reverse complement.
CATTATTACCCATATAATGCAGTTATTATCGCTAGAACTGTAATAATTATACTTATTACTTATATTATTATCAATATAACATGCATTATTACCCATATAATGGAGGTATTATTGCTAGAACTGTAATAATTATACTTAATACTTATATTATTAGCAATATAACGTGCATTATTACCGATATTATGCGGTTATTATCGCTAGAACTGTAATAATTGTACTTATTACTTAGATTATTATCAATATAACATGCATTATTACCCATATTATGCAGTTATTATCGCTAGAACTATAATAAATATACGTATTACTTTTATTATCATCAATATAACATGCATTATTACCCATATTATGCAGTTATTATCGATAGAACTGTAATAAATATATTTATTACTTTTATTATTATCAATATAACATGCACTATTTGCCATATTTTACTGTTATTATCGCTAGAACTATAATAATTATACTTATTACTCCCGATATTATCAATATAACATGCATTATTACCCATATTATGCAGTTATTATCGCTAGAACTGTAATAATTATACTTATTACTTATACTATTATCAATATAACATGCACTATTACCCATATTATGCAGTTATTATCGCTAGAACAATAATAAATATACTTATTACTCCCAATATTATCAATGTAACATGCACTATTACCCATATAATGCAGTTATTATCGCTAGAACTGTAATAATTATACTTATTACTTATATTATTATCAATATAACATGCATTATTACCCATATTATGCAGTTATTATCGCTAGAACTGTAATAATTATACTTATTACTTATATTGTTAGCAATATAACGTGCATTATTACCCATATAATGCAGTTATTATCGCTAGAACTCTAATAATTATACTTATTACTTAGATTATTATCAATATAACATGCATTATTACCCATATTATGCAGTTATTATCGCAAGAACTATAATAAATATACGTATTACTTTTATTATCATCAATATAACATGCATTATTACCCATATTATGCAGTTATTATCGATAGAACTGTAATAAATATATTTATTACTTTTATTATTATCAATATAACATGCACTATTTGCCATATTTTACTGTTATTATCGCTAGAACTATAATAATTATACTTATTACTCCCGATATTATCAATATAACATGCATTATTACCCATATTATGCAGTTATTATCGCTAGAACTGTAATAATTGTACTCATTACTTATATTATTAGCAATATAACGTGCATTATTACCCATATTATGCAGTTATTATCGCTAGAACTGTAATAATTATACTTATTACTTATATCATTATCAATATAACATGCATTATTACCCATATAATGGAGGTATTATCGCTAGAACTGTAATAATTATACTTATTAAATACTATTAGCAATATAACATGCATTATTACCCATATAATGCAGTTATTATCGCTAGAACTGTAATAATTATACTTGTTACTTATATTGCTAGCAATATAACGTGCATTATTACCCATATAATGCAGTTATTATCGCTAGAACTGTAATAATTATACTTATTACTTATATTATTATCAATATAACATGCATTATTACCCATATTATGCAGTTATTATTGCTAGAACTATAATAAATATACGTATTACTTTTATTATCATCAATATAACATGCATTATTACCCATATTATGCAAATATTATCGATATAACTGTAATAAATATACTTATTACTTATATTATTGTCAATATAACAAGCATTATTACCCATATAATGGAGGTATTATCGCTAGAACTGTAATAATTATACTTATTACTTATACTATTAGCAATATAACGTGCATTATTACCCATACAATGCAGTTATTATCGCCAGAACTGTAATAATTATACTTATTACTTATATTATTCTCAATATAACATGCATTGTTACCCATATTATGCAGTTATTATCGCTAGAACTATAATAAATATACGTATTACTTTCATTATCATCAATATAACATGCATTTTTACCCATATTATGCAGTTATTGTCGATAGAACTGTAATAAATATACTTATTACTTATACTATTATCAATATATCATGCACTATTAGCCATATTTTACTATTATTATCGCTAGAACTGTAATAATTATACTTATTACTTATATTGTTAGCAATATAACGTGAATTATTACCCATATAGTGCAGTTATTATCGCTAGAACTGTAATAATTATACTTATTACTTATATTATTATCAATATAACATGCATTATTACCCATATTATGCAGTTATTATCGCTAGAACTGTAATAATTATACTTATTACTTATATTATTATCAATACAACATGCATTATTACCCATATAATGGAGGTATTATCGCTAGAATTGTAATAATTATACTTATTACTTATACTATTAGCAATATAACGTGCATTATTACCCATATAATGCAGTTATTATCGCCATAACTGTAATAATTATACTTATTATTTATATTATTCTCAATATAACATGCATTATTACCCATATTATGCAGTTATTATCGCTAGAACTATAATAAATATACGTATTACCTTTATTATCATCAATATAACATGCATTATTACCCATATTATGCAGTTATTATCGATAGAACTGTAATAAATATAATTATTACTTTTACTATTATCAATATATCATGCACTATTAGCCATATTTTACTATTATTATCGCTAGAACTATAATAATTATACTTATTACTCCCGATATTATCAATATAACATGCATTATTACCCATATTATGCAGTTATTATCGCTAGAACTGTAATAATTATACTTATTACTCCCAATATTATCAATATAACATGCATTATTACCCATATAATACAGTTATTATCGCTAGAACTGTAATAATTATACTTATTACTTATATTATTATCAATATAACATGCATTATTACCCATATTATGCAGTTATTATCTCCAGAACCATAATAAATATACTTATTACTCCCAATATTATCAATATAACATGCATTATTACCCATATAATGCAGTTATTATCGCTAGAACTGTAATAATTATACTTATTACTTATACTATTATCAATATAACATGCACTATTACCCATATTATGCAGTTATTATCGCTAGAACAATAATAAATATACTTATTACTCCCAATATTATCAATATAACATGCACTATTACCAAATATAATGCAGTTATTATCGCTAGAACTGTAATAATTATACTTATTACTTATATTATTATCAATATAACATGCATTATTACCCATATTATGCAGTTATTATCGCTAGAACTATAATAAATATACGTATTACTTTTATTATCATCAATATAACATGCATTATTACCCATATTATGCAGTTATTATCGATAGAACTGTAATAAATATACTTAGTACTTTTATTATTATCAATATAACATGCACTATTTGCCATATTTTACTATTATTATCGCTAGAACTATAATAATTATACTTATTACTCCCGATATTATCAATATAACACGCATTATTACCCATATAATGCAGTTATTATCGCTAGAACTGTAATAATTATGCTTATTACTTATATTATTAGCAATATAACGTGCATTATTACCCATATAATGCAGTTATTATCGCTAGAACTGTAATAATTATACTTACTACTTATACTATTATCAATATAACATGCATTATTACCCATATTCTGCAGTTATTATCGCTAGAACTATAATAAATATACTTATTACTCCCAATATTATCAATATAACATGCATTATTACCCATATAATGCAGTTATTATCGCTAGAACTGTAATAATTATACTTATTACTTATATTATTATCAATATAACATGCATTATTACCCATATAATGGAGGTATTATTGCTAGAACTGTAATAATTATACTTAATACTTATATTATTAGCAATATAACGTGCATTATTACCGATATTATGCAGTTATTATCGCTAGAACTGTAATAATTGTACTTATTACTTAGATTATTATCAATATAACATGCATTATTACCCATATTATGCAGTTATTATCGCTAGAACTATAATAAATATACGTATTACTTTTATTATCATCAATATAACATGCATTATTACCCATATTATGCAGTTATTATCGATAGAACTGTAATAAATATATTTATTACTTTTATTATTATCAATATAACATGCACTATTTGCCATATTTTACTGTTATTATCGCTAGAACTATAATAATTATACTTATTACTCCCGATATTATCAATATAACATGCATTATTACCCATATTATGCAGTTATTATCGCTAGAACTGTAATAATTATACTTATTACTTATACTATTATCAATATAACATGCACTATTACCCATATTATGCAGTTATTATCGCTAGAACAATAATAAATATACTTATTACTCCCAATATTATCAATATAACATGCACTATTACCCATATAATGCAGTTATTATCGCTAGAACTGTAATAATTATACTTATTACTTATATTATTATCAATATAACATGCATTATTACCCATATTATGCAGTTATTATCGCTAGAACTGTAATAATTATACTTATTACTTATATTGTTAGCAATATAACGTGCATTATTACCCATATAATGCAGTTATTATCGCTAGAACTCTAATAATTATACTTATTACTTAGATTATTATCAATATAACATGCATTATTACCCATATTATGCAGTTATTATCGCAAGAGCTATAATAAATATACGTATTACTTTTATTATCATCAATATAACATGCATTATTACCCATATTATGCAGTTATTATCGATAGAACTGTAATAAATATATTTATTACTTTTATTATTATCAATATAACATGCACTATTTGCCATATTTTACTGTTATTATCGCTAGAACTATAATAATTATACTTATTACTCCCGATATTATCAATATAACATGCATTATTACCCATATTATGCAGTTATTATCGCTAGAACTGTAATAATTGTACTCATTACTTATATTATTAGCAATATAACGTGCATTATTACCCATATTATGCAGTTATTATCGCTAGAACTGTAATAATTATACTTATTACTTATATCATTATCAATATAACATGCATTATTACCCATATAATGGAGGTATTATCGCTAGAACTGTAATAATTATACTTATTAAATACTATTAGCAATATAACATGCATTATTACCCATATAATGCAGTTATTATCGCTAGAACTGTAATAATTATACTTGTTACTTATATTGCTAGCAATATAACGTGCATTATTACCCATATAATGCAGTTATTATCGCTAGAACTGTAATAATTATACTTATTACTTATATTATTATCAATATAACATGCATTATTACCCATATTATGCAGTTATTATTGCTAGAACTATAATAAATATACGTATTACTTTTATTATCATCAATATAACATGCATTATTACCCATATTATGCAAATATTATCGATATAACTGTAATAAATATACTTATTACTTATATTATTATCAATATAACAAGCATTATTACCCATATAATGGAGGTATTATCGCTAGAACTGTAATAATTATACTTATTACTTATACTATTAGCAATATAACGTGCATTATTACCCATACAATGCAGTTATTATCGCCAGAACTGTAATAATTATACTTATTACTTATATTATTCTCAATATAACATGCATTGTTACCCATATTATGCAGTTATTATCGCTAGAACTATAATAAATATACGTATTACTTTCATTATCATCAATATAACATGCATTTTTACCCATATTATGCAGTTATTGTCGATAGAACTGTAATAAATATACTTATTACTTATACTATTATCAATATATCATGCACTATTAGCCATATTTTACTATTATTATCGCTAGAACTGTAATAATTATACTTATTACTTATATTGTTAGCAATATAACGTGAATTATTACCCATATAGTGCAGTTATTATCGCTAGAACTGTAATAATTATACTTATTACTTATATTATTATCAATATAACATGCATTATTACCCATATTATGCAGTTATTATCGCTAGAACTGTAATAATTATACTTATTACTTATATTATTATCAATACAACATGCATTATTACCCATATAATGGAGGTATTATCGCTAGAATTGTAATAATTATACTTATTACTTATACTATTAGCAATATAACGTGCATTATTACCCATATAATGCAGTTATTATCGCCATAACTGTAATAATTATACTTATTATTTATATTATTCTCAATATAACATGCATTATTACCCATATTATGCAGTTATTATCGCTAGAACTATAATAAATATACGTATTACCTTTATTATCATCAATATAACATGCATTATTACCCATATTATGCAGTTATTATCGATAGAACTGTAATAAATATAATTATTACTTTTACTATTATCAATATATCATGCACTATTAGCCATATTTTACTATTATTATCGCTAGAACTATAATAATTATACTTATTACTCCCGATATTATCAATATAACATGCCTTATTACGCATATAATGCAGTTATTATCGCTAGAACTGTAATAAATATACTTAGTACTTTCATTATCATCAATATAACATGCATTATTACCCATATTAAGAAGTTATTATTGATAGAACGATAATAAATATACTTATTACTTATATTGTTAGCAATATAACGTGCATTATTACCCACATAATGCAGTTATTATCGCTAGAACTGTAATAATTATACTTATTACTTAGATTATTATCAATATAACATGCATTATTACCCATATTATGCAGTTATTATCGCTAGAACTATAATAAATATACGTATTACTTTTATTATCATCAATATAACATGCATTATTACCCATATAATGCAGTTATTATCGCTAGAACTGTAATAAATATACTTATTACTTTTACTATTATCAATATATCATGCACTATTAGCCATATTTTACTATTATTATCACTAGAACTATAATAATTATACTTATTACTCCCAATATTATCAATACAACATGCATTATTACCCATATAATGCAGTTATTATCGCTAGAACTGTAATAATTATACTTATTACTTATATTATTATCAATATAACATGCATTATTACCCATATTATGCAGTTATTATCTCCAGAACCATAATAAATATACTTATTACTCCCAATATTATCAATATAACATGCATTATTACCCATATAATGCAGTTATTATCGCTAGAACTGTAATAATTATACTTATTACTTATATTATTATCAATATAACATGCATTATTACCCATATTATGCAGTTATTATCGCTAGAACTGTAAAAATTATACTTATTACTTATATTGTTAGCAATATAACGTGCATTATTACCCATATAATGCAGTTATTATCGCTAGAACTCTAATAATTATACTTATTACTTAGATTATTATCAATGTAACATGCATTATTACCCATATTATGCAGTTATTATCGCTAGAACTATAATAAATATACGTATTACTTTTATTATCATCAATATAACATGCATTATTACCCATATTATGCAGTTATTATCGATAGAACTGTAATAAATATATTTATTACTTTTATTATTATCAATATAACATGCACTATTTGCCATATTTTACTGTTATTATCGCTAGAACTATAATAATTATACTTATTACTCCCGATATTATCAATATAACATGCATTATTACCCATATTATGCAGTTATTATCGCTAGAACTGTAATAATTGTACTCATTACTTAAATTATTAGCTATATAACGTGCATTATTACCCATATTATGCAGTTATTATCGCTAGATCTGTAATAATTATACTTATTACTTATATCATTATCAATATAACATGCATTATTACCCATATAATGGAGGTATTATCGCTAGAACTGTAATAATTATACTTATTAAATACTATTAGCAATATAACGTGCATTATTACCCATATAATGCAGTTATTATCGCTAGAACTCTCATAATTATACTTATTACTTATATTATTCTCAATATAACATGCATTATTACCCATATAATGGAGGTATTATCGCTAGAACTGTAATAATTATACTTATTACTTATATTATTATCAATATAACATGCATTATTACCCATATTATGCAGTTATTATCTCTAGAACCATAATAAATATACTTATTACTCCCAATATTATCAATATAACATGCATTATTACCCATATAATGCAGTTATTATCGCTAGAACTGTAATAATTGTAATTATTACTTATATTGTTAGCAATATAACGTGCATTATTACCCATATTATGCAGTTATTATCGCTAGAACTGTAATAATTATACTTATTACTTATATCATTATCAATATAACATGCATTATTACCCATATAATGGAGGTATTATCGCTAGAGCTGTAATAATTATACTTATTAAATACTATTAGCAATATAACATGCATTATTACCCATATAATGCAGTTATTATCGCTAGAACTGTAATAATTATACGTATTACTTATATTGCTAGCAATATAACGTGCATTATTACCCATATAATGCAGTTATTATCGCTAGAACTGTAATAATTATACTTATTACTTACATTATTATCAATATAACATGCATTATTACCCATATTATGCAGTTATTATCGCTAGAACTATAATAAATATACGTATTACTTTTATTATCATCAATATAACATGCATTATTACCCATATAATGCAGTTATTATCGCTAGAAACTGTAATAATTATACTCATTACTTATATTATTAGCAATATAACGTGCATTATTACGCATATAATGCAGTTATTATCGCTAGAACTGTAATAAATATACTTACTACTTTCATTATCATCAATATAACATGCATTATTACCCATATTATGCAGTTATTATCGATAGAACTGTAATAAATATACTTATTACTTTTACTATTATCAATATATCATGCACCATTAGCCATATTTTACTATTATTATCGCTAGAACTGTAATAATTATACTTATTACTTATATTATTATCAATATAACATGCATTATTACCCATATTATGCAGTTATTATCGCTAGAACTATAATAAATATACGTATTACTTTTATTATCATCAATATAACATGCATTATTACCCATATTATGCAGTTATTATCGATAGAACTGTAATAAATATACTTAGTACTTTTATTATTATCAATATAACATGCACTATTTGCCATATTTTACTATTATTATCGCTAGAACTATAATAATTATACTTATTACTCCCGATATTATCAATATAACATGCATTATTACCCATATAATGCAGTTATTATCGCTAGAACTGTAATAATTATGCTTATTACTTATATTATTAGCAATATAACGTGCATTATTACCCATATAATGCAGTTATTATCGCTAGAACTGTAATAATTATACTTACTACTTATACTATTATCAATATAACATGCATTATTACCCATATTCTGCAGTTATTATCGCTAGAACTATAATAAATATACTTATTACTCCCAATATTATCAATATAACATGCATTATTACCCATATAATGCAGTTATTATCGCTAGAACTGTAATAATTATACTTATTACTTATATTATTATCAATATAACATGCATTATTACCCATATAATGGAGGTATTATTGCTAGAACTGTAATAATTATACTTAATACTTATATTATTAGCAATATAACGTGCATTATTACCGATATTATGCAGTTATTATCGCTAGAACTGTAATAATTGTACTTATTACTTAGATTATTATCAATATAACATGCATTATTACCCATATTATGCAGTTATTATCGCTAGAACTATAATAAATATACGTATTACTTTTATTATCATCAATATAACATGCATTATTACCCATATTATGCAGTTATTATCGATAGAACTGTAATAAATATATTTATTACTTTTATTATTATCAATATAACATGCACTATTTGCCATATTTTACTGTTATTATCGCTAGAACTATAATAATTATACTTATTACTCCCGATATTATCAATATAACATGCATTATTACCCATATTATGCAGTTATTATCGCTAGAACTGTAATAATTATACTTATTACTCCCAATATTATCAATATAGCATGCATTATTACCCATATAATGCAGTTATTATCGCTAGAACTGTAATAATTATACTTATTACTTATACTATTATCAATATAACATGCACTATTACCCATATTATGCAGTTATTATCGCTAGAACAATAATAAATATACTTATTACTCCCAATATTATCAATATAACATGCACTATTACCCATATAATGCAGTTATTATCGCTAGAACTGTAATAATTATACTTATTACTTATATTATTATCAATATAACATGCATTATTACCCATATTATGCAGTTATTATCGCTAGAACTGTAATAATTATACTTATTACTTATATTGTTAGCAATATAACGTGCATTATTACCCATATAATGCAGTTATTATCGCTAGAACTCTAATAATTATACTTATTACTTAGATTATTATCAATATAACATGCATTATTACCCATATTATGCAGTTATTATCGCTAGAACTATAATAAATATACGTATTACTTTTATTATCATCAATATAACATGCATTATTACCCATATTATGCAGTTATTATCGATAGAACTGTAATAAATATATTTATTACTTTTATTATTATCAATATAACATGCACTATTTGCCATATTTTACTGTTATTATCGCTAGAACTATAATAATTATACTTATTACTCCCGATATTATCAATATAACATGCATTATTACCCATATTATGCAGTTATTATCGCTAGAACTGTAATAATTGTACTCATTACTTATATTATTAGCAATATAACGTGCATTATTACCCATATTATGCAGTTATTATCGCTAGAACTGTAATAATTATACTTATTACTTATATCATTATCAATATAACATGCATTATTACCCATATAATGGAGGTATTATCGCTAGAACTGTAATAATTATACTTATTAAATACTATTAGCAATATAACGTGCATTATTACCCATATAATGCAGTTATTATCGCTAGAACTCTCATAATTATACTTATTACTTATATTATTCTCAATATAACATGCATTATTACCCATATAATGGAGGTATTATCGCTAGAACTGTAATAATTATACTTATTACTTATATTATTATCAATATAACATGCATTATTACCCATATTATGCAGTTATTATCTCTAGAACCATAATAAATATACTTATTACTCCCAATATTATCAATATAACATGCATTATTACCCATATAATGCAGTTATTATCGCTAGAACTGTAATAATTATACTCATTACTTATATTATTAGCAATATAACGTGCATTATTACGCATATAATGCAGTTATTATCGCTAGAACTGTAATAAATATACTTACTACTTTCATTATCATCAATATAACATGCATTATTACCCATATTATGCAGTTATTATCGATAGAACTGTAATAAATATACTTATTACTTTTACTATTATCAATATATCATGCACCATTAGCCATATTTTACTATTATTATCGCTAGAACTGTAATAACTATACTTATTACTTATATTATTATCAATATAACATGCATTATTACCCATATTATGCAGTTATTATCGCTAGAACTATAATAAATATACGTATTACTTTTATTATCATCAATATAACATGCATTATTACCCATATTATGCAGTTATTATCGATAGAACTGTAATAAATATACTTAGTACTTTTATTATTATCAATGTAACATGCACTATTTGCCATATTTTACTATTATTATCGCTAGAACTATAATAATTATACTTATTACTCCCGATATTATCAATATAACATGCATTATTACCCATATAATGCAGTTATTATCGCTAGAACTGTAATAATTATACTTATTACTTATATTATTAGCAATATAACGTGCATTATTACCCATATAATGGAGGTATTATTGCTAGAACTGTAATAATTATACTTAATACTTATATTATTAGCAATATAACGTGCATTATTACCGATATTATGCAGTTATTATCGCTAGAACTGTAATAATTGTACTCATTACTTATATTATTAGCAATATAACATGCATTATTACCCATATAATGGAGGTATTATCGCTAGAACTGTAATAATTATACTTATTAAATACTATTAGCAATATAACATGCATTATTACCCATATAATGCAGTTATTATCGCTAGAACTGTAATAATTATACTTGTTACTTATATTGCTAGCAATATAACGTGCATTATTACCCATATTATGCAGTTATTATCGCTAGAACTGTAATAATTATACTTATGACTTATATCATTATCAATATAACATGCATTATTACCCATATAATGGAGGTATTATCGCTAGAACTGTAATAATTATACTTATTACTTATATTATTATCAATATAACATGCATTATTACCCATATTATGCAGTTATTATCGCTAGAACTGTAATAATTATACTTATTACTTATATTGTTAGCAATATAACGTGCATTATTACCCATATAATGCAGTTATTATCGCTAGAACTGTAATAATTATACTTATTACTTATATTATTATCAATATAACATGCATTATTACCCATATTATGCAGTTATTATCGCTAGAACTGTAATAATTGTACTCATTACTTATATTATTAGCAATATAACGTGCATTATTACCCATATTATGCAGTTATTATCGCTAGAACTGTAATAATTATACTTATTACTTATATTATTATCAATATAACATGCATTATTACCCATATTATGCAGTTATTATTGCTAGAACTATAATAAATATACGTATTACTTTTATTATCATCAATATAACATGCATTATTACCCATATTATGCAAATATTATCGATATAACTGTAATAAATATACTTATTACTTATATTATTATCAATATAACAAGCATTATTACCCATATAATGGAGGTATTATCGCTAGAACTGTAATAATTATACTTATTACTTATACTATTAGCAATATAACGTGCATTATTACCCATACAATGCAGTTATTATCGCCAGAACTGTAATAATTATACTTATTACTTATATTATTCTCAATATAACATGCATTGTTACCCATATTATGCAGTTATTATCGCTAGAACTATAATAAATATACGTATTACTTTCATTATCATCAATATAACATGCATTTTTACCCATATTATGCAGTTATTGTCGATAGAACTGTAATAAATATACTTATTACTTATACTATTATCAATATATCATGCACTATTAGCCATATTTTACTATTATTATCGCTAGAACTGTAATAATTATACTTATTACTTATATTATTATCAATATAACATGCATTATTACCCATATTATGCAGTTATTATCGCTAGAACTGTAATAATTATACTTATTACTTATATTATTATCAATACAACATGCATTATTACCCATATAATGGAGATATTATCGCTAGAATTGTAATAATTATACTTATTACTTATACTATTAGCAATATAACGTGCATTATTACCCATATAATGCAGTTATTATCGCCATAACTGTAATAATTATACTTATTATTTATATTATTCTCAATATAACATGCATTATTACCCATATTATGCAGTTATTATCGCTAGAACTATAATAAATATACGTATTACCTTTATTATCATCAATATAACATGCATTATTACCCATATTATGCAGTTATTATCGATAGAACTGTAATAAATATAATTATTACTTTTACTATTATCAATATATCATGCACTATTAGCCATATTTTACTATTATTATCGCTAGAACTATAATAATTATACTTATTACTCCCGATATTATCAATATAACATGCATTATTACCCATATAATGCAGTTATTATCGCTAGAACTGTAATAATTATGCTTATTACTTATATTATTAGCAATATAACGTGCATTATTACCCATATAATGCAGTTATTATCGCTAGAACTGTAATAATTATACTTACTACTTATACTATTATCAATATAACATGCATTATTACCCATATTCTGCAGTTATTATCGCTAGAACTATAATAAATATACTTATTACTCCCAATATTATCAATATAACATGCATTATTACCCATATAATGCAGTTATTATCGCTAGAACTGTAATAATTATACTTATTACTTATATTATTATCAATATAACATGCATTATTACCCATATAATGGAGGTATTATTGCTAGAACTGTAATAATTATACTTAATACTTATATTATTAGCAATATAACGTGCATTATTACCGATATTATGCAGTTATTATCGCTAGAACTGTAATAATTGTACTTATTACTTAGATTATTATCAATATAACATGCATTATTAACCATATTATGCAGTTATTATCGCTAGAACTATAATAAATATACGTATTACTTTTATTATCATCAATATAACATGCATTATTACCCATATTATGCAGTTATTATCGATAGAACTGTAATAAATATATTTATTACTTTTATTATTATCAATATAACATGCACTATTTGCCATATTTTACTGTTATTATCGCTAGAACTATAATAATTATACTTATTACTCCCGATATTATCAATATAACATGCATTATTACCCATATTATGCAGTTATTATCGCTAGAACTGTAATAATTATACTTATTACTCCCAATATTATCAATATAACATGCATTATTACCCATATAATGCAGTTATTATCGCTAGAACTGTAATAATTATACTTATTACTTATACTATTATCAATATAACATGCACTATTACCCATATTATGCAGTTATTATCGCTAGAACAATAATAAATATACTTATTACTCCCAATATTATCAATATAACATGCACTATTACCCATATAATGCAGTTATTATCGCTAGAACTGTAATAATTATACTTATTACTTATATTATTATCAATATAACATGCATTATTACCCATATTATGCAGTTATTATCGCTAGAACTGTAATAATTATACTTATTACTTATATTGTTAGCAATATAACGTGCATTATTACCCATATAATGCAGTTATTATCGCTAGAACTCTAATAATTATACTTATTACTTAGATTATTATCAATATAACATGCATTATTACCCATATTATGCAGTTATTATCGCTAGAACTATAATAAATATACGTATTACTTTTATTATCATCAATATAACATGCATTATTACCCATATTATGCAGTTATTATCGATAGAACTGTAATAAATATATTTATTACTTTTATTATTATCAATATAACATGCACTATTTGCCATATTTTACTGTTATTATCGCTAGAACTATAATAATTATACTTATTACTCCCGATATTATCAATATAACATGCATTATTACCCATATTATGCAGTTATTATCGCTAGAACTGTAATAATTGTACTCATTACTTATATTATTAGCAATATAACGTGCATTATTACCCATATTATGCAGTTATTATCGCTAGAACTGTAATAATTATACTTATTACTTATATCATTATCAATATAACATGCATTATTACCCATATAATGGAGGTATTATCGCTAGAACTGTAATAATTATACTTATTACTTATATTATTATCAATATAACATGCATTATTACCCATATTATGCAGTTATTATCTCTAGAACCATAATAAATATACTTATTACTCCCAATATTATCAATATAACATGCATTATTACCCATATAATGCAGTTATTATTGCTAGAACTGTAATAATTATACTTAATACTTATATTATTAGCAATATAACGTGCATTATTACCGATATTATGCAGTTATTATCGCTAGAACTGTAATAATTGTACTCATTACTTATATTATTAGCAATATAACATGCATTATTACCCATATAATGGAGGTATTATCGCTAGAACTGTAATAATTATACTTATTAAATACTATTAGCAATATAACATGCATTATTACCCATATAATGCAGTTATTATCGCTAGAACTGTAATAATTATACTTGTTACTTATATTGCTAGCAATATAACGTGCATTATTACCCATATTATGCAGTTATTATCGCTAGAACTGTAATAATTGTACTCATTACTTATATTATTAGCAATATAACGTGCATTATTACCCATATTATGCAGTTATTATCGCTAGAACTGTAATAATTATACTTATTACTTATATCATTATCAATATAACATGCATTATTACCCATATAATGGAGGTATTATCGCTAGAACTGTAATAATTATACTTATTAAATACTATTAGCGATATAACGTGCATTATTACCCATATAATGCAGTTATTATCGCCAGAACTGTAATAATTGTACTTATTACTTATATTATTCTCAATATAACATGCATTATTACCCATATTATGCAGTTATTATCGCAAGAACTATAATAAATATACGTATTACTTTCATTATCATCAATATAACATGCATTATTACCCATATAATGCAGTTATTATCGCTAGAACTGTAATAATTATACTTATTACTTATATTGTTAGCAATATAACGTGCATTATTACCCATATTATGCAGTTATTATCGCTAGAACTGTAATAACTATACTTATTACTTATATCATTATCAATATAACATGCATTATTACCCATATAATGGAGGTATTATCGCTAGAACTGTAATAATTATACTTATTAAATACTATTAGCAATATAACACGCATTATTACCCATATAATGCAGTTATTATCGCTAGAACTGTAATAATTATACTTGTTACTTATATTGCTAGCAATATAACGTGCATTATTACCCATATAATGCAGTTATTATCGCTAGAACTGTAATAATTATACTTATTACTTATATTATTATCAATATAACATGCATTATTACCCATATTATGCAGTTATTATTGCTAGAACTATAATAAATATACGTATTACTTTTATTATCATCAATATAACATGCATTATTACCCATATTATGCAAATATTATCGATATAACTGTAATAATTATACTTATTACTTATATTATTCTCAATATAACATGCATTGTTACCCATATTATGCAGTTATTATCGCAAGAACTATAATAAATATACGTATTACTTTCATTATCATCAATATAACATGCATTTTTACCCATATTATGCAGTTATTGTCGATAGAACTGTAATAAATATACTTATTACTTTTACTATTATCAATATATCATGCACTATTAGCCATATTTTACTATTATTATCGCTAGAACTGTAATAATTATACTTATTACTTATATTGTTAGCAATATAACGTGCATTATTACCCATATAGTGCAGTTATTATCGCTAGAACTGTAATAATTATACTTATTACTTATAATATTATCAATATAACATGCATTATTACCCATATTATGCAGTTATTATCGCTAGAACTGTAATAATTATACTTATTACTTATATTATTATCAATACAACATGCATTATTACCCATATAATGGAGGTATTATCGCTAGAATTGTAATAATTATACTTATTACTTATACTATTAGCAATATAACGTGCATTATTACCCATATAATGCAGTTATTATCGCCATAACTGTAATAATTATACTTATTACTTATATTATTCTCAATATAACATGCATTATTACCCATATAATGGAGGTATTATCGCTAGAACTGTAATAATTATACTTATTAAATACTATTAGCAATATAACATGCATTATTACCCATATAATGCAGTTATTATCGCTAGAACTGTAATAATTATACTTATTACTTATATTGCTAGCAATATAACGTGCATTATTACCCATATAATGCAGTTATTATCGCTAGAACTGTAATAATTATACTTATTACTTACATTATTATCAATATAACATGCATTATTACCCATATTATGCAGTTATTATCGCTAGAACTATAATAAATATACGTATTACTTTTATTATCATCAATATAACATGCATTATTACCCATATAATGCAGTTATTATCGCTAGAACTGTAATAATTATACTCATTACTTATATTATTAGCAATATAACGTGCATTATTACGCATATAATGCAGTTATTATCGCTAGAACTGTAATAAATATACTTACTACTTTCATTATCATCAATATAACATGCATTATTACCCATATTATGCAGTTATTATCGATAGAACTGTAATAAATATACTTATTACTTTTACTATTATCAATATATCATGCACCATTAGCCATATTTTACTATTATTATCGCTAGAACTGTAATAATTATACTTATTACTTATATTATTATCAATATAACATGCATTATTACCCATATTATGCAGTTATTATCGCTAGAACTATAATAAATATACGTATTACTTTTATTATCATCAATATAACATGCATTATTACCCATATTATGCAGTTATTATCGATAGAACTGTAATAAATATACTTAGTACTTTTATTATTATCAATATAACATGCACTATTTGCCATATTTTACTATTATTATCGCTAGAACTATAATAATTATACTTATTACTCCCGATATTATCAATATAACATGCATTATTACCCATATAATGCAGTTATTATCGCTAGAACTGTAATAATTATACTTATTACTTATATTATTAGCAATATAACGTGCATTATTACCCATATAATGGAGGTATTATTGCTAGAACTGTAATAATTATACTTAATACTTATATTATTAGCAATATAACGTGCATTATTACCGATATTATGCAGTTATTATCGCTAGAACTGTAATAATTGTACTCATTACTTATATTATTAGCAATATAACATGCATTATTACCCATATAATGGAGGTATTATCGCTAGAACTGTAATAATTATACGTATTAAATACTATTAGCAATATAACATGCATTATTACCCATATAATGCAGTTATTATCGCTAGAACTGTAATAATTATACTTGTTACTTATATTGCTAGCAATATAACGTGCATTATTACCCATATTATGCAGTTATTATCGCTAGAACTGTAATAATTATACTTATGACTTATATCATTATCAATATAACATGCATTATTACCCATATAATGGAGGTATTATCGCTAGAACTGTAATAATTATACTTATTAAATACTATTAGCGATATAACGTGCATTATTACCCATATAATGCAGTTATTATCGCCAGAACTGTAATAATTATACTTATTACTTATATTATTCTCAATATAACATGCATTATTACCCATATTATGCAGTTATTATCGCAAGAACTATAATAAATATACGTATTACTTTCATTATCATCAATATAACATGCATTATTACCCATATAATGCAGTTATTATCGCTAGAACTGTAATAATTATACTTATTACTTATATTGTTAGCAATATAACGTGCATTATTACCCATATTATGCAGTTATTATCGCTAGAACTGTAATAATTATACTTATTACTTATATCATTATCAATATAACATGCATTATTACCCATATAATGGAGGTATTATCGCTAGAACTGTAATAATTATACTTATTAAATACTATTAGCAATATAACATGCATTATTACCCATATAATGCAGTTATTATCGCTAGAACTGTAATAATTATACTTGTTACTTATATTGCTAGCAATATAACGTGCATTATTACCCATATAATGCAGTTATTATCGCTAGAACTGTAATAATTATACTTATTACTTATATTATTATCAATATAACATGCATTATTACCCATATTATGCAGTTATTATTGCTAGAACTATAATAAATATACGTATTACTTTTAATATCATCAATATAACATGCATTATTACCCATATTATGCAAATATTATCGATATAACTGTAATAAATATACTTATTACTTATATTATTATCAATATAACATGCATTATTACCCATATAATGGAGGTATTATCGCTAGAACTGTAATAATTATACTTATTACTTATACTATTTGCAATATAACGTGCATTATTACCCATACAATGCAGTTATTATCGCCAGAACTGTAATAATTATACTTATTACTTATATTATTCTCTATATAACATGCATTGTTACCCATATTATGCAGTTATTATCGCTAGAACTATAATAAATATACGTATTACTTTCATTATCATCAATATAACATGCATTTTTACCCATATTATGCAGTTATTGTCGATAGAACTGTAATAAATATACTTATTACTTTTACTATTATCAATATATCATGCACTATTAGCCATATTTTACTATTATTATCGCTAGAACTGTAATAATTATACTTATTACTTATATTGTTAGCAATATAACGTGCATTATTACCCATATAGTGCAGTTATTATCGCTAGAACTGTAATAATTATACTTATTACTTATATTATTATCAATATAACATGCATTA
This sequence comes from Megachile leachella, assembly GCA_963576845.1. Taxonomy (NCBI): domain Eukaryota; kingdom Metazoa; phylum Arthropoda; class Insecta; order Hymenoptera; family Megachilidae; genus Megachile; species Megachile leachella. The sequence goes on along the minus strand of CAUYWW010000111.1, from coordinate 901,092 downwards.
TTACCCATATTATGCAGTTATTATTGCTAGAACTATAATAAATATACGTATTACTTTTAATATCATCAATATAACATGCATTATTACCCATATTATGCAAATATTATCGATATAACTGTAATAAATATACTTATTACTTATATTATTATCAATATAACATGCATTATTACCCATATAATGGAGGTATTATCGCTAGAACTGTAATAATTATACTTATTACTTATACTATTTGCAATATAACGTGCATTATTACCCATACAATGCAGTTATTATCGCCAGAACTGTAATAATTATACTTATTACTTATATTATTCTCTATATAACATGCATTGTTACCCATATTATGCAGTTATTATCGCTAGAACTATAATAAATATACGTATTACTTTCATTATCATCAATATAACATGCATTTTTACCCATATTATGCAGTTATTGTCGATAGAACTGTAATAAATATACTTATTACTTTTACTATTATCAATATATCATGCACTATTAGCCATATTTTACTATTATTATCGCTAGAACTGTAATAATTATACTTATTACTTATATTGTTAGCAGTATAACGTGCATTATTACCCATATAGTGCAGTTATTATCGCTAGAACTGTAATAATTATACTTATTACTTATATTATTATCAATATAACATGCATTATTACCCATATTATGCAGTTATTATCGCTAGAACTGTAATAATTATACTTATTACTTATATTATTATCAATACAACATGCATTATTACCCATATAATGGAGGTATTATCGCTAGAATTGTAATAATTATACTTATTACTTATACTATTAGCAATATAACGTGCATTATTACCCATATAATGCAGTTATTATCGCTAGAACTGTAATAATTATACTTATTACTTAGATTATTATCAATATAACATGCATTATTACCCATATTATGCAGTTATTATCGCTAGAACTATAATAAATATACGTATTACTTTTATTATCATCAATATAACATGCATTATTACCCATATAATGCAGTTATTATCGCTAGAACTGTAATAAATATACTTATTACTTTTACTATTATCAATATATCATGCACTATTAGCCATATTTTACTATTATTATCGCTAGAACTATAATAATTATACTTATTACTCCCGATATTATCAGTATAACATGCCTTATTACGCATATAATGCAGTTATTATCGCTAGAACTGTAATAAATATACTTAGTACTTTCATTATCATCAATATAACATGCATTATTACCCATATTAAGAAGTTATTATCGATAGAACGATAATAAATATACTTATTACTTATATTGTTAGCAATATAACGTGCATTATTACCCATATAATGCAGTTATTATGGCTAGAACTGTAATAATTATACTTATTACTTCGATTATTATCAATATAACATGCATTATTACCCATATTATGCAGTTATTATCGCTAGAACTATAATAAATATACGTATTACTTTTATTATCATCAATATAACATGCATTATTACCCATATAATGCAGTTATTATCGCTAGAACTGTAATAATTATACTCATTACTTATATTATTAGCAATATAACGTGCATTATTACGCATATAATGCAGTTATTATCGCTAGAACTGTAATAAATATACTTACTACTTTCATTATCATCAATATAACATGCATTATTACCCATATTATGCAGTTATTATCGATAGAACTGTAATAAATATACTTATTACTTTTACTATTATCAATATATCATGCACTATTAGCCATATTTTACTATTATTATCGCTAGAACTATAATAATTATACTTATTACTCCCGATATTATCAATATAACATGCATTATTACCCATATAATGCAGTTATTATCGCTAGAACTGTAATAATTATACTTATTACTTATATTATTAGCAATATAACGTGCATTATTACCCATATAATGCAGTTATTATCGCTAGAACTGTAATAATTATACTTATTACTTATATTATTATCAATATAACATGCATTATTACCCATATAATGGAGGTATTATCGCAAGAACTGTTATAATTATACTTATTACTTATACTATTAGCAATATAACGTGCATTATTAACCATATAATGCAGTTATTATCGCCAGAACTGTAATAATTATACTTATTACTTATATTATTCTCATTATAGCATGCATTATTACCCATATTATGCAGTTATTATCGCTAGAACTATAATAAATATACGTATTACTTTCATTATCATCAATATAACATGCATTATTACCCATATAATTGAGGTATTATCGCTAGAACTGTAATAATTATACTTATTACTTATATTATTATCAATATAACATGCATTATTACCCATATTATGCAGTTATTATCTCTAGAACCATAATAAATATACCTATTACTCCCAATATTATCAATATAACATGCATTTTTACCCATATAATGCAGTTATTATCGCTAGAACTGTAATAATTATACTTATTACTTATATTGTTAGCAATATAACGTGCATTATTACCCATATAATGCAGTTATTATCGCTAGAACTGTAATAATTATACTTATTACTTATATTATTATCAATATAGCATGCATTATTACCCATATTATGCAGTTATTATCGCTGGAACTATAATAAATACACGTATTACTTTTATTATCATCAATATAACATGCATTATTACCCATATAATGCAGTTATTATCGCTAGAACTGTAATAATTGTACTCATTACTTATATTATTAGCAATATAACGTGCATTATTACCCATATTATGCAGTTATTATCGCTAGAACTGTAATAATTATACCTATTACTTATATCATTATCAATATAACATGCATTATTACCCATATAATGGAGGTATTATCGCTAGAACTGTAATAATTATACTTATTACTTATATTATTAGCAATATAACATGCATTATTACCCATATAATGCAGTTATTATCGCTAGAACTGTAATAATTATACTTGTTACTTATATTATTATCAATATAACATGCATTATTACCCATATAATGCAGTTATTATCGCTAGAACTGTAATAATTGTACTCATTACTTATATTATTAGCAATATAACGTGCATTATTACCCATATTATGCAGTTATTATCGCTAGAACTGTAATAATTATACTTATTACTTATACTATTAGCAATATAACGTGCATTATTACCCATATAATGCAGTTATTATCGCCAGAACTGTAATAATTATACTTATTACTTATATTATTCTCAATATAACATGCATTATTACCCATATTATGCAGTTATTATCGCTAGAACTATAATAAATGTACGTATTACTTTCATTATCATCAATATAACATGCATTATTACCCATATAATGTAGTTATTATCGCTAGAACTGTAATAATTATACTTATTACTTATATTGTTAGCAATATAACGTGCATTATTACCCATATAATGCAGTTATTATCGCTAGAACTGTAATAATTATACTTATTACTTATATTATTATCAATATAACATGCATTAATACCCACATTATGCAGTTATTATCGCTAGAACTATAATAAATATACTTATTACTCCCAAAATTATCAATGTAACATGCATCATTACCCATATAATGCAGTTATTATGGCTAGAACTGTAATAATTATACTTATTACTTATATTATTCGCAATATAACGTGCATTATTACCCATATAATGCAGTTATTATCGCTAGAACTGTAATAATTGTACTCATTACTTATATTATTAGCAATATAACGTGCATTATTACCCATATTATGCAGTTATTATCGCCAGAACTGTAATAATTATACTTAATACTTATATTATTCTCAATATAACATGCATTATTACCCATATTATGCAGTTATTATCGCTAGAACTGTAATAATTATACTTATTACTTATATTGTTAGCAATATAACGTGCATTATTACCCATATAATGCAGTTATTATCGCTAGAACTGTAACAATTATACTTATTACTTATATTGTTAGCAATATAACGTGCATTATTACCCATATAATGCAGTTATTATCGCTAGAACTGTAATAATTATACTTATTACTTATATTATTATCAATATAGCATGCATTATTACCCATATTATGCAGTTATTATCGCTGGAACTATAATAAATACACGTATTACTTTTATTATCATCAATATAACATGCATTATTACCCATATAATGCAGTTACTATCGCTAGAACTGTAATAATTGTACTCATTACTTATATTATTAGCAATATAACGTGCATTATTACCCATATTATGCAGTTATTATCGCTAGAACTGTAATAATTATACTTATTACTTACACTATTAGCAATATAACATGCATTTTTACCCATATAATGCAGTTATTATCGCTAGAACTGTAATAATTATACTTATTACTTATATTGTTAGCAATATAACGTGCATTATTACCCATATAATGCAGTTATTATCGCTAGAACTGTAATAATTATACTTATTACTTATATTATTATCAATATAGCATGCATTATTACCCATATTATGCAGTTATTATCGCTGGAACTATAATAAATACACGTATTACTTTTATTATCATCAATATAACATGCATTATTACCCATATAATGCAGTTACTATCGCTAGAACTGTAATAATTGTACTCATTACTTATATTATTAGCAATATAACGTGCATTATTACCCATATTATGCAGTTATTATCGCTAGAACTGTAATAATTATACCTATTACTTATATCATTATCAATATAACATGCATTATTACCCATATAATGGAGGTATTATCGCTAGAACTGTAATAATTATACTTATTACTTATATTATTAGCAATATAACATGCATTATTACCCATACAATGCAGTTATTATCGCTAGAACTGTAATAATTATACTTGTTACTTATATTATTATCAATATAACATGCATTATTACCCATATAATGCAGTTATTATCGCTAGAACTGTAATAATTGTACTCATTACTTATATTATTAGCAATATAACGTGCATTATTACCCATATTATGCAGTTATTATCGCTAGAACTGTAATAATTATACTTATTACTTATACTATTAGCAATATAACGTGCATTATTACCCATATAATGCAGTTATTATCGCCAGAACTGTAATAATTATACTTATTACTTATATTATTCTCAATATAACATGCATTATTACCCATATTATGCAGTTATTATCGCTAGAACTATAATAAATATACGTATTACTTTCATTATCATCAATATAACATGCATTATTACCCATATAATGCAGTTATTATCGCTAGAACTGTAATAATTATACTTATTACTTATATTGTTAGCAATATAACGTGCATTATTACCCATATAATGCAGTTATTATCGCTAGAACTGTAATAATTATACTTATTACTTATATTATTATCAATATAACATGCATTAATACCCACATTATGCAGTTATTATCGCTAGAACTATAATAAATATACTTATTACTCCCAAAATTATCAATGTAACATGCATCATTACCCATATAATGCAGTTATTATGGCTAGAACTGTAATAATTATACTTATTACTTATATTATTCGCAATATAACGTGCATTATTACCCATATAATGCAGTTATTATCGCTAGAACTGTAATAATTGTACTCATTACTTATATTATTAGCAATATAACGTGCATTATTACCCATATTATGCAGTTATTATCGCCAGAACTGTAATAATTATACTTAATACTTATATTATTCTCAATATAACATGCATTATTACCCATATTATGCAGTTATTATCGCTAGAACTGTAATAATTATACTTATTACTTATATTGTTAGCAATATAACGTGCATTATTACCCATATAATGCAGTTATTACCGCTAGAACTGTAACAATTATACTTATTACTTATATTGTTAGCAATATAACGTGCATTATTACCCATATAATGCAGTTAGTATCGCTAGAACTGTAACAATTATCCTTATTACTTATATTATTATCAATATAACATGCATTATTACCCATATTATGCAGTTATTATCGCTAGAACTATAATAAATATACGTATTACTTTTATTATCATCAATATAACATGCATTATTACCCATATTATGCAGTTATTATCGATAGAACTGTAATAAATATACTTATTACTTTTATTATTATCAATATAACATGCACTATTTGCCATATTTTACTATTATTATCGCTAGAACTATAATAATTATACTTATTTCTCCCGATATTATCAATATAACATGCATTATTACCCATATAATGCAGTTATTATCGCTAGAACTGTAATAATTACACTTATTACTTATATTATTAGCAATATAACGTGCATTATTACCCATATAATGCAGTTATTATCGCTAGAACTGTAATAATTATACTTATTACTTATACTATTATCAATATAACATGCATTATTACCCATATTCTGCAGTTATTATCGCTAGAACTATAATAAATATACTTATTACTCCCAATATTATCAATATAACGTGCATTATTACCCATATTATGCAGTTATTATCGCTAGAACTGTAATAATTATAGTTGTTACTTATATTATTCTCAATATAACATGCATTATTACCCATATTATGCAGTTATTATCGCTAGAACTATAATAAATATACGTATTACTTTCATTATCATCAATATAACATGCATTATTACCCATATTATGCAGTTATTATCGATAGAACTGTAATAAATATACTTATTACTTTTACTATTATCAATATATCATGCACTATTAGCCATATTTTACTATTATTATCGCTAGAACTATAATAATTATACTTATTACCCCCGATATTATCAATATAACATGCCTTATTACGCATATAATGCAGTTATTATCGCTAGAACTGTAATAAATATACTTACTACTTTCATTATCATCAATATAACATGCATTATTACCCATATTAAGAAGTTATTATCGATAGAACGATAATAAATATACTTATTACTTTTATCATTATCAATATAACATGCATTATTACCCATATAATGGAGGTATTATCGCTAGAACTGTAATAATTATACTTATTACTTATACTATTAGCAATATAACGTGCATTATTACCCATATAATGCAGTTATTATCGCCAGAACTGTAATAATTATACTTATTACTTATATTATTCTCAATATAACATGCATTATTACCCATATTATGCAGTTATTATCGCTAGAACTATAATAAATGTACGTATTACTTTCATTATCATCAATATAACATGCATTATTACCCATATAATGCAGTTATTATCGCTAGAACTGTAATAATTATACTTATTACTTATATTGTTAGCAATATAACGTGCGTTATTACCCATATAATGCAGTTATTATCGCTAGAACTGTAATAATTATACTTATTACTTATATTACTATCAATATAACATGCATTATTACCCATATTATGCAGTTATTATCGCTAGAACTATAATAAATATACTTATTACTCCCAAAATTATCAATGTAACATGCATCATTACCCATATAATGCAGTTATTATGGCTAGAACTGTAATAATTATACATATTACTTATATTATTCGCAATATAACGTGCATTATTACCCATATAATGCAGTTATTATCGCTAGAACTGTAATAATTGTACTCATTACTTATATTATTAGCAATATAACGTGCATTATTACCCATATTATGCAGTTATTATCGCCAGAACTGTAATAATTATACTTAATACTTATATTATTCTCAATATAACATGCATTATTACCCATATAATGCAGTTATTATCGCCATAACTGTAATAATTATACTTATTACTTATATTATTCTCAATATAACATGCATTATTACCCATATTATGCAGTTATTATCGCTAGAACTATAATAAATATACGTATTACCTTTATTATCATCAATATAACATGCATTATTACCCATATTATGCAGTTATTATCGATAGAACTATAATAAATATACTTATTACTTTTACTATTATCAATATATCATGCACTATTAGCCATATTTTACTATTATTATCGCTAGAACTATAATAATTATACTTATTACTCCCGATATTATCAATATAACATGCATTATTACCCATATAATGCAGTTATTATCGCTAGAACTGTAATAATTATACTTATTACTTATATTATTAGCAATATAACGTGCATTATTACCCATATAATGCAGTTATTATCGCTAGAACTGTAATAATTATACTTATTACTTATATTATTATCAATATAACATGCATTATTACCCATATAATGGAGGTATTATCGCAAGAACTGTAATAATTATACTTATTACTTATACTATTAGCAATATAACGTGCATTATTAACCATATAATGCAGTTATTATCGCCAGAACTGTAATAATTATACTTATTACTTATATTATTCTCATTATAGCATGCATTATTACCCATATTATGCAGTTATTATCGCTAGAACTATAATAAATATACGTATTACTTTCATTATCATCAATATAACATGCATTATTACCCATATAATGCAGTTATTATCGCTAGAACTGTAATAATTATACTTGTTACTTATATTATTATCAATATAACATGCATTATTACCCATATAATGCAGTTATTATCGCTAGAACTGTAATAATTGTACTCATTACTTATATTATTAGCAATATAACGTGCATTATTACCCATATTATGCAGTTATTATCGCTAGAACTGTAATAATTATACCTATTACTTATATCATTATTAATATAACATGCATTATTACCCATATAATGGAGGTATTATCGCTAGAACTGTAATAATTATACTTATTACTTATACTATTAGCAATATAACGTGCATTATTACCCATATAATGCAGTTATTATCGCTAGAACTATAATAATTATACTTATTACTCCCGATATTATCAATATAGCATGCATTATTACCGATATAATGCAGTTATTATCGCTAGAACTGTAATAATTATACTTATTACTCCCGATATTATCAATATAGCATGCATTATTACCGATATAATGCAGTTATTATCGCTAGAACTGTAATAATTATACTTATTACTTATATTATTATCAATATAACATGCATTATTACCCATATTATGCAGTTATTATCGCCAGAACTGTAATAAATATACGTATTACTTTCATTATCATCAATATAACATGCATTATTACCCATATAATGGAGGTATTACCGCTAGAACTGTAATAATTATACTTACTACTTATATTATTATCAATATAACATGCATTATTACCCATATTATGCAGTTATTATCTCCAGAACCATAATAAATATACTTATTACTCCCAATATTATCAATATAACATGCATTATTACCCATATAATGCAGTTATTATCGCTAGAACTGTAATAATTGTACACATTACTTATATTATTAGCAATATAACGTGCATTATTACCCATATTATGCAGTTATTATCGCTAGAACTGTAATAATTATACCTATTACTTATATCATTATCAATATAACATGCATTATTACCCATATTATGCAGTTATTATCGCTAGAACTATAATAAATATACTTATTACTCCCAAAATTATCAATGTAACATGCATTATTACCCATATAATGCAGTTATTATGGCTAGAACTGTAATAATTATACTTATTACTTATATTATTAGCAATATAACGTGCATTATTACCCATATAATGCAGTTATTATCGCCAGAACTGTAATAATTATACTTATTACTTATATTATTATCAATATAACATGCATTATTACCCATATTATGCAGTTATTATCGCTAGAACTATAATAAATATACGTATTACTTTTATTATCATCAATATAACATGCATTATTACCCATATAATGCAGTTATTATCGCTAGAACTGTAATAATTATACTTATTACTTATATTGTTAGCAATATAACGTGCATTATTACCCATATAATGCAGTTATTATCGCTAGAACTGTAATAATTATACTTATTACTTATATTATTATCAATATAACATGCATTATTACCCATATTATGCAGTTATTATCGCTAGAACTATAATAAATATACTTATTACTCCCAAAATTATCAATGTAACATGCATTATTACCCATATAATGCAGTTATTATGGCTAGAACTGTAATAATTATACTTATTACTTATATTATTAGCAATATAACGTGCATTATTACCCATATAATGCAGTTATTATCGCCAGAACTGTAATAATTATACTTATTACTTATATTATTCTCAATATAACATGCATTGTTACCCATATTATGCAGTTATTATCGCTAGAACTATAATAAATATACGTATTACTTTCATTATCATCAATATAACATGCATTATTACCCATATAATGCAGTTATTATCGCTAGAACTGTAATAATTATACTTATTACTTATATTGTTAGCAATATAACGTGCATTATTACCCATATAATGCAGTTATTATCGCTAGAACTGTAATAATTATCCTTATTACTTATATTATTATCAATATAACATGCATTATTACCCATATTATGCAGTTATTATCGCTAGAACTATAATAAATATACGTATTACTTTTATTATCATCAATATAACATGCATTATTACCCATATTATGCAGTTATTATCGATAGAACTGTAATAAATATACTTATTACTTTTATTATTATCAATATAACATGCACTATTTGCCATATTTTACTATTATTATCGCTAGAACTATAATAATTATACTTATTACTCCCGATATTATCAATATAGCATGCATTATTACCGATATAATGCAGTTATTATCGCTAGAACTGTAATAATTATACTTATTACTTATATTATTATCAATATAACATGCATTATTACCCATATTATGCAGTTATTATCGCCAGAACTGTAATAATTGTACTTGTTACTTATATTATTCTCAATATAACATGCATTATTACCCATATTATGCAGTTATTATCGCAAGAACTATAATAAATATACGTATTACTTTCATTATCATCAATATAACATGCATTATTACCCATATAATGGAGGTATTATCGCTAGAACTGTAATAATTATACTTATTACTTATATTATTATCAATATAACATGCATTATTACCCATATTATGCAGTTATTATCTCCAGAACCATAATAAATATACTTATTACTCCCAATATTATCAATATAACATGCATTATTACCCATATAATGCAGTTATTATCGCTAGAACTGTAACAATTATACTTATTACTTATATTGTTAGCAATATAACGTGCATTATTACCCATATAATGCAGTTATTATCGCTAGAACTGTAATAATTATACTTATTACTTATATTATTATCAATATAACATGCATTATTACCCATATTATGCAGTTATTATTGCTAGAACTATAATAAATATACGTATTACTTTTATTATCATCAATATAACATGCACTATTACCCATATTATGCAGTTATTATCGATAGAACTGTAATAAATATACTTATTACTTTTACTATTATCAATATATCATGCACTATTAGCCATATTTTACTATTATTATCGCTAGAACTGTAATAATTATACTTATTACTTATACTATTATCAATATAACATGCACTATTACCCATATTATGCAGTTATTATCGCTAGAACTATAATAAATATACTTATTACTCCCAATATTATCAATATAACATGCATTATTACCCATATAATGCAGTTATTATCGCTAGAACTGTAATAATTATACTTATTACTTATATTATTATCAATATAACATGCATTATTACCCATATTATGCAGTTATTATCTCTAGAACCATAATAAATATACTTATTACTCCCAATATTATCAATATAACATGCATTATTACCCATATAATGCAGTTATTATCGCTAGAACTGTAATAATTATACTTATTACTTAGATTATTATCAATATAACATGCATTATTACCCATATTATGCAGTTATTATCGCTAGAACTATAATAAATATACGTATTACTTTTATTATCATCAATATAACATGCATTATTACCCATATTATGCAGTTATTATCGATAGAACAGTAATAAATATATTTATTACTTTTATTATTATCAATATAACATGCATTATTACCCATATAATGCAGTTATTATCTCTAGAACCATAATAAATATACTTATTACTCCCAATATTATCAATATAACATGCATTATTACCCATATAATGCAGTTATTATCGCTAGAACTGAAATAATTATACTTATTACTTATGTTGTTAGCAATATAACGTGCATTATTACCCATATAATGCAGTTATTATCGCTAGAACTGTAATAATTATACTTATTACTTATATTATTATCAATATAACATGCATTATTACCCATATTATGCAGTTATTATCGCTAGAACTATAATAAATATACGTATTACTTTTATTATCATCAATATAACATGCATTATTACCCATATTATGCAGTTATTATCGATAGAACTGTAATAAATATACTTATTACTTTTATTATTATCAATATAACATGCACTATTTGCCATATTTTACTATTATTATCGCTAGAACTATAATAATTATACTTATTACTCCCGATATTATCAATATAGCATGCATTATTACCGATATAATGCAGTTATTATCGCTAGAACTGTAATAATTATACTTATTACTTATATTATTATCAATATAACATGCATTATTACCCATATTATGCAGTTATTATCGCCAGAACTGTAATAATTATACTTGTTACTTATATTATTCTCAATATAACATGCATTATTACCCATATTATGCAGTTATTATCGCAAGAACTACAATAAATATACGTATTACTTTCATTATCATCAATATAACATGCATTATTACCCATATAATGGAGGTATTATCGCTAGAACTGTAATAATTATACTTATTACTTATATTATTATCAATATAACATGCATTATTACCCATATTATGCAGTTATTATCTCCAGAACCATAATAAATATACTTATTACTCCCAATATTATCAATATAACATGCATTATTACCCATATAATGCAGTTATTATCGCTAGAACTGTAACAATTATACTTATTACTTATATTGTTAGCAATATAACGTGCATTATTACCCATATAATGCAGTTATTATCGCTAGAACTGTAATAATTATACTTATTACTTATATTATTATCAATATAACATGCATTATTACCCATATTATGCAGTTATTATTGCTAGAACTATAATAAATATACGTATTACTTTTATTATCATCAATATAACATGCACTATTACCCATATTATGCAGTTATTATCGATAGAACTGTAATAAATATACTTATTACTTTTACTATTATCAATATATCATGCACTATTAGCCATATTTTACTATTATTATCGCTAGAACTGTAATAATTATACTTATTACTTATATTATTAGCAATATAACGTGCATTATTACCCATATAATGCAGTTATTATCGCTAGAACTGTAATAATTATACTTATTACTTATACTATTATCAATATAACATGCACTATTACCCATATTATGCAGTTATTATCGCTAGAACTATAATAAATATACTTATTACTCCCAATATTATCAATATAACATGCATTATTACCCATATAATGCAGTTATTATCGCTAGAACTGTAATAATTATACTTATTACTTATATTATTATCAATATAACATGCATTATTACCCATATTATGCGGTTATTTTCTCTAGAACCATAATAAATATACTTATTACTCCGAATATTATCAATATAACATGCATTATTACCCATATAATGCAGTTATTATCGCTAGAACTGTAATAATTATACTTATTACTTAGATTATTATCAATATAACATGCATTATTACCCATATTATGCAGTTATTATCGCTAGAACTATAATAAATATACGTATTACTTTTATTATCATCAATATAACATGCATTATTACCCATATTATGTAGTTATTATCGATTGAACAGTAATAAATATATTTATTACTTTTATTATTATCAATATAACATGCATTATTACCCATATAATGCAGTTATTATCTCTAGAACCATAATAAATATACTTATTACTCCCAATATTATCAATGTAACATGCATTATTACCCATATAATGCAGTTATTATCGCTAGAACTGAAATAATTATACTTATTACTTATATTGTTAGCAATATAACGTGCATTATTACCCATACAATGCAGTTATTATCGCTAGAACTGTAATAATTATACTTATTACTTATATTATTATCAATATAACATGCATTATTACCCATATTAAGAAGTTATTATCGATAGAACGATAATAAATATACTTATTACTTTTATTATTATCAATATAACATGCATTATTACCCATATAATGCAGTTATTATCGCTAGAACTGTAATAATTATACTTATTACTTATATTGTTAGCAATATAACGTGCATTATTACCCATATAATGCAGTTATTATCGCTAGAACTGTAATAATTATACTAATTACTTATATTATTATCAATATAACATGCGCTATTACCCATAGTATGCAGTTATTATCGCCAGAACTGTAATAATTATACTTGTTACTTATATTATTCTCAATATAACATGCATTATTACCCATATTATGCAGTTATTATCGCAAGAACTATAATAAATATACGTATTACTTTCATTATCATCAATATAACATGCATTATTACCCATATAATGCAGTTATTATCGCTAGAACTGTAATAATTATACTTATTACTTATATTGTTAGCAATATAACGTGCATTATTACCCATATAATGCAGTTATTATCGCTAGAACTGTAATAATTATACTTATTACTTATACTATTATCAATATAACATGCACTATTACCCATATTATGCAGTTATTATCGCTAGAACTATAATAAATATACTTATTACTCCCAATATTATCAATATAACATGCATTATCACCCATATAATGCAGTTATTATCGCTAGAACTGTAATAATTATACTTATTACTTATATTGTTAGCAATATAACGTGCATTATTACCCATATAATGCAGTTATTATCGCTAGAACTGTAATAATTATACTAATTACTTATATTATTATCAATATAACATGCACTATTACCCATATTATGCAGTTATTATCGCCAGAACTGTAATAATTATACTTGTTACTTATATTATTCTCAATATAACATGCATTATTACCCATATTATGCAGTTATTATCGCAAGAACTATAATAAATATACGTATTACTTTCATTATCATCAATATAACATGCATTATTACCCATATAATGCAGTTATTATCGCTAGAACTGTAATAATTATACTTATTACTTATATTGTTAGCAATATAACGTGCATTATTACCCATATAATGCAGTTATTATCGCTAGAACTGTAATAATTATACTTATTACTTATATTATTATCAATATAACATGCATTATTACCCATATTATGCAGTTATTATCGCTAGAACTATAATAAATATACGTATTACTTTTATTATCATCAATATAACATGCATTATTACCCATATTATGCAGTTATTATCGATAGAACTGTAATAAATATACTTATTACTTTTATTATTATCAATATAACATGCACTATTTGCCATATTTTACTATTATTATCGCTAGAACTATAATAATTATACTTATTACTCCCGATATTATCAATATAACATGCATTATTACCCATATAATGGAGGTATTATCGCTAGAACTGTAATAATTATACTTATTACTTATATTATTATCAATATAACATGCATTATTACCCATATTATGCAGTTATTATCTCCAGAACCATAATAAATATACTTATTACTCCCAATATTATCAATATAACATGCATTATTACCCATATAATGCAGTTATTATCGCTAGAACTGTAACAATTATACTTATTACTTATATTGTTAGCAATATAACGTGCATTATTACCCATATAATGCAGTTATTATCGCTAGAACTGTAATAATTATACTTATTACTTATATTATTATCAATATAACATGCATTATTACCCATATTATGCAGTTATTATTGCTAGAACTATAATAAATATACGTATTACTTTTATTATCATCAATATAACATGCACTATTACCCATATTATGCAGTTATTATCGATAGAACTGTAATAAATATACTTATTACTTTTACTATTATCAATATATCATGCACTATTAGCCATATTTTACTATTATTATCGCTAGAACTGTAATAATTATACTTATTACTTATATTATTAGCAATATAACGTGCATTATTACCCATATAATGCAGTTATTATCGCTAGAACTGTAATAATTATACTTATTACTTATACTATTATCAATATAACATGCACTATTACCCATATTATGCAGTTATTATCGCTAGAACTATAATAAATATACTTATTACTCCCAATATTATCAATATAACATGCATTATTACCCATATAATGCAGTTATTATCGCTAGAACTGTAATAATTATACTTATTACTTATATTATTATCAATATAACATGCATTATTACCCATATTATGCAGTTATTATCTCTAGAACCATAATAAATATACTTATTACTCCGAATATTATCAATATAACATGCATTATTACCCATATAATGCAGTTATTATCGCTAGAACTGTAATAATTATACTTATTACTTAGATTATTATCAATATAACATGCATTATTACCCATATTATGCAGTTATTATCGCTAGAACTATAATAAATATACGTATTACTTTTATTATCATCAATATAACATGCATTATTACCCATATTATGTAGTTATTATCGATAGAACAGTAATAAATATATTTATTACTTTTATTATTATCAATATAACATGCATTATTACCCATATAATGCAGTTATTATCTCTAGAACCATAATAAATATACTTATTACTCCCAATATTATCAATATAACATGCATTATTACCCATATAATGCAGTTATTATCGCTAGAACTGAAATAATTATACTTATTACTTATATTGTTAGCAATATAACGTGCATTATTACCCATACAATGCAGTTATTATCGCTAGAACTGTAATAATTATACTTATTACTTATATTATTATCAATATAACATGCATTATTACCCATATTAAGAAGTTATTATCGATAGAACGATAATAAATATACTTATTACTTTTATTATTATCAATATAACATGCATTATTACCCATATAATGCAGTTATTATCGCTAGAACTGTAATAATTATACTTATTACTTATATTGTTAGCAATATAACGTGCATTATTACCCATATAATGCAGTTATTATCGCTAGAACTGTAATAATTATACTTATTACTTATACTATTATCAATATAACATGCACTATTACCCATATTATGCAGTTATTATCGCTAGAACTATAATAAATATACGTATTACTTTCATTATGATCAATATAACATGCATTATTACCCATATAATGGAGGTATTATCGCTAGAACTGTAATAATTATACTTATTACTTATATTATTAGCAATATAACGTGCATTATTACCCATATAATGCAGTTATTATCGCTAGAACTGTAATAATTGTACTCATTACTTATATTATTAGCAATATAACGTGCATTATTACCCATATTATGCAGTTATTATCGCCAGAACTGTAATAATTATACTTAATACTTTTATTATCATCAATATAACATGCATTATTACCCATATAATGCAGTTATTATCGCTAGAACTGTAATAATTATACTCATTACTTATACTATTAGCAATATAACGTGCATTATTACCCATATAATGCAGTTATTATCGCCAGAACTGTAATAATTATACTTATTACTTATATTATTCTCAATATAACATGCATTATTACCCATATTATGCAGTTATTATCGCTAGAACTATAATAAATATACTTATTACTTTTACTATTATCAATATATCATGCACTATTAGCCATATTTTACAATTATTATCGCTGGAACTATAATAATTATACTTATTACTCCCGATATTATCAATATACCATGCCTTATTACGCATATAATGCAGTTATTATCGCTAGAACTGTAATAAATATACTTACTACTTTCATTATCATCAATATAACATGCATTATTACCCATATTAAGAAGTTATTATCGATAGAACTGTAATAATTATACTTATTACTTATATTATTATCAATATAACATGCATTATTACCCATATTAAGAAGTTATTATCGATAGAACGATAATAAATATACTTATTACCCATATTATGCAGTTATTATCGCTAGAACTATAATAAATATACGTATTACTTTCATTATGATCAATATAACATGCATTATTACCCATATAATGGAGGTATTATCGCTAGAACTGTAATAATTATACTTATTACTTATATTATTAGCAATATAACGTGCATTATTACCCATATAATGCAGTTATTATCGCTAGAACTGTAATAATTGTACTCATTACTTATATTATTATCAATATAACATGCATTATTACCCATATTATGCAGTTATTATCGCTAGAACTATAATAAATATACGTATTACTTTTATTATCATCAATATAACATGCATTATTACCCATATTATGCAGTTATTATCGATAGAACTGTAATAAATATACTTATTACTTTTATTATTATCAATATAACATGCACTATTTGCCATATTTTACTATTATTATCGCTAGAACTATAATAATTATACTTATTACTCCCGATATTATCAATATAGCATGCATTATTACCGATATAATGCAGTTATTATCGCTAGAACTGTAATAATTATACTTATTACTCCCGATATTATCAATATAGCATGCATTATTACCGATATAATGCAGTTATTATCGCTAGAACTGTAATAATTATACTTATTACTTATATTATTATCAATATAACATGCATTATTACCCATATTATGCAGTTATTATCGCTAGAACTATAATAAATATACTTATTACTCCCAAAATTATCAATGTAACATGCATTATTACCCATATAATGCAGTTATTATGGCTAGAACTGTAATAATTATACTTATTGCTTATATTATTAGCAATATAACGTGCATTATTACCCATATAATGCAGTTATTATCGCTAGAACTGTAATAATTGTACTCATTACTTATATTATTAGCAATATAACGTGCATTATTACCCATATTATGAAGTTATTATCGCCAGAACTGTAATAATTATACTTAATGCTTTTATTATCATCAATATAACATGCATTATTACCCA
This sequence comes from Megachile leachella, assembly GCA_963576845.1. Lineage (NCBI taxonomy): Eukaryota > Metazoa > Arthropoda > Insecta > Hymenoptera > Megachilidae > Megachile > Megachile leachella. Next base: position 881,945 of record CAUYWW010000111.1, on the reverse strand, counting down.
TATAATGCAGTTATTATCGCTAGAACTGTAATAATTATACTCATTACTTATACTATTAGCAATATAACGTGCATTATTACCCATATAATGCAGTTATTATCGCCAGAACTGTAATAATTATACTTATTACTTATATTATTCTCAATATAACATGCATTATTACCCATATTATGCAGTTATTATCGCTAGAACTATAATAAATATACTTATTACTTTTACTATTATCAATATATCATGCACTATTAGCCATATTTTACTATTATTATCGCTAGAACTGTAATAATTATACTTATTACTTATATTATTAGCAATATAACGTGCATTATTACCCATATAATGCAGTTATTATCGCTAGAACTGTAATAATTATACTTATTACTTATACTATTATCAATATAACATGCACTATTACCCATATTATGCAGTTATTATCGCTAGAACTATAATAAATATACTTATTACTCCCAATATTATCAATATAACATGCATTATTACCCATATAATGCAGTTATTATCGCTAGAACTGTAATAATTATACTTATTACTTATATTATTATCAATATAACATGCATTATTACCCATATTATGCAGTTATTATCTCTAGAACCATAATAAATATACTTATTACTCCGAATATTATCAATATAACATGCATTATTACCCATATAATGCAGTTATTATCGCTAGAACTGTAATAATTATACTTATTACTTAGATTATTATCAATATAACATGCATTATTACCCATATTATGCAGTTATTATCGCTAGAACTATAATAAATATACGTATTACTTTTATTATCATCAATATAACATGCATTATTACCCATATTATGTAGTTATTATCGATAGAACAGTAATAAATATATTTATTACTTTTATTATTATCAATATAACATGCATTATTACCCATATAATGCAGTTATTATCTCTAGAACCATAATAAATATACTTATTACTCCCAATATTATCAATATAACATGCATTATTACCCATATAATGCAGTTATTATCGCTAGAACTGAAATAATTATACTTATTACTTATATTGTTAGCAATATAACGTGCATTATTACCCATACAATGCAGTTATTATCGATAGAACTGTAATAATTATACTTATTACTTATATTATTATCAATATAACATGCATTATTACCCATATTAAGAAGTTATTATCGATAGAACGATAATAAATATACTTATTACCCATATAATGCAGTTATTATCGCTAGAACTGTAATAATTATACTTATTACTTATATTGTTAGCAATATAACGTGCATTATTACCCATATAATGCAGTTATTATCGCCAGAACTGTAATAATTATACTTAATGCTTTTATTATCATCAATATAACATGCATTATTACCCATATAATGCAGTTATTATCGCTAGAACTGTAATAATTATACTCATTACTTATACTATTAGCAATATAACGTGCATTATTACCGATATAATGCAGTTATTATCGCTAGAACTGTAATAATTATACTTATTACTTTTATTATCATCAATATAACATGCATTATTACCCATATAATGGAGGTATTATCGCTAGAACTGTAATAATTATACTTATTACTTATATTATTGTCAATATAACATGCATTATTACCCATATTATGCAGTTATTATCTCCAGAACCATAATAAATATACTTATTACTCCCAATATTATCAATATAACATGCATTATTACCCATATAATGCAGTTATTATCGCTAGAACTGTAACAATTATACTTATTACTTATATTGTTAGCAATATAACGTGCATTATTACCCATATAATGCAGTTATTATCGCTAGAACTGTAATAATTATACTTATTACTTATATTATTATCAATATAACATGCATTATTACCCATATTATGCAGTTATTATTGCTAGAACTATAATAAATATACGTATTACTTTTATTATCATCAATATAACATGCACTATTACCCATATTATGCAGTTATTATCGATAGAACTGTAATAAATATACTTATTACTTTTACTATTATCAATATATCATGCACTATTAGCCATATTTTACTATTATTATCGCTAGAACTGTAATAATTATACTTATTACTTATATTATTAGCAATAAGACGTGCATTATTACCCATATAATGCAGTTATTATCGCTAGAACTGTAATAATTATACTTATTACTTAGATTATTATCAATATAACATGCATTATTACCCATATTATGCAGTTATTATCGCTAGAACTATAATAAATATACGTATTACTTTTATTATCATCAATATAACATGCATTATTACCCATATTATGCAGTTATTATCGATAGAACAGTAATAAATATATTTATTACTTTTATTATTATCAATATAACATGCATTATTACCCATATAATGCAGTTATTATCTCTAGAACCATAATAAATATACTTATTACTCCCAATATTATCAATATAACATGCATTATTACCCATATAATGCGGTTATTATCGCTAGAACTGAAATAATTATACTTATTACTTATATTGTTAGCAATATAACGTGCATTATTACCCATACAATGCAGTTATTATCGCTAGAACTGTAATAATTATACTTATTACTTATATTATTATCAATATAACATGCATTATTACCCATATTAAGAAGTTATTATCGATAGAACGATAATAAATATACTTATTACTTTTATTATTATCAATATAACATGCATTATTACCCATATAATGCAGTTATTATCGCTAGAACTGTAATAATTATACTTATTACTTATATTATTATCAATATAACATGCACTATTACCCATATTATGCAGTTATTATCGCCAGAACTGTAATAATTATACTTGTTACTTATATTATTCTCAATATAACATGCATTATTACCCATATTATGCAGTTATTATCGCAAGAACTATAATAAATATACGTATTACTTTCATTATCATCAATATAACATGCATTATTACCCATATAATGCAGTTATTATCGCTAGAACTGTAATAATTATACTTATTACTTATATTGTTAGCAATATAACGTGCATTATTACCCATATAATGCAGTTATTATCGCTAGAACTGTAATAATTATACTTATTACTTATATTATTATCAATATAACATGCATTATTACCCATATTATGCAGTTATTATCGCTAGAACTATAATAAATATACGTATTACTTTTATTATCATCAATATAACATGCATTATTACCCATATTATGCAGTTATTATCGATAGAACTGTAATAAATATACTTATTACTTTTATTATTATCAATATAACATGCACTATTTGCCATATTTTACTATTATTATCGCTAGAACTATAATAATTATACTTATTACTCCCGATATTAGCAATATAGCATGCATTATTACCGATATAATGCAGTTATTATCGCTAGAACTGTAATAATTATACTTATTACTTATATTATTATCAATATAACATGCATTATTACCCATATTATGCAGTTATTATCGCCAGAACTGTAATAATTATACTTGTTACTTATATTATTCTCAATATAACATGCATTATTACCCATATTATGCAGTTATTATCGCAAGAACTACAATAAATATACGTATTACTTTCATTATCATCAATATAACATGCATTATTACCCATATAATGGAGGTATTATCGCTAGAACTGTAATAATTATACTTATTACTTATATTATTATCAATATAACATGCATTATTACCCATATTATGCAGTTATTATCTCCAGAACCATAATAAATATACTTATTACTCCCAATATTATCAATATAACATGCATTATTACCCATATAATGCAGTTATTATCGCTAGAACTGTAACAATTATACTTATTACTTATATTGTTAGCAATATAACGTGCATTATTACCCATATAATGCAGTTATTATCGCTAGAACTGTAATAATTATACTTATTACTTATATTATTATCAATATAACATGCATTATTACCCATATTATGCAGTTATTATTGCTAGAACTATAATAAATATACGTATTACTTTTATTATCATCAATATAACATGCACTATTACCCATATTATGCAGTTATTATCGATAGAACTGTAATAAATATACTTATTACTTTTACTATTATCAATATATCATGCACTATTAGCCATATTTTACTATTATTATCGCTAGAACTGTAATAATTATACTTATTACTTATATTATTAGCAATATAACGTGCATTATTACCCATATAATGCAGTTTTTATCGCTAGAACTGTAATAATTATACTTATTACTTATACTATTATCAATATAACATGCACTATTACCCATATTATGCAGTTATTATCGCTAGAACTATAATAAATATACTTATTACTCCCAATATTATCAATATAACATGCATTATTACCCATATAATGCAGTTATTATCGCTAGAACTGTAATAATTATACTTATTACTTATATTATTATCAATATAACATGCATTATTACCCATATTATGCAGTTATTATCTCTAGAACCATAATAAATATACTTATTACTCCGAATATTATCAATATAACATGCATTATTACCCATATAATGCAGTTATTATCGCTAGAACTGTAATAATTATACTTATTACTTAGATTATTATCAATATAACATGCATTATTACCCATATTATGCAGTTATTATCGCTAGAACTATAATAAATATACGTATTACTTTTATTATCATCAATATAACATGCATTATTACCCATATTATGTAGTTATTATCGATAGAACAGTAATAAATATATTTATTACTTTTATTATTATCAATATAACATGCATTATTACCCATATAATGCAGTTATTATCGCTAGAACTGTAATAATTATACTTATTACTTATATTATTATCAATATAACATGCATTATTACCCATATTAAGAAGTTATTATCGATAGAACGATAATAAATATACTTATTACTTTTATTATTATCAATATAACATGCATTATTACCCATATAATGCAGTTATTATCGCTAGAACTGTAATAATTATACTTATTACTTATATTGTTAGCAATATAACGTGCATTATTACCCATATAATGCAGTTATTATCGCTAGAACTGTAATAATTATACTAATTACTTATATTATTATCAATATAACATGCGCTATTACCCATAGTATGCAGTTATTATCGCCAGAACTGTAATAATTATACTTGTTACTTATATTATTCTCAATATAACATGCATTATTACCCATATAATGCAGTTATTATCGCTAGAACTGTAATAATTATACTTATTACTTATATTATTATCAATATAACATGCATTATTACCCATATTATGCAGTTATTATCTCAGGAACCATAATAAATATACTTATTACTCCCAATATTATCAATATAACATGCATTATTACCCATATAATGCAGTTATTATCGCTAGAACTGTAATAATTATACTTATTACTTATACTATTATCAATATAACATGCACTATTACCCATATTATGCAGTTATTATCGCTAGAACTATAATAAATATACTTATTACTCCCAATATTATCAATATAACATGCACTATTACCCATATAATGCAGTTATTATCGCTAGAACTGTAATAATTATACTTATTACTTATATTATTATCAATATAACATGCATTATTACCCATATTATGCAGTTATTATCGCTAGAACTGTAATAATTATACTTATTACTTATATTGTTAGCAATATAACGTGCATTATTACCCATATAATGCAGTTATTATCGCTAGAACTCTAATAATTATACTTATTACTTAGATAATTATCAATATAACATGCATTATTACCCATATTATGCAGTTATTATCGCTAGAACTATAATAAATATACGTATTACTTTTATTATCATCAATATAACATGCATTATTACCCATATTATGCAGTTATTATCGATAGAACTGTAATAAATATATTTATTACTTTTATTATTATCAATATAACATGCACTATTTGCCATATTTTACTGTTATTATCGCTAGAACTATAATAATTATACTTATTACTCCCGATATTATCAATATAACATGCATTATTACCCATATTATGCAGTTATTATCGCTAGAACTGTAATAATTGTACTCATTACTTATATTATTAGCAATATAACGTGCATTATTACCCATATTATGCAGTTATTATCGCTAGAACTGTAATAATTATACTTATTACTCCCAATATTATCAATATAACATGCATTATTACCCATATAATGCAGTTATTATCGCTAGAACTGTAATAATTATACTTATTACTTATATTATTATCAATATAACATGCATTATTACCCATATTATGCAGTTATTATCTCCAGAACCATAATAAATATACTTATTACTCCCAATATTATCAATATAACATGCATTATTACCCATATAATGCAGTTATTATCGCTAGAACTGTAATAATTATACTTATTACTTATACTATTATCAATATAACATGCACTATTACCCATATTATGCAGTTATTATCGCTAGAACTATAATAAATATACTTATTACTCCCAATATTATCAATATAACATGCACTATTACCCATATAATGCAGTTATTATCGCTAGAACTGTAATAATTGTACTCATTACTTATATTATTAGCAATATAACGTGCATTATTACCCATATTATGCAGTTATTATCGCTAGAACTGTAATAATTATACTTATTACTTATATCATTATCAATATAACATGCATTATTACCCATATAATGGAGGTATTATCGCTAGAACTGTAATAATTATACTTATTAAATACTATTAGCAATATAACGTGCATTATTACCCATATAATGCAGTTATTATCGCTAGAACTCTCATAATTATACTTATTACTTATATTATTCTCAATATAACATGCATTATTACCCATATAATGGAGGTATTATCGCTAGAACTGTAATAATTATACTTATTACTTATATTATTATCAATATAACATGCATTATTACCCATATTATGCAGTTATTATCTCTAGAACCATAATAAATATACTTATTACTCCCAATATTATCAATATAACATGCATTATTACCCATATAATGCAGTTATTATCGCTAGAACTGTAATAATTATACTTATTACTTATATTGTTAGCAATATAACGTGCATTATTACCCATATTATGCAGTTATTATCGCTAGAACTGTAATAATTATACTTATTACTTATATCATTATCAATATAACATGCATTATTACCCATATAATGGAGGTATTATCGCTAGAACTGTAATAATTATACTTATTAAATACTATTAGCAATATAACATGCATTATTACCCATATAATGCAGTTATTATCGCTAGAACTGTAATAATTATACTTATTACTTATATTGCTAGCAATATAACGTGCATTATTACCCACATAATGCAGTTATTATCGCTAGAACTGTAATAATTATACTTATTACTTTTATTATCATCAATATAACATGCATTATTACCCATATAATGCAGTTATTATCGATAGAACGATAATAAATATACTTATTACTTATATTGTTAGCAATATAACGTGCATTATTACCCATATAATGCAGTTATTATCGCTAGAACTGTAATAATTATACTTATTACTTACATTATTATCAATATAACATGCATTATTACCCATATTATGCAGTTATTATCGCTAGAACTATAATAAATATACGTATTACTTTTATTATCATCAATATAACATGCATTATTACCCATATAATGCAGTTATTATCGCTGGAACTGTAATAATTATACTCATTACTTATATTATTAGCAATATAACGTGCATTATTACGCATATAATGCAGTTATTATCGCTAGAACTGTAATAAATATACTTACTACTTTCATTATCATCAATATAACATGCATTATTACCCATATTATGCAGTTATTATCGATAGAACTGTAATAAATATACTTATTACTTTTACTATTATCAATATATCATGCACCATTAGCCATATTTTACTATTATTATCGCTAGAACTGTAATAATTATACTTATTACTTATATTGTTAGCAATATAACGTGCATTGTTACCCATATAGTGCAGTTATTATCGCTAGAACTGTAATAATTATACTTATTACTTATATTATTATCAATATAACATGCATTATTACCCATATTATGCAGTTATTATCGCTAGAACTATAATAAATATACGTATTACTTTTATTATCATCAATATAACATGCATTATTACCCATATTATGCAGTTATTATCGATAGAACTGTAATAAATATACTTAGTACTTTTATTATTATCAATATAACATGCACTATTTGCCATATTTTACTATTATTATCGCTAGAACTATAATAATTATACTTATTACTCCCGATATTATCAATATAACATGCATTATTACCCATATAATGCAGTTATTATCGCTAGAACTGTAATAATTATACTTATTACTTATATTATTAGCAATATAACGTGCATTATTACCCATATAATGCAGTTATTATCGCTAGAACTGTAATAATTATACTTACTACTTATACTATTATCAATATAACATGCATTATTACCCATATTCTGCAGTTATTATCGCTAGAACTATAATAAATATACTTATTACTCCCAATATTATCAATATAACATGCATTATTACCCATATAATGCAGTTATTATCGCTAGAACTGTAATAATTATACTTATTACTTATATTATTATCAATATAACATGCATTATTACCCATATTATGCAGTTATTATCTCTAGAACCATAATAAATATACTTATTACTCCCAATATTATCAATATAACATGCATTATTACCCATATAATGCAGTTATTATCGCTAGAACTGTAATAATTATACTTATTACTTATATTGTTAGCAATATAACGTGCATTATTACCCATATTATGCAGTTATTATCGCTAGAACTGTAATAATTATACTTATTACTTATATCATTATCAATATAACATGCATTATTACCCATATAATGGAGGTATTATCGCTAGAACTGTAATAATTATACTTATTAAATACTATTAGCAATATAACATGCATTATTACCCATATAATGCAGTTATTATCGCTAGAACTGTAATAATTATACTTATTACTTATATTGCTAGCAATATAACGTGCATTATTACCCACATAATGCAGTTATTATCGCTAGAACTGTAATAATTATACTTATTACTTTTATTATCATCAATATAACATGCATTATTACCCATATAATGCAGTTATTATCGATAGAACGATAATAAATATACTTATTACTTATATTGTTAGCAATATAACGTGCATTATTACCCATATAATGCAGTTATTATCGCTAGAACTGTAATAATTATACTTATTACTTACATTATTATCAATATAACATGCATTATTACCCATATTATGCAGTTATTATCGCTAGAACTATAATAAATATACGTATTACTTTTATTATCATCAATATAACATGCATTATTACCCATATTATGCAGTTATTATCGCTAGAACTATAATAAATATACGTATTACTTTTATTATCATCAATATAACATGCATTATTACCCATATAATGCAGTTATTATCGCTAGAACTGTAATAATTATACTCATTACTTATATTATTAGCAATATAACGTGCATTATTACGCATATAATGCAGTTATTATCGCTAGAACTGTAATAAATATACTTACTACTTTCATTATCATCAATATAACATGCATTATTACCCATATTATGCAGTTATTATCGATAGAACTGTAATAAATATACTTATTACTTTTACTATTATCAATATATCATGCACCATTAGCCATATTTTACTATTATTATCGCTAGAACTGTAATAATTATACTTATTACTTATATTGTTAGCAATATAACGTGCATTATTACCCATATAGTGCAGTTATTATCGCTAGAGCTGTAATAATTATACTTATTACTTATATTATTATCAATATAACATGCATTATTACCCATATTATGCAGTTATTATCGCTAGAACTATAATAAATATACGTATTACTTTTATTATCATCAATATAACATGCATTATTACCCATATTATGCAGTTATTATCGATAGAACTGTGATAAATATACTTAGTACTTTTATTATTATCAATATAACATGCACTATTTGCCATATTTTACTATTATTATCGCTAGAACTATAATAATTATACTTATTACTCCCGATATTATCAATATAACATGCATTATTACCCATATAATGCAGTTATTATCGCTAGAACTGTAATAATTATACTTATTACTTATATTATTAGCAATATAACGTGCATTATTACCCATATAATGCAGTTATTATCGCTAGAACTGTAATAATTATACTTACTACTTATACTATTATCAATATAACATGCATTATTACCCATATTCTGCAGTTATTATCGCTAGAACTATAATAAATATACTTATTACTCCCAATATTATCAATATAACATGCATTATTACCCATATAATGCAGTTATTATCGCTAGAACTGTAATAATTATACTTATTACTTATATTATTATCAATATAACATGCATTATTACCCATATAATGGAGGTATTATTGCTAGAACTGTAATAATTATACTTAATACTTATATTATTAGCAATATAACGTGCATTATTACCGATATTATGCAGTTATTATCGCTAGAACTGTAATAATTGTACTCATTACTTATATTATTAGCAATATAACGTGCATTATTACCCATATTATGCAGTTATTATCGCTAGAACTGTAATAATTATACTTATTAATCCCGATATTATCAATATAACATGCATTATTACCCATATTATGCAGTTATTATCGCAAGAACTATAATAAATATACGTATTACTTTCATTATCATCAATATAACATCCATTATTACCCATATAATGCAGTTATTATCGCTAGAACTGTAATAATTATACTTATTACTTATATTGTTAGCAATATAACGTGCATTATTACCCATATTATGCAGTTATTATCGCTAGAACTGTAATAATTATACTTATTACTTATATCATTATCAATATAACATGCATTATTACCCATATTATGCAGTTATTATCGCTAGAACTGTAATAATTATACTTATTACTTATATTGTTAGCAATATAACGTGCATTATTACCCATATAATGCAGTTATTATCGCTAGAACTGTAATAATTATACTTATTACTTATATTGTTAGCAATATAACGTGCATTATTACCCATATTATGCAGTTATTATCGCTAGAACTGTAATAATTATACTTATTACTTATATCATTATCAATATAACATGCATTATTACCCATATAATGGAGGTATTATCGCTAGAACTGTAATAATTATACTTATTAAATACTATTAGCAATATAACATGCATTATTACCCATATAATGCAGTTATTATCGCTAGAACTGTAATAATTATACTTGTTACTTATATTGCTAGCAATATAACGTGCATTATTACCCATATAATGCAGTTATTATCGCTAGAACTGTAATAATTATACTTATTACTTATATTATTATCAATATAACATGCATTATTACCCATATTATGCAGTTATTATCGCTAGAACTATAATAAATATACGTATTACTTTTATTATCATCAATATAACATGCATTATTACCCATATAATGCAGTTATTATCGCTAGAACTGTAAGAATTATACTCATTACTTATATTATTAGCAATATAACGTGCATTATTACGCATATAATGCAGTTATTATCGCTAGAACTGTAATAAATATACTTACTACTTTCATTATCATCAATATAACATGCATTATTACCCATATTATGCAGTTATTATGGATAGAACTGTAATAAATATACTTATTACTTTTACTATTATCAATATATCATGCACCATTAGCCATATTTTACTATTATTATCGCTAGAACTGTAATAATTATACTTATTACTTATATTGTTAGCAATATAACGTGCATTATTACCCATATAGTGCAGTTATTATCGCTAGAACTGTAATAATTATACTTATTACTTATATTATTATCAATATAACATGCATTATTACCCATATTATGCAGTTATTATCGCTAGAACTGTAATAAATATACGTATTACTTTTATTATCATCAATATAACATGCATTATTACCCATATTATGCAGTTATTATCGATAGAACTGTAATAAATATACTTAGTACTTTTATTATTATCAATATAACATGCACTATTTGCCATATTTTACTATTATTATCGCTAGAACTATAATAATTATACTTATTACTCCCGATATTATCAATATAACATGCATTATTACCCATATAATGCAGTTAATATCGCTAGAACTGTAATAATTATACTTATTACTTATATTATTAGCAATATAACGTGCATTATTACCCATATAATGCAGTTATTATCGCTAGAACTGTAATAATTATACTTACTACTTATACTATTATCAATATAACATGCATTATTACCCATATTCTGCAGTTATTATCGCTAGAACTATAATAAATATACTTATTACTCCCAATATTATCAATATAACATGCATTATTACCCATATAATGCAGTTATTATCGCTAGAACTGTAATAATTATACTTATTACTTATATTATTATCAATATAACATGCATTATTACCCATATAATGGAGGTATTATTGCTAGAACTGTAATAATTATACTTAATACTTATATTATTAGCAATATAACGTGCATTATTACCGATATTATGCAGTTATTATCGCTAGAACTGTAATAATTGTACTCATTACTTATATTATTAGCAATATAACGTGCATTATTACCCATATTATGCAGTTATTATCGCTAGAACTGTAATAATTATACTTATTAATCCCGATATTATCAATATAACATGCATTATTACCCATATAATGCAGTGATTATCGCTAGAACTGTAATAAATATACGTATTACTTTTATTATCATCAATATAACATGCATTATTACCCATATTGTGCAGTTATTATCGCTAGAACTGTAATAATTGTACTCATTACTTATATTATTAGCAATGTAACGTGCATTATGACCCATATTATGCAGTTATTATCGCTAGAACTGTAATAATTATACTTATTACTTATATCACTATCAATATAACATGCATTATTACCCATATAATGGAGGTATTATCGCTAGAACTGTAATAATTATACTTATTACTTATATTATTATCAATATAACATGCATTATTACCCATATTATGCAGTTATTATCGCTAGAACTGTAATAATTGTACTCATTACTTACATTATTAGCAATATAACGTGCATTATTACCCATATTATGCAGTTATTATCGCTAGAACTGTAATAATTATACTTATTACTTATATCATTATCAATATAACATGCATTATTACCCATATAATGGAGGTATTATCGCTAGAACTGTAATAATTATACTTATTAAATACTATTAGCGATATAACGTGCATTATTACCCATATAATGCAGTTATTATCGCCAGAACTGTAATAATTATACTTATTACTTATATTATTCTCAATAAAACATGCATTATTACCCATATTATGCAGTTATTATCGCAAGAACTATAATAAATATACGTATTACTTTCATTATCATCAATATAACATGCATTATTACCCATATAATGCAGTTATTATCGCTAGAACTGTAATAATTATACTTATTACTTATATTGTTAGCAATATAACGTGCATTATTACCCATATTATGCAGTTATTATCGCTAGAACTGTAATAATTATACTTATTACTTATATCATTATCAATATAACATGCATTATTACCCATATAATGGAGGTATTATCGCTAGAACTGTAATAATTATACTTATTACTTATATTATTATCAATATAACATGCATTATTACCCATATTATGCAAATATTATCGATATAACTGTAATAAATATACTTATTACTTATATTATTATCAATATAACATGCATTATTACCCATATAATGGAGGTATTATCGCTAGAACTGTAATAATTATACTTATTACTTATACTATTAGCAATATAACGTGCATTATTACCCATACAATGCAGTTATTATCGCCAGAACTGTTATAATTATACTTATTACTTATATTATTCTCAATATAACATGCATTGTTACCCATATTATGCAGTTATTATCACTAGAACTATAATAAATATACGTATTACTTTCATTATCATCAATATAACATGCATTTTTACCCATATTATGCAGTTATTGTCGATAGAACTGTAATAAATATACTTATTACTTTTACTATTATCAATATATCATGCACTATTAGCCATATTTTACTATTATTATCGCTAGAACTGTAATAATTATACTTATTACTTATATTGTTAGCAATATAACGTGCATTATTACCCATATAGTGCAGTTATTATCGCTAGAACTGTAATAAATATACTTAGTACTTTCATTATCATCAATATAACATGCATTATTACCCATATTAAGAAGTTATTATTGATAGAACGATAATAAATATACTTATTACTTATATTGTTAGCAATATAACGTGCATTATTACCCATATAGTGCAGTTATTATCGCTAGAACTGTAATAATTATACTTATTACTTATATTATTATCAATATAACATGCATTATTACCCATATTATGCAGTTATTATCGCTAGAACTATAATAAATATACGTATTACTTTTATTACCACCAATATAACATGCATTATTACCCATATTATGCAGTTATTATCGATAGAACTGTAATAAATATACTTATTACTTTTATTATTATCAATATAACATGCACTATTTGCCATATTTTACTGTTACTATCGCTAGAACTATAATAATTATACTTATTACTCCCGATATTATCAATATAACATGCATTATTACCCATATTATGCAGTTATTATCGCTAGATCTGTAATAATTGTACTCATTACTTATATTATTAGCAATATAACGTGCATTATTACCCATATTATGCAGTTATTATCGCTAGAACTGTAATAATTATACTTATTACTCCCAATATTATCAATATAACATGCATTATTACCCATATAATGCAGTTATTATCGCTAGAACTGTAATAATTATACTTATTACTTATATTATTATCAATATAACATGCATTATTACCCATATTATGCAGTTATTATCTCCAGAACCATAATAAATATACTTATTACTCCCAATATTATCAATATAACATGCATTATTACCCATATAATGCAGTTATTATCGCTAGAACTGTAATAATTATACTTATTACTTATACTATTATCAATATAACATGCACTATTACCCATATTATGCAGTTATTATCGCTAGAACTATAATAAATATACTTATTACTCCCAATATTATCAATATAACATGCACTATTACCCATATAATGCAGTTATTATCGCTAGAACTGTAATAATTATACTTATTACTTATATTATTATCAATATAACATGCATTATTACCCATATTATGCAGTTATTATCGCTAGAACTGTAATAATTATACTTATTACTTATATTGTTAGCAATATAACGTGCATTATTACCCATATAATGCAGTTATTATCGCTAGAACTCTAATAATTATACTTATTACTTAGATTATTATCAATATAACATGCATTATTACCCATATTATGCAGTTATTATCGCTAGAACTATAATAAATATACGTATTACTTTTATTATCATCAATATAACATGCATTATTACCCATATTATGCAGTTATTATCGATAGAACTGTAATAAATATATTTATTACTTTTATTATTATCAATATAACATGCACTATTTGCCATATTTTACTGTTATTATCGCTAGAACTATAATAATTATACTTATTACTCCCGATATTATCAATATAACATGCATTATTACCCATATTATGCAGTTATTATCGCTAGAACTGTAATAATTGTACTCATTACTTATATTATTAGCAATATAACGTGCATTATTACCCATATTATGCAGTTATTATCGCTAGAACTGTAATAATTATACTTATTACTTATATCATTATCAATATAACATGCATTATTACCCATATAATGGAGGTATTATCGCTAGAACTGTAATAATTATACTTATTAAATACTATTAGCAATATAACGTGCATTATTACCCATATAATGCAGTTATTATCGCTAGAACTCTCATAATTATACTTATTACTTATATTATTCTCAATATAACATGCATTATTACCCATATAATGGAGGTATTATCGCTAGAACTGTAATAATTATACTTATTACTTATATTGCTAGCAATATAACGTGCATTATTATCCACATAATGCAGTTATTATCGCTAGAACTATAATAAATATACGTATTACTTTTATTATCATCAATATAACATGCATTATTACCCATATAATGCAGTTATTATCGATAGAACGATAATAAATATACTTATTACTTATATTGTTAGCAATATAACGTGCATTATTACCCATATAATGCAGTTATTATCGCTAGAACTGTAATAATTATACTTATTACTTACATTATTATCAATATAACATGCATTATTACCCATATTATGCAGTTATTATCGCTAGAACTATAATAAATATACGTATTACTTTTATTATCATCAATATAACATGCATTATTACCCATATAATGCAGTTATTATCGCTAGAACTGTAATAATTATACTCACTACTTATATTATTAGCAATATAACGTGCATTATTACGCATATAATGCAGTTATTATCGCTAGAACTGTAATAAATATACTTACTACTTTCATTATCATCAATATAACATGCATTATTACCCATATTATGCAGTTATTATCGATAGAACTGTAATAAATATACTTATTACTTTTACTATTATCAATATATCATGCACCATTAGCCATATTTTACTATTATTATCGCTAGAACTGTAATAATTATACTTATTACTTATATTGTTAGCAATATAACGTGCATTATTACCCATATAGTGCAGTTATTATCGCTAGAACTGTAATAATTATACTTATTACTTATATCATTATCAATATAACATGCATTATTACCCATATAATGGAGGTATTATCGCTAGAACTGTAATAATTATACTTATTAAATACTATTAGCAATATAACATGCATTATTACCCATATAATGCAGTTATTATCGCTAGAACTGTAATAATTATACTTGTTACTTATATTGCTAGCAATATAACGTGCATTATTACCCATATAATGCAGTTATTATCGCTAGAACGGTAATAATTATACTTATTACTTATATTATTATCAATATAACGTGCATTATTACCCATACAATGCAGTTATTATCGCCAGAACTGTAATAATTATACTTATTACTTATATTATTCTCAATATAACATGCATTATTACCCATATTATGCAGTTATTATCGCTAGAACTATAATAAATATACGTATTACCTTTATTATCATCAATATAACATGCATTATTACCCATATTATGCAGTTATTATCGATAGAACTGTAATAAATATACTTATTACTTTTACTATTATCAATATATCATGCACTATTAGCCATATTTTACTATTATTATCGCTAGAACTATAATAATTATACTTATTACTCCCGATATTATCAATATAACATGCCTTATTACGCATATAATGCAGTTATTATCGCTAGAACTGTAATAAATATACTTAGTACTTTCATTATCATCAATATAACATGCATTATTACCCATATTAAGAAGTTATTATTGATAGAACGATAATAAATATACTTATTACTTATATTGTTAGCAATATAACGTGCATTATTACCCACATAATGCAGTTATTATCGCTAGAACTGTAATAATTATACTTATTACTTAGATTATTATCAATATAACATGCATTATTACCCATATTATGCAGTTATTATCGCTAGAACTATAATAAATATACGTATTACTTTTATTATCATCAATATAACATGCATTATTACCCATATAATGCAGTTATTATCGCTAGAACTGTAATAAATATACTTATTACTTTTACTATTATCAATATATCATGCACTATTAGCCATATTTTACTATTATTATCGCTAGAACTATAATAATTATACTTAGTACTCCCGATATTATCAATATAACATGCCTTATTACGCATATAATGCAGTTATTATCGCTAGAACTGTAATAAATATACTTAGTACTTTCATTATCATCAATATAACATGCATTATTACCCATATTAAGAAGTTATTATCGATAGAACGATAATAAATATACTTATTACTTATATTGTTAGCAATATAACGTGCATTATTACCCACATAATGCAGTTATTATCGCTAGAACTGTAATAATTATACTTATTACTTAGATTATTATCAATATAACATGCATTATTACCCATATTATGCAGTTATTATCGCTAGAACTATAATAAATATACGTATTACTTTTATTATCATCAATATAACATGCATTATTACCCATATAATGCAGTTATTATCGCTAGAACTGTAATAAATATACTTATTACTTTTACTATTATCAATATATCATGCACTATTAGCCATATTTTACTATTATTATCGCTAGAACTATAATAATTATACTTAGTACTCCCGATATTATCAATATAACATGCCTTATTACGCATATAATGCAGTTATTATCGCTAGAACTGTAATAAATATACTTAGTACTTTCATTATCATCAATATAACATGCATTATTACCCATATTAAGAAGTTATTATCGATAGAACGATAATAAATATACTTATTACTTATATTGTTAGCAATATAACGTGCATTATTACCCATATAATGCAGTTATTATGGCTAGAACTGTAATAATTATACTTATTACTTCGATTATTATCAATATAACATGCATTATTACCCATATTATGCAGTTATTATCGCTAGAACTATAATAAATATACGTATTACTTTTATTATCATCAATATAACATGCATTATTACCCATATAATGCAGTTATTATCGCTAGAACTGTAATAATTATACTCATTACTTATATTATTAGCAATATAACGTGCATTATTACGCATATAATGCAGTTATTATCGCTAGAACTGTAATAAATATACTTACTACTTTCATTATCATCAATATAACATGCATTATTACCCATATTATGCAGTTATTATCGATAGAACTGTAATAAATATACTTATTACTTTTACTATTATCAATATATCATGCACCATTAGCCATATTTTACTATTATTATCGCTAGAACTGTAATAATTATACTCACTACTTATATTATTAGCAATATAACGTGCATTATTACGCATATAATGCAGTTATTATCGCTAGAACTGTAATAAATATACTTACTACTTTCATTATCATCAATATAACATGCATTATTACCCATATTATGCAGTTATTATCGATAGAACTGTAATAAATATACTTATTACTTTTACTATTATCAATATATCATGCACCATTAGCCATATTTTACTATTATTATCGCTAGAACTGTAATAATTATACTTATTACTTATATTGTTAGCAATATAACGTGCATTATTACCCATATAGTGCAGTTATTATCGCTAGAACTGTAATAATTATACTTATTACTTATATTATTATCCATATAACATGCATTATTACCCATATTATGCAGTTATTATCGCTAGAACTATAATAAATATACGTATTACTTTTATTATCATCAATATAACATGCATTATTACCCATATTATGCAGTTATTATCGATAGAACTGTAATAAATATACTTAGTACTTTTATTATTATCAATATAACATGCACTATTTGCCATATTTTACTATTATTATCGCTAGAACTATAATAATTATACTTATTACTCCCGATATTATCAATATAACATGCATTATTACCCATATAATGCAGTTATTATCGCTAGAACTGTAATAATTATACTTATTACTTATATTATTAGCAATATAACGTGCATTATTACCCATATAATGCAGTTATTATCGCTAGAACTGTAATAATTATACTTACTACTTATACTATTATCAATATAACATGCATTATTACCCATATTCTGCAGTTATTAACGCTAGAACTATAATAAATATACTTATTACTCCCAATATTATCAATATAACATGCATTATTACCCATATAATGCAGTTATTATCGCTAGAACTGTAATAATTATACTTATTACTTATATTATTATCAATATAACATGCATTATTACCCATATAATGGAGGTATTATTGCTAGAACTGTAATAATTATACTTAATACTTATATTATTAGCAATATAACGTGCATTATTACCGATATTATGCAGTTATTATCGCTAGAACTGTAATAATTGTACTCATTACTTATATTATTAGCAATATAACGTGCATTATTACCCATATTATGCAGTTATTATCGCTAGAACTGTAATAATTATACTTATTAATCCCGATATTATCAATATAACATGCATTATTACCCATATAATGCAGTTATTATCGCTAGAACTGTAATAAATATACATATTACTTTTATTATCATCAATATAACATGCATTATTACCCATATTATGCAGTTATTATCGCTAGAACTGTAATAATTGTACTCATTACTTATATTATTAGCAATGTAACGTGCATTATGACCCATATTATGCAGTTATTATCGCTAGAACTGTAATAATTATACTTATTACTTATATCATTATCAATATAACATGCATTATTACCCATATAATGGAGGTATTATCGCTAGAACTGTAATAATTATACTTATTACTTATATTATTATCAATATAACATGCATTATTACCCATATTATGCAGTTATTATCGCTAGAACTGTAATAATTATACTTATTACTAATATTGTTAGCAATATAACGTGCATTATTACCCATATAATGCAGTTATTATCGCTAGAACTGTAATAATTATACTTATTACTTATATTATTATCAATATAACATGCATTATTACCCATATTATGCAGTTATTATCGCTAGAACTGTAATAATTGTACTCATTACTTATATTATTAGCAATATAACGTGCATTATTACCCATATTATGCAGTTATTATCGCTAGAACTCTAATAATTATACTTATTACTTATATCATTATCAATATAACATGCATTATTACCCATATAATGGAGGTATTATCGCTAGAACTGTAATAATTATACTTATTAAATACTATTAGCGATATAACGTGCATTATTACCCATATAATGCAGTTATTATCGCCAGAACTGTAATAATTATACTTATTACTTATATTATTCTCAATAAAACATGCATTATTACCCATATTATGCAGTTATTATCGCAAGAACTAAAATAAATATACGTATTACTTTCATTATCATCAATATAACATGCATTATTACCCATATAATGCAGTTATTATCGCTAGAACTGTAATAATTATACTTATTACTTATATTGTTAGCAATATAACGTGCATTATTACCCATATTATGCAGTTATTATCGCTAGAACTGTAATAATTATACTTATTACTTATATCATTATCAATATAACATGCATTATTACCCATATAATGGAGGTATTATCGCTAGAACTGTAATAATTATACTTATTAAATACTATTAGCAATATAACATGCATTATTACCCATATAATGCAGTTATTATCGCTAGAACTGTAATAATTATACTTGTTACTTATATTGCTAGCAATATAACGTGCATTATTACCCATATAATGCAGTTATTATCGCTAGAACGGTAATAATTATACTTATTACTTATATTATTATCAATATAACATGCATTATTACCCATATTATGCAGTTATTATTGCTAGAACTATAATAAATATACGTATTACTTTTATTATCATCAATATAACATGCATTATTACCCATATTATGCAAATATTATCGATATAACTGTAATAAATATACTTATTACTTATATTATTATCAATATAACATGCATTATTACCCATATAATGGAGGTATTATCGCTAGAACTGTAATAATTATACTTATTACTTATACTATTAGCAATATAACGTGCATTATTACCCATACAATGCAGTTATTATCGCCAGAACTGTAATAATTATACTTATTACTTATATTATTCTCAATATAACATGCATTGTTACCCATATTATGCAGTTATTATCACTAGAACTATAATAAATATACGTATTACTTTCATTATCATCAATATAACATGCATTTTTACCCATATTATGCAGTTATTGTCGATAGAACTGTAATAAATATACTTATTACTTTTACTATTATCAATAT